>CM077149.1:4609795-5209795 GCA_039583875.1 Platanthera guangdongensis | reverse complement strand
TAGTTCCCGTCTGAATCACTGTAATGTGTTTCAGCCTGGCTACCTCATTCAGTTTTTGATCAATTTGCTTCTCAAAATCTGTTGCAACAGCCTTGAGATCAGCAATCTCCTTTGCCTGACTTTTGGCTAGGGTCTTGCTTTTCTTGTAGGCTTGCAACAGTACCTTATATTCATCTATAAGTTGATGAATATCTTCCTCAGACTCAGATATATTCTCATCACTTGATGAAGAAGAATCTGAATCTGAACTAGAACAAGAAACTGAACTTGAACTTGAACCTTGTACCTGACTTGGTCCTGGCTGCTCCAGGATCTTGGCACTCTCTGTCAAAGCCATTAGTCCTTGGCAATGACTGTCTTCTTGTTCATAAATTGACTCCAAGATCTGCATGAAGTCTTCCTCTTCTTCTTCTGCAAATAGTCCTATGTAGGCTTCAGCCTCAGACTCAGTTTCTGAAGAAGAGATGTCTGATAAAGTCTTCTCCTTCTTAGCCACAAAAGACTTTTCTTTCTTCCCTTTGAAGTGAGTCTTTTTCTTTTCACCTGATTCCTTTCTCTTCTCTGGACAATCTGCAATAACATGTCCCTATCTATTGCAGCAATAGCAAACAATCTTTGAACCAGTTGCCCTGCTTGATTTTGTCCTTTTCTTGTCATTCTTTGAAGATCACTTTTTCTGATAAGAGTCTTCCTTACCTTGTGATGTAGAAGGCCTTGACCTCCACTGTTTCTTTTTCAAAAACTTCTGAAAGTGTCTGGTGAAAGCAGCAAAGTCTTCATCACTTTTCTGAAAGTGTCTGGTGAATAGGTGACCTAATCCTTTTCTAACTTTGTTGGCAGCCAGACAGTTATATCACAGATTTCTAACTAGTTTATTACAGCAATCAGCAATAATCAAACAAACACAGATCATCCACAGCACAAACACAGCACAGCACACAGTGTTTTATAGTGGTTCCCCAAGATATGGGTACATCCACTTTCCCCCTTCGCCTATCTAGCAGTGTACTAGATTCGGCCAAACTTCTCCACTGTCTCAGAACCCAAATTGGTTCCTACCTCAGGCCCAAAGCCTTACACTCAGCTTTATCCCAAAGCCTACACTCAGCCAATCAAGGCCTACACTCAGCCAATCCAAGGCCTACACTCAGAGATCTATATCTCCTACACTCAGGCTAACAAGCCCTACCCTCAGCCTTTATAAATATAGGCTTACAATCACTCAGATTCAATGGATCCTACAAGTTACAAATGTAATACAAATAATGACTCTACAACTCAGAATTACAGGAGGGGAGTTGAGAGATTCTTGATGAGTTCTTGGAAGAACTCAGCTGGATTCACCCTGACTTAGCTTTCTTCAAAGCTTCTTGAGTAGAACTGAATAAGGCTGAATCCTCTGCAGTTGTTCCTTGACCTCTGCCACTTAAGACCCAGAACTGAATCTGAATCCTTCTTCTCAGCCTAGTTCCTAAGGCTGATTTCTTGGAAGGAGCCCTCTCTCTCCAACTTCTTAGATCTCTGTTTCTGTAAACTGTGGGTGCCTATTTATAGGCCTTCTTCATGGTAACCGGCTGGTCCGGTTCATAACTGACTTCTGACATCTCTGACAGTTGCTGTAGACCGGCTGGATCGACAGCTGTCATGTCAACCAGTCACTTCTTGAAAATCTCTAACTGTTTATAAGTGTCGAGACTTTTTGTCTTTAAGTGTTGACACTTATAGTCCAAGTGTCGACACATGTTGTATAAGTGTCGACACAAGTCTACAAGGTGTCGACACAATTCCTTGTATGTCTCGACACAGATTCTTCTGCATGTGTCGACACTAAAATTGAGTGTCGACACAAATACTTGTTCTTTTAGCTTTTGCTGAATTCTTCTATGTGTCGACACATCTCCTTTGTGTCGACACAACTTCTTGTGTTGAATCTGTCAAGTGTCGACACTGCTTCTTGGTGTCGACACATAGTCTTCTATCTTGAATCTTGCTGAGTGTCGACACAGCTCCTTGTGTCGACACACCTTCTTGTTGTTGAGACTTCAGCTGAGTGTCGACACATTCCTTTAGTGTCGACACTTGTACTTAGAATAATTTGCTGCTCTTTCTGTTCCTTTGCTAAGTGTCGACACAGCTCCTTGTGTCGACACTTTCTTCAAGTGTTGAGTCTTTAGCTAAGTGTCGACACATTGTGCTGGGTGTCGACACTTACTTCAAGTGTTGACTCTTCTGATAGTGTGTCGACACATTGTGTTGAGTGTCGACACATGTACTTAGACTCTGCAGACTTTTGCTGAGTGTCGACACAGCTCCAAGTGTCGACACTTTCTGGTGTAGACACTGCTTCACTGGGTGTCGACACAGCTCCTTGTGTCGACACTTTCTGTCTGCACTTTTCTTCACTGAGTGTCGACACAGCTCCAAGTGTCGACACTTTCTGTCTGGTGTCGACTCTGCATCCCAGGTGTCGACACAATGACTCCAAGTGTCGACACTGCTTGTCTGGGTGTCGACACAGGCTTTCTTAAGTGTCGACACTTTCCCTCTGGGTGTCGACACATGGACTTAGAAACTTTTTGCTTCAGTCCAATGATTTCTTAACCTGCACAAGTAACTCAAACATACATCAAATACATTATGATGTATATCATTGAGATGGGTGAGGCTTCTTCAAATCAGGTACATTTGACCAATGTACCCAACAGTGATGGTGTTTTTGTATGAATATTTGAGACTAAGAATATCTGCAACTCTTTCTCTTTCTCTTGTGTAATTGTTGTTGTGAGAGCTGTTGTTGCAGAGAATATTTTTTAAACTTTTTGTTCTTCTTCTTCAGGGATTTAAAAATCTGATCTTTTATTCCTTTTTGTCTGAATAGAAATGATCCACTGTCAAGATAGCCATTGGCCTGTCATTAATTACTTCCTTAATTGCTTTTGTCTTCTGGAGAAAAGTCCAATAAAACATTCCTTGATAATTCCTTGAAACTTGCTCCAGAATAAATGAAAATGGCTACAAGATCTCTGAATTAAATGCTGACAATAATTCCTTAACTGTCTGAATTTGAATCTTGAAAATCGTTGAACTCTTCAAAAAATCGTCGAACTGAGCTCCACCATCGTCGAACTGAGCTCAGAGATTGAGAATCAAACTGGAGTCAAGATCGTCGAACTGAGCTCGAAGATCGTCGAATGGAGTTCGACGACTTGATGAAGTTGAGCTCAGCGATCGTTGAATGGAGTTCGACGATCCGTCGAAGTGAGCTAAACGATCGTCGATTGGAGTTCGACGATTCATCGTACTGAGCTCGACGAAATGACTTAGTCTTCTGAAACTGAAAACCCTGGTCTTGAGGGCAGCTTCCAAACCTAAGTACTAACCCTTAGACTCAATTCTAATTGACCTTTAGATCTATACAATGAGGTCAAAACAGGTTTCCTAAGAGACATAGTGATCCTGACCCAAATCAGTAATAGGGTGTTCCAACAATCTCCCCCTATTTGGGTTAGGATTACTATTTACAGAAATTGGAAAAATTATAAACATACACAACAATAATATAACAACAAAACAATGCAGAAACACAGACATAATCTCAGACAGATCAGAAAACAACATATATTGTCACCTTACAGAATTACTCCTTTTCCTTGCTCTTTATAAGTTTTATTTCTCTGTTTGGGTTAACAGTTTCCTTCTTAGATCTTCTGTCATCAGCTGCACCTACAGATGTTTGTTGTTTTGGCCTTGGTACTACAGCTTCAGGGTGCAACTTCATGTAGCTTTCAGAATCAAAGAACTTGCTGGAGGAGTATCTTTTCAGTTCCTTTTTCCTTTGTTCTAACAAAGTAGTAATATTGGAGGTGTCTTTGCCTTGCTCTTTGGCTTTCTTGATCTGATCTAGGGCAGCCAATTCCTTCATCCTGGCTGTCCATGAAGTTGTATTGTTCTCTGGATCCTCAAAAGGAACTGGGGGCTCATATCTGTTTGAGGGATTGTCTGGAGGAGCTCTGGAGGAGACTAATTCTTTAAGCTTGTAGGGAAAGGGACCTGAAGTAGTATCAGATGAACTTTGTCCTTCCCTTGAATAAGGGTTTTGCCTGGAATAGCCTTTTGAGTATACTTGAAATTCTCTTTGGTTTCCTCTATAGTTTCCTCTCCTTGACTGATAGCCTCTGGATTGGCTTCCCCTATGTTGAGATCTTCCTTGAGGCTGATACGAGGTTTGGCTTCTGGCAGAGGGTTGAACAACAGAGCTACCACCTGCACCTGCATCAGGTGAGGGAGGAGGTGGAGGAGGATGATGGAACTGAGAGGATCCTTTGTCATATTTTCTTTTCTTTTTCATAGCCTTTAGTTGATTTTTGGAATATTGCATCCAGTGTTCTGTAATAGGGCAGTCATGCAGAATGTAGTATGGAATATCATTAGTATCTTTGACTTTTGCTGGAGGAACCCTTTTCATTGCCTTGCTTCTGACCTTTCTTTTTCTTGCTATAGTAGCAGAAGAATCATCTGAATCAGTTCTGAACTGATCACTTTCTGAGCTTTATTTACCATATAAAGCATCAATCCTTTTGAGATAGTCTTTCTGTTGTTGTGATTGAATAGGAGAAACAGTAGTGACAACAACAGTAGTAATAACAGGAGGAGGGGTAGAAGCAATACTGGCAGAAGAGGTCATGACAACAGTAGTAGATACATCATTAGATACAACAGATTCAGATACAACACTTTCAGATACAATAGTTTCAGCATCAACAATAACAGTAGGCTCAAGGTCAAATGCTTCTGTCTGCATATCCTCAGAAACTAAAACATCAGCCACATCAGAACTAACAGAAACAGCAACATTTGCAGCAGTAGGAGCAGCATCAGTACTTTCAACAGAGACTGAAGGAGAAGCAGCAGAAAGGGACTTTATAAAAGAATTAATGAGACTGGTGTCACAGCTAGAAAAGGGCACAATGGCCTTGGAGAGATCCTCAGATTGTTGGACTGCAGTGCTCTTTGGGAGACAGCTGAAATAAACTGAATCAAAATTTGATAATAATGACTTGAGGTCTATTGAGAAAACTGCAACAGGAGGTGTTGAGGCTTGAGCTTGAACTGAGGTAATAGCAGCAACAAGCAATCTAACACCTTCATGAGGCATCTCCTCCTGCCTAGATTCAATTAAGACTGGATCAAGGCACCCAGATGAAGGGATTTCCTAAGGAGGAAAGAGGGATGAGAGCCTGGCAGACAGGTCTGCAACTGACTTTAAAAGTGGAGCCAAGGAGGTCTCCAACCAGAGGGATAGCCTGGGAGCTATCAGCTCATAAAGTCTGTCTGCTAAGGCTGGAATATCTACATGCTCAATAGGGATTTGAGCAGAGGTATGGACTGAGGGTGGAGCAGCTGGAGATGTTGGTGGAGAGCTGGTGTATGGGGGAAAGGAAGGTTGAGATGTAGGGATTGTTGAAATGGAAGATCGTGGAATGGAAATAGAAGGTGTGAAGGAGGGTTGAGCAATGATATCTTGCAGTAGCTGTTGATATGATGTGGATGAAGTGGGTAGATCAGGAGGGGATGAAGGGCAATCATCCATAAAGGAATCATCCAGAAGTGTGAAAGATGGAAGTTGAGATGATGAATCAATGTCTTGGTGAGGGTAGTGATGTAATGGGTGGAAGAGTTCTTCTATTAGTGGAAGAGTTGGAGAAATTGAAGTTGGAGATGAGGTTGAAATAATGATTGTGGAGGAAACTGTAATGGTGGATGTGACTGGTGGAGATGAAATAAGAGGTGGAATAAGAGGTGGAGGAGGAGAAGAAGATCTAGGCAAGTCTTCTGCAGGGGCAGAGACTGGAGGGGAAGAGACTACAACAGCCCTTGTGCCTGAAGTGGTAGATGCAGAGGGCCTACTGGGCTTCACTATCTGCCTGTCCCATTTGCCAAACAGGGCACAAGAGAGCCTCTTAGAGGCATTGATGTGCATCCCAGTTGATACTAGCAGGGCAGGGCATCTGTTTTGAAGAAACAACCCTAATATCCTTCCATAATTCACAAAATTCTTGTTGATTTTCTTCTTAATCAAGTCAAAGAATACTTCTCCCCAATTCAACTATTTCTTATCTACAAGAGCACCCATAAAACACAGCTGATACCTGGAGATGGTATCATGGGCTGAGTGCTTGGCCAACAGAACTTTTCCTACAACATCAGCCAAGAATCTGTACTCAACAGCCAAATTCTTTTTCAGCAGCTTGCTAGGGTTTGCATCAGAATGACCCATTCTATCAAGCATAGTAGAAAATTCTTCTCCAGACATTTCAACAGAATCCTCTCCAGAATTTAATCCAAAAATCTCTGTCAGAATAGTAGGTGTCAGAGGTACCTGGGTTCCAGAAATTGAGCGAACAACTGTATTTTGATCCTGGTTGTGGGCAGTATACACCCACTCCTTGATTTCATCTGCAGGCAATTTGATTCTGGTGGACATTATAGTAACTAGCTTTTACTCCTTGAAAAGTTCTAGAATGTCTTGAAAAATCTGATCACTGGTATTGAAAGAGTCCATATATATATCAAATCCTGCATCAAATTTCATGGCGGCCAGGACTGCAACTGAGACGGCCATTGTTTCTTGCAAAAATCAACAAACAAAGACCAAGTGTAGAGAGATTTGGAGGGAAAGAGAAAATTTGCAGAGAGAATGAAAGCGCAAAAGGAGAACGACGGCCGAAAAATGAATTTTATATTAGGGTTCAACGTAGAAAATGAAATATCGTTGAACTCAGTTCGACGATCGGGGCTTCTAAAGGAAACTGAAAGGTCATCAACATCGTCGATCTCCGTTCGACGATATTTGAGAGCGTCGAGCTCCGTTCGACGATAGTTTAGAGAACAAAATCATCGAGCTTCGTTCGACGATCGCTGACCTGGAGAGATAGTTGAGCACTATCTGAGAAGCGCTGAACTCTGGTCGACGATTTCGGAAAGCGTCGATCTCCGTTCGACGATCTGGGGGAAAATTGTCGAGCGCAGTTCAGAGACCATAAACACTCTATACACTAGAAAAATCAAGATGTTTTTCTAGTCTTGGTCAATTTTAGAGTTTTAAAATCTTGGAACTTATTTTAGACTTCCTCCATCTAACATTCCTAACTGATTTAGGAAGAAGGTATGTTTCTTTTCATCCAAGGGTTTGGTGAAAATATCTCCCCTTTGCAAATCAGTTGAGATATATTGAAGTTCAATTTTATTTTTCTCAACATTATCCCTTAAAAAGTGATGCCTAATTTCTATGTGTTTTGTCCTACTATGGAGGACTGGATTTTGATCTATAGAAATAGTACTGGTATTATCACAAAAGATTTTAGACTTCTCTAAGTTGTAGCCATAGTCTAGGAGTTGGTTTTGAATCCACAAGATTTGTGGACAACAACTACCTGCAGCCATATATTCAGCTTCAGCAGTTGAAGTTGACACAGTTGTTTGTTTCTTGCAAAACCAAGAGACAAGTCTGTCACCAAGAAACTGACAAGTTCCACTGGTGCTTTTCCTGTCAATTCTGCATCCAGCATAATCAGTATCAGAAAATCCAGTTAAGTCAAATGCTGAGTCTTTTGGATACCAGAGACCTAGATTTGGACAACTTTTAATATACCTGAGAATCCTTTTTACTAATGTTAGGTGTGACTCTTCTAGTGTTCACTTGGAATCTAGCACATATGCATGTAGCAAACATTATATCAGGTCTAATAGCTGTAAGGTACAATAAAAATCCAATCATTGCTCTATATGTTGTCTGATCAACAGGTTTCCCATGTTCATCAGCATACAATACAGCATTAGTAGGCATAGGTGTTTTCATGCATGATGCTTCAGACATACCAAATTTCTTAACCAATTCTTTTGCATACTTGGTTTGAGAAATAAATATGCCTTCAGCATGTTGTTTGACTTGCAATCCTAGAAAGAAGGATAGCTCACCCATGCTACTCATTTCAAATTTAGAATGCATTAGATTGGAGAACCTTCTGCACAAATTTGAATCAGTAGAACCAAAAATAATATCATCTACATAGATTTGTACTAGTACGATATGAGACTTATGTGTTCTAATAAAAAGAGTTTGGTCTACTCTACCCCTTATAAACTCATTTTTCAGGAGAAAGCATGCTATGGTCTCATACCATGCTCTAGGAGCTTGCTTTAGACCATATAATGCTTTATTCAGTTTAAAAACATAATCAGGATGAGATGGAGAGATAAAACCTGGAGGTTGTCTGACATAGACTTCTTCTTTGATATCTCCATTGAGAAAGGCACTCTTCACATCCATCTGGTATACTTTGAAGCCTTTGTGTGCTGCATATGCTAAGAAGATTCTAATAGCCTCCAACCTTGCAACTGGTGCAAAAGTCTGGTCATAGTCTATGCCTTTTTCTTGAGAGTACCCTTGAGCAACTAGCCTTGCCTTGTTCCTTACAATTACTCCTTGATCATCCAATTTGTTTCTGAACACCCACTTTGTTCCCATAATGGAGTGATCCTTAGGCCTTTGTACTAGTTCCCAAACTTTGTTCCTTTCAAATTGATGCAACTCTTCTTGCATTGCAATGATCCAGTGTTGATCTTGCTCAGCATCTTGAATGGACTGAGGTTCAATTTGAGAAAGGAAGCAAGTGTGCATCAGGTTTTGGTTGACCTGATTTCTGGTTTGCACACTAGCAGAGATGTCTCCAATCACTTGGAAAATTGGATGGTCTCTTGATGTTACTAAATCAACAGGGGGTGTTGATTGTTCACCAACCTGTGTTGTTGTTTCCTCTTGTGGTACAACAACTGGCTCTTCAAGAAGTTTCTCTTCATGATGTTGAATGTCTTCTTCATCTTCACTGCTTTCCTCTTTTTGAATGATTTGTAATCTGTCCAAGTCTTCAGCAAGAGAATGTACCTACAAAGGTTCTATGGTAGAAGTATTCTTCTCCTTGAAAGACATGTTAGTTTCATCAAAAGATATGTGAACAGATTCTTCAATTTTAAGAGTTGATTTATTATGTACCCTATAAGCCTTACTGATCATGGAGTATCCCAGAAACACTCCTTCATCAGCTTTAGCTTGAAATTTTGCTAAATATCTCTTGTCATTATTGTGAATATAACACATACAACCAAAAATTCTAAAATAATCTACTTTAGGTTTCTTCCCTTTGAGTAATTCATAGGGAGTCTTGCCCTTCAGTTTATGTATTAAACTTCTATTCAGCACATAGTTGGAGGTGTTCACTGCCTCTGCCCAAAAAGATAGAGGAAGGTGAGCATCTGACAACAATGTAGTGGCAGATTCAATAAGGGTTCTATTTTTCCTTTCAGCTACCCCATTTTGTTGATGAGTTCTAGGAGCTGAGAAAGTGTGCCCGATCCCTTCACTCTGACAGAACTCTTGCATAAGAAGAGAATCAAACTCTGTCCCATGATCACTTCTGATCAGGGCAATGTGAGTATTGAACTCAGTCTGTATGCATTTGAGAAACTCTGTCAAACACTTAAAAGTTATCAGACTTCTTCCTCAGAAAAAACACCCATGTGAATCTAGAGAAGTCATCTACAACCACTAAAGTGTAAGATTTCCCTCCTAAGCTCTGTACTGTAATGGGTCCAAAAAGATCCATGTGTAACATATACAAAATCCTAGGTGAATCACTCTTATTAAGTGACTTGAAACTATTTTTAGTTTGCTTGCCTAATTGACAAGCCCTGCAGAGTCCTTCCTTCTTATAGGGGCCAGAAGGTAGTCCTCTAACAAGGTTGTCGTTGGATAGCCTAGCAATGGTTCTAAGGTTTATATGCCCTAGTCTCTTATGCCATAAAACATTAGGTCTACTAACAGAATTAAACATGCAAATATCTACTTCTGTTGAAAGAAAGTCTACTAAGTAGATGTTACCTTTCCTTTTACCTGTCAACACAGTTGTGTTGTCCTCTGATTTGATCTTGCATAGGGCTTTGCTGAAAGTCACCTGGTAGCCTTCATCACATAGCTGACTGATACTGATCAAATTGTGCTTCAGTCCTTCCACATAGGCTACCTTCTTGAATGTGACTGTGCCAATCTGGACTGCACCATATCCTTTAGTTTGTCCAAAGTTTGAATCACCAAATATGACTTTGGGTCCAAGCTTGGCTTTGAAGGATGTGAGGTTGTCCTTGTTTCCTATCATGTGCTTTGAGCACCCACTATCCAGATACCATTGTTGGTTTGATGTTGGATAGGTCTTCACCTGCACATAAAATAATTTACTTGTTTTTGACCCAGTTTACCTTTGGCCTAGGTTGATAACCTTTAAATTCAGAAATAAATGACATCCCTGGTTGACTCTTATAACCTTCAGGATGATATCTCCTTGGAGGTATTATCCATTCAGTATAAGGGTTAAATCTGGATGAAGGACCCCTAGGATTGGAATTTGATTTACCCTTGAAGAAGTTTTCAAATCTCTGATCTCTGCTCGACGATCGTTGAGCTGCATTCGACGATCTTGGGTCAGATCGTCGAGCTCCATTCGACGGTCGACTGTGGCAGAGTTCATGAATAAGAGATCGTCGACCTGAGTTCGATGATTTTGCCTGAGATCATCGATCTGCATTCGACGATCGTCTAGCTCCGTTCGACGATTTCTATTGAACACTTGATTTCTTGGGTAAGTCAGAATTTTTCCTAGCTACCTCTACAACTCCCTTCCCTTTATCAGAAATAAACTTAATTGAGGTTGTTAGTACTATAGGTTGGCTGGATGAAGCACCCAAGCCCAGTGTACTGTTGAATCTAGAGTTCACTGTGCTTGTGATGTCCATTAGCTTGATACTTCTCCCATTGAGGGATTCTTCAAGCTTCTTGGCCTCTAATAGCTCACTTTTCAGTGAAGCTATCTGCTCCCTACAACACTCCAACTCCTCAGAGAGTTTGAGGTTTTCTGATTTTAAGAAACTGTGTTCAGACAATTGATTTCTGAGAGAAATGATTTCCTTCTCAGATTTTAATAGGTCTAAACATAGTGCTTTAAAGTCATACTTAAAGTCCTCAGAATTGAAATCAAAAGAGTCTATTACCTGGTCCTCTTCAAGTTGAGTCTCTGAGTCTGACTCTGAATCTTCTGCATCTGAACTGTGTTGTGAGGCATTGATAGCCATCATGCAGAATTCCTTCTCTTCAGCATCATCCTCATCATCACTTGAGCTGGAAGATGTTTCTGATTCTTCTTCTGTCTCACTCCAAGATTCAGCAACAAATCCCTTCCTTGTGTGTTTGTTCTTGCTTGAGGAGGGTTTGCCATTGCTGTTCTTCTTGAAGTCCTTGTATTTTCTTCTTTCTCTCTTGTCCTTTCTGTCCTTGTTTTTGTTCTCTGGACAGTCAGGCACAATATGGCCTGGTTTCCTGCAACCAAAGCAAATAATTTCTTTATTATTTGACTTATCATACCTTGGCTTGTCATGTTCTTTGTATGATCTCTTCCTGAAGTCCTTTCTGGCCATCTTGTAAAATCTTTTGGCCAGCAGACTAAACAGCTCATCATTGCCTGTGACCTTGTCTTCAGGCTGATCTTCAGTGGCTTTGAAAGCTATTGACTTTTCCTTTCTTGTGGCTGGTGAGGCAGCCTTCTGCTCTTCTTCTCTATTTTTGATGAGCAGCTCATAAGACTTGAGCTTGCACAAGATAGCTTCTATGGTGATCTCATTGAGACTTCTGACATCCTTGATTGGCCAGATCCTTGAGTCCCAAGTGCTTGGGAAGCACATTAGGATTTTGTCATTTAGCTCAGTCAATGAGATCTCTTTATCCAAAGTCTTCAGTTCATTGACTATCAGGCTGAGTCTATTATACATTTCAGCTACTGTCTCAGCTTCTCCTTTCTTGAAATTCTCATATTGGGATATGAGGTGAGATCGTCTGTCTTTTCTTTCATCAGCAGATCCTGAGACTATTTCAGAGAGCTTATCCCAGATTTCCTTTGCTGAGTTGCATTCAGCCACCTTTTGGAAAATGTCATCAGACATAGTCTAGGCTAAGATATTCATAGCCTTTGCATCTGCAACTTTCCACTACTTGATCTCTGCATCTGTTCCTGAGGGAGGTGGAACAGCATTTGTACTTGTACTCTCTGGAGGTCTTGGACACACTGTCAAAACAGAATTGAAGATGTACTCATCAATAGAATTCATGTAGAGTCTAATCCTTGCCTTCCAAAGTGCAAACTTGGATAGATTGCACACTGGAGGTCTGGTGCTAGCATAATCTTTGTTTTGGGCCATGATTTGTGAGGAAATAATTCTAATAACAAAATCTACAACAAGCAGATCTAACTATAAAGATCTTTGGGTTCAGGTGTTAGCCTGTGCAACCACTAAGGTGGTATTTTTAACCAACCTCTCTCTGATACCAATTGAAAGTGTGAGTTAGATCTGATATACTCTAGAGAGGGGGGGGGGGGGTGAATAGAGTATGGTGCTTGCTAAAAACTTTTACAACAGTTGCTGTATTCTAATGTGAACAGGGAAGCAAATAATAAAAAGTAAATCTAATCACAGAATGATTACAGAGCAATCTAGTCACAAAGCAACCTAGTCACAAACCACAGCCAGAAATAAAAAGAAAAACAAGCAACCACAAGACACAAGGAGCTATAGTGGTTCCCCAATCAATCTGGGTACATCCACTCTTCTACCACCCTAGGTAGGAATCCACTGCAAGATGAGTTGATCAGGTGTCCTGGGCACCAATGAGCTTTTGATAAGGTGCTCAAAAACCAAACCAGATTTTTTGATCAGGTGTCTTGCCACCAATGAGCTTTTGATAAGGTGCTCAAAAACCAAACCAGATTTTTTGATCAGGTGTCTTGCCACCAATGAGCTTTTGATAAGGTGCTCAAAAACCAAACACAAACTTTTGAAGAGAGTTTGAAAAACCCTTTACAACAGAGAGAGAGAGAGAGAGAGAGAGAGAGAGGGAAAGAGATGATCTTCTCTGTAAACAGTCAGAGAGAAGATAGTGGATGTTGTCAAAGCTCCCCCTGAGATCTGTAGTTGTTCAGGAAGTGAAGCTTTGCAGTAGGGTGATAAGCCTTCAGAAAATTGATCTCCAACAAATGATGATTTCAGCAACAACTGAAATGTGAGGTGTCTGGAGTCTTGAATGATGATGGCCTTGAACACTTGAATCAAAAGAGATCTGAAGATTTCAGTTTGTTGATCTCCTTTGGTGATGGTGTTCTTGTATGAATCTTTGAGACTTAAAATGTCTGCAACTCTTTCTATTTCTCTTGTGTAATTGTTGTTGTGAGAGCTGTTGTTGCAGAGAATATTTTTTTAACTTTTTGTTCTTATTCTTCAGGGATTTAAAAATCTGATCTTTTATTCCTTTTTGTCTGAATAGAAATGATCCACTATCAAGATAGCCATTGGCCTGTCATTAATTACTTCCTTAATTGCTTTTGTCTTCTAGAGGAAAGTCCAATAAAACATTCCATGATAATTCCTTGAAACTTGCTCCAGAATAAATGAAAACGGCTACAAGATCTCTGAATTAAATGCTGATAATATTTCCTTAACTATCTGAATTTGAATCTTGAAAATCGTTGAACTCTTCAGAAAATCGTCGAACTGAGCTCCACTATCGTCGAACTGAGCTCAGAGATTGAGAATCAAACTGGAGTCAAGATCGTCGAACTGAGCTCGAAGATCGTCGAATGGAGTTCGACGACTTGATGAAGTTGAGCTCAACGATCGTCGAATGGAGTTCGACGATCCGTCGAAGTGAGCTAAATGATCGTCGATTGGAGTTCGACGATTCGTCGTACTGAGCTCGACGAAATGACTTAGTCTTCTGAAACTGAAAATCCTGGTCTTGAGAGCAGCTTCCAAACCTAAGTAATAACCCTTAGACTCAATTCTAATTGACCTTTAGATCTATACAATGAGGTTAAAACAGGTTTCCTAAGAGACATAGTGATCCTGACCCAAATCAGTAATAGGGTGTTCCAACACCCCACAAATCGAAGACTTCACACTCTAAAAACATGTTTTGGGGCATCTCGTCGCGACGAGAGATGTTACCCGACCGCTGACAGCTATCGCATGCGCGCACAAAATTATGCGCGTCTTTGAAGAGAGTGGGCCAAAAGTAGCCCGCCTCTAGCGCCTTCCGAGCGGTCCGGTTGGCTTGATAATACCCACCGGCTGGACCCTCGTGGCAGTCCTTAAGAATTTGTAAGCACTCCATACCCGCAACGCATCGTCGGATCGCTTGGTCCGCGCAGATACGAAAAAGAAATGGGTCCTCCCAAAAGAAATTTTTCAAGTCAGAAAGGAATTTCTTCTTTTGATGACTTGAAAACTCTTTTGGAAGGACCCGCGCTACTAAGTAATTTGCAAAGTCTGCGAACCAAGGAGAAGATGACGAAGAATTATGAATGGCAAGGAGGCGTTCCTCGGGGAATCTGTCATTTATTTCAGATTCGATGAGCGCTTCCGCACCCGAATTTTCTAAACGGGAGAGGTGGTCTGCCGCTAGATTTTCCGCTCCCCGCTTATCTCGGATCTCCAAATCAAACTCTTGTAGGAGGAGAATCCATCGAAGAAGGCGGGGCTTCGCATCATTTTTAGCTAATAAATATTTAAGCGCGGAGTGATCGGTAAAAACGATAACTTTAGATAGCGTTATATACGAGCGAAACTTATCAAAAGCGAAAACGACGGCTAAGAGTTCCTTTTCCGTTGTCGTGTAATTTACTTGTGCGGAAGTGAGCGTCTTGCTAGCGTAATAAATAGGATGAAAATGTTTTTCTACGCGTTGGCCAAGAACGGCACCTAAGGTAATATCACTAGCGTCGTACATAATTTCAAACGGAAGGGGCCAATTAGGGGCCACTAAAATTGGTGAAGTGATAAGTTTTTGTTTTATTAAATTAAAGGCGGACTCACATTCGCTACTAAAGATGAAACGTGATTCCTTTTCCAAGAGGTGAGTAAGCGGCTTTGTTATTTTTGAAAAGTCTTGAATGAAGCGTCGATAAAAGCCCGCATGGCCTAAGAAACTCCTAATATATTTTACGTTTGTTGGTTGCGGGAGTTTTTCTATAATTTCTATCTTGGCCTTATCCACCTCTATCCCCTTAGACGAAATCATATGGCCGAGGACCAAACCTCCTCGAACCATAAAGTTGCATTTTTCCCAATTTAATACAAGGCTTGTGTCCTCGCACCGTTGAAGGACACGATCTAAATTGTGAAGGCAATCGGGAAAAGAGCGTCCGAAAACAGAGAATTCATCCATAAAGACTTCCATAATATCTTCTACTAGCTCGCCAAAGATCGCTAGCATACATCTTTGGAATGTAGCCGGTGTATTGCAGAGTCCAAATGGCATTTTTCGATATGCGAAGGTGCCAAACGGGCAAGTAAAAGTTGTTTACTCTTGATCATCAGGGGAAATGGGGATTTGGAAAAACCCCGATAAACCATCAAGAAAAAAATAATATGGATGACCAGATAAACGCTCTAAAATCTGGTCCAGAAAAGGCAGAGGGAAATGGTCCTTGCGGGTGGCATCATTAAGTTTTCTATAATCGATGCACACTCGCCAATCCGTAACAGTACGAGTTGGGACGAGCTCGTTATGCTCATTCGCCACTACGGTTAGACCGCCCTTCTTGGGCATGACATGCACGGGACTAACCCATGCACTGTCCGAAATAGGGTAGATAATCCCCGCATCCAATAACTTAATAATTTCAGCTTTAACGACGTATTTCATGTTTGGGTTAAGACGACGCTGCGGCTGAATCATTTTGCGGCAATTATCGCTAAGAAATATCTTATGGGTGCAAAACGAGGGGCTAATCCCCTTTAAGTCAGAGATTTGTCACGCAATTGCGTGGCGATGTTTAAATAAAACTTCCAATAGATCGGAAGTCTCCGAATCACTCAAGTCCGAAGAAATGATAACGGGAAGCGTATTACCTTTTCCCAAAAATGCGTACTTGAGCGATGCGGGTAAGGGTTTGAGGTCTAGGATGGGTGGTTCTTCTAGGGAGGTTTTAATTCCTATGTCTATCTTACCAATTGGTTCAAAAGACAAGTCTAAAGAAGAATCCTCATCGCATTTAAAATTTTCGAGCGCATAAATATCGTCATTTAAAAACACGGACTCGAAAACTAGAGAAGAACGATCTCCAAAAAAGGAATCTAAAGAATAGCAGAAATCGTCGCTCGATGACAAATTGTCCATCGAGGGATTAATAGAGAAAGTAACCGGATCATCGCCTACTCAGAGGAGAAGACTACCATTACTAACATCTATTAGTGCGCGGGAGGTGGCGAGAAAAGGACGACCGAGTATTATTGGTACCTCAGCGTCCTCCTCGATGTCTAAGATGACGAAGTCTACCGGGAAGGTAAACTTGTCTACTCGGACAAGGACGTCCTCCACAACCCCGATAGGGAACTTAACCGAGCGATCCGCTAATTGGATGCGCATATTCGTAGGACTAGGAATACCCAAACCTAAACGTGAAAAGATCGAGAACGACATTAGATTAATGCTAGCCCCTAAATCAGCTAAGGCGTACTTTACTAATATATTGCCAAAAAGGCACGAGATGGAAAACCGTCCCGGGTCGTTTTGTCTTGTGGGCAATTTATTAGTAAGGGCCGCCGAGCAGACAACGTTGAGAGATACATGCGAAATATCCTCTAATTTACGTTTATTAGAAAGTAATTCTTTTAAAAATTTCGCATATTTGGGCATTTGCGAGAGAGCCTCGCAAAAAGGAACATTAATGTGAATTTGTTTTAATAATAAAATAAATTTTTCATATTGCGCGTCCTTACGCTCGTTATCTAACTTATGCGGATATGGAAGAGCCTTGTTTAAAATAATTTTTTCTTTTAAAATCGGTAAAGGCGGCGTAATCGAAGAAAGGGGAAGAGGGGTCGGAGGTGAAATATGTACCTGAGGGTCGGTCCGTTTTGGATCGACCACCTCCTTTCCGCTACGGAGGGTTATAGCGTTGGCGTTCTCCCGCGGATTGGGCTCTGTGTTTCCCGGCAGTGCCCTGAGCGCGCGCTTGGACATCATCCTCGCTAGCTGTCCAACCTGTTGTTCGAGAGTTTTTAGCGATCCGGTGATGTTCCGGATATTTGACTCATTGGACGCAATATACTTCGAAAAATTTTCCTCCATCGGGGAGGGTTTTGGAAGAGGAGGAGGAGGCAGAAATCCGGGCGCATAAGAAATAGGGGGGCGCTGAGCATTATTCGGGTTGCTCCAAGAGAAATTGGGGTGATTCCTCCAACCCCGATTATAGTTATTACTATAAGGGTTGTTGTTGGGGTTGAAGGAAGGACGACCCGAATTTTCCATGAAATCCACGAACTCTTCAGCCACGCAAGACGTTAGGGGGAATAAAACCAGAGAGTGGACGAGGCAGCAGACATCTCCGCCACCTGCTTTGTTCAACCTTTCAACTTGAAGGGTCAAGAGAGTAGTGGTCATCCACTTTCAAAAAGACCAGCCGTCGGCTTTGGGCGTCCCCGCGGGACGTTCCATTGATAAGGCGTTCATAGCCATCTCTTCGAATAAAGCCTGGGCGGCCTCAGGGGGTTTTGTTGTTTCAGCGTACCCCCGACAGCCGCGTCAATCATTTGACACGTCTGAAAATTAAGCCCATTATAAAAAAATTGAACTTGCAACCACGTTGGCAGCGCATTGGTGCGGGCACCAGCGGAGGAATTCCTTAAACCGTTCCCAAGTCTCGTATAGAGACTCAGGATCGTTTTGCACAAACGAAGAAATGTCCGCGCACGTAACTTTGCAGTTTTTGCGGGCGGAAAGTACTTCGTTAGGAACCGTTTCGTCAACTCAGCCCACGTGGTGATACATCCTCGCGGGAGGGCATTCAACCACGCCTTGGCTTTGGACTTAAGGGAAAAAGGAAATAAGCGCAAGCGAATGGCGTCATCAGTGATGCACAATTAATCTTGAAGGTGTCGCATATCTCCAAGAAATTTGGACAAGTGGACATTCGGGTCCTCATCCGGCATTCCATCGAACTGCATGGCGTTTTGGACCATTTGAATGACACTCGACTTTATTTCAAAATTATTATTCGCCACCGCAGGGCGAACAATACTCGACCCAGTATCATCCAGGTTAGGTCGGGCGTAATAAGACATAGTACGCTCGGCCGCCGGGGCATGGTTAGGCGCGGCCATAACTACAAACAGTGGGTTCTCCGATAGATTCCTCGGGATCTAAAGAAGGATTTCGAATCTTCAGCAGGGTTGAGTCATACACCCAAACAAAAATAAAACAAAATCTTTTTTTTGTTTTAAAATAAAGTTTTTAGTTTTTTTTAGAAAATAAGTAAAAGAATACGCGAAATAGCAACGCAACGCCAAAAACTTGATGCACCCGCGAACAGACTCTTACTGTGGTTGGTTCGGTGAGTCGATCGCCGCGGGCATGCTACAAGAGGCAAGTGCACCTATCGCAAGTAGTACTCGATATTCGGGAGAATACCGAGGTCGTATTATTCTCGGGGTCGTGTTGACTATTCTTACTCCTCCGGGAGGACTATTATTTTACTGAAAATAAGGTGGATGTTTTAAATTAAGGTAAAGACGGAAAAAGTAAAGGAGTGAAAAAACGATTTAGAAAATATTAGATGAAGGGTTAACGCTCGGCATCGAATCAGATTAAGACTAAAATAATTTTTAATAATTAGAGGACTTAGTTTTCAAATTCAATAAAAGGCAACTTGGCCGTGGAGGTTCCACAAATGTGAGCTCACCTAGCTATAGGGATATCGCTCACCTGAACGTTAAGACTATTCGACCGAACGTTAGTCCGACGAAGGATTCCTCTTAACGCTCGTTTTACGCTAAGAACCCCGCTATTGGGTGGTGAACCCAATCCGGTAGAATTACGCTTGTCCTCTCTCGAGGGTATGCACACAACTCTATTTACCCAGGGGTGATCTGTCCATACGCACGGCCTCTCGGCTAGCTAGCGTATGGATAACGGAAATAGGGCCCACACATCGATTTGTGGTCCTACGCGTCGTTAACCCGGGGTAAACCTTAAGTCCTTAAATTGAAGTGAAAATAAAGAGCTTTAATTATTACAAATCATTTTAAATGTCCCAATGCTCTTCGATGCCGAGGCTAATAGCGATTAGCCACACATCGGTATGGGGACGGCTTTATAATTTAATGAGGCGCGAGTTCGAAATTAAACGCTAAATGATTATAAGAAGAGGACATAAAAAAAGAACAAACATTTAGAAAGCTGAAAAGTTAGCTAAAACAAGAACTCACGCACACTCCAAATTATAAATTAAAACAGAAACTAAGTTACACATAAAAGAAATTTGCATAATTGAAATTGCGAGTCCCACTCAAACCAGTGGGGCGGGAAATAAAAGCTTGAAAATTGCAAGTCCTACTCAAACGAGTAGGACTAAAATGAAAGCGAGTCCTACTCAAATGAGTAGGAGAAAATAAATGCGATTACAGGGCTTTCTTCAAATATTTACAGGGAGATAAAGATACGCCAATTTAACTCAAACGAGTAGGCGAAAATAAATGCGAGTACAAGTCCTACTCAAACGAGTAGGCGGGAAATAAAGTCCGTCCATTTAACTCAAGTGAGTAGGCGGAAAAATAAAGAAAGAAAATTACAAGTCCTACTCAAACGAGTAGGCGGGAAATGAAAACGATGCGTCATTTAACTCTTAACGAGTAGGCGGAAAATAAATGACACACAAACACACACACTCTATATGAATTGAAAGGAAAGTCAATAAAACTAACTCTTCTAAACACACGCACTCTACATAATTAAAGAAAATGATAAAATAAAGCATGAAAAATTAAGCATGAAAAACTAACACCATACACTCACACACTCTACACAATTTGAACAAAGCATCAAAACATTATTCTCATACACTCACTCACACAAATTAAAAGCAAAATGAAAGTTACCTAAAAATTAAAACATTTACTTTTTCATGTTTAGCTTTTGCCAAAAACAAATAAAAAGAAAAAAATAAAATTTTTAGAGAACAAAAGTTTTTTCAAAACAAATTAAAAACTAAAGCATTTCTTGGGAAATTAAAATTTACAACATTTTCATTCTTATGTTTTCATAAAAGCTGATTAAAAAAGTGAAAAGAAAATGAAAATACACAAAAAGGGTTTTACAATCCTACAAAAAAAACTAAGTAAAAAGAAACATCAAAATCACTTTCAAATCTCTTTTATAAATACATAAGAATGAAAGCATAAAAAAAATTTTTGTTAGAAAAGCACATGATGAAGAATGAGGATAACCACTTATCATACCTAACTTGGAAATGAAATCTAATACAAAACCTATCATGAAGACAAGTTAAAAAGATGACTATTAAACATGTTACACTCATACACCTACACACACTTTTCATAAAGAGAAAAATAAAGGTGAAACTAAGGGTAAAATGAGAAGAAAAGTGGGCACAAGAGTTCATTCCAAAGCCAAATAAGAAGAGAAAATCTAACATTTTTATTGATTAAAGGAAACTATTACAAAGCTATTACAAAACTAAAAGATAAAGCAAAGCAAAAACAAACATGAAAGAAAAAGGGGGGGAAGAAATCTCCTTACATAGCAAGGGAATCACGGATGCATCCCACAAAAAACATACCAAAAGTGGCTCAAAAATGTGAACCCTTGGACCATACAGAACTGGGCAATTTATAGGCAAAAAATTCTAAGTACACGCCCTCCGACACGGGCGTGTCGGGGGGGGGGGGGGGGGGGCGTGTCACTACTATTCATGATGGCAGCTGATGATTGGACAGGAAAGTTGACTTCGGGCTGAGTTCGAGGATGTCACGCCCCAGGTCACGGGCGTGACGCTGGGCGTGTCGGGGAGGTAGAACCGGGCGCGAGTTGCGTCAAAATTCTTCGATAGCATCTTGTCGGGCCAGTTGGTGAAGTCACGCCCCCGGAACGGGCGTGACTCTGGGCGTGTCGGTTGGTGTCGACACTCGACAAACGTCGAGCGGAAAGTGTCGAGTTGAACTGAATTCGTCGAGCTGGAGGGACACGGGCTTCTGAGTCACGCCCCGTGTCGGGTCACGAGCGTGACGCTGGGCGTGTCGCGGGTTCTACGATCGTTGAACTGAATTCGTCGAGTGGAATGGACACGGGCTTGTGTCACGCCCCGTGTCAGGTGACACGGGCGTGACCCATGGCGTGTCAAACTTTTCTCTTCAAAATCATCTGATTCCACGGGAAACAGTCACGCCCGATCACAGGCGTGACCAAATGACACGGGCGTGTACGCCAATTTTTTGCAGATTTTGGATTTCTTTCTGAAAAATAAAATAAAACAAATCATTAGTAAATTTACAAGAATAGGAGCATTTTATTGAACAAAAATAAGTAAAAACGACGAAAATAAATGAAAACGACTAAATTAATGTACACAAAAATACGTATATTTACAATTCATCAAATACCCCCATACTTAGGCTTTTGCTATTACAGAGCAAAAGTTTGAGGTGTATCTATAAGGAATAGAAAAAAACTCTAAGTTTAGCTACCGCTTAATCAATTATAAGAGAGATCGAAATAAATATACGTGGTGTAAGAGTTAAGTCCTAAAATTATGTAGATGATTTAAATAGCGCAAAAGTTTTGGCCAAAAGACTTCTTGATGTAATCAAATAGAAGGCAGCATTTGTAATGGTTAGATTAACGAAAATAGTTTGGAATTATATGAACTCTAGCTTATACATGTGCTACTGGAAATAATACAATTTACTAATTATGCTCTCAAAAAGATTTTTGAATTAATTCTAGAATCGTGTAATTGGCTAAGGGGGTAGTGGGCTTATGAAGAGGGTTTTGATTTTTGAGGTGAGGTAATTTTTTCTCGAACCTCCATTTTTTTTCTTTTGGATTATTAGGAAAATGAAATCTTATTTTTCTAATATGATTTTGTTTTTCAACTTCATAAGAATAAAATTAACCCAATGTATATTTGTAGGAGTAATGAATTTTATCCTCTTACTCCATATATAATCTTTTTAAATTATTGGAGTGTCTATGTTTACAGAACGAAATCTTATTCCCATTGGCATAGGATCTTTTAAGGATAAAATTTTTCGTGCCAAGTAGGTCATGAAAGGTAAGGGAGAAAGGAAAACTAGATTTTTAATCCTAAAAATTTTTTTAGAGGAACCTTAATAATTTGTACGTTCCAATGTTTCAGAAAGGTAAAAGTAAGTATAATTGAATTCTGTATAGTCGTTAAGATTTCCTAACATAATACACGTGCTCGTATCAATGAAAAATTAGAAGTAGTGTCTAAAACTAGTTCGCTATTTTTAACAAAGCATAAAGAATTCTTTAAAACTTAACCCCGAATATTTAAATTTTTCACTCAAAAATTAACAAACGAATAGCAAACAGAGAATTAATAGTATTCACATATAGATAAACTCAGAACAGAATTTTTGGATAACAGGAAAGTTAAGGATGGAATATTTGATTTATTTGTTTCAAAACATTTTTTTTTTATTTTTATAGTTTTTATCATCATTTTTTTTTTCATTTATGATCTTTTTTTGTATTTTTGTTTTTACTTCAATTGTTTTTTTGAATTTTTTGAACTATTATCTTTCTTTTGTATTTTTTAAGAGAATTTTCATTATATCTACAAAAACATGGGAGAAAAAGAGAGGTTTTTACAAGAATGAGGAAGGGGGAGAGAGAAAAGAGTATTTACAAAAAGAATATGTACAAATAAATATTTACAAAGTGAAACTAAATATATTCTTCATAAAACTTTTTTTGTTGTTTTTTATTTTTTTTTTGAGTTTTTTGGAAAAAAAAGAAAAGAAACCTTTTTTTTGGAATTTTTGGAAAAAAGAAAGAAAAAAAAATGTTTTGGATTTTTCATTTAAAATATTTTTTTTCATTTTAAGATGTTTTTAAATTTTTTTAGTTTTTGTTTTGTTGTTATATGTACTTTTTTGTATTTTTGAAATGTAGAAAAATTGAAGTGCAGAAAGTAAAGCACGAAAATACCCTCATACTTAAGTTCAACATTGTCCCTAATGTTGTAACGTAAGTATGCGGAACAAGAGGGAAGACAATATATACAAAGAAAATAAAGAGAATGGGGTAGAAGCTTCCCTGAAACATGTAGGGGGAGGCCGATCAGAAACCCTGCGTTTATTAGAAAAAACAGCACAGATAATAAGGAAAGAGCGAAAAAGATAAGCGAGGGGTGCCTCCCAGGAGCGCTTTGTTTATAGTCGTGTAGCTTCACTATTTTGGCGGGTTTATAATGTGGAGGAAAGTTATGGTTTCGCTAAAACCGATCACTGGATCGCCTACTATATAAGACTTTAACCGATGACCGTTTACTTTAAACGAACCTTTGTCCGGGTGGGAGACGATTACGGTCCCATATGGAAAAACTTCTTCAACTAGGAAGGGACCCGACCATCTAGATTTTAGTTTACCCGGGAGAAGCCTAAGACGTGAATTGTAAAGAAGGACAAGATCGCCCGGAGAAAATAATTTTTGGGACTTGATTTTTCGATCGTGCTATAACTTAGAGCGCTCCTTATAGAATTTATTGCTCTCGTAAGCGTTCGCACGCCATTCATCGAGCTCGTTTAGTTGCAGTTTTCTATTCTGAGCGGCTAAGTTGGAGTCGAGGTTTAAGAGTTTTAAAGCACAAAGAGCGCGATGCTCTAATTCTACGGGTAAATGGCACGCTTTGCCATAGACTAACCGAAACGACGTACAACTAATGGCGGTTTTGTATGCCGTCTGATACGCCCACAACGCGTCGTCGAGTTTAACGGACCAATCTTTCCTATTTAGCGAAATGGTTTTTTCTAAAATTCGCTTAATCTCTCGATTTACTACCTCAACTTGGCCACTTGTTTGCGGGTGGTAGGGGGTGGCAAGCTTGTCCGTGACTCCGTATTTAGCTAACGTTTTAGCCATAAGAGCGTTACAGAAATGCGTTCCCCTATCACTAACAATTCCGCGAGGCGTGCCGAAGCGAGAAAATAATTTTTTTAAGAAATGTAACGACGACTCGCGCATCGTTGGTGGGGAGAGCTTACGCTTCCGCCCACCTTGATACGTAGTCGACCGCCACTAAAATATACATATTTTTTAAAGATGGAGGTAGGGGGTCAACAAAATTTATGCCCCACAAATCGAAGACTTCGCACTCTAAAAACATGTTTTGGGGCATCTCGTCGCGACGAGAGATGTTACCCAACCGCTGACAGCTATCGCATGCGCGCACAAAATTATGCGCGTCTTTGAAGAGAGTGTGCCAAAAGTAGCCCGCCTCTAGCGCATTCTGAGCGGTCTGGTTGGCTTGATAATGCCCACCGGCTGGACCCTCGTGGCAGTGCTTAAGAATTTGCAAGCACTCCACACCCACAACGCATCTTCGGACCGCTTGGTCTGCGCAGATACGAAAAAGAAATGGGTCCTCCCAAAAGAAATTTTTCAAGTCAGAAAAGAATTTCTTCTTTTGATGACTTGAAAACTCTTTTGGAAGCACCCGCGCTACTAAGAAATTTGCAAAGTCTGCGAACCAAGGCGAAGATGACGAAGAATGAATGGCAAGGAGGTGTTCCTCGGGGAATCTGTCATTTATTTCAGATTCGACGAGTGCTTCCGCACCCGGATTTTCTAAACGGGAGAGGTGGTATGCCGTTAGATTTTCCGCTCCCCACTTATCTCGGATCTCCAAATCAAACTCTTGTAGGAGGAGAATCCATCGAAGAAGGCGGGGCTTCGCATCATTTTTAGCTAATAAATATTTAAGTGCGGAGTGATCGGTAAAAACGATAACTTTAGATAGCGTTATATACGAGCGAAACTTATCAAAAGCGAAAACGACGGCTAAGAGTTCCTTTTCCGTTGTCGTGTAATTTACTTGTGCGGAAGTGAGCGTCTTGCTAGCGTAATAAATAGGATTAAAATGTTTTTCTATGGGTTGGCCAAGAATGGCACCTAAGGCAATATCACTAGCATCGCACATAATTTCGAACGAGAGGGACCAATTAGGGGCCAATAAAATTGGTGAAGTGATAAGTTTTTGTTTTATTAAATTAAAGGCGGACTCGCATTCGCTACTAAAGATGAAACGTGATTCCTTTTCCAAGAGGTGAGTAAGCGGCTTTGTTATTTTTGAAAAGTCTTGAATGAAGCGTCGATAAAAGCCCGCATGGCCTAAGAAACTCATAATAGATTTTACGTTTGCTGGATGCGGAAGTTTTTCAATGATTTCTATCTTGGCCTTATCCACCTTTATCCCTTTTGACGAAATCATATGGCCGAGGACCAAACCTCCTCGAACCATAAAGTTGCATTTATCCCAATTTAATACAAGACTTGTGTCCTCGCACCGTTGAAGGACAGGATCTAAATTGTGAAGGCAATCGGGAAAAGAGCGTCCGAAAATAGAAAATTCATCCATAAAGACTTCCATAATGTCTTCTACTAACTCGCCAAAGATTGCTAGCATACATCTTTGGAATGTAGCCGGCGCATTGCAGAGTCCAAATGACATTCTTCGATATGCGAAGGTGCCAAACGTGGAAGTAAAAGTTGTTTTCTCTTGATCATCCGGGGAAATGGGGATTTGGAAAAACCCCGATAAACCATCAAGAAAACAATAATATGGATGACCGGATAAACGCTCTAAAATCTGGTCCAGAAAAGGCAGAGGGAAATGGTCCTTGCGGGTGGCATCATTAAGTTTTCTATAATCGATGAACACTCGCCAACCCGTAACAGTACGAGTTGGGACAAGCTCGTTATGCTCATTCGCCACTACAGTAAGACCGCCCTTCTTGGGCCCAACATGCACGGGACTAACCCATGCACTGTCCGAAATAGTGTAGATAATCCCCGCATATAATAACTTAATAATTTCGGCTTTAACGACGTCTTTCATGTTTGGGTTAAGACGATGCTGCGGCTGAATCGTTTTGTGGCAATTATCGTTAAGAAATATGTTATGGGTGCAAAAGGAGGGGCTAATCCCCTTTAAGTCAGAGATTTGCCAAGCAATTGCGTGGCAATGTTTAAATAAAACTTCCAATAAATCGGAAGTCTCCGAATCACTCAAGCCCAAAGAAATGATAACGGGAAGTGTATCGCCTTTTCCCAAAAAAGCATATTTGAGCGATGCGGGTAAGGGTTTGAGGTCTAGGATGGGCGGTTCTTCTAGTGAGGTTTTAATTCCTATATCTTTCTTACCAATTGGTTCGAAAGGCAAGTCTAAAGAAGTATCCTCATTGCATTTAAAATTTTCGAGCGCATAAATATCGACGTTTAAAAATACGGACTCGAAAACGGGAGAAGAACGATCTCCAAAAAAGGTATCTAAAGAATACCAGAAATCGTCGCTCAATGACAAATTGTCCATCGAGGGATTAATAGAGAAAGGAACCTGATCATCGCCTACTCGGAGGAGGAGACTACCATTACTAACATCCATTAGTGTGCGGGAGGTGGCGAGAAAAGGGCGACCGAGTATTATTGGTACCTCGGCGTCCTCCTCGATGTCTAAGATGACCAAGTCTACCGGGAAGGTAAACTTGTCTACTCGGACAAGGACATCCTCCACAACACCGATAGGGAACTTAACCGAGCGATCCGCTAATTGGATGCGCATATTCGTAGGACTAGGAGTACCCAAACCTAAACGTGAAAAGAGCGAGAACGACATTAGATTAATGCTAGCCCCTAAATCAGCTAAGGCGTACTTTACTAATATATCGCCAAAAAGGCACTGGATGGAAAACCGTCTCGGGTCGTTTTGTTTTGTGGGTAATTTATTAGTAAGGGCCGCCGAGCAGACAGCGTTGAGCGATATATGCGAAATATCCTCTAATTTACGTTTATTAGAAAGTAGTTCTTTTAAAAATTTCGCATATTTGGGCATTTGCGAGATAGCCTCGCAAAAAGGAACATTAATGTGAATTTTTTTTAATAATAAAATAAATTTTTCATATTGCGCGTCCTTACGCTCGTTATCTAACTTATGCGGATATGGATGGGCCTTGTTTAAAATAATTTTTTCTTTTAAAATCGGTAAAGGCAGCGTAAGCGAAGAAAGGGGAAGAGGGGTCGGAGATGAAATATGTACCTGAGGGTCGGTCCGTTTTGGATCGACCACCTCCTTTCCGCTACGGAGGGTTATAGCATTCGCGTTCTCCCGCGGATTGGGCTCTGTATTTCCCGGCAGTGCCCCGAGCGCGCGCTCGGACATCATCCTCGCCAGCTGTCCAACCTGTTGTTCGAGAGTTTTTAGCGATATGGTGATGTTCCGGATATTTGACTCGTTGGACGCAATATACTTCGAAAAATTTTCCTCCATCGGGGAGGGTTTCGGAAGAGGAGGAGGAGGCAAAAATCCGGGCGCATAAGAAATAATGGAACGCTGAGCATTATTCGGGTTGCTCCAAGATAGGTTGGGGTGATTCCTCCAACACGGATTATAGTTATTACTATAAGGGTTGTTGTTGGGGTTGAAGGGAAGACGACCCGAATTTCCCATGAAGTCCACGAACTCTTCAGCCACGCAGACGTTAGGCGGAATAAAACGAGGCGCAGTGGAGGAGGCAGTAGACATCTCCGCCACCTGCTTTGTTAACCTTTCAACTTGAAGGGTCAAGAGAGCTGTGGCATCACTTCAAAAAGACCAGCCGTTGGCTTTGGGCGTTCCCGTGGGACGTTCCATTGATAGGCGTTCATAGCCATCTCTTCGAATAAAGCTTGGGCGGCCTCGGGGGTTTTGTTGTTTAGCGTACCCCCGGCAGCCGCGTCAATCATTTGACGCGTCTGAAAATTAATCCCGTTATAAAAAATTTGAACTTGCAACCACATTGGCATCGCGTGGTGCGGGCACCGGCGGAGGAATTCCTTAAACCGTTCCCAAGTCTCGTATAGAGACTCAGGATCGTTTTGCACAAACGAAGAAATGTCCGCCCGCAACTTTGCAGTTTTTGCGGGCGGAAAGTACTTCGTTAGGAATCATTCCGTCAACTCAGCCCACGTGGTGATACATCCTCGCGGGAGGGCATTCAACCATGCCTTGGCTTTGGACTTAAGGGAAAAAGGAAATAAGCGCAAGCGAATGGCGTAATCAGTGACGCCACTAATCTTGGAGGTGTTGCATATCTCCAAGAAATTGGCCAAGTGGACATTCGGGTCCTCATTCGGCATTCCATCGAACTGCACGGCGTTTTGGACCATTTGAATGACACTCGACTTTATTTCAAAATTATTATTCGCCACCGCAGGGCGAACAATACTCGACCCAGTATCATCCAAGTTAGGTCGGGCGTAATAAGACATAGTACGCTAGGCCGCCGGGGCAGGGTTAGGCGCGGCCATAACTACAACAGTAGGTTCTCCGATAGATTCCTCGGGATCTAAAGAAGGATTTCGGCGTTGAGATCGAATACGCGCAAGAGACCGTTCGATCTCAGGGTCGAAGTCAAAATCTTCAGACTCGGAGGGTTGTCCACGGTTCATACACCCAAACAAAAATAAAACAAAATAAACTTTTTTTTGTTTTAAAATAAAGTTTTTAGTTCTTTTTAGAAAATAAGTAAAAGTAGTAGACTCCGGAATTCAAAATAGCAACTCGAAAAAAGATTCCCCGGCAACGGCGCCAAAAACTTGATGCGCCCGCGAACAGACTCTTACTGTGGTTGGTTCGGTGAGTCGATCGCTGCGGGCATGCTACAGGAGGCAAGTGCACCTCTCGCAAGTAGTACTCGATATTCGGGGGAATACCGAGGTCGTATTGTTCTCGGGGTCATGTTGACTATTCTTACTCCTCCGGGAGGACTATTATTTTACTGAAAGTATGGTGGATGTTTTAATTAAGGAAAGACGGAAAAAGAAAAGGAGCAAAAAAATGATTTAGAAAATATTCGATGAAGGGTTAACGCTCGGCATCGAATCGGATTAAGACTAAAATATTTTTTAATAATTATAGGACTTAGTTTTCAAATTAATAAAAGGCAACTTGGTCGTGGAGGTTCCACAAATGTGAGCTCACCTAGCTATAGGGATATCGCTCACGTGAACGTTAAGACTATTCGACCGAACGTTAGTCCTACGAAGGATTCCTCTTAACGCCCGCTTTACGCTAAGAACCATGCTATTGGGTGGGGAACCCAATCCGGTAGAATTACGCGTGTCCTCTCTTGAGGGTATGCACGCAACTCTATTTACCCCGGGGTGATCTGTCCATACGCACGGCCTCTCGGCTAGCTAGCGTATGGATAACGGAAATAGGGCCCACACATCGATTTGTGGTCCTACGCGTTGTTAACCCGGGGTAAACCTTAAGTCCTTAAATTGAAGTGAAAATAAAGAGCTTTAATTATTACAAATAATTTTAAATGTCCCAATGCTCTTCGATGTCGAGGCTAATAGCGATTAGCCACACATCGGTATGGGGACGGCTTTATAATTTAATGAGGCGCGAGTTTGAAATTAAACGCTAAATGATTATAAGTAGAGGACATAAAAAAATAACAAACATTTAGAAAGCTGAAATGTTAGCTAAAACAAGAACTCACGCACACTCCAAATTATAAATTAAACAGAAACTAAGTTACACATAAAAGAAATTTGCATAATTGAAATTGCGAGTCCCACTCAAACGAGTCGGGCGGGAAATAAAAGTTAAAATTGCAAGTCCTACTCAAACAAGTAGGACTAAAATGAAAGCGAGTCCTAGTCAAATGAGTAGGAGAAAATAAATGCGATTACAGGGCTTTCTCAAATTTTTACAGGGAGATAAAGATACGTCATTTAACTCAAACGAGTAGGCAAAAATAAATGCAAGTACAAGTCCTACTCAAATGAGTAGGCGGGAAATAAAGTCCATCCATTTAACTCAAGTGAGTAGGCGGAAAAATAAAGAAAGAAAATTACAAGTCCTACTCAAACGAGTAGGCGGGAAATGAAAACGATGCGTCATTTAACTCTTAATGAGTGAGCGGAAATAAATGAACACAAACACACACACTCTATATGAATTGAAAGAAAGCCATAAAACTATCTCCTACACACACGCACTCTACATAATTAAAGAAAATGATAAAATAAAGCATGAAAAACTAACACCTACACTCACACACTCTATACAATTTGAACAAAGCATCAAAACATTATTCTCATACACTCGCTCACACAAATTAAAAGCAAAATGAATGTTACCTAAAAATTAAAACATTTACTTTTTATGTTTAGCTTTTGCCAAAAACAAATAAAAAGAACGAATTAAAATTTTAAGAGAACAAAAGTTTTCCAAAATAAGTCGAAAACTAAAGCCTTTCAAAAATTAAAATTTCAACATTTTCATTCTTATGTTTTCATAAAAGCTATTAAAAAGTGAAAAGAAAATGAAAATAACAAAAAGGGTTTTACAATCCTACAAAAACTAAGTAAAAAAACATCAAAATCACTTTCAACTCTTTTATAGATACATAAGAATGAAAGCATAAAAATTTTTGTTAGAAAAGGACATGATGAAGAAGAGGAAAACTTATCATACCTAACTTGGAAATGAAATCTAATACAAAACCTATCATGAAGACAAGTTAAAAAGATGACTATTAAACATGTTACACTCATACACCTACACACACTTTTCATAAAGAGAAAAACAAAGATGAAACTAAGGGTAAAATGAGAAGAAAAGTGGGCACAAGAGTTCATTCCAAAGCCAAATAAGAAGAGAAAATCTAATATTTTTATTGATTAAAGGAAACTATTGCAAGCTATTACAAAGCTAAAGCTAAAGCAAAAACAAACATGAAAGAAAAAGGGGGAATAAATCTCCTTACATAGCAAGGGAATCATGGATACAGCCCACAAAACACATAAAAAGTGGCTCAAAAATGTGAACCCTTGGACCATACAGAACTGGGCAATTTATAGGCAAAAAATTCTAAGTACACGCCCTCCGACACGGGCGTGTTGGGGGGGCGTGTCACTACTATTCATGATGGAGGCCGATGATTGGACAGGAAAGTTGACTTCGGGCTGAGTTCGAGGATGTCACGCCCCAGGTCACGGGCGTGACGCTGGGCGTGTCGGGGAGGTAGAACTGGGCACGGGTTGTGTCAAAAGCCTTCGGCAGCATCTTGTCGGGCCAGTTGGTGAAGTCACGCCCCAGGTCACGGGCGTGATGCTGGGCATGTTGGTTGGTGTCGACACTCGACAATCGTCGAGCGGAAATTGTCGAGATGAAATCGTCCAGCTGAGATTGAGTCACGCCCTAGGGCACGGGCGTGACTCTGGACGTGTCTCGGGTTCGACGATCGTTGAACTGAATTCGTCGAGTGGAGGGGACACGGGCTTCTGTCACGCCCCGTGTCGGGTGACATGGGCGTGACTCTAGGCGTGTCGAGCTTTTTACTTCAAAATTTGCAACTTCTCGGGATTTTGAACAGTCACGCCCCGGTCACGGGGGTGATCCAAATGACACGGGCATGTACTGCCTAATTTTGGTAGATTTTGGAATTTTTCTGAAAAATAAAATAAAACAAGTCATTAGTAAATTTACAAGAATAGGAGCATTTTATTGAACAAAAATAATTAAAAACGACGAAAATAAATGAAAATGACTAAATTAATGTGCACAAAAATCCGTATATTTACAATTCATTAAATACCCCCATACTTAGGCTTTTGCTATTATAGAGCAAAAGTTTGAGGTGTATCTATAAGGAATAAAAAAAACTCTAAGTTTAGCTACCGCTTAATCAATTATAAGAGAGATCGAAATAAATATACGGGGTGTTAGAGTTAAGTCCTAAAATTATGTAGATGATTTAAATAGCGCAAAAAATTTGGCCAAAAGACTTCTTGATGTAATCAAATAGAAGGCAACATTTGTAATGGTTAGATTAACGAAAATAGTTTGGAATTATATGAACTCTAGCTTATACGAGTGCTACTGGAAATAATACAATTTACTAATTATGCTCTCAAAAAGATTTTTGAATTAATTCTAGAATCGTGTAATTGGCTAAGGGGGGTAGTGGGCTTATGAAGAGGGTTTTGATTTTTGAGGTGAGAGAATTTTTTCTCGAACCTCCATTTTTTTTTCTTTTGGATTATTAGGAAAACGAAATCTTATTTTCCTAATATAATTTTTGTTTTTCAACTTCATAAGAATAAAATTAACTCAATGTATATTTGTAGGAGTAATGAATTTTATCCTCTTACTCCATATATAATCTTTTTAAATTATTGGGTGTCTATGTTTACGGAACGAAATCTTATTCTCATTGACATAGGATCTTTTAAGGATAAAATTTTTCATGCCAAGTAGGTCATGAAAGGTAAGGGGAGAAAGGAAAACTAGATTTTTAATCCTAAAAATTTTTGAGAGCAACCTTAATAATTTGTACGTTCCAATGTTTCAGAAATGTAAAAGTAAGTATAACTGAATTCTATAGTCGTTATTTTCTAACATAATACACGTGCTCGTATCAATGAAAAATTAGAAGTAGTGACTAAAACTAGTTCGCTATTTTTAACAAAGCATAAAGAATTCTTTAAAACTTAACCCCGGCTATTTAAATTTTTCACTCAATAATTAACAAACGAATAACAAACAGAGAATTAATAGTATTCACATATAGATAAACTCAGAATAGAATTTTTGGATAGCAGGAAAGTTAAGGATGGAATATTTGATTTATTTGTTTCAAAACATTTTTTTTATTTTTATAGTTTTTATCATCATTTTTTTTGTTTTTTTTTTCATTTATGATCTTTTTTTTGTATTTTTGTTTTTCTCAATTTTTTTTGAATTTTTTGAACTATTATCTTTCTTTTGTATTTTTTTAAGAGAATTTTCATTATATGTACAAAAACATGGGAGAAAAAGAGAGGTTTTTACAAGAATGATGAAGGGGGAGAGAGAAAAAAGTATTTACAAAAAGAATATGTACAAAAAAATATTTACAAAGTGAAACTAAATATATTCTTCATAAAAAAATTTTTTGTTGTTTTTTATTTTTTTTGAGTTTTTTGGAAAAAAGAAAGAAAAAGAAAATAAAATTTTTTTTGGATTTTTCATTCAAATTTTTTTTTTTTTTTAAGATGTTTTTTTTATTTTTTTTGTTTTTGTTTTGTTGTTATATGTATTTTTTTTGTATTTTTGAAATGTAGAAAAATTGAAGTGCAAAAAGTAAATCACGAAAATACCTTCATACTTAAGTTCAACATTGTCCCCAATGTTGTAACATAAGTATGCGGAACAAGAGGGAAGACAATATATACAAAGAAAATAAAGAGAAGGGGGTAGAAGCTTCCCTGAAACGCGTAGGGGGAGGCCGTTCAGAAAACCTGCGTTTATTAGAAAAAACAGCAAAGATAATAAGCAAAGAGCGAAAAAGATAAGCGAGGGGTGCCTACCAGGAGCGTTTTTTTATAGTCGTGTAGCTTGACTTTTTTGGCGGGTTTATAATGTGGAGGAAAGTTATGATTTCGCTAAAACCGATCACTGGATCGTCTGCTATATAAGACTTTAAACGATGACCGTTTACTTTAAACGAACCTTTGTCCGAGTGGGAGACGAGTACGGTCCCATATGGAAAAACTTCTTCAACTAGGAAGGGACCCGACCATCTAGATTTTAGTTAACCCGGAAAAAGCCTAAGACGTGAATTGTAAAGAAGGACAAGATCGCCCGGAGAAAATAAGTTTTGGGACTTGATTTTTCGATCGTGATATAACTTAGAGCGCTCCTTATAGAATTTATTGCTCTCGTAAGCGTTCGCACGCCATTCATCGAGCTCGTTTAGTTGCAGTTTTCTATTCTGAGCAGCTAAGTTGGAGTCGAGGTTTAAGAGTTTTAAAGCCCAAAGAGCGCGATGCTCTAATTCTACGGGTAAATAGCACGCTTTGCCATAGACTAACCGAAACGACGTACAACCAATGGCGGTTTTGTATGCCGTCTGATACGCCCACAACGCGTCGTCGAGTTTAACGGACCAATCTTTCCTATTTAGCGAAACGGTTTTTTCTAAAATTCGCTTAATCTCTCGATTTACAACCTCAACTTGGTCACTTATTTGCGGGTGGTAGGGGGTGGCAATCTTGTGCGTGACTCCGTATTTAGCTAACGTCTTAGTCATAAGAGTGTTACAGAAATGCGTTCCGCTATCACTAATAATTGCACGAGGCGTGCCGAAGCGAGAAAATAATTTTTTTAAGAAATGTAACGACGACTCGCGCATCGTTGGTGGGGAGAGCTTGCGCTTCCGCCCACCTTGATACGTAGTCGACCGCCACTAAAATATACATATTTTTGAAAGATGGAGGTAGGGGGTCAACAAAATCTATGCCTCGCAAATCGAAGACTTCGCACTCTAAAAACATGTTTTGGGGCATCTCGTCGCGATGAGAGATGTTACCCGACCGCTGACAGCTATCGCATGCACGCACAAAATTATGCATGTCTTTGAAGAAAGTGGGCAAAAAGTAGCCCGCCTCTAGCGCCTTCCGAGCGGTCCGGTTGGCTTGATAATGCCCACCGACTGGACCCTCGTGGCAGTGCTTAAGAATTTGCAAGAACTCCACACCCGCAACGCATCTTCGGACCGCTTGGTCCGCGCAGATACGAAAAAGAAATGGGTACTCCCAAAAGAAATTTTTCAAGTCATAAAAGAATTTCTTCTTTTGATGACTTGAAAACTCTTTTGGAAGCACCCGCGCTACTAAGAAATTTGCAAAGTCTGCAAACCAAGGCGAAGATGACGAAGAATGAATGGCAAGGAGGTGTTCCTCGGGGAATCTGTCATTTATTTCAGATTCGACGAGCGCTTCCGCACCCGAATTTTCTAAACGGGAGAGGTGGTCTGCCGTTAGATTTTCCACTCCCCGCTTATCTCGGATCTCCAAATCAAACTCTTGTAGGAGGAGAATCCATTGAAGAAGGCGGGGCTTCGCATCATTTTTAGCTAATAAATATTTAAGCGCGGAGTGATCGGTAAAAACGATAACTTTAGATAGCGTTATATACGTGCGAAACTTATCAAAAGCAAAAACGACGGCTAAGAGTTCCTTTTCCGTTGTCGTGTAATTTACTTGTGTGGAACTGAGCGTCTTGCTAGCGTAATAAATAAGATGAAAATGTTTTTCTACGTGTTGGCCAAGAATGGCACCTAAGGCAATATCACTAGTGTCGCACATAATTTCGAACGGGAGGGACTAATTAGGGGCCACTAAAATTGGTGAAGTGATAAGTTTTTGTTTTATTAAATTAAAGGCGGACTCGCATTCGCTACTAAAGATGAAACGTGATTCCTTTTCCAAGAGGTGAGTAAGCGGCTTTGTTATTTTTGAAAAGTCTTGAATGAAGCGTCGATAAAAGCCTGCATGGCCTAAGAAACTCCTAATAGATTTTACGTTTGTTGGATGCGGAAGTTTTTCTATGATTTCTATCTTGGCCTTATCCACCTCTATCCCGTTAGACGAAATCATATGGCCGAGGACCAAACCTCCTCGAACCATAAAGTTGAATTTTTCCCAATTTAATGCAAGACTTGTGTCCTCACAACGTTGAAGGACACGATCTAAATTGTGAAGGCAATCGGGAAAAGAGCGTCCGAAAACAGAAAATTCATCCATAAGGACTTCCATAATGTCTTCTACTAGCTCGCCAAAGATTGCTAGCATACATCTTTGGAATGTAGCCGGCGCATTGCAGAGTTCAAATGGCATTCTTCGATATGCGAAGGTGCCAAACGGGCAAGTAAAATTTGTTTTCTCTTGATCATCGGGGGAAATGGGGATTTGGAAAAACCCCGATAAACCATCAAGAAAACAATAATATGGATGACCGAGTAAACGCTCTAAAATCTTGTCCATAAAAGACAGAGGGAAATGGTACTTACGGGTGGCATCATTAAGTTTTCTATATTCGATGAACACTCGTCAACCCGTAACAATACGAGTTGGGACGAGCTCGTTATGCTCATTCGCCACTACGGTAAGACCGCCCGTCTTGGGCCCAACATGCACGGGACTAACCCATGCACTGTCTGAAATAGGGTAGATAATCCCCGTATATAATAACTTAATAATTTCGGCTTTAGCGACGTCTTTCATGTTTGGGTTAAGACGACGCTGCGGCTGAATCGTTTTGCGGCAATTATCGTTAAGAAATATCTTATGGGTGTAAAAGGAGGGGCTAATCCCCTTTAAGTCAGAGATTTGCCAAGCAATTGCGTGGCAATGTTTAAATAAAACTTCCAATAAATCGGAAGTCTCCGAATCACTCAAGTGCAAAGAAATGATAACGGGAAGCGTATCTCCTTTTCCCAAAAAAGCGTATTTGAGCGATGCGGGTAAGGGTTTGAGGCCTAGGATGGGCGGTTCTTCTAGGGACGTTTTAATTCCTATGTCTTTCTTACCAATTGGTTCGAAAGGCAAGTCTAAAGAAGTATCCTCATTGCATTTAAAATTCTCGAGCACATAAATATCGACGTTTAAAAATACGGACTCAAAAACGGGAGAAGAACGGTCTCCAAAAAAAGGTATCTAAAGAATAGCAGAAATCGTCACTCGATGACAAATTGTCCATCGAGGGATTAATAGAGAAAGTAACCGGATCATCGCCTACTCGGAGGAGAAGACTACCATTACTAACATCCATTAGTGCACGGGAGGTGGCGAGAAAAGGGCGACCGAGTATTATTGGTACCTCAGCGTCCTCCTCGATGTCTAAGATGACGAAGTCTACCGGGAAGGTAAACTTGTCTACTCGGACAAGAACGTCCTCCACAACCCCGATAGGGAACTTAACCGAGCGATCCGCTAATTGGATGCGCATATTCGTATGACTAGGAGTACCCAAACCTAAACGTGAAAAGAGCGAGAACGACATTAGATTAATGCTAGCCCCTAAATCAGCTAAGGCGTACTTTACTAATATATCGCCAAAAAGGCACGGGATGGAAAACCGTCCCGGGTCATTTTGTTTTGTGGGCAATTTATTAGTAAGGGCCGCCGAGCAGACATCGTTAGGAGATACATGCGAAATATCCTCTAATTTACGTTTATTAGAAAGTAGTTCTTTTAAAAATTTTGCATATTTGGGCATTTGCGAGATAGCCTCGTAAAAAGGAACATTAATGTGAATTTGTTTTAATAATAAAATAAATTTTTCATATTGCGCGTCCTTACGCTCGTTATCTAACTTATACGGATATGGAAGGGCCTTGTTTAAAATAATTTTTTCTTTTAAAATCGGTAAAGGCGGCGTAAGCGAAGAAAGGGAAGAGGGGTCGGAGGTGAAATATGTACCTGAGGGTCGGTCCGTTTTGGATCGACCACCTCCTTTCCTCTACGCAGGGTTATAGTGTTGGCGTTCTCCCATGGATTGGGCTCTGTATTTCCCGGCAGTGCCCCGAGCGCGCGCTCGGACATCATCCTCGCCAGCTGTCCAACCTGTTGTTCGAGAGTTTTTAGCGATCCGGTGATGTTCCGGATATTTGACTCGTTGGACGCAATATACTTCGAAAAATTTTCCTCCATCGGGGAGGGTTTCAGAAGAGGAGGAGGAGGCAGAAATCCGGGCGCATAAGAAATAGGGGTACGCTGAGCATTATTCGGGTTGCTCCAAGATAAGTTGGGGTGATTCCTCCAACTCGGATTATAGTTATTACTATAAGGGTTGTTGTTGGGGTTGAAGGGAGGATGACCCGAATTTCCCATGAAGTCCACGAACTCTTCAGCCATGCAGACGTTAAGGGGATTAAAACAAGGCGCAGTGGAGGAGGCAGTAGACATCTCCGCCACCTGCTTTGTTAACCTTTCAACTTGAAGGGTCAAGAGAGCAGTGGCATCCACTTCAAAAAGACCAGCCGCCAGCTTTGGGCGTCCCCGCGGGACGTTCCATTGATAGGCGTTCATAGTCATCTCTTCTAATAAAGCCTGGGCGGCCTCGGTGGTTTTGTTGTTTAGCGTACCCCCGGCAGCCGCGTCAATCATTTGACGCGTCTGAAAATTAAGCCCATTATAAAAAATTTGAACTTGCAACCACGTTGGCAGCGCGTGGTGCGGGCACCGGCGGAGGAATTCCTTAAACCATTCCCAAGTCTCGTATAGAGACTCAGGATCGTTTTGCACAAACGAAGAAATGTCCGCCCGCAACTTTGCAGTTTTTGCGGGCGGAAAGTACTTCGTTAGGAATCATTCCGTCAACTCAGCCCACGTGGTGATACATCCTCGCGGGAGGGCATTCAACCACGCCTTGGCTTTGGACTTAAGGGAAAAAGGAAATAAGCGCAAGTGAATGGCGTCATCAGTGACGCCATTAATCTTGAAGGTGTCGCATATCTCCAAGAAATTGGCCAAGTGGACATTCGGGTCCTCATCTGGCATTCCATCGAACTGCACGGCGTTTTGGACCATTTGAATGACACTCGACTTTATTTCAAAATTATTATTCGCCACCGCAGGGTGAACAATACTCGACCCAATATCATCCAGGTTAGGCCGGGCGTAATAAGACATAGTACGCTCGGCTGCCAGGGCAGGGTTAGGCGCGGCCATAACTACAACAGTAGGTTCTCCGATAGATTCCTCGGGATCTAAAGAAGGATTTCGGCGTTGAGATCGAATACGCGCAAGAGAGCGTTCGATCTCAGGGTCGAAGTCAAAATCTTCAGACTCGGAGGGTTGTCCACGGATCATACACCCAAACAAAAATAAAACAAAATAAACTTTTTTTTGTTTTAAAATAAAGTTTTTAGTTTTTTTTTAGAAAATAAGTAAATGTAATAGACTCCGGAATTCGAAATAGCAACTTGAAAAGAGATTCCCCGGCAACGGCGCCAAAAACTTGATGCGCCCGCGAACAGACTCTTACTCTGGTTGGTTCGGTGAGTCGATCGTCGCGGGCGTGCTACGGGAGGCAAGTGCACCTATCGCAAGTAGTACTCGATATTCAGGGGAATACCGAGGTCGTATTTTTCTCGGGGTCGTGTTCACTATTCTTAATCTTCCGGGAGGACTATTATTTTACTGAAAGTATGGTAGATGTTTTAATTAAGGAAAGACGGAAAAAGAAACGGAGCAAAAAAATGATTTAGAAAATATTCGATGAAGGGTTAACGCTCGGCATCGAATTGGATTAAGACTAAAATAATTTTTAATAATTATAGGACTTAGTTTTCAAATTAATAAAAGGCAACTTGGCCGTGGAGGTTCCACAAATGTGAGCTCACCTAGCTATAGGGATATCGCTCACCTGAACGTTAAGACTATTCGACCGAACGTTAGTCCGACGAAGGATTCCTCTTAACGACCGCTTTACGCTAAGAACCCCACTATTGGGTGGGGAACCCAATCCGGTAGAATTACGCTTGTCCTCTCTCGAGGGTATGCATTCAACTCTATTTTCCAGGAGTGATCTGTCCATACGCACGGCCTCTCGGCTAGCTAGCGTATGAATAACGGAAATAGGGCTCACACATCGATTTGTGGTCCTACGCGTCGTTAACCCAGGGTAAACCTTAAGCCCTTAAATTGAAGTGAAATTAAAGATCTTTAATTATTACAAATAATTTTAAATGTCCCAATGCTCTTCGATACCGAGGCTAATAGCGATTAGACACACATCGGTATGGGGACGGCTTTATAATTTAATGAGGCGCGAGTTCGAAATTAAATGCTAAATGATTATAAGAAGAGGACATAAAAAATAACAAACATTTAGAAAGCTAAAAAGTTAGCTAAAACAAGAACTCACGCACACTCCAAATTATAAATTAAATAGAAATAAAGCTACACATAAAAGAAATTTGCATAATTGAAATTGTGAGTCCCACTCAAACGAGTGGGGGCGGGAATTAAAAGCTTAAATTTTCAAGTCCTACTCAAACGAGTAGGACTAAAATGAAAGTCAGTCCTACTCAAATGAGTAGGAGAAAATAAATGTGATTATAGGGCTTTCTCAAATATTTACAGGGAGATAAAGATACGCCATTTAACTCAAATGAGTAGGCGAAAATAAATGCAAGTACAAGTCCTACTCAAACGAGTAGGCGGGAAATAAAGTCCGTCCATTTAACTCAAGTGAGTAGACGGAAAAATAAAGAAAGAAAATTACAAGTCCTACTCAAACGAGTAGGCGGGAAATGAAAACGATGCGCCATTTAACTCTTAACGAGTGGGCAGAAATAAATGAACACAAACACACACACTCTATATGAATTGAAAGAAAGCCATAAAACTATCTCTTACACACACACTCTCTACATAATTAAAGAAAACGATAAAATAAAGCATGAAAAACTAACACCTACACTCACACACTCTACACAATTTGAACAAAGCATCAAAACATTATTCTCATACACTCACTCACACAAATTAAAAGAAAAATGAATGTTACCTAAAAATTAAAACATTTACTTTTTTATGTTTAGCTTTTGCCAAAAACAAATAAAAAGAACGAATTAAAATTTTAAGAGAACAAAAGTTTTTCAAAATAAGTCAAAAACTAAAGCCTTTCAAAAATTAAAATTTCAACATTTTCATTCTTATGTTTTCATAAAAGCTATTAAAAAGTGAAAAGAAAATGAAAATAACAAAAAGGGTTTTACAATCCTACAAAAACTAAGTAAAAAAACATCAAAATCACTTTCAACTCTTTTATAAATACATAAGAATGAAAGCATAAAAATTTTTGTTAGAAAAGGACATGATGAAGAAGAGGAAAACTTATCATACCTAACTTGGAAATGAAATCTAATACAAAACGTATCATGAAGACAAGTTAAAAACATGACTATTAAACATGTTACACTCATACACACACACACACTTTTCATAAAGAGAAAAACAAAGGTGAAACTAAGGGTAAAATGAGAAGAAAAGTGGGCACAAGAGTTCATTCCAAAGCCAAATAAGAAGAGAAAATCTAACATTTTTATTGATTAAAGGAAACTATTACAAGCTATTACAAAGATAAAGCTAAAGCAAAAAACAAATATGAAAGAAAAAGGGGGAAGAAATCTCCTTACATAGCAAGGGAATCACGGATGCAGCCCACAAAACACATAAAAAGTGGCTCAAAAATGTGAACCCTTGGACCATACAGAACTGGGCAATTTATAGGCAAAAAATTCTAAGTACACGCCCTCCGACACGGGCGTGTCGGGGGGCGTGTACTACTATTCATGATGGCGGCCGGTGATTGGACACGAAATTTGACTTCGGGCTGAGTTCGAGGATGGCACGCCCCAGGTCACGGGCGTGACGCTGGGCGTGTCAGGGAGGTAGAACCGGGCGCGGGTTGCGTCAAAAGTCTTCGGCAGCATCTTGTCGGGCTAGTTGGTGAAGTCACGCCCCAGGTCACGGGCGTGACGCTGGGCATGTTGGTTGGTGTCGACACTCGACAATCGTCGAGCAGAAAGTGTCGAGATGAAATCGTCGAGCTGAGATTGAGTCACGCGCTAGGGCACGGGCGTGACTCTGGGCGTGTCTCAGGTTCGACGATCGTTGAACTGAATTCGTCGAGTGGAGGGGACACAGGCTTCTGTCACGCCCCGTGTCGAGTAACACGGGCGTGACTCCAGGCGTGTCGAGCTTTTTACTTCAAAAATTTGCAACTTCTCAGGATTTTGAAGAGTCATGCCCCGGTCACGGGCGTGATCCAAATGACACGGGCGTGTACTGCCCAATTTTGACAGATTTTGGAATTTTTCTGAAAAATATAATAAAACAAGTTAGTAGTAAATTTACAAGAATAGGAGCATTTTATTGAACAAAAATAAGTAAAAACGACGAAAATAAATGAAAACGACTAAATTAATGTGCACAAAAATACCTATATTTACAATTCATCAGGCCAGTTGTAAGAGGCAGAGGATGCGGTCTTGGGAGGAGAAAGTAGTGACGATGAGGAGGTTTCTGACATCCTCGGCGGCGATCTTGTTGTTTTCAGGCTGGGCGGTGATCATGGCAGCGACAATCGGGTAGCCTCTCGCAAAGGAGTTTAGGGCGAGAACAGTGCGACAACCGCACAAAGGCGGGCGAGATTCGCGAATGGTGTTATCTGCGCGATTCAAGAGTCGTGAAAAAAATCACGACTCCAAATGTCAATTATTGCGCGATTTTAGAGTGGTGGCGGATTCCATTGCTGGCGTTAAAATAGTGTTTGGCAAAGCTGACTTAAAATTTGGTGTGTGCTTCTCTTAAAATGGCCAAACATAGCCTTAATGAAATTGTGCCAAAATTTATTCTTGACCCCAGCCGCAATGGTTACAAAATGTCAAATATCCATATGTCATGTGCGTTATTAACCCGCCATGCTTTCGTTGCACTACACCAATGATCTACACCTTCAAGAGGAGAACCAAATGAACTCAAACGCAGTGAAATACCAAACTAGGAGATCAAAAAAATATTCGTACATCTTTTCAAAAATTAAGAGATTGACATGGATTCAGACATACAAGAGTCGATGAATCATCTCGTACACACTATCACAGAGATCCTTCCATCACTTAGGTCATAACCAAAAGAGCCATACGAATCATCATATTTGTTGCTCCATAGTCATTTTATTACAGTATGAACGGTTATAATCCTTTCCAACGAGAAAAAATGGAAAAAAAATCCAAGAGAGATAAATGCTACAAAATCGAAAACCCCTTGGAATAAAATTGCCCCTGGGCGGAAATTACTAGAGAGAACAAGTTCCATGTGTCCCGAACAAAAACAGGACAAAATAAAAACCAAAAATAAATAAAACTGTGTGATTCATACTTTTAACACTCCCCTCAAGATGAGACTCTGACAAAATTTCAAGCAAACTACGGAGACGCTCAGATAGTCCTTTTGGCAAAGGATTTGTGAAGATGTCTGCCACATTATCATGGCTTCAAACGTGATCCACCATGATAGCTCCGTCAAACACCTTTTCTCGAATGAAATGGTGTTCAATCTCTATGTGCTTCGCCTGAGCATGAAAAACTAGGTTCGTCGCGAACTTCAAAGCACTCTCGTTATCCCCATGAAGCATGGTAGACATTTCAATCTTCATAAACAAATCCTCCACAAGTCGACAAAACCATATGCACTCCTGAGCTACCAAAGATGACATCTTGTATTCTTCTTCGATAGTGGAAATGGACATACAGTCTTATTTCTTGCTGCATCATGAGACTATTATTGATCCACACATGAATGCATACCCAGATGTCGACCTTTAATCAACTTTAACCCTATCAAGAACCGCATCTGTGGACCCATATACAAAAATATACCATAGTACACAGACCAAAACTACAAATAATAATTGAAATGAATGTGGAAAAAATTCTTATTCATCGTCTCAAATGTCGGAGTCAACTGGGTAAAAGCAAAGCAGCAAAAAGCATCACCACGATCAATGAACTTTAAACGGTCTGGGCTTTGGCCCGCAGTGCATCACCATGAGCTATGCTCTCTGTAACCAAATACGTGTTAAAAAAACATGGGCCAACACATGGTTAACCAAAGCTATGTAACGAAACCTTTCCCCATTCATCCTAACGTACTACGGGGTGAGGTATCGCACACCTGCGAGTACTGATGTAACCAAGCATACCTATAAAAATTAAACAGAAAAGCCAAGTGCAAGTATAAGAAAACTACTTTACACTGGATGAAAGAATCAATACACAGGGATTTGAGCATGTAAATAAAGTGGACCTAGATGTTGTCATATCCCTGGCACACAACCTCTGGATCACGATAAGGGCTTTACAGTAGCAGCCCTAGAGTTCTTGGTCGTCCAACCTCCTCACAACAAGGGGAGAGTTCTCTATTGCTCTGCGGGCCACCAATGGATGACGAAAAAATGTTTTTCCAGAAAAGGGGGAAAAGGCCCCATGGTAGCTCTCAGGTGGGGTAGGGGGGTCATCAGTTCTCTCGGCAAGGAGGGTGTTCATTGGGTATTTGCTAGCTTTGGAGAAGTCAGACGGAGAGAATACTGTCGGAATGGAGAAGATCATCAAAAAAGGAGCTCGGTGGCCTGTTGTCGTGAGAGAGGGGGGAGGGAGGCGGGCAGCGAGCTTCCGTCGACTTTGACGAGCAGGGGAGATGTCGCTCGGCTGATTGGGTAGGAGGGGGGTGTCTCTCCCCTTTAATGAAATTTTTTTCCCAAAACATATTCTCAACCTCAACTGCAATGGATACAAATATCAATTTTCAATACGACGTGTGGGTTATCGACCTATCATGCTTTTATTGCACTACACTGATATACACCTTCACGAAGAGAACTAAACGACCTCAGACACAGTGAAATACCAAACTAGGAAGTCACCAAAAATATTTGTACATCTTTTCAAAACCTAAGAGATCGACTATGATTCAAACATACAAGCATCAATGAATCCACTCGTACACTCTATCGCAGAGATCCTCGAGTCACTTAATTCATAACCATAAGAGCCATACAAATCCTCATATTTGCCTCTCTATAGTCATTTTGTTACAGTATTATTGAGATTATATAAGCCAGCAGGAAACGTGTGTGTGGGACCGCGTATTTGGCTTCCCCATCGTGTTCCAGGTCTAGGTGTTGACCCCGGTGGGCCCCTTGTGGCGGAATATCCCCGCAATCCTGTGGTTGGTGTTAATCCCACACTGCCTGTAGACTTCTCTCCATTGTGTTCATGTACCCCGTCACCCTTCATCTCAACACCTGGGTTTTGAGATGAACTAATGGGTTGGCGGGTTCTAACTTGGTATCAGAGGAGGTTGTCCTGCTGCGGGGGTGTGTTGAGATTATATTAGCCAGCAGGACACGTGTGAGTTGGACTGCGTATTTGGCTTCCCCATCGCATTTCAGGTCTGGGTGTTGACCCAGGTGGGCCCCCTTATGGCAGAATATTCCTGCGGTCCTGTAGTTGGGGTTAATCCCACACTGCCTACAGACTTCTCCCCTTTGTGTTCATGTACCCCGCCACCCTTCATCTCAACATCTGGGTCTTGAGATGAACTAATGGGTTGGCAGGTTCTAACTAGTATGAACGGTTATAATCTTTTCTAAATGAGAACATTTGACTTCTCAAAAGAGAATCAAAATACCACGTTGATTCCAAATTTTTTTATGGGTTTACTCACCACTCGAACCATATCGAGACTACGGCAATCACAAAAGACTTTTATTTGATGGTGATTTTGCTAAAACATCACCTCTATTCAACAGCCACAATCTCAACTGATAACCCCGCAAATGAATACAACAACGAGAGACATGAACGATTACTTGATGTATGAACATACAATCAACAAATTTGGGATGCACACGTAAAACATAATAATTTTTGTCATTTCTAAGTGGACATTCATTAAATTTTGTCGTTTTGGCGTTTACACCATATGTTCTCACCACCCCTTAAAAGTATTGAACCACAAACCTAAAGATACGAATTGATAGCCGAAATTCTGATAGAAATTGAACATCCCTTACCTACAGATATAAAATATCATTAGTACAACCGGTCCTCACATCATATAATACCAACACACCAAAAATGCTAATAATTGATACAAGAAAGAAAACGCACTAATCTCATAGTTAAAACGATAGCGGATGCTTAAACAGTAAACCAACTAACTGAATGCCGACAACAAAAGAAAAGAAAATAAAGTACTAAAATAAAATACGACCTTAAAGTATTACATCACTTTCAAATAAAAAGTACGCAAAATAGAAGAAAGCGGAAAACCCTATCATCTCAGCACAACTTTTGCTCTAACCCACCCGTCTCCACTACGAGCTACTCCACTTGAAACCAAAAACACACGAGTAGAAAACGAAGGTCAACCTGGAGCTGACCAACACAACGAAACGACCCCTCCCCTCGATCATCCTAGTAGACTCATGGGCGAGTTCATCACACTCCTGTAAGTACACACATAAATAGAACATCCAAAATAAAGCACAAAGTGCCGCATTGTGTATGCAACCATGACGCATATTGGGAACACTCCAAGCCACATAATTTAAGCGAGTAAGCACATAAAAACATGTACATAAAAGCACATGTTAAGTGTCACATAATACATACGACCAACGCATGTGTCCTGGATACCCAAAATCGTACGACCTAAGCTCAAAAGGAAACCAATTCATAGTTTTGGTGATGAGGGGCATGACATTGCCTTTCTTCCTCAATCATAGTGATGGAAGGAACCTAATCCACAATTATCCCATTAAAAGAAATAGGGGACAAATTTGACCTGTGACCTCGAACATAATGATGGGAGGTGGGTTATGACCCTCCTTCCCGAATAATGTGAAAGGAGAATGCATCAGTCCTAAAATGAAATGACAGAAAGTGTAGTTTCACTTCTGGTCTCGAATTGTAATGACGGGAGATATAAGTTCACATTTGGTCCTCACACGATAAATTCCTAACGTAGCTCGACGCGGCTCTAACATACACAAACAATGTGTCACAATCGGTAACATACACAAACAATGTGTCGTAGCCGGTATCCAAATCTATAAAGTGGCAAGTAATCCACCCTTCCTATGGAAGTCCATAAAACATGTCGTTCTATCGGGCCTAATACAGGCCCACCTAGGAACAGGGCCCTTCACAAAGAAAACCCACGGATTCATGCAAGCACTAGGACATACGATACGAGACATTCTCATTTACGCACCTAGCTCTAATCATATTGCACATTAATATAAACACCACTTATATGGTTTTATCGCAACTATTAGGTTTCACGCAACATACCTAAATTCAGACTCAGACATTGGATTTCTAATTCAAAATCATGTCAGGGACAAGATGGGCCTGGTGGTTTACAATGAACCGAGGCAAACTCACATTGTCGTCAATTAGTGAAATAAAAATAGATGAAAATGATTCTTGGTTAAAAGAAGCTGCAATATCAATCATCCAGCGGGAGTCATCCATCTAGCTAGAGTCATCTGCTTTGGGGAAGCAAATGATAAATACTCATGAAAGACCTATATCTCCACCTCACTGTGGTTGGGCAGACTCCCCTCTTATTCAACCTCTTCAAATGATAATTACTCAAGAAAGGCCTATATCTCCACCTCATGATGGTTGGGCGGACTCCCCTCTTCGTCAACCTTTGATGATGATGTTACACACACTGACGTAATTCAAGGAAAATCTGAGCCTCTATCTTTAGCTAGTATTCTTGAACAATCATTTGATGTGGTTTCTCAAATCACCCCCTCAAAGAAATTTTTTTTTTCTATTACGTCAGTTTATGCATATACAAGAGCTCATTGTGGCAAAAGAAAGATGGGGAGAGATTGTTTTGACAATAAACCTTATTGGCAAAGATTAACTAAAACACAAAGAAATGAATACAAAAAGTTTTTTTTATCAAAGCTGTAACTCCTTGCACCACTTTTCAAGAAAATCTATTTAATAATTTTCCTCCTCCCATCAGTGATCCTGAATTTGACAATGATCTTAAAGAAACAGGTGATCAACAGATAGCAGATTATGAAGCTAGTGAAGAAGAAATTACTGGTAAAAGGAAAGTATTCATTGCCCAACGTCAGTCAGGAATGACCAAGGAAGTCAAGATTGCTCTTCCAAGCAAAATATTTGATCTCTCACTGACCAAGGGTGTGTGGAGGGAGGATCGGTTCTACTCCCTTGTTGACCTGTGCTAGGGTTTTTGTCGAGATGTATAAAGGGATCTACCGCTGACCTGTAGGAGGAAGGCCATTGTCGGAAACTCCTACGCAGTTGTTTGACAAGGGCTCCACCTTTCTTTTATCCTCGGTGGCTGATGACTACATGCCTCTTCTCCCATCTCTTGGCCGACCAACAGAAGAGAAAGCTCTGTCGTGAGCTTGAGTGGTTGAATTGGTGACTCTAATCTCCGAGTGGAGGCCAGATTCATGGAAGGATAGCCGCTACGATCGCTAGCCATCAAATTTCGTGAAAGTCAAAATATGCAATTAGTGATCCGATGCTATCCGCGGCAAAGTAAAAGCAGAAAAATTAGTGATCTGGTGTATCGCTAATGTAGGGGATGGATGCTAACCCACGATGTATAGCTATCCCACTAAGTACTACGCGATGTGATCTGACGCATAAATATTTATGTCAGGGACGGACGCTAACCCACGGCAAAGTAAAGCATTTAGTAATCCGACGCAATCCACTAAATTCTATGTGGTGTGTGTTTCCCTCGGTTCATTGTGAACCTTTGGATCGATTATGTTCGTTCCCGGCATAAATATGCATTTAGTGATCCAACATGCGAGTCTGGATTTAGGCATGTTGTGTGAAGCCTACCCGTGACGACACACCCGAATCAGTGATGTTTATGTGATTTGCATTGCGATTAGCCCTAGGTGCTCCAACAGGAATATCCCGCGGTATTTGTCGTAGTGATGACAGGAATTTGTGGGCTTTATTTTATTCATGAATGCCCCATTCCTAGGCAGGCCTGTGTTGGGCCCGGTAAAACAACGTTCTTGTGGGCTTTCGTAGGACGGGTGGATTCCTCGTCGCTTGATAATTGCGTTCAGTCAATGTGACGTCATTGGTTTGAGAGCCTCGTTAGGGTACATCCGGAGACGAGTTCGTTTCTCCAGTCATGACGTTTCAGGACTGAGGGTAATGTTATACTCCCTGTTGCACTCATTTGAAGAGTTGCGTACTGTTTTCCCCTTTGTCATGCTTATTTGGACAGTAGTGGACTGTTTTTTTTTCATGTCATGCTCGTTTCTCCAGTCATGACGTTTCAAGACTGGGGGTAATGTTATAGTCCCTGTCGTGCTCGTTTGGACAGTTACGGACTGTTTTTCCCTCTGTCACGCTCATTTGGACAGAAGTAGATTATTTTCCTTCCTATCCGCTCTTGTGGATAAAAATGGAGATTAAGTCTCTCTATCATGCTCTTTATTACGAGACCTATTACTCCTACCATTACGGGTGAGTGTGGCAGGAGAACACACGCCTCTTGTCGTGGGTGTTTTTACCCCGTGTGTTGCCCTTTGTCCTATATATTTTCTAATTTGGTTTTGTGCGTACTTGCAGGAGAGCGATGTACTCGCCCCAGTGTCCGCTAGGATGGCCAGGGGGGAGGGATCGTTACGTTGTGTTGGTCAGCCCATGCTGACCTTTGTTTTGTCGCCCGCTTGTTCTTGGTTTCAGGTGGCTTAGCTTGTAGCGAAGTGTAGCAGTCCTCATCTGTACCTTGTTGTACCTTCATACTTTTATTAAGTTATTTTGGAAAGATATGTAAGGCCCTAAGGCCAGACTATCGTGTACATGTTGTGGACTTTTATTTTAAGTTTCAATTGTAGCAGTTTGTAAAACTCTGGTGTGGTTGTTAGTTATTTTTGTTATAAATTTTAGCATTTTAGGTTGTGTGGATTCTAAATGTTGTTGGGCCCCAGTTAGACTCATACTATATACTATTTGCAGTTCAGGGATGTCACACTAATAAGGCTAAAAATCCTTCGGCTTTTACTGTACAGGAAAATATATGGCAAGGTAAAAGAGGTTTGGTATTTTCCTCTTATGCTTACATACCATTTACCAAAAGAAAGGTAGAAAGTCAGGAAGAGGGTAAATCTATCACACCTGAACCAATTTTGTTTGTCGAGCCCTCTTCATCTTCGATTGTTCCAGATGTTTACGACATTGACAGCTTCTTAGACTTCTGAGTCTTAGGCTATCAGAGTCATAAGACTTGGCAGAGAAAGAGAAGTGATCGATGAAATGTGCGCAAGAATTATCGAAAAAGGTCCCAATTTCAATAATGTCTACACCCAAAATGAGGATGGCATAAGAAAACTCTTCAAGTTATCTATGGATATGGAAACTCATCCACATAAAGTTACACTCAGGATTGCTGAAGGTGCAAAAATGCTTCAAGACAAGCTGATTTCTGCACTCACTCTATATCTAGACGTACATTGATAAAACTTTCTTCTATTTGAACATTAGTTATTTTCTATCTCTCTCTCTCTAATATGTAAAAGTTCGGTATGGCATATATTATAAAGGAATGACTTTGAGTTTTGGCATAGATATTTTTATTACCTTCTCTATTCATAGTACTATATGTGCTTATTCAAAATCCCATTCTTTTCTTTTCTAAAAAATCACTTAAAATTCTTGTAAAATCTACAATATCAAATATGGGGGAGATTCTTTGAAAAACTCTTATGATTTGATATACCAGATTAATAAAGTGATGTAGGAACTGCCTATACATGTATAGAAAGGCAATATAATCACGTACAAGCTGTAGAGATCTCAAGAATGCATTCAAAAAGGCAATTCAGCTAAATCAAAATGATTGTAAGTCAAGAAATATTCAACTCATGTTAAGAAGTTGACATCATAAAGACGAGAATTGATCAAGGCAATACGTTGAGACTTCTAACAAACAATTAGCTTACGTCAAAATCTCTCTTCATAACATTTCTATATAAGTCAACAAGTGTTCCACGTATTAGGCTCTGTTTGGCGCGGCGTTTTGGCAGTGGGGTGCCGCTGTTTTTGAAAATGCTGCACCAAACAAATATTTTGAGACAATGACTCCAGTCGATGCCGCTCCAAAATCGCAGAAAACTCACGATCCTGAGTCCTGATTTTTTTTCACGACTCAGGATCGCGATTAGAGCGATTATCTCCTTCCCTTTATCCTGTGGTGGTTCCGAGCTTCACCTCCTCCTCCTCTTCACCATCTCTTCTCCTCTGGCGGCTCCGAGCTCCACCTCCTCCTCTGCCCTCTTCTCCATCTCATCTCCTCTTGTGGCTCTGAGCTCCACCTCCTCCTCCGCCCTCTTCTCCATCTCGTAACTTCTGGCTGGCCCAGCAATAATGGAATCGGACCTCATCGGCCCAGGGGCACATCGTGGACAGCTCATCAGCGGCCACGTCCGGCAAGAGATCCAGCACCGCCTTCGAAGTCTTCTCCGTCAAGTATGGCTTCACCCACGCGCTCATCATTAATTTCGCAATCCAAAGTTAGATATATAATAGATTCAGAGTAAAAATAAATGGAGATGGAGGAATATGTAGTAAGTGAGGAAGTATGGGGGGAAGGAGAGGTGCGTAGATTTAGGGCACCTCTGCTATTTTGCAGACCATAATATGGCCCTCTTTTCCCCAAGCGTCGCCGAATGGAGCTCTTGCGATTAATAAGACTGAGATGAGGATGAAGAAGAAGAGAGGAAGTGAGATCAGCAGATGCATGAAGGGAATGGTGAGTGAGAAATGCCATCATGATCACTGTATTTTCTTCTTCTCAGATGCTCTGCCAGAAAAAAAAAAAGGCTTTTGGATATTTGAATCAAAATTTAGGAAATTATTAATCTTTTTATGGTAAGATCTGTTATATTTCAAGTAAAAGTGATTTATTTCTTGAATTAAATGTAGAAAACAAATGTACTGTGCAGCGCACAGCTGTTTTGTTAAACATATTAAACAGATTCTCCGTTTGAAACAGCCCTTCAAACATTGTTCTTCCAAACAGTTTCACAGATTCTGCCAGCACTCTGCAAAACAGCTGATTATTTCACTACTGCTTCCCACCATTGCTTCTCCAGTCGCAACAACCACGCCAAATAGAGCCTTAGTAACAGTGCTAATATCTCTCAAGACAACTATTATCAATCTCAGAGTTGATCAAAGACAGTGATTGAGGCCATCATCAAGCCATTATTGAATTATTTCTAGAGCTAAAATATGTCAATTGAAATAAGAAAGGAAAGTGAGTATTTTGAAGCAATCATATATATTAGAAGATTTCAAATCAAAAGCAGTCATGACCTCGGTCTCTCCTGGCATTTTATAAAAAGGCGGAAAGGGAGAGGAGAATCGTAAGCGAGAGACTTGAGGTTGCAGAAGTGGTGAGAGCAAGGAAGAAGTCGAAAGACGACGGTTCGGAATCAAATGGAACTAAATTTTGTTCGTAAGCCAGCCTATTTATAGAAAAATATGGTAATGATGATATTTTTCCTAATGGAGGAAGTGCGGATAACAACTTTGACATTTCGATGCTTCGTATTCCTCCTCGCCCCACTGACGATTCTCGTACCTGCAGATGATGAGAGCCTCTGGGAGGGATCCCGGGTATGAACAAAGCAACGACAAGTATAAAAAATAAACATGGCGAGAGAGCTAGGAATTCAACAAGATAGTAAGATTGGCGCGAAAAATAAAAGGTCGGACACAATAGGCCTCTCGCTAGGCGAGCGCCATAATAAAATATAAGTCTGTTGTTTATTACATAAGTGCGAAAGGAGTACATTGCGAGAAGGGTACGCCAGAATGTTGTGGTAAGAATGGCGAGAACCAGTGGGGGGCTCAGTATTGCTCCCACCGCCACCGCCAACGACCCCGACCTCGCCTCCCTTTCCTCGGGGGCACTCGCGGATAGTGATAGGTTATCACGACAGTAAGCTCCTGGTGGACCAGGAGCAGTTGGTCCCGAGCCAAGAAGGTGCATATAATCCCGCTCGATCACGCATAGATGCCGCTCAATCGATGCCAGGAGGGAAGTCTCTCATAAGGATTCCTCTCGCCGCATCCAAATGAGATTCAAAAGGACTTCAGCTATTCTCTCCCGCTTCTTCTCAGCATCTTCGGAGGCTTCAAGGAAGCTCACCATCTCGCTTGGGGAAGGCGTTGGCGAGATCACCTCCTCATCTCCGTCGGGCTCCTCTGCAGTCTCCTAATGATCTGGTGAGGGGGGTGTGTCACGACCAATATAGGGGCGGGAAGGGTAATCAAGGGGAGCGAAGGGGCAGTGATTACCTAATTACTGGCGGGAAGACCCAGGTCGTCCTTCGAAAGGTTTCCCAAGGAGTGGGCAGTGCGGTTTTCCCTGACCCGCAGTGAAGGATGACTGCCCCAACAAATATGTCTCATCCGGAGGCGAGAGGGTAGTGACCTTCCTGCCGAATGGATAAGAATCCGGCGCAAGAGTAAGAGATTTGTCAGCAGCTCTCCTGGGCGAGAGGGGAAGGTCAGTCGCTGGATCGATAGGGTCCTTGGCGGCGGGAGTCCTGGGCCTCGGGTTGACGATACCCAAGGGTCCAAAAGTGGGTACTTTGGAAAGCTATATAAGCGGAAGAAGAAAACACAAGCCAGTTAAAGCGAAAGCCAGGCAAGAGAATTACCGGGAGAAATCGCAGGCTAGGCCCGGGTAATCGGAGGGGTAGCCTCTGAGACCCGCTGTAAGTTTTGATCGGGAAGCCGGGTTGACTCGATATTTGGCGGAGGAGCATCGACAACACCTCCCGGAATCGTCCCCTGCGAGCGAGGTATTATATCAATACAACGAGTCCGGTTTGGGGGTTAGCGCCAAGAGGCGGTGAAGAAAAGAACCTCTAGCAAAAGAGCAGGCTCCTCGCGGGCAGGGATTGGGGTCAGCGAGGCAGGCTCATACCTAGAACAGTCTCGCCGAATTGAGTTGGCTTTATTTCGCAGGTAGGCCGAGTATGCTGGCCTCTTGCCCATGAGCCAAGGGGTGAACCCAGCGTAATCGGCGAGAGCTCTCGCATGAGCAGCGGCGAGGTTGTCCTGGATCTCTTGCGAGAGCAGTTTCGCGGCCCGTTTGGTATACATCTTCAAAGCAATACGAGAGCTCAAGTGATAAATAGGGGCAGGATGAATGATGTCTTGGAGACATGCCCAAGCATATATATACGGTCGAAGTGGGACTCGCAAAAGATTCCCCTCCAGGTCAGCAAGCACTCACTGAATATTAGGGGTTGGACTTTTCTTTTCGAGCGTAGGACTCGCTCGCAAGTAGCGTGGATTGTGTACAATCCCATATTCGTTAAGTGGTTCTTTTGGACCTCAGGACAGGTAATTAAAGAGCCTTTCGCCAGGGCAGGTGGAAAGGCTTCTACCAGGATAGGCTGTAAGTCCCCGGAGCAGGCATAACTCTTTGGACACAAGGCATTGAGTGTAGCCCATTCACTCAATGCTCTCAACATTTGTTGTCCTGAGTCGCTGAGTGTAGCTCCTTTACTCAACACTGTCAACGTTTTTTTCCTTAAGACATTGAGTGTAGTTATCTCTCTCAGCGCTCTCAGTGCTTTCTGAGTTAAGGCGTTGAGTGTAGCTCTCACTCTTAGTGTTCTCAGCACTGTCGACGCTTTCTGAGTTAAGGCGTTGAGTGTAGCTCTCTCTCTCGGCACTTTCTGAGTTAAGGCGTTGAGTGTAGCTCTCGCTCTCAGCGCTCTCGACGCTTTCTGAGTTAAGGCATTTAGTGTAGCTCTTGCTCTCAACGCATCAGTACCTAGACAGAGTTTCTTGGGCCTACGATGGTTCGGTCAGATAAGTGAAGAAGGCAGAAGGGCTTCCGCCCAGGTGTGCGAAAAGCCTCCTGCCGAGTTTGGTCTATGGGTAAATTTACCTGGATGCCCTTGGAGGTCTGCATTTAGCTCCTCAGAGCACTGGAGTTTAGATGTTTGTAGATCACTCTGGGCTGCATATAGTCTTGTGAAACATTGGAGCTACGCTGTTGGCAGACCGGATTTGTGGATTCTATAAATAGACCCACAGGGTACTTTAGAAGGCAAACTTTCTCATTTTTTGAAGTCTTGTAGCGCTCTCTGAGTTATCTTTAGCTCAACACTTGGCTATGGAGGGGAAGCGCTCTGACATCTTTTGGGTTAGTGAAGGGACCTCCGTGCTGAAGCCTAGGGTTAGTTCTTTGGTTCCTTGTGGCTGGTCAGGGGTCTGGGCTTGAGAGAAGTAGGTGTTGGCTACACTCCAAGATCCAAACTCTCGTTGAAGCTAGTTTTTGGCTCCAACATTGATAACCCTCAATATCAATTCGGAGAATTAAAGCATGCTACTTTTTAGTGGTGAGGATCCGTATTTCACCAACCGCATAAGTCAAATTTGGTCGATCATACATAGAGTAGTTATTTAGGTAGGCAACATATGTGAATTGCATCACAATGCAACTCTTGTATGGTTGGTGAATAGTTCTTTATTCGCATCAATCAAATGGTGCAAGCCAACTTTATGCATCTAGGCTCTTAACCATTAAGGTCACCTAGTTAAGTTAAACTTGATGTCGATAGTAGGATATCACAATTATCCACTCGCACTCTTACTAAGATAGATTAATGCACTTTGCTTTAGCAAACTCACACTTCATCGATCGAGACAAGCAGAGTGTTATCCATCGAAAGGCACCCAAACACTTAATATTTGGTTAAGGGATTTTAAATAAATGACTAAAGCTTAATAATTGTGTACATATACAAAATTACAACATACACATTCCAAACACATCCCAGATGTGCACCAAAACAAAACCATGAACACTCGATGTAAAAAGGGGCTAAATCAGAACATTTAGAACATTTCTAAATCTTCAGATTTATATGTATTGGACACGGACACACACAATCTTCCTTATTGTAGTAGGCAAGCTCGTCTCTCATTATTGGATTCCAAATTCAAGATAATGTAACAAACCACAATGAGGGACAGTTACTGCTTAAGGGAAAACCATGTCTGAAACATGGAAATCGCATCGCAAATCTCAAGCATTCCTAGAAATAAGTCAACATTTGATGTTCCGGGAATAAATTTGGGTCTTAGAACAGTTCTAAGTCCTGATTTCTATGGACTGGATTTGTGTCAATCTCGCTCTGATACTACTGTTGGGTTTTCTACAAGGGTGTGAACAACACATCGCCATGTGCTCAATGAAATAAAACTCTAGAATAACCCAAAAAGAGTAGGAACTTGTGAAATCCATGAATCAAGATGGAGACAAATCGCTAGGGTTAGGGCAAGTACCTGTGCGATGACGATTCTGAAGTCGACCAAGGTGCTCACGCCAGTAACTCTAGAAAATCCTCGGGCTTTGATCTGGAACTCTATTCTAGAGATTTCTGGCCCGTCGAGTTCGAAAGTGCAGAGAAATGTTCGCACCTTTATGGGTATCCATGCCAACGAGAAAAACACCTTGTCGTCGTCGTACGAGGGCAGGCTGGAGGAAAGGATCGAGGCCTTCGTCTCCACGAACTACTAGGTTCGATTTCGAGAGAGGCTCATCGGCGCTAGGACTCGAATCGCAAGCGAGTTCGTTGTTAGGGATTTTGCCCTCACGGAATAGTTTCGCGACTAGGGTTTTGGGGGAAAGAAAATGAACCGGGAAAACATACACTAACTCTAAAATTATATCTATATATAATATTCAGTGAACCGAGTTTGTACTAAATAGTAATTACACTTCAATAGCCTGAAACGGGTTCAAGATTAAAAATCTAGCAAAAAGGTGTGTGCATTCGATTTTATACTTAGTCGCAGATCCAAATTATTAAGTTGTCAATCAACATGAAATTCGACTTCAGGAATTCGACTTCATGAATTCAACTGCATCGACTTCATTAAAAACTGATTTATCAAAGGCATCCAGTGAACAAGTTGTCAAACAGCTTCACTGAAACATGATAGTTCAGCGACATCGATTGCTTCGACTTCTTCAAGTCGAAAAATGGACTTCATCTCTGCAACATGAAATTCGACTGCAAGAATTCAACTGCATGAATTTCACTGCTTGAATTCGACTGCATGAATGCATCTAGTCGAATTTTAACTTAGATGTCAAAACACTTTCTCACCAGCAAACCTTCCAGTTGATAAACAGTCATACAGTTTCGGTCAATTGAATTTGTCATCATACTCATAACGGCTTATGTGTTGAACCATCTTGATGAAAGATCTAATTTATCATAAGTTGTTTTGTGCGACCACATAAGCTCATAATACGTTGGCAGCGAGAATGACTCGTTGACTATTTCTAGATCACCATGACACCACCAGAAAAAGCATGCTGGAGCGAAAAATGCACGTCTAGGTGAAAAACCGCAGGATAAGGCAAAAATCAAGCATGAGTGAAAAAAATGTGCACCATGGCAAAAAATACGCACTCGAGCGAAAAAACACGCATGGACGAAATAAGTGCCCTCAGGAGAAATTCACGCGCCCGGTCAAAATACACACGCCATGGAGGAATGCGCGCGTCCGGACGAAATAGCGCACAGTTGGCAAAAAATGAGCATTGTGGTGAAAAAATATGTGTCCATGCCAAAAACGCTTACCCATGCAAAAAATGCTTGCTCGTGCAAAAATGCTCAACTAGGTGAAAATAGGCGCCCCTGGTGAATAATACACCCATAATGAAAAAATGCAATCAAAGGCGAAAAGCACGCATTGGTGAAAAACTATGCGCTCATGAAAAAATGTGCGCTCTGACGAAAAACGTTTGTCCTGACGAAAAATGTACGTTCGGGGGAAAAAATCATGCATTGATGAAAAAGACGTGCTTGGAAAAAGAAAGCATGCTCGGGCGGCAAAAGGCAGGCACTGCCAAAAAACACACCCAATGAAAAATGCTTGCTTGTACAAAAATACTTGCCTGTGTCAAAATTGCTCCCCTAAGCAAATAAACACGCCCCAAACCATAATTATTAAATACAACTGAATCGAACCATTTTTATATAAATTTAAAAGAATTGAATTTAGTTCAATTAAAATTAGACCTTCGGTCTGTATTTCTGAAGCTCAACTATTTCCAAACGAACCAGGAAATTATGGAGCCAAATTGAGCCTAAATATATATATATTTATGGAGAAATAATTACCGAGGATCCATTTTCCCTTTGTTCTACTTGCAAAGCCGCCGCCGCGCATCTGCAGAAGTTAGGATTCCCTTCTCATCGTTGCCATGGGGACACTAGACCTCCCGCGAGCCATGTCCCGATCGAATCCTCGATAATATCGGCGGCGCCTTCGGTATGGGTGCCGTGGGTGGCTCCGCCTTCCATTTCATCAAAGGTATATATAATTTCCCCAACGGCGAGCGCCTCGCCGGAGGCATGCAGAACGTTCGTATGAATGCTCCTCGCGTTGGAGGAAGCTTTGCGGTGTGGGGAGGACTCTTCTCAGCCTTCCATTGCACCATGGTTTATGTTCGTCAGAAGGAGGTCCCGTGGAATTCCATCATCGCCGGCGCCGCCACTGGTGGTTTTCTCTCTATGCGCCAGGGAGAAGCTGTGTCGGCAAGATCAGCAATATTCGGTGTAGTCCTTCTCGCACTCATCGAGGGTGCGGGCATCATGCTCAACCGAGTCCTTAGCGCTCCCCAAAACCTCCCGCCCATGGATGATCCCAACCTCGCGGCTATGATGGCTGCCGGAGGAGGATCTGGACCTCTTCCCGGTTTTCTTCCACCGGGCTCTGCGCCGGAGACGATTCCTTCAGCTTTGGTGGTGATTTCAGCTGTGATGGTGATGCGTCCAAGTTTTGGGCGAGAAGCTCGGAGGTAAATCCGGGGTTTTGAGAGGGGTATTTTTGTCATGTAAATGCCACATATATAAGGCATATGGGGGAAGTGTTTTAGGGTTATGTTGTTGTTGTGTGTGATTTCCAGCCGGTGAAGAGAGCTTCCTGCTGCAGTTTCCACACCTGTTCAGGGTTCAGTTCTTAAGGTTGGTTGTGTGGAGTTGTGTGTTGTGTATCCCTTGTATCTTGCTAGTTGTTACTGTTCATCTTGCTATTCAGGTGTTGCTGGAAATTTGTGTTGCTTGAGTATTCTTAGGGAATCCCGTATTTAGATCTTATCAACTGGTATCAGAGTCACACCGAGTAGGAGACATCATGCCGGTTTTCGACGGTACCCGTTCGAAGGAGACACCATCGGATCTGGAGCTTCTCCGGCAAGACCAGGCGGCCCTGGCTCATTCCGGCCAGGCCCTCACGGTGTAGTCGGATCAGTAAAACCGCACCTTGGACGAGCTCTGTGCGCTGATGCTGACGCTCATGTCGTCTCGCGGGGATCATACTGGCGGCTCCGGCGGTTGCACATCCGCCGCGACTGACCTCCGTCTTCCCGTCCAGGATGCCCATCTCAACAATTGCTCGCACCGTTTGGATTTTCCCCGTTTTTACGACGACGACCTCCAGGAATGGATTTACAAAGCCGAACAAATTTTTGACCTTGATGAGACACCGGAGGACTTGTAGGTCAAGATCGCCTCCGCTCACATAGAGGGCAAGGTTCTCTACTGACATTAGGCCTTTATGAAATCCGGCCTCATGCGGCATTGGCCCTAATGGGAAGAGTACACACATGCTTTAGCTCAGCATTTTGGGTCAATCCTCTTTACCAACCCCATGGCGGAACACCAAAATCTGCGATAAATGGGCACGGTTCAATCGTTTTTTGATGAATTTGATGTTTACTGCACCGGGTCAATGTTACCGAGGACCATACGATAAGCTTCTGCCTCGCCTGCCTCCGGGATGACATTGAATACGTAATACGCATGTTGCAACCAAAGACCCTCCAGGATGTATTTGCCTTGGCACGGATGGAGGAGCGGCAGACAGCTTCCACTCCCCGACGGCCGGTGATAGAGTCATCCGAATCCAGTTGGGCTTCCGAACGTCGTTTGTCCTCCACCAAACCAGTCTCAACGTGAATTGCTGCCCCACCTACAAGGGCACTCACAGCACTCACCGTCGCTTGACAGCGGCGGACATTGCGGAGAAGTGCGCAAAGTGCCTTTGTTTTTGGTGCGACACCAAGTATACACCGGATCACCGTTGCACGGCACGCGGGAAATCCTATGCTCTAGAGCTCGTTCTGGACGACGACTTTAGTGATTCCGTGCCGGTAGATGAGGGCTCCTTCAAGGCAATACCTAGCACTGGAGAGGGGGAGGAGGTGCCTCACTTATCGGTGCATGCCATTATGATGGTCACCCAATTTCACACCATGAATGTTTCAGCCTCTTACCAAGGTCAAACCATTCAAGTTTTAATTGATTCTGGGAGCACCCATAGCTTTGTTGACGAGGGTGCGGCTCACAAGTTACATTATCGCTTGACCCCGATGCCACCCTTCCATGTGACTATTGCGGACGGGCGACGAATCTCCAGTTCAACCAAGGTGGCTGGTTTCACATGGCGGATGCAAGGCGTATTTTTCACGACGGATATGTTGGTCTTACCCCTTGGAGTGTGCGATGTGGTTTTTCACGACAAACCGTTTGACCCAGGGGTGGGGGGGCTGTTCGGCACAGCAGGCACAGCCGGAGCCTGGGCAGCCGTTTGTCTTACAGGGAGATGAGAACACCAACAGCGGCCCAGATTCCATGTTGACACAGGCGACCAGCCACAAAATCTTACATAACCGGATGAAACATTTACATGGTGGTGAGGTGGTTATTAATAATGTATATTTTTTAATAATTTTATTTAATGTATTTTTTCTAAATTTAATAAAACAAGTTAAGCAAACGCACACATATTTGTGTATAAAGAAGCTTAATGAATTGCTTGAATAGTGATTCATGACTAAGGCTCCGTTTGGTACGGTGCAGCCGAACGGAGTCTAAGAGAAGCGACAAAATTGAGGATTCATGGAGGTAAGTTTGTGGACATCTTGTAAGACCCCCTCCCCCTTACCAAGGAGGGCTACCGGGTCTTATGCCCAGAACCGCCGTCTTACAGTCGCACTAACGCACGGGTTAGTCGACACCGCAACAAGCCGATCCTACCAGCCATTACAATCATATAACCTGTAAGCCAATATGAGAAATAGAAGTATAGCAGTATAACAAATTCACTAGTCCACAAGTCACAGAGTACGTATCATATATATAAATGAAGAGTATAGAAACATAGTCCACAATGATTATAAATGAAAGAGTAATAAGGGCTTATGCCCAGTACATCATATCAACTCTCTCTCTCAAATCAAAGTGGAAGCTAATCTAATACATCAAAACTCGTCCAACCTGAGTATGCGCAGTAGTAGTAGTAGTCTGTGGTAGCGGTATCTGCTCCTCAAGTACTTCCTCCTCATCGTGCTGGTGCTCCATCTCCACGAGCTCCTAAAATAATATGGTCACCGACCATTAGTCAAAAAGAGTAAGTCGTTTCCTCCGCACCTCGCCCCGCAGCTCCTAGGCATCGAGCGGAAGGATGAAGTGGAGGACAACAAGGGGTAGCAAAAGTGGAAGCATGTGACAAGAACTAAGTAGCATTTGCAATAGATATTATTATTCTACTCTATCAGTTCTAAGTATATAGTACAAGCAAGTAAAGTGCAGTACTAGTAACGAAAGACTGAAAGTAAAGAGTAGAAAAGTAAAGTAAAGCTGAAAGGTAAAGCTATCTACCATCACAAAAGTACCTTAACTTATAAAAATGCCCATACAAATTTATAAGTTAATCATTCCAGGAAATTTAACTAATCATATAAAAGGGCCCATACTAATTAATATGATAAGGTTCAATGAAGCGTATGACCTAATATGAATGAATGTTATGATGCAATTTATGTACAGGCAAGTGCAACTCACACACAACGACTCTATGATCACAGACCTTTAGTTCCCACTTTTTGAGAGCTAGCATCACTCTAGGGTACCACCGCTGTGGCTACGGCAGCAGCGGAGCGGGCGTCTCCACTTCTAGGCCGGTATGCACACTACCAAACCTTAGACCCCTCTCATACGCCTCTGTACACATCCAAGGTGCACTCTAGAGTCTCGCGTACATACTTTGCTGACAACCCGTCAGTCTTGCTGGGTCGGATGTGCATTATCGGGGATTGTCCTCTAGACCGCAGTGTAAAACAACCCACTGGCCCCTCTAACCCTCACAATCGCCTGGTGCACCGTACTGCCATCGATGTGTCGAATGGCCAGTACCGCAGGCCCCGCCACTAAATTTATGCACATGCAAGTATTTCATCCTGAGCCTCCAGCTCGGAGGACTAACCCGTCTTGGATCCCTCAAACCCTACACGGGTGAGCATTTATCACAATCCCTCCAACCCAACATGGGTAAGAACGCACAATAGTGCCTTTATTCCAAATCCCTAAAAACCCTACACGTGTGAGCATGTACACAAGTCTCCCTCCAACCCAACATGGGTGAGAAAGAACCACAATGTCTTAACCTATTAGTCTACTCTTCTCTACAGGTTATTATACTTAGTGATTTAAGGTTAATCCCAAGACTGCCCAGGGTATACCCGGTGAAGGGCTCTCGGGGGCACTAGGAACTATGATGGGATTACGCCTAAAGTTCCCTTTCTCAAGGATAATTACTTTTATTGGTGTCTACCCAGGATTTTTACCCAAACTCTCGTATTACTTTCGAACGACCCTAAAGACTTAAGGTGTTATTAGGAGCGCGGCGGTCTTCCGCTGGTCCCCATTATTGTTGCTGCCACGGGACTTGCACTCTTCCACACATGGTTAAGGAATCCTCTAGGAGACCAACCAGGGTTAATTCCTTTACTAAGATCCTCATTTTACTAGTTATTCAGATTCCTCCCCTGGTGGCCCTATAAGTACGAACAACGTTGTTAGACCCTTACCATGGTCCTGATATCACCCACAAATGTGACCTTCTAATTCCTCTAGTCATATGCCTCAAATTATTTATCCTAGGATGGTATGGACCTATATGATGACTAGGATAAATTTCCATAATTTCCAAATTACTTTCACCTTTAAATTAATTTCTTTAAATGTAATCCCTAGTCATTTTGCACATGAAGTATTGTCAATATTGAACCTACTGTCCTAGAGATGCTTCCAGGTATATAATATGACAATTAATGGGGCCTAACAAAATTTCATGCTTTTACAATTCAGATTTACAATTAATTCCTATTTAATACTATATCCACAAATCTAGCATTTTTCAAATGAAGTACATAAAATATTATCTCAAAAATTCTAATTAAATTACAGATTATTGATAATAATGAAACAATATTATGGCCAGATTTCCATTTACATCTAGGTTGAAATGGCCTATCCATGATCAATTTGCGTTATTTACCAAAATGTCATTATGGGGCCTAAGTGCATTATTTTTCACTCCAAAAATTCTAAAATTTTTGCACAAGGTATAAAACATAAAATTACAGTAATATGAATTTTCTCAGATTTTTCAAAGGAATATACCATCATTTCTACACAAAATTCCATAAGGGTAAAATGGTCATTTTGCACCTTAAACTACTTAAACTTCTTCCAACAGAGATATAATTTATTTCTAGTACTGATTATGTCACTCCTTAGTCCCCAACAAAAATTGAATCTTTTATGATAAGGGTAAACCAATTTTAAATTTATTTCCTAAAAAGGGCCAAATTTTCAGAAATTCAAAATAATGGGGTTTTTGTTCCCAAAAATCCCACCATTGCTATGAGAGGTGTTTACACCCTCATGTGTCTCTATAATGAAAATCATGATTTTTGAATGTTCCAAGTTGGCTGAATACACATTATTTCATTTTAGGCTATATGCACACCAAGCCTATAACAAGCCAACACATGCAAGTGGGTTTACCCAACATGCATTGTTCCAAATTGGCTGACATTTACGACATACACTAATAATATCCATAAGGACATGCCACCAAAATTTGGGACCATTTAGAGTCCCACAACTCAAAATATATCATTTATTTCATTTTGGGTATTTTGAAAATAACTATAGAAAAGGTTTTCCCAAAATTCTCAATTTTTGCAGGGACTAACTAATCCATAAGCATGCATACACCCAAAATTATGGGCCATTTGGATGACTGGTTTGACTTGGGCATCATTTTGAATTCTGCCTTAGCTTAGGACCAACCCTAGCAAAATGGTCCTACAGGTCAGACCACTGGACCAAATCTCAAGTGAAGGGCGGTAAATTAAAGTTAAGACAAATAGCTACAATTTTTATGTTGGTGACCAGTTCTGTATTTGCACCTAAAGGGCCTAACTTTAGCATGCAATTGACAGTAAAAATAGGGACAAAAAATTTAAATTGTTACAACACTAATCTCAAAGCAGAAGTGAGGGCATCTGTTCATCTTCTCCATGGAGCCAAGGGCCACGATTTGCCCGACCTGGAGCACCTTCCAAGGCCATTTCCCGGACATCCAACCACCTCCCTGGCAGGCCACCACTACCACCATCTTCGTTGAGGTGAGGGCTAACATTTGGCGGCGTCTTGGCCGCCGGAGGCGGCGGTTTCCAACGAACTTGCACTCCATCAAAAATCCGAAATTTATGAAAAAGCTCACCTTGGATCTGGCTCATTTGAGCCCTATGTCTCGCCCAATAGATCTAGGAAACTAGCACGGGTAGAGGTGAGGTGAAAAGGACCCGAATTGAGGCTTGGCGGCGGGTTTGGCGGCGGTGAGCCATGGAATTTCTCCTCTCCAGCGAGTTTGCTCCCGAACCCGATTCTCCACCAAAAGCTTCGATCCAGGTATCGAATTCCACTCCTTTGGACCTTCTGAAGCTAATGTGAGGGTTGGTTTTGGCTGATATGGGTTGTATACAAAGATGTCATGATGGGGATTTCGGCCATGAGCTTTGGTTTCTCCTCCTTGGCCCCAAGTGGCATGAAATTGGGTTGGAAATGCTGATAATTGATGTGTGGGTTCAGATGTGTGCTTGGGAAGAGAGGAGGAGGGCCATATGTCCTTCATCCCCATTTTCCCTCTCTTCTCTCTCCTCTTTTTCCCCCAATTTCCAAAACTACCCCCTTGCATGCAATCTCTCTCCAATTTCAGGGGGGTAGGGGCTGTCATTAACCATTAAGGCTCGTCATGGGTCTTGGTTCATGGGGGTAGTTGATGGGCTAAAACCCAAACAGGCAAGTGTACCTATCGAATTGTAGTGTCAAGGTCGTATTTAAACACGGGGTTGTCAAATACTGCTACTCACGCTTGAACTATTATCCTACCGAAAGAAAATGGGTTTTGAGAATTTTTAAACTAAAACGAAAGATAATTTTTAGACGGAAAACTTATAATAAAAAGTTAGCATTCGATCAAAGATTCACCATAAAACGAAATGAGGGGGATGAAAAAGCATAGCTTTAAATTTGCAAATCATACTCGACCGTGATGGATCCAAAATTAGGAAATAATCTCGCTAGAGCATTAAATCCCCTAACTTATAGATGTTTCGACTGAAATCTCTTTCAAGTCGAAAAGGCCTAAAGCAGCATTATCGAGGTGACCCGCACAATTGGATTTGACTCCAATTCGGAAGATTTACGTCATCCTATCTCTAGGGTTGCGTTCAACTCCTTCCTTCTTTGAGTGATCTTTCACATTCATGAGCCTCTCGGCTACTCAAATATGAGATCCCAAACCTACTACCGTATACCGGAAATACGGAGTCGACAAAATAAAAATCAAAGAAGGATCGAGTAAAATTAAGCAAAAATAAAACTATGAAATAAAAGAAACCCTCATCTTATTTTATGGATCCTCACGATCGAAGGCTAAGAGAAGATTAGCTACGCATATTGGAAAGGGAAATAATAATGTAAAGAGAAGAAAATTTCATTTTTATTGATACTAAATGAAAGAGTACACAATGCTAAAACAAAACGATACTAAATTACTTAAATGAAATAAGATTGCAACAAGGTAAACTAAGAAATAAAATTACAACAAAAGCTCTCTTGACTTGTACTCTCCACTTGCTCTCTCCAAAATCTAGCCTCTAAAGCATGAGACCATGGTGCCTTTTATAGATGAGGAGGGAAGATTCTAGATGGGAATAAATTGAAAATGGCAAGGGGGTGGCCGGCCATAGGCTTGGAGAGGGGGAATGCATTTCATTTAATGAGGGGGAAGAAAGGGAGGTGGGTTCAATGCATTGGTCGCAAGGTGCATGGATGGAGAAATTAATAAGAGAGAGGGGATGAGTGGGAAGATGCATGAGGAATAAATGGAAGACAAAATAATAAAGGGGAGAGAGTGGGAATGAAAGAGGGGATGCATGAGGAGTGGCCGGCCATGCATGGGCCTCAAATGGGCCAAAGTTTGGAGAGAGTGGACTGCACTTTGAATGGGGCGGGCTGCTCTTTGTGGGCTGCATGCTTGAAGTGGGGAGGAGGCTCGGGTTGTGCATGGGCTGCTAGGTGCGAGGCCGGGCTGCACCAAACTTCAAGGGATGCATCATAAGTGGCCGGCCATGCACCAAACTTCAAGGGTTGCATGTTAAGTGGTCGGCCATGCACTTCAAGGTCTGCACGGGCTCAGGTTTTTGCATGGAGTAGGCTTGGGCTGCACCATGTTGAACTTGGAATTGAACCTACAAACAATAAAACAAAACAAACATTAGTTCTATTTTTTATACAAGCATAACATAATATAACAAAAATACATATAATAAACTATAGATTTTTATATTATAACATCAAACATTAAAAAATAAAAATAGCAACATAATAAGCATATAAAAAGATAAAATTGTATTAAAACTTAAGATTTATGAATACTAAACTACACAAAAATCGATGACTAAAACTAGTCATCAGTAGTCCGTGCACAAAATCCATAGCAATGTCCTCAAACTTCCACTCTGGGACTGGCAATGGCTGTAGTAAACCTCTTGGGCTCTTACATTCCGCCTTCACGGGCTGACAAGTCTCGCAATGTGTCACAAAATAGGTGATCTCCATCTTCATCCCAGGCCAGTACATGGTCCTCCGTAAATCTGCCCACATCTTTGTGATGTCGGGATGCACTGAATATTTGGAGCAATGAGCCTCTCTGAGTATGTCATCCCGGATACTGCCCCCTGCTGGTATGTAAATGCGTCCACGGAATCGAATGAGATCATCCTGCAGTGTGTAGTCCTCGACTTTGCCCCTTTTCATGGCACTGAAAATCGGCTCTAATGCAACATCTAGCCGCTGATGTGTTCGGATGCGCTCCCATATATCATCACCACTGATCACTGAGCTCAATTACTCTCTATATACCACTGGTTCGGTCTCAGATACCATGGTAATATGTATGTCTTCCATCATCCGTAACAGCTCTATAGACATCAACCGAGGCTTCGGTCCAGAAGTGTCGGCCCTCCTACTCAAAGCATCTGCTACTGTGTTTGCTTTCCCTGGATGATAGTGGATCTTATACTCATAGTCGGAGAGGAATTCCATCCATCTCCTCTGTCGCAGGTTCAAGTCCTTCTGCGTATCGATATATTTAAGATTGTTGTGATCTGAATAGTTGTTGGATCCCTAGTTGATTTGGGCTAGGTTCACTAGCTTAGGTTGGGACCCATCATGTATAGCCAGCCAGGGTCATGTTTGTGTCCTAGAGTGTAGGCCAAGTCCTTAGAGACACCTTCAGATGGACCAGCTGTCATCAAGACCATCAGAGACTCCATACTAACAAGTTTTCAAGACTAAGTAAAGTGAGTTCGACGTTTGTCGAACTCAGCTCGACGAAAGGAGTTCTACGCTCGACGATCGTGAGAAAATTCTTAGTGCTGAGCTCGACGATCTTGGTTCTCTGTTCGACGAAAACTCAGTTTCTACATAAAGCTAAAGACAGGAAAACTTCAGAATTTTTTTAAGTCCAGCTTCAAGCTTTGGTCGACGAATTAGATTCTGAGCTCGACGAACTTGGACCTAAAGTTCTCAATTTCTAAGGTCGACTAAGTCGGGTTCTCAGGTCGACGAATTCTGTACTTTACTCGACGAATTCTGAACTCAGAGTATTTGTGTCGACACTTAGTGTTTGAGTCGACACCAGACAATTTATGTCGACACCAGAGGATTTGTGTCGACACCTGGATTTCAGTCAACACCAATTCTTGTCGACACCAGAAGATTTGAGTCGACACCAAGATCAATTAATCGACACCAACTTATGTCGACACTGAATTTCAGCAGATACAGAATTTTGACTAAGTCCAGAACTATTCTCAGCTCGATGATTGAAGTTTCTCAGCTCGACGAATTAGATTGTTTGTTCAACGAATGAAGACTATCTGGTCGACGAACTCTCTCAAGCTCAGCTCGACGAACTCAAGCTCAGCTCGACAAACTCAAGCTCAGCTCGACGAACTCAAGCTCAGCTCGACGAACTCAAACTCAGCTCGACGGATTGTGTTCTTCATTCGACGATTCCAGACTAGGTCTTCTTCCAGTTTCCCATCCCGTTTCTTGGCGCTGATTCCTGAACATTTAATGCCATATCATCTTGGAATGTTACCGTTACAACGCGCATTTACTATGGATTATTACATTCCGTTTTTCCATGGGACAGTTAGGAAAGTCATTGATTGCTGATTCTTTGCAAGGCCGACTACAATTACTACCCAACATTCAAATTTTGAATGTTCCTCAGTTAGAAAAAGATATACACAGAAAAGAAAAGGATCAGTACGACACAGTTATTCAGAGAACCAGACTAACAGTGATACAGATACAGTCAATCAGACAGACACTCAGATTGCATAGAAGAACAATCATACTCAAATAAAAAGTTCTACTGCAATCAGCCTGACCAGAGAACATCTTCAAGAAGGAGAAGAAGAACAATCAAATTCTATCAAGAGTCTTCTTCTCTTCTTCAACTCTACAGGACTACTTCAAAGGACAACAAATTTCAATCTGTCAAAGGAGTTCCTGAAACAAAATCTGGTTTAGGCATTCTAGGTCTTTGAAGACCTATCACCCTGAAGCAGTGCTCTAGCTTTCCTGATACATTCAAGATCTCAGGGGGAGCAAAATCTGCTACTATCAATCCACAAGTCTTCTTAGTAGCTTTGAGAAAGAGAAGACCTCATCAACCTTATTTCCAATTCCTGTATAGGGTTTTAAATCCCTTCAAAATTATTCTGGTTGCAAGTCTCCTTCCAGAAGACTTGAGGTTTTAGTTTTTGAGCACCTGAACAAAAGCTCATTGGTGTCAGACACCTAATCAAAAAACTAAGTGGATTCCTACTAGGGTGGTAGAAGAGTGTATGTACCCAGGTTGGGGAACCACTATAAAAATTCTTGTGTCGTCTGGTTGCCCTTTTCTTTTATTTGTGGCTGTGCTCTGTGATTGCTCTGTGATTGTTCTGTGATTAGATAGTTGATGTGCTTACTTTATTTTATTTGCTTCCCTGTTCACTTAGGAATACAATAAAAAGTTGTAAAACGTTTTTAGTGAGCACCATACTCTATTCCCCCCTCTAGAGTATATCAGATCTAACCTGCACTTTCAATAGATATCACAATGGATCCCGTATAAATAATGTCTCCACATCTTTAGGGCGAATACCACAGCCCCGAGATCTAAGTCATGTACTATATAGTTATGCTCATGCTTCTTCAACTGTCTTGAAGCATAAGCAATAACATGTCCATGCTGCATCAGGACAACACACATCCCCTATTATGAGGCATCTGTGTAGATCTGAAATCTTTCACTCCCGGATGGAAGCGCAAGAATATGGGATGAGGTGAGTCGGTCCTTCAGCTCTTGAAAAGTTGTCTCGCACTTCTCTGACCAAACAAAATTTGCATCCTTCTTCGTCAAGGACGTGAGGGGGATGGCTCACCTCAAGAATCCTGCCATGAACTTGCGATAATAACCGGCTAACCCCAAGAAACTGCGCATGTCTGATGTTGTCTTCGGTCGTGGCCAATTCCATACTGCCTCTATCTTGGCTGGATCCACTGCCAATCCAGCCCCACTGCTAGTGTGCCCCAGGAAAGCGACCTCCTGTAGCTAGAACTGGCACTTCGAAAACTTCGCATACATCTGGAATTCTCTCAGTCTCTGCAAAACCTGTGTCAAGTGTCCAGTGTGCTACTCTTGAGTACCGGAATAGATCAGGATATCATCGATGAACACAATGACGAAGCGGTCTAAGTAAGGTTCGAATACACGGTTCATTAGGGTCATGAATGCGGAGGGGGCATTCGTAAGCCCAAAAGGCATCACCGTGAACTCGTATAACCCAAATCGTGAACTGAATGTCGTCTTCGGTATGTCCTCTACCCGGATGCGGAGCTGGTAGTAACCGGATCGCAAATCTAGCTTAGAGAACCAGAAGGCTCCCTGCAGCTGATCAAATAGCTCGTCTATCTGAGGCAGTGGATAGGTATTGCGGACCATTAACCGGTCCAGCTCCCGGTAATCTATGCATAATCGTAACGACCCGTCCTTCTTCTTCACAAAAAGAACTGGTGCTCCCCATGGCGATGAACTGGGCCGCACAAATCCCGACTCAACTAGCTCCTGAAGTTGAGTCCTGAACTCTGCCAACTCTCTGGGAGCCATCCTATAAGGTGCCCGGGACACTGGCCTCGCTCCCGGTACCAGCTGAATCCTGAAATCGAAGTCCCTGGCTGGTGGTAGCCCGGGAAATTTCTCCGGGAACACATCGAAGAATTCCCGGACCACCGAAATATCTGAAATAGAAGCCTCTACTCCCACCATCTCAAAGCAGATAAGGTAAACCTCCTCTCCCTGCTCGTGGGCCTTCACAGCCTGTATAGAAGATAGTAATGGGTGGGAGATAGGTTTAATACCTTTGATGATGATATGGGAATCACCATGCCTTAGTGTGATCCTCCTTGATGGGCAGTCTATCTGAGCATGGTTCCGATGTAACCATGTCATGCCGAAAATCAAATCGAAGTCCTGCAGCTTCAGAATAGTTGTTGGCGCCTCAAATACCTTGCCGCCAATCTCGGCCTCCATATCGCAATGGGCAGTGGTCCGCATTTCTGACCCATCGGGTAGACGCACCCTCATCTCTAGTCCTGAAAATCTTTCCACGCCTTCAAGTCCGTCTATGAAGGCCTCAGATACGAACGAGTGCGAAGCACCCGTGTCGAAGAGGTTCTGTGCAGGCTTGCCGCTAATCATAACTATGCCTGATGTTTGTTTAAGTTAAAATGAATTGTTATTCTATGGTTCTAGGTACTATATAATTGAAAGCTTAAGACTTTTAACAATAATCTTAAGTACATGTGATAACCTCCTCGGGGTTCCTCTGCTTCGTGAGGTCCAAAGCATATATCTGCTACTGATTGCGTCCCCTGTCGTGATATCCCCAGCCTCGGCCCTGCTGTTATGGGGCCACTGGAGGTGGAGGAGGAGGAGGATGGAATCGATGCGGGCACTCCGACCGAATATGCCCGGGCTGGCGGCATCCGTAACAAACTACCTGCCGGTGGTCATGGTCATCCTGTCTCCTCGGATCATGCACCTGTAGAGGTGGGGGATCTAATGCTGGAGGAGGTCCCTGCTCCTACGTGTAGTTGGGGCGACGAACTCGCCCAACCCTCTTGTACCCAAGAGTCCTGCCTCTCTGAGAGCCCCTGCTACTCTCTCCTGATGTCGACCCATCATATGTTCTCTTCCCTCTACCTTGCACCATCAGCTGGTCAGCCTCCAGCTTCTTCGGCATCACGATAATCTGGGGGGGCGTGTCGTGAGAAATGAACAGCAAATCCTGCCTCAAATCGTCCCTGAGGCCCCGGTAGAACCTCTTGGCATACCTCCTATCATCAGTATCCTGTATCCCTGCAAACCTGGCAAAGTGGGAGAACTCCCTCTGGTACTCAATTACTGATCTGCTCCCCTGCTGGAGGTTCAGAAACCTCTCCTCCAAAGCATCTCTGTCCGTAGTAGAGACGAAGTGCTCCAAACATACATCGCCAAACTCCTCCCACGATATGTCTGATAGCTCCCAGTCCGCATATGTAGACTCCCGCACTTATTTCCACCATCTCATCGCATGAGCCTCTAGTGCAGAGGTGGCTAGAGGTACTACCTCGCCGACCGGGTAGCTGATGCCTGCCAAAATCTCGTGTATGGCCTCCAGCCATTCCTCCATCTTTACCACATCCTCTGTCCCACAGTACATCGGTGGGGACATGCTCTTGAAGGCACTTAGCCAACTCGAACCCAGATTTGGCTGCGGGGCCGGGACTTGCTGGGCTTTGAAGTCATCCAAGATCGCCATCAAAGTTTGCCCCATCTCCGATTGTAGAAATGGAGTGGCAGTTGGAGGGGGAGGAGCCACATTTTGTGACGCGGCGACCTGTGGAGGTTGCATAAATGTAAGGTTAAAACAAACAAAAATTGAACCTTTTATGATAAGGGTAAACCTATTTTAAAATTATTTCCTAAAAAGGGCCAAATTTTCAGAAATTCAAAATAATGGGGTTTTTGTTCCCAAAAATCCCACCATTGCTATGAGAGGTGTGTTACACCCTCATGTGTCTCTATAATGAAAATCATGATTTTTGAATATTCCAAATTGGCTGAATACACATTATTTCATTTTAGGCTAAATGCACAGCAAGCCTATAACAAGCCAACACATGTAAGTGGGTTTACCCAACATGCATTGGTCCAAATTTGTTGAAATGTAGGACATACACTAATAATGTCCCTAAGGACATGCCACCAAAATTTGGGGCCATTTGGAGTCTCACAACTCCAAATATTTCATTTATTTCATTTTGGGTATTTTGAATAAAACTATAGAAAAGGTTTCCCCAAAAATTCTCAATTTTTGGCAGGGACTAACTAAGCCCTTAGCATGCATACACCCAAACGTTTGGGCCATTTGGATGAATGGTTTGACTTGGACATCATTTTGAAATTCCACCTTAGCTAACGACAACGCTAGAAAAATGGTCCTATAGGTCAGACCACTGGACCAAATCTCAAGTTAAGGGTGACAAATTAAAGTTACGACAAATAGCTACAATTTTTATGTTGGTGACTAGTTCTGTATTTGCACCTAAAGGGCCTACAATTAGCATGCAATTGACAGTAAAAACAGGGACAGAAAATTTAAATTGTTACAGCACTAATCTCAAAGCAGAAGGGAGGGCATCTGTTCATCTTCTCCATGGAGCCAAGGGCCGCGATTTGCCCGACCTGGAGCACCTTCCAAGGCCATTTCGCGGCCATCCAACGACCTCCCTGGCCGGCCACCACTACCACCACCTCCGTTGAGGTGAGGGCTAACGTTTGGCGGCGACTTGGCCGCCGGAGGCGGCGGTTTCCGGCGAACTTGCACTCCATCAAAAATCCGAAATTCATGAAAAAGCTCACCTTGGATCTGGCTCATTTGAGCCCGATGTCTCGCCTAATAGATCTAGGAAACTAGCACGGGTAGAGGTGAGGTGAAACGGACCCGAATTGAGGCTTGACGGCGGGTTTGGCAGCGGTGAGCCATGGAATTTCTCCTCTCCGGCGAGCTTGCTCCCGAACCCGATTCTCCACCAAAAGCTTCGATCCAGGTATCGAATTCCACTCCTTTGGATCTTCTGAAGCTAATGGGAGGGTTGGTTTTGGCTGATATGGGCTGTATACAGAGATGCCGTGATGGGGATTTCGGCCACGTGCTTTGGTTTCTCCTCCTTGGCCCCAAGTGGCATGAAATTGGGTTGGAAAGACTGATTATTGATGTGTGGGTTCAGATGTGTGCTTGGGAAGAGAGGAGGAGGGCCACATGGCCTTCATCCCCATTTTCCCTCTCTTCTCTCTCCTCTTTTTCCCCTATTTTACAAAACTACCCCCTTGCATGAATTCTCTCTCGAATTTCAGGGGGGGTAGGGGTTGTCATTAACCATTAAGGCTGGTCATGGGTCTTGGTTCATGGCCTTAGTCCATTGGAAATGAGCTTGACACTCATTTTCTCTCTTTAGGCCTTATATTGACCAAGTTGACTTTTAGGGTTGAGTTGGTCAACTTGATGAATGGGCTGGCCCCACTTTGATGTTCATGAACCCCATGTCACCACCTAACATGGGTTGGGTCATGGCTCAAGGCCTTACTCCATTAGGAATGAACTTGGTCTTCAAATTTACTTAAATAGGCCTATGGTTGATCAAGTTGACTATTACGGTTGACCTGGTCAACTTGATGACTGGTCTGACCCCACTTGATGATCATGAGCCCTATGGCATCACCCAACATGGGTTTGGCCATGATGATGCCCCACTTGGGCTAATTGGGCTTATATGTGTGGATTTTACCAAATCAGGGTTATGGTCGACTTGGGTCAACTTGGGTCAATGGTTGACCTAATGGCATGCTTTAGGGTTCACTTAGATTGTTCTTAGGGTTAGGGGCAATGTGGTGGGGTCATGGTATGGTTAGGGTTCCTATTTAGGAGAGTTTGACCTAGTTTGACTTTGGCCCCTTAGTGGGCCCCACATGGCTACAATCCACTACCTAGGGTCAAGCCTAGCTAAATCCCCTATCACCCACCTTATGCCTAACCCAATCGAAATGAAGGGGGCCTAGAAGTAACATGGGATGTTACACATCTTCCAAGAACCGTCCGGGTTACCACCATTCCGTGATCATGTCCACCGGATCCCGTTGACGGAGGGCTACGAGGACATCAATTTGCGGCCTTATCGTTACCCTCCCCTCCATAAAGATGAAATCGAAAGGTTGGTCCGTGAGATGTTACAAGCCGGGATAATCCAGCCCAGTACCAGTCCTTACGCTTCTTCGGTGGTGTTGGTGCCAAAGGGGGATGGCACATGGAGGCTCTCTATTGATTACCGTCAACTCAATCTCCAGACGGTGAAGGATAAATTTACCATCCCGATCATTGAAGAACTCATTGATGAATTACATGGTGCTGTATTTTTCTCCAAGCTGGACATGCGAGTCAGCTATCATCAGGTCCGGATGGCGGAGCAAGACATTTACAAGAAGGCCTTTTGGACGCATCAGGGAAACTACAAATTTTTGGTCATGTCGTTCGGATTGACGAACGTCCCTTCCACTTTTCAGAGTGTTAGGAACACGATCTTCCAAGATCACCTTCGGAGGTTCATTTTTGTCTTTTTCGATGACATCTTGATTTTTAGCCCCTCTAGGGAGGCACACATGTTGCATCTTACTTTCACGTTGGAGAAATTACCTCAACACCGCCTCTTCCTCAAGAGGAGCAAATGTAGCTTCGGGTTGTGACAAGTCCACTACCTTGGTCAATTCCTCTCCAACAAAGTCGTGGCCACGGATCCAAAAATGGTTCGAGCAATGTTAGAATGCCCTATTCCCAAGACGGTCAAACAAGTGCGAGGCTTCTTAGGCCTCACTGGGTGTAACACCCCAAAGCCTAGAATTTGGCAAAATTTGGGTGACAAGGCCTGGGACACGGGTGCGTCCCAGGGCGTGTCCTGCTTGGGTAAGCAGTCGACGAATTTCGGTCGACGATTGTCAAGTGCCGAGAACACGGCCTGTGACACGGGCGTGTCACAGGGCGTGTCCGCCCGGGTCGACGAATGCAGCTCGACGAAGTCGAGCTGGGGCGTGTCTAGTGTCGTGTATAGGCACACGGCCTGGGACACGGGCATGTCACAGGCCGTGTCCTTCTCGGGTTGATCTCGCTTTTGTGCAGCCTGAAGAACACGGCAACAGACACGGGCGTATCTGAAGGCGTGTCAGGTGACACGGCCCATGACACGGGTGTGTCAAATGGGCGTGTACTGGTTTGGATGAGTCGGTTGAGCAACGCTTAGGGAACACGACCCTAGACACGGGCGTGTCACAGGATGTGTCAGGCAAAAAACATGATTTTGTGGCAAAATCGTGGCCGTCCGTTCCTTCAGCTGGGATCTAATGGTTGAGCTGCATCCCTGCATCCTTAAGGCCGACAATGAGATGAGAATGCTCATTTATTATGTGGCCTTCATCTTTCTAGATTTTATAGAGAGAAAGGGAGAGGGAGGAGGAGGAGGAGGAAGCGGAGCTGGTCACCGGTGGTGCTGCGAGATTCCGACGAGAGATTCGAGGCCAACGTTGCCAAGGAAAAGCTGTTGCGGTTCTTTCATGCCAATTAGGAGCTCATGGCACCGAAGCAATCTTCGAGGGTAACGAGTTTTCTTCCTAGCCATGTGAAGGATTTCTTTTAGCAAATGCATCTGATTCCCCCCACCAGAGGGTGGCTGATTATGGGAGTCTTTGGGTTGATTCATGGAATCCCCAGTTGGTTGGCATATAGATCCAGAAATGGAGTACGGAATAGGCATGATTTGTGAAGCCCATCTGGACAGGTTGGTCTGGATTGGTGATATTGCATACGAACCGGAGAAGACTCCGTGATAAATGTGTAGTTTAGGAGTTGACAGGTTAGACCTGTGAAAGGGAGTAGCAGGAAGTACTGGAGTGGTAGTCCAGGAAAATACCCGTAGAATGCTTGATGTTATTGGGTTATACCTGTGAAGGGAAGTCGCAGGCAGTACTGGTGTGCCCAAGAAATACCCTTTATAATGCTTGATGTTAATGGGTGGACCTGTGAAGGGAAGTAGAAGGAAGTACTAGCGTGGTAAGCCATGGAAATACCCTTGACATTATGATTTGCAGAGTCATACCTGTGAAGAGAGTAACATGAAGTACTGGTGCGCCCAGGAAATACCCGCTGATGTGTGATATGAAATGGGTGTAAGAGGAAGTACTGGTGCGCCCAGGAAAGCACCCAGGCTTGAATGCCAGAACAGGATCGGTGAGACCGACCTGCGCCTTTGATTTAGCCGCAAGTACGCTGTGCTCGGTGATGGCAAGGCGATTTGAGCAACGGGGGTGGAGGATCCGACCTGCGTTATGTCCGTCCAACGTGAGACCTGAAAGTGCGGTCTGTTGGAGCGCATAACAAGAGTCGTAAGCCTGCGCGCGATGACACAATGGGGGGCTACGGGCCAATCTCAGTGCATTACAACTAGAGCTCCGGCTGCACGCCATGGAGTGAAATGCTCAAGTGAATTTTCGTTGGGTTGTGACCCTGAGACGGTGGTGGGACCCGGGTTCGCCGGTACACCAAGAATGTGCCCTGAGTGCACAAATCGTCGGGCCGCGTGGCTGATGATTGTGATGGAATGGATGAGCGTGAGAGCACATTTTATGAAATATATATATGCTTGTTCTATGCCTGTAGGGAATGAATACCACTGCCCCGGGAGAGGGGTAGGCTCGTTATAATTTGGTCAGCTGAATGCTGACCGTTGCCTCTATTTTCCACCATTGGGTGGGATGTCCCTGTGCAGGTGTTGGAGTGCCGAGCGGGACGGATAAGGGCTTAAGTCCCTGCTGCATTTGTTGCTACTGCTACTAGCCCTCGAAGGCTAAACTTATAAATGTTGTGTTTATTTATACGTGGCCGACCTGCATGCCAATGTTGAGTCTACTGTTGTGAAAGCCCCGTAATTCCATAAGGCCAACTGTTTGTGTTTGTAAGACATTCCTATGTATATATAAATGTGGAGCTTTTATATGTTGGACATTCAGGTGTGGAGTTCAAGTTTAGTGTTTAGGCTTCCGCTAGAACGCAATGTGTTAGGGTTCACTGCGCTACTCTGGTATCATACCGTAACTTCACCGTCTGTTTTGTGGTATATGCTGTGGGGCCCCGACCAGACATTCTAGTATATACTATGTAAACGGATGGGGTTGTTACATCGGGACTACCGGAGATTCATTCAAGCCTACGACGGGCTTGCTAGACAGCTTACGGAACTTCTAAAACCAGCCAGATTACAGTGGACAGCGGAGGCCGACAACGCATTCCTCCAACTCAAGACGACAGTCTCCCAAGCGCCAGTGCTCGGCTTACCGGACTTCACCTAGCCGTTCGTACTAGAATCAGATTTGTTAGATAGGGGCATTGGGGCGGTACTTCTCCAGGACGGTCGGCCGATCGCCTATTTCAGCAAAGCGCTAGGCCAAAATAATTCATTGCTCTCGGTTTATGAGAAGGAGTTGCTTGTCGTGGTACTCGCCGTCCAACATTGGCAGCACTATTTGATATCCCGGTCATTTACCATTCGCACGGATCAACAAAGTTTGAAGTTATTGTCCAATCAAAGGTTGGAGACCCCCACACATCAAAAGTATATGGCCAAATTGTTAGGCTACGATTACTCAATTCAGTACAAGCAAGGGAAGGCCAACCTATGCACGGATGCACTATCTCGCCGAGAGGGGATAGCAGAAGGGGATCTATGCGCCCTCATCACGATTACCTCCAACTTCAAGAGGGAGCTCAAAGATTCATGGAAACGTGACCCCAAAATACAGAATATCATCACCAAAAAATTATAAGATAGTGCTAGTCAACTCAAGTATCAATGGACGAAGGGGTTATTGACACGGAAGGGTCGTTTGGTGGTGTGGGGCGATGCTGCCCTCATGTTAAAGTTATTGCAATTGTACCATGAAAACACGTGGCGAGGACATCCGGAATCACGACCACAAATCAATGCTTAAAGAGGATGTATTTTTGGAAGATAATGAAGGTGGAGGTCTACGACTATGTTCAACGTTGCGTAGTGTGCTCACAATGCAAACCGAACAGCCAGAAAGCAATAGGGTTGTTGCAGCCCCTTCCGATACCGGAGAGGATTTGGCAAGACATATCACTAGATTTTGTGTAAGGGTTGCCCAAGATCCATGGGAAGACAACGATCTTGGTGGTGGTAGACCGCCTTAGCAAGCCAGCGCACTTCATCGCATTAACTCACCCTTATACAGCTGAAGGGGTGGTGTAAGTATTCTTGGATTCTATTTTTCAATTACATGGGCTGCTCAAATCGATTGTCAGCGACCAGGAGACCACCTTTGTGAGTCAATTCTGGCAAGAGCTTTTTCGGGTATTGCAACTTAAACTCAAGCTATCCACGACATATCATCCCCAGTCAGATGACCAAACAGAAGTGGTGAACCAATGCTTGGAAAAATACCTGCGTTGTTTGTGCTTTGAAAGACCTAAGAATTGGGCACAATGGACACCTCTCGCGGAGTGGTAGTACAATACTACCTATCAAAGCGCCATCAAGATGACAACTTATGAGGTGGTCTATGGACAAGCACCAACACTACATGTAGCATAAAATTTGGGTCTAGCGGAAGTGGAAGCGGTAGACCGCTCATTAGCCATGCAGGAGCAAGTCATTCACTTTTAAAGGAGAATCTAGCAGTGACTCAAAATCGCATGCGTATGTTGGTGGATAAGAAGCTGAAAGAGCAGCTAGATCTGATATACTCTAGAGGGGGGTGAATAGAGTATATGGTGCTTGAAAACTTTTTACAACAATTGTTGTAATGTGAGTGAGCAGGGAAGCAGTTAATAAATCTAATCACAGAACTAAACTAATCATAAGCTAATCACAGAACAATCATAGCCAGAAACAAAATAAAGACAACCAAAACCAGATGACACAAGGAAATATAATGGTTCCCCTAAACTTGGGTACATCCACTCTTCTACCACCCTAGGTAGGAATCCACTGCAGGATGAGTTGATCAGGTGTCCTGGGCACCAATGAGCTTTTGATAACGTGCTCAAAAACCAAACCATATTTTTTGATCAGGTGTCTTGCCACCAATGAGCTTTTGACAAGGTGCTCAGAAACCAAACTCAAACTTTTGAAGGGAGTTTGAGATACCCTTTACAGAGATGGGGGTGAGAGAGTGATGGAAGTCTTCTCTTTCTCAAACAGCTGAGAAGACTATATGGATTGATGGTGTCAAAGCTCCCCCTGAGTCCTTGAGATCTTCAGGAAAAGAAGCTTTGCTGTAGGGTGATAGGCCTTCAGAAGTTGAGCTCCAGCAAGAGATGATTTCAGCAACAGCTGAAATGTTAGGTGTCTGGAGTCTTGAAATATGTTGGCCTTGAACACTTGAGACAAGGGAGATCTGAAGATTTCAGAAAATTTGATCTCCTTGGATGTGTGTTCTTGAGAATTCTTTGAGACAGAGAATATTTTTTGTTCTTGTTCTGAAGATTACTGATCTGTCTTTTTTGTCTGTCTGTATATCTGTATATGAGATTCAAAAATTCTTGGATTTTATTCTCTGGTACTGAATAGAAAAACATCCTCTGTCAAGAATAGCCGCTGGCCTGCATTAATTACATCCTTAATTGCAAAATGTCTTCTGGAGGAAAGTCCATAGAAATATTCCTTGAAAATCCCTTGAAACTTGGTCCAGAAATAAATGAAAATGGCTAGAAAATCTTCTGAATTAATTGCAGAATAACTCCGTAACTGATCTGAATTTGAATCTTGAAAAATCCTTGAAGTTATCTGAAAATGTCGAACTGAGCTCTGCTATCGTCGAACTGAGCTCAGCGATATGAACTTATACTGCAACAAAATATCGTCGATCTGAGCTCAAAGATCGTCGAACTGAGCTCAGAGATAGAGATCCAATACTGAGTCAAAGATCGTCGAACTGAGCTCACCAATCGTCGAATGGAGTTCGACGATATGTGGAAGTTGAGCTCAGCGATCGTCGAATGGAGTTCGACGATCTGTCGAAGTTGTGCTAGACGATTGTCGATCGGAGTTCGACGAATCGTCATGCTGAGCTCGACGATATGACTTGGTCTCAAACTGAAAAAGTCTTGGTCTTGAGGGCAGCTTGTAAACTTAGACTTCTAACCCTTAGACTCAATTCTAATTGACCTTTAGGACTATACAGGAGGTCAAACATTGGTTTCCTAGAGACATAGTGATCCTGACCCAAATTAGTAATAGGGTGTTCCAACAATCTCCCCCTATTTGGGTTAGGATTACTATTTACAGAGTTTGAAAAAATTTAAATAACAACATTCAAGCAGCAAAACAAAAAAAACTGGACATTGCAGAACCACAGATATATATATATATATCATCACAGATAATAACCAGAAGTTAAGATGATTGTCACCTTACATAATCATTTCTTTCCTTGCCCTTAACGAGTTTGATTTCTTTGTTGGGGTTGAGGGCTTCTTTCTTTGATCTTGTATCATCTGCTGTACCTAAAGTGGTTTGTTGTTTGGGCCTGGGAACTACAGCTTCAGGATGCAGTTCCATGTACCTGTCAGAATCAAAAAATTTGCTTGACCCATATTTTTCCAACTCTTTCTTTCTTTGTTCAGACATTGTAGAGATGTTGGAGGAGTCTCTTCCTTGCTCTTTAGCTTTCTTGATCTGATCCAGTGCAGCAAGTTTTTCATCCTTGCAGTCCAAGCAGCAGGATTGTTCTCAGGGTCTTTAAAAGGTACTGGTGGCTCATATCTATTTGAAGGGTTATCTTGAGGAGGCCTGGATGAAACAGTTTCCTTCAGTTTATAGGGAAAAGGACCAGAGGTGGTGTCATATGAAATTTGTCCTTCCCTGGAGTAGGGATGTTGCCTTGAGTATCCTTTAGAGTAAACCTGGACTTCTCTTTGATTTCCTCTATATCCTCCTCTTCTAGATTGAGAACCCCTGGATTGGCTTCCCCTATGGTAGGATCTAGCATGTGGCTGAAAGGGAGTTTGACTTCTAGCAGGGGGTTGAGCAGCTGAACTTCCACCTGCACCTGCATCAGGAGGAGGTGGTGGAGGAGGATGAGAATGTTGGAATTGAGAAGAGCCCTTTTCATATTTCCTTTTCTTTTTCATTGCTTTGAGTTTATTCTTTGAGTACTGCATACAGTGCTCAGTGATGGGGCAATCATGAAGAATATAGTATGGTATATCATTGTTATCCTTGACCTTAGCAGGAGGTACTCTCTTCATGGCTTTGCTCCTTGCCTTTCTCTTTTCCTGGCAATGGTAGCAGAAGAATCATCAGAATCTGTTCTAAACTCATCACTTTCAGAACTTTGATCATCATACAGGGCATCAATCTTCTTCATCAAATCTTGCTTGAGCTGGATTGAAGCAGATACAGAAGGTGTGGCAGTTGAAATTGAGGCAGAAGCAGTAACAACAGCAGTTGGGACAGCAGCAGTCTCACTGACAGAAACAGCATTGTCAGTAGCAGAAATATCCGCAGAAAATACAGAAGGCTCAAACTCATGTGCCTCTGTCATAAGGATCTCCTTAGAAATTGGGTCATCAGCAGTATCAGCAATATTATCAACAGAATTTTCAGCAGCAGGAGTAGCAGCAGCATGGACTGAGTCAACAAAAGAAGTGATGATGCTGGGGTCACAGCAAGAGAAAGGCAATAGAGCTTCTGTGGTGATCTCATTCAAGCTTCTGGCATCCTTGATTGGCCAGATTCTTGAATCCCAAGTGCTAGGGAAACACATTAGAATTTTGTCATTGAGTTCAGTTAGTGAGATCTCTTTATCCAATGTCCTGAGTTCACTGACAATTAGACTGAGCCTGTTGTACATATATCCCACTGACTCAGTTTCTCCTTTCTTGAAATTCTCATATTGAGATATGAGGTGGGATCTCCTGTCTTTTCTCTCATCAGCTGAGCCTGAGACTATTTCAGAGAGTTTGTCCCAAATTTCCTTTGTTGAATTACATTCAGCCACCTTTTGAAATATGTCATCGGACATTGTCTGGGCTAAGATGTTCATAGCCTTGGCATCAACTACCTTCCATTTCTTGATGTCAGCATCTGTTCCTGATGGAGGTGGAACAGCATTTGTACTTGAGTTCTCTAGAGGTCTTGGACACACTATCAAAACAGAGTTAAAAAAATCCACGTCAATAGAATTCATGTATAGTCTGATCCTTGCTTTCCAAAGTGCAAACTTGGATAAATTGCACGCTGGAGGTCTGGTGCTAGCATAGTCTTTGTTTTGGGCCATGATTTGTGAAAACAAAATCTAATAATAAACTTCAAAAGAAAACAGATCTAACTAGGGATCTTTGGGTTCAGGTGTTAGCCTGTGCAACCACCAAGGTGTGGTATGTTTAACCAACCTCGCTTTGATACCAATTGAAAGAGCAGCTAGATCTGATATACTCTAGAGGGGGTGAATAGAGTATATGGTGCTTGAAAACTTTTTACAACAATTGTTGTAATGTGAGTGAGAAGGGAAGCAGTTAATAAATCTAATCACAGAACTAAACTAATCATAAGCTAATCACAGAACAATCACAGCAGAAACAAAATAAAGACAACGAAAACCAGATGACACAAGGAAATATAGTGGTTCCCCTAAACTTGGGTACATCCACTCTTCTACCACCCTAGGTAGGAATCCACTACAAGATGAGTTGATCAGGTATCCTGGGCACCAATGAGCTTTTGATAAGGTGCTCAAAAACCAAACCAGATTTTTGATCAGGTGTCTTGCCACCAATGAGCTTTTGACAAGGTGCTCAAAAACCAAACTCAAACTTTTGAAGGGAGTTTGAGAATCCCTTTATAGAGATGGGGGTGAGAGAGTGATGGAAGTCTTCTCTTTCTCAAACAGCTGAGAAGACTATGTGGATTGATGGTGTCAAAGCTCCCCCTGAGTCCTTGAGATCTTCAGGAAAAGAAGCTTTGTTGTAGGGTGATAGGCCTTCAGAAGTTGAGCTCCAGCAAGAGATGATTTCAGCAACAGCTGAAATGTTAGGTGTCTGGAGTCTTGAAATATGTTGGCCTTGAACACTTGAGACAGGAGAGATCTGAAGATTTCAGAAAATTTGATCTCCTTGAATGTGTGTTCTTGAGAATTCTTTGAGACAGAGAATATTTTTTGTTCTTATTCTGAAGATTATTGATCTGTCTTTTTTGTCTGTTTGTATATCTGTATATGAGATTCAAAAATTCTTGGCTTTTATTCTCTGGTACTGAATAGAAAAACATCCTCTATCAAGAATAGTCGTTGGCCTGCATTAATTGCATCCTTAATTGCAAAATGTCTTCTGGAGGAAAGTCCATAGAAATATTCCTTGAAAATCCCTTGAAACTTGGTCCAGAAATAAATGAAAACGGCTAGAAAATCTTCTGAATTAATTGCAGAATAACTCCTTAACTGATTTGAATTTGAATCTTGAAAAATCCTTGAAGTTATCTGAAAACGTCGAACTGAGCTCTGTTATCGTCGAATTGAGCTCAGCGATATGAACTTATACTGCAACAAAAAATCGTCGATCTGAGCTCAAAGATCGTCGAACTGAGCTCAGAGATAGAGATCCAATACTGAGTCAAAGATCGTCGAACTGAGCTCACCGATCGTCGAATGGAGTTCGACGATATGTGGAAGTTGAGCTCAGCGATCGTCGAATGGAGTTCGACGATCTGTCGAAGTTGAGCTAGACGATCGTCGATCGGAGTTCGACGAATCGTCGTGCTGAGCCCGACGATATGACTTGGTCTCAAACTGAAAAAGTCTTGGTCTTGAGGGCAGCTTCCAAACTTAGACTTCTAACCCTTAGACTCAATTCTAATTGACCTTTAGGACTATACAGGAGGTCAAACATTGGTTTCCTAGAGACATAGTGATCCTGACCCAAATTAGTAATAGGGTGTTCCAATAGAAGCGACGAGAACGGGTGCTTGAGGTGGGGGCATGGGTGTATATCCGCTTACAACCCTACAGGTAAACTTCGGTTTGTCCACAAGGCAGCCACAAATTAGCTCCCAAGTACTTTGGACCATTCCAAGTGGTGGAGCTGATTGGCGCGGTGGCTTACCGATTACTTCTTCCGGAGGAGGTGAATATCCATCATACCGTTCCCCTACCTTTGGCGGTTAATAGTGAGGGCGGTGTGATGGTTGAACTGATCGTCGTGCTAGGGTGCTGCATTGTTCCCCATGACGGTCGGGTGGTGACGTAATTGTTAATCCAGTGGGCTCAAGGTACACCAGAGGATGCAAGATGGGAGGATTTGTGGAAGATTCAAAAGAGGTTTCTAAATTTTCATCCTTTAGGACAAGGATGTGGTGGAGGGAAAGGTAGTTGATACGTCCAAGTTTTGGGCGGGAAGCTGGGAGGTAAATCCGGGATTTTGGGAGGGGTATTTTTGTCATGTAAATGCCACGTATATAAGGCATATGGTGGAAGTAGTTTAGGGTTATGTTATGTTGTTGTTGTGTGTGATTTCCAGCCGGTGAAGAGAGCTTCCCGCTATAGTTTCCCCACCTGTTCAAGGTTCGGCCCTTAAGGTTGGTTGTGTGGAGTTGTGTGTTGTGTATCCCTTGTTTCTTGCTACTGTTCATCTTTGTATTCAGGTGTTGCTGAAAATTTGTGTTGCTTAAGTATTCTCAGGGGATCCTGTATTTAAATCTTATCAGATGGTGGACAATGCCAGCGCTTCTTCCTCCTCTTCCTGGTTTGGAGGCTTGTTTGGTGGTGGAAAGAGGCAGGATGAAACCAAGAACAGAGCTATGGATAGAAGATAGAAGTTCCGGAGAGTTTCGATTCACAAAGCACGCCTATTCCAACGTTTGATTACAAGTAGAGCTATGGTCGATGAATGTTATAGGAGGGTAACTCCGTTCATTGAAACTTTGCTTGCCCCCTATATTATATCTATCTTCTTTCTATGTTTCCTATGTCCTCTTGCATCCCTCACATTAGAAGAAAAAAAAGTTGTGGACTGGTCTGGCTTATAATACATATTTTTAGTCACTACATTAAGATTGTCTTTGAATGTTATATGAAGATACAACTTTTATTTTAATTTTCCTTTTCTCAACAAATTCTTGGTGCTTTTGTGAACAGTGAAAAGATGTCATTTTGGCTCAATTACATAAAAATACTTCTAATAAAACATTTTTTGTCGATTTTCATGGCTGTCGATATGCTCAAACTGTTGACACTTGACACTATGAAAAACAGACGCCCTAATGCAGGCTAATGCCATAATGAACATTTTCATTGTTAGCATTTGTCTTTGAAGAATTATTTTGGATTGGGGATGTTTCTTATTTTAGAGCCCTTTTGATCTTTTGAACTAGTTTAGCGAAATCTCTCAATTGCCTTTGTCAAGGTTTGCTTTCATATAACGCCTCCTTATCTATATTTTGAGAATACTGTCTTTTATTTGGCATTTTTACACCTATTATCATTCTAATTTTCTCTAATACCAAGACCAAATACTTCACACACACTCCAATCTAGTCTGTGTGGCCTTTGCTCCTCTTGCCACACTGTGCGACCACCTTAGTAAACTTCACACTCACCCCTTGCTATTGAATACACACAATGTAAGCTATGGTATGGAGGAATAGCACTTAAGAACTTCTCCAAAACAGTCACACTTTTATTTCAGGCTTGCTTATAAATTACAGCTCAGTTTAAGATATGTAATGTTCTCTCCTTGCCCTACTTTGCAAGAAATTGATCTGACCAAGTGCTATTATTATGTCATGATTAAGCTTTTTTGTGGGTATTATGTTACATTAATAAAATTGCTATAATACAACTTTTATATTATATTTTCTTTATGCTTCACTGGGTTTAAGAAAATCCTTCTTGTTGAGGCTTCAATTGATACTCTGCTATAAACAAATTACTCAACAATTCAAAAGACACGCGACAGGTTTTCAATTTTGTCTTCCCTAATATTTTATGCTCGTCAAACATGGAGCATGTCAGCGTTGCCTCAAATGTTCTACTTGTCTATCTTTGTCGTGAAATTAGAGTGTGCGCTTGAATAACTTGAGTCTTCAATCGAGTACTCATTTTCACGGGTTAGGGTTTTTTCATCTATTGCAGCAATACAAGTTAACCGGCCAGAAAAGTATTACTTTAAACTAGTAATGTCTTCCCATAGAGCCATTTTCTAAAAGATTAGTCAAACATTGGCCATATTAGGGCTTCTAGTAATACTAACGATCATGAATTACATCTATTTTACCCTGGTTTTTGAGTCACCATCCAACAAATCACTCATATTTGATGTAAACATGCTTTTAATAGAAATTTGACATGTATTAGAATGCAAAATTTGTTTGTCCATTTTATCCAAAAAGGGTCATGTAATAACAAAAAACACACGATACTACCAACTAAGATACTCCCATACCATAAAGTATGTTGGTGAATGTTCATGTTTAAAATTTCAAGGAATGTTTCCTTGATTGGTTTTTATGCTATATTGTTCTTTTGAATAACTGTTGCTAATTACATTGTTAACTTTGGTCATTATATTATGTGATATAATGCAAAATTATGTTTATTTTATGTAGTTCATTAATCATTCTATTATTTTTTGGACATCATGCAAGATGTAGAGTATATTGTTAAATGTTAATGGCTTAATGCATTGGTGCAAGTCCAAGTTTAAATGGGATTTACATTGGGTACATGTGTGCATTGTTTACAAGTTTTAAGGACTTTGAAGTGTTTTTGTAGATTAAATTCTAGAATTTAATATATCATTGCTCATGAACTTCTAGAAGTAGTACAATGGCGTATGTGCGTTGCTTGATTTAAATTAAGAAGAAATGATCCAATGGTCTCCAAATTATTTAGGGTGTATTATTTTCACCATCACTTTAATTTGTCCCCAATTTTGACTTTTGAGATTTTTGAAGAGTGACTCTTATCTATACAACTTAATTGTTTTAGGAAGAAATGAGCAAAATGGTCTCCAAACTATGTAGGCTCTGTTTGGGACGGTGGTGGCGATGAAAGAAGTTATATTTCCACCACCACTGATGTTTTTGAGGTTTTTGGTTTTCCGGTGTTGGGAAAATGCTTGTGCCAAAAAGGTATTTTCGGGACTTTTTGGAAAGCAATGAACTCTACCATTTTCAAAAAAACCAATATGAGCTTTTCCACATTTTCATATTTCTTTTCTCATAGGTCACTTTTTCTCTTCTTCTCCTACTACTTTTCAAAAAGTTATAATCACACTATTGCATTTCCTACCGCCAGAACTGTCCCAAAAAGAACCTTAGGCTCTGTTTGGGGCGAGATTGGCGATTGGAAAATCTTTATTCCCAATGTCACCTCCCTTTTTAGGTAGTTTCAATGAAGAACGTTTTCAAGAAAGGTGTTTTGAGAGTTTTTTGAGTAGCCGGTCCAACATGGCTTTCTAAAAATACTTTCTCAATTTTCAGTTTTTCTTTTATTCATGGGATTACGAAAGTCATACCCTAACCAGTCACGGTCTGCCTTTCTTCCTTCTCGTCACTATAGAGGTTTTCTTCTCTCATTAGCTATTCTTCACCCATTCAGTACCTTTGCTTCTCATAAGTGACCTTTTGTAACCTGCTTATTTAAAGTTTATACAATATTTACTTATCTATGTGATAAATGATTGACATAAAATATTTTATTATTATTAAAAAGCTAAACAACTATTATTAAAAAGTTCTTTTTTTTTCAAAAATAGAAAAGCGTAGAACACTTTTTTGAAAAGTTCTTAAATGGGGAGTTTTCGAACAATCTACAGTTTTTTTCATAATAGCTTTCTAAACAGCCATAATGCCACCACTGGTTTCTCATCTATGCTCATAACTGGGTATCAGAGCCATCTGTCCTCCCCACCATCTCTTGGATTGGTTTTTCTCCTCCAGCCGACGGTCCTCCCCCAATGTAACAAAACCTGTTTCCTTATTGTCTTCTCTGTTGATTTGGTTCAGTCCAGTCTCTGCATATCCTTCATTTTCACTATTTCATCGGCTACAACAACCACATTACTCCTCCCTCCTTTCAGTTGCACGTCCATTTCATTCTCCACACATGCCAAAATCCTTTTGCGATCGGAAGTCCTCTGTCGAAGACGACGGGGACTCTCAACAGCCAAATTCTGACATCAACGTATTCCTCACAAACTCCCTCCCTCTTCGTCGAAAACTCTGAGTCACACCCAAATATATCTGCATTCTTCTTCTGCCTCGCCATCATCGTCGAAGAATCCATCCTCTCTTTTTTCGCCATCATCGTCAAAGAAGTGACCCTTAATTTTTTCGCCATCATCACAGAAGCTCCTCACCACAGCGGCTCCGTCATCAAGACCTCTCACCACCTTAGGATCCTTTCCGCAGCCGCATATTGCACTCTACATCGATCTACTCACCGAAGGAAGTATCACACATAGTGGATCCATCCCCATCTCTCTCGAGCTGTCAGTTGTCCACTCCTTACTTTATCGAGCCAACATCAGCCTTGTCCCATTGTCAAAACCGCAAAACCGCATGCTACTTTTTCTTTTCGGGCCATTTTCCTCTCTCGATCCCTATGTGTGTCTTTATATATCCTTTAATTAATTTCCCTTGATTCAACATTTGTATTTAAAAGGGGAGACACCGCAACATTGATCAAGCATATTTAAGTTACACTACAAAATTGGGAAGCATCGCAGCTCTCGTGGAACCTCAACCAGCTACCATGGAGCATTCCAGTCTTCCCCTCAACTAGCTACCTTGGAGCATTCCAGTCTTCCCCTCGCACCACGAGCGACTCATCAGATCAGATGAGTTAGGTTACGTATATGCTGGAGGCCGTCATAGCGTAACAAAATGCCCTCGCGGATCGCCATCAGGAAGCAGTTACTTCATTTTTCATGTGCATCGATGTTCTCTCTACCTCCCCCTCACATGATCATTTGAGCAGCAGTCAAACACCACCCCTTATTCATCACGTGTCGCCACCATTGATAGTCCACCAGCCACCGCCACTAGTCCTAACACGTCCTGACGCTGCTATTCTTCCACGCTATACCAGGTTTGAATTTCCAACCTACGATGGAAAAAATTGATCCATTGGGCTAGCTCACCAAGTGTGAGCAATTCTTTGACCATCAACAAACTCTAATGGCTGAACGAATGCATCTAGCATCCTTCCACATGCTCAACAACGCTCTTTTGTGGGTTTCTCGACTCCTCACCTACCGACCAAATTTGATTTGGGAAGACTTCAAGCGGTTCTTTAACTTGTGTTTTTGACCTCCTATCCGCAGCAGACCCCTCGACAAACTCACATCTTTATGACAAATGGGGCCCGTGGACGAGTACCTGGAATAATTTCAGCTTCTTTTGGCGCATGTCACTCTTTCCCGGAATATGTAGGTCGTCATTTTCATCGCCGAACTTCACGACCGCCTGTGATTGGATGTTGAATTTGAGCCCCCTCTAGACTTAGTGACTGCTAAGAGTGTGGCCAAGCTCTGCGATCGTCACCTCCTGCTAACACATGAGGCCTACCCGCTTACCAACAATGTCAATCACCAAGGCCGTACCAAGGGCCCTCCAGCCCCACCGGTCCGCAGATTATCTCGGGCCGAGATGTTACACCGACCCTCCCAGGGATTATGTTTTAATTGCAGTGAGTAGTTCAATCCTAGCCATAGGTACAACATGATTTTCTACCTACACATTGAGGACCCCGACGATGAGGACGTCGGATGAAATCTTGATGTCAAGTTTTTTTTGGACAATGAGAGTGATGTTATGGCAGCGTTCTCTTTTTTATATTATATTATCGAGTTTTATGATGTTCTCTTTATTATATAATATTATTAGTGTGTGCTGGTAAAATTACGATAATACCCCAGTATGTTTCTATTTAATGGACCATTGGGGTCTTGTTTATGACATGAATGAAATCAATCTATTTTCTTATTCTCTTATGTGAGTTCTTGGTAGCTCTCTCCTCCAATGAGCAAGCCCCGCTTTTGCAGCCGCCGTGAAGACTCCATAGTATCTCCGCCACCGTCATCTCCGCAACCGCCATCTCCACCTCCGGCCATTTCTCCGCCAACTCTTGAGTGAGGCCATAGAACCATCATTTTTATCTTTAAATTCCAATAGAAATGGTTTGCATGATGCACCTAAAATAATGTATTTTCCCTCCTAAGTTATCGGCTTTAATTAGTGCTTTGGATGATATAAATGATTGAACGACCAAAATAGTATACCCTTAGATAAATCCTGTCACCAAGTTGGTGAGATGTAGATTGAATTATGGTGCCAAAAAAAACATGCCCTCAGTAGTTTGTGAACCTTCTAAATTCGAATAATAAAAACATGATTAGAGGACACACAAAATCCATAAAACCAAAGAACCAAATTTTATGTTCTCATGCAATCATTATTTCATCAGACAAAAATGTCTGGACTTTCACAAGAAAAAGGAAGAGGATATCAGAGCTTGCTGTAAATGGGGCACAATCCTTCACTCTTTTAAAGGGAAAACATATGAAACAAGGCAGATTCATAAATCATAGGTCAGGAGGAATGGGGAGGGTAAGGTGTCTGTTGAATTTTTCGGATCTTGGAATGAGAAGAGGTTATCTCAACTAAAGTTAGCCACAACCAGAAACACATGCAGCAATCAAGAGTCTTTATTGATAACATCAATCTTCTTACAAGGCGAGCGATACATGGTGAGACATGATTCGCCAAAACCACCAAAGGGAAAGCAGAGACAATTACAACTACAAGACAAGCCAAACCATCCAGACTGAACAAGTAGCTGCCGACTCTACTACTGCGCTAAGGAGTCTGTGCATTCCGCCAGGTCGCCAGACCTCAAACCAAGCCACGCGGACCGTCCGTTATTCCAATGCTAAGCTCTAGCCGCCGATCTGCAATCCACCTAACTACGAGGTCGCTTAGCCGCCAGACCGCACAAGCTGCTGATGCCAAACTGAAAAGTACGCTTGAAATCGACGACTTATCGAACCGAAAAACTAGTTGCCAAAGAGAAGACCGTCTGGTTGCTGTCCGCAACCGGCTATTTACCGCCTGTTGCTAACTGTAGAGTTCGTACAGTCCCTGACCACAATCATAGCCAAGTCCTGGCTTTCCAGCGCTATCCGTACAACTATTCATTTGCGTCCTTTCTTCCTGATGTGACAGGGGTCCTATTTATAGGCACGATGAGGAGTGTGATCACCGCCCTAGCCGATAAGATCGTTGCCTTATCCCGCAGCAAGAACAAGTGTATCCGCAAGTTATGGAAACCCTCCCAGTCTGTCGCGACCTGTGCAGGATAGCCAGTCCGCCTAAGCTTCACCAAGGCCGGACAACAAGCCAGTCCGCCTTGCTTTACCAAGGCTGGACAACAAGCTAGTCCGCCTTGCTTCACCAAGGCCGGAGAACAATCCAGTCCACCTTGTCACCAAAAGCCAAGCTAGGACCTCCACCAGTCGAACTCTGCAGTAACCATGTCCGTCTATCCGCGGACACAGCTCCAGTCCGCATACCCCGAACCCACATCCACGCCATCAAGGCAAATGTCGGACTCCACAGACACAACTCCAGTCTGCTTACCCTGAGCCCGCAGCTACGCCACCAAGACTACTGCTGGACTCGACGGACACAGCTCCAGTCTGCATGCCTTGCAGACGCACCTCCAGTCTGCATTCCCCAAGCTCGCAACTAAGACACATCGTACTGCTACCGAGCTCAGCGGACTGAGAAACAGTCCGCACTTCACTGCACGATCTCCCCGGAATGAGCCAAACCTGGACTTGGTTCAAAATTAAGAAATTCAAAACCACTGGCCACAAGGGCCAGTCTGTGCATACTGGCGGACACTAGATCCAGTCTGCCTGCCCCGACAAACTCCAGCACCTGTCCGCACTAACTGGAGACCTCCTCGGCTTCTGCTAGCCGCTCCTCTAGAGCTAGACCAATTCTTCGGCCAAGCCCATCTGCCGAGCACCAATCCACTCCGCTTCTCGCCAGACTCCATGGATAGAGTAGCTATCTGCCTGGTTACCTTCTGCGATCCAACTACCTGTTAAGCATTGTCGGCCTGGCAGGCCGCAGCCTTTGTTCGCTCAGTCCACGCGAATAGACTGCCCTGGCCGCCAAAGCGCAAGCTGTCTACAATAGCTCTGCCGACCTGGCTATCCGCTAGTATTGTCTGCATAGTCCACACGGGCAGGTCGCACAGGTCGCCCAGCTCACCCAATCACCCACTTTCACTTCACCATTTTCAACACACCCACTTGAAGTGAGAAGTGGTGAACAACCCCAGCAGCTCCCGTAACCTTGCACCTGGCCCCTCTGATAGTGTCTTTGAGATATAGTCCTTGCCCCACATAACCTGGAACAAGAGGGATCCCTCCAGCATATCCCAAAGGAGCCATGCTTCCCTTTGCCTTCTTCTTCAGCGTAAACCTCCACTTGTGCGTCACAGGAGTACAACCAATGACCTTGGGTTTAAGATCCCAAGCCCCGTCTCCCCTGAGGGTAGTCACCTCCTCAGCCTTGGTGTCATCCACCTCCTTGACTCTATTGGTGTCATCACAGCTAGAAGGTACTCGCTCGACCTGAGGTCCTGCAAGGAAATATGAAACCAAGCTCACCGATTTTCATCTGCAATATCGAGCTGGTGGGTTGATGATCCTCTTCGACCTCCGAAGACCCTGATCTCGGCTAACCACCTCTTTTGCTCCTTCCAAACCAACTCCGTTCCAGGGCAAAACTGGTACAATGCTACCTTTGCTTCCTGAACAAGAAGTCACTATATTGGAACCAGAAGCACCTGGAGCAACCCTCCCCCTACTACCTGAACCAAAAACCTCTGCTCTTGAACAAAAATTTCCTGAACATCGCTCCCCTTGCTACCTGAACAAGAAGCACCTGGAGCAATGCTACCCCAGCTTCCTGAACTAGAAGCCTCCGTCTTCGAGCCAGAAGCACCTGGAGCATCGCTCCCACTACTTCCTGAGCCAGACGCCTTTGCCCCGGAGCTAGAACACCCTGGAGCTGCTGGTGACACAGGCAACTCCATCTGAACCTTAGCAGCAGCCTCCTTCAGCCCACCAATTGACCTGCTCTCCTATAGCTCCATACATGAGCTACCCCAATACGACGTCAGCTCATAAAAGACAACTTCTCTCGACACGATGAACCTCTTCGTTGCAGGATCCATACACCTCCATCTTCTCTTCTACTTATCATACCCAATAAAGACTAGCTTCGTCTTGAAAGAATCTGGTGCGTGTAAGTAGTAGGTAGAACCAAACACCCGAAGGTGCTTCACACCGGGGTTTACCCCTAACATCAGCTCATACGGAGTCTTCACATTGATAAGACTAAGAGGCATCTGATTGATGACATGTGCCGCACAAGCCATCCCTTCTGCCTAAAAATCCTTAGGAATGCCTTTGCACAGAAGCCAACACTTGCAGGTCTCTGTCAACAGACGGATCATCCGATCTGCAACACCATCTTGCTGTGAAGTATTTCCATGAGAGAGCTCACTTTGGATCCCATTCTTCCTGCCAAAGTTCGAGAACTCGGTTGAGCCGAAATCCCCATCGTTGCCCCTCCTCAACTTCTTGATCTGCAGGCCAAGCTGACCATCTGCAAGCTTCTTAAACTCCACGAACAAGCAAAACATGTTCAACTTCTCCTTCATGAAGTATACCCAACTATACCTCGTATAGTCGTCAACCAAAATCAGCATGAACCTGCTGCGTCCAAGACTGTCTGTGATGGTCGGCCCCACTAGATCATAATGGACAACCTCCAAAGGTGCTTTGCATCTGGACCATGCCTTATCAACCATAAAGCGATAAGCTTCACCGTGCTGACATCCCGCTCATGCTTGATCATTACCGTAGGATGACAATCTAGGCAAGCCTCTCACGAGTCTCCTTGCCGCCATGTCTTTCAGCTTGTCCATCCCCACATGACCCAGTCTTTCATGTCAGATAGCTGCACTATTAATGGCCTTCATCCAATCAAAATTAGAACTTGTTGATGACCTAACCAAGTTCTTCTCCTTCCTCCCAATATGAGAAACGTTCGCTGAGTGCAAGATAACTTTACACTCCTTCCTTAGGTGACCATGCTGCTTGCATCTATAGCATCTTGGTCCTTCCTCTTCTCATCATGCCTAGGAGAACCACTCCTCTCTTGCTGATATGAAGTAGAAGGACCATCCTCAGCAGCCACCTTCACCTCCTTATTGAACAACCCATCAAGGGAATTCCAAACCTCCGTAGATGATCGACATCCGTTGATGTGGTCCAAGAGCTCTAATGAGATCACCTGCTTGAAAATAGACTCCGCTCTCGCATTTGTCTCCTTCCAAGCTCTCATCGCTTCAGCATTGCCAGCGATAATCTCTTGCCTTTCTGCTCTGCACATAACCTCCCAAAGGTCCGCGCCAAGAAGATAGCTCTCCATACAAGACCTCCACTTGTCAAAGTTAGTTTGTGTTGGGAGTTCAATACCAAGATCACTTGCATATCCCGCTATCATAGTTCTAACACTGGTTCCCTCTTAACAAGAGCGACAACAACTTGAAGTTGATCACTGCTTAACCACTCCAACCTCCATCCTATGATACCATGTTGAGTTTTCCAGATCTTGTAGTGAGCAGCATTTATCTTAACTAAAGTTAGTCACAACCAGAAACACATGCAGCAATCAAGAGTCTTTATTGATAACATCAATCTTCTTACAAGGCGAGACATACATGGTGAGACATGATTCTCCAAAATAACCAAAGGGAAAGTAGAGACAATTACAATTACAAGACAAGCCAAACCATACGGACTGAAAAATTAGCTGCCGGGTCTACTGCTGTGCTAAGGAGTCCGCCAGGTTGCTAGGTCGCCAGACCGCAAACCAAGCTGTGCGGACTGCCTGTTATTCCAATGTTAAGCTCTAGCCGCCGATCTGCAAGCCGCCTAACTGCGAGGTCGCTTATCAGCCAGACCGCACAAGCTGCTGATTCCGAACTGAACAGTCCCCCTGAAATCGACGACTTATTGAACCGGAAAACTAGTTACCAAAGAGAAGACCTCCTGGTCGCTGTCCGCGACCTGCTGTTTACCGTCTGTTGTTAACCGCGGAGTCCGCACTATCCCTGACCGCAATCAGAGCTAAGTCCTGGCTTTATAGCACTATTCGCATAACTGTTCATTCACGTCCTTTCTTCCTGATGTGACTGGGGTCCTATTTATAGGCACGACGAGGAGTATGGTCAACGCCCCAGCCGATAGTATCACCGCCTCATCTCGCAGCAAGAATAAGTGTATCCACAAGTTGCGGATTCACTCCTAGTCTTTCGCGACCTGCGCAGGATAGCCAGTCCGCCTATACTTCACCAAGGTCGGACAACAAGCCAGTCCGCCTTGCTTCACCAAGGCCGGACAACAAGCCAGTCCACCTTGATTCACCAAGGCAGGACAATAAGCCAGTCTACCTTGTCGCCAAAGGCCAAGCCAGGACTGACACCAGTCGAACTCTGCAGGAATCTTGCCCACCTATCCGCGGACACAACTCTAGTCTACATACCCCAAGCCCACAGCCATGCCATCAAGGCAAATGCCGGACTCCGCAGACACAACTCCAGTCTGCTTACCCTGAGCCCGCAGCTATGCCACCAAGACTACTGCCGGACTCGGTGGACACAACTCTAGTCCACACGCCATGCAGATGCACATCCAGTTCACATTCCCCATGCTCGCAACTAAGGTACACCGCACTACTGTCGAGCTCAGCGAACTGAGAAGCAGTTGGCGCTTCACTGCGCGATCTCCCCGGACTGAGCCAAACCTAGACTTAGTTCAGAACCAACAAAGTCCACACCACTAGCCACAAGGGCCATTCCGCGCTTACTGGAGGAAACTGGATCCAGTCCGCCTGCCCCGGCGAACACCAGCACCTATACGCACTGACTGACGACCTCCGCGGCTTCTGCTAGCCGCTCCTCCAGAGCTAGATCAAGGCTTCTGCCAAGCCGGTCTACCGAGCTCCAGCCAGTCCGCTTCTCGCCAGACTCCGCTGATAGAGTAGCTATCCACATGGTTACCTTCTGGGATCCAACTTCCTATTGAGCAAAGGCGGGCCTGGCAGTCCGCCGCCTCTGTTCGCTCAGTCCGCATGAACAGACCGCCCCAGCCGCCAAAGAGCAAGTTGTCTGCAACAGCTCTGCCGACCTGGCTATCCGCTAGTCCTATCTGCATAGTCCGCGCGGACAGGTCGCCCAGCTCGCCCAATCACCCACTTTCACTTCACCATTTCCAACAATGTCCTATAGTCTTATGTGAGCCCTATGAACGTCTTATTCTGTGACTTTTTTGCTTGGACATTGGAAATTTTGCCCCCGCCCCCCTTCCGGATTGGATGTCAGTCACAAGATTAGGATGGTTATAGATCGTGTCCACTTCATATTTTATAATAAATTCTCTGTGATTCTTTATTTCCCTCCTTCTCCATTTTCAAAGAATATTTTCTGGACCACTCTTTTAGATTTCTAAGCTCATATGTCATTCTAGGCTTAGAAATGTTGCATATCCTGTACAGCTGTTGCGCTTGTGTGGTGGGGGTGTGAAATTGTGGCGGTAATGAAATGATAGCGGTGTTCCTGTGTTTGGAGCCCCGTGACAAATCCCTTTGCCCAAATTTCACTTTTTGCCCCCCAAAAAATACCGTTTTGGAAAAATAGCATTCTTGACCCCAGCCATCCAGACGGTACCCACCCTTCTCATAACCGCATTCACAACGGCCCCTGCTCTCCCATCGCTCTCCTAGACACAAAACTTTTGGGAAGGTTCAATGATGGTTGGGGGCGTTTTCGCTTTCCTATAGCGCATTTTGGCGGAGCGAGCATTTGCTGTTGTGAGAGCATTTTGCTCTCCCAGGCTGCTCTGGTATTGCATTTTAGAAGCTGTCTATTTGGGCATGTTTGGGTGAGTTGTGGCGGGTGGAGAAAACAGTATTTGTGTTCTCTGAAAAGCGCAACAGAGAAAAAACGCTCAAACATATGAAGATATTTGGTGTCTTCTTTGATGGTATCGTACAGAGTAAGATCAGTATTTGATTTTGCTCGGCATACTCACAATGCTCTTCATCTTCTGCAAAAAAAGTCATGGAGGAGACGTCGTAGCCATCTTCTTGGCTTTGTTTGGTATGATGGTGGAGGTGAAAAAAATTTAATTCTACCGCCACGGCTGTTTTGGAAACGTTTGATTTTTCCATGATGGGAAAGTTCTTGTGCCAAATAATCAACATCCTCTCCCTCGTCTTACTGTTTCTCCTACCTGTGCTTTTCTAACATTTCTAGTCCCAACATTGGTTTCTCACCACTAAATTTCCTGCCATCACAACCATCCCGAACAAAGCCCTTGTCTCGACCATCTTTTTTCTATTAGAAAAACCATGCAGGTGTATGGAATTTCCTGATCCAATTCAAAACAAAATTCACTGGCACCTATATTTTATCCACACTTTATCTCCTTAATAGTGACAGATTCAGGAAATTATAAATGGGCAGCACAAGAAATTGTAAACACAATAGAACATAAAATATTACATTGAGCGAGGGTGAATAGGCGGGGTGCCAGTTGAAAATTAATTTTTGTGGGTACACATAGCTGAAACAGGTTTGCATATATATACAAAATTGATCTGCGAATAGCTAAATCTTGGTATGCATATAACAAACAACAAAAAATGAGGGTGCTAGTGCCCCTTTGGCCCCACTTTGGAACCTCCCCTATTTCCTACCCTTCAAAGTTTAACTAATTCCAAGCTCCTCACCAAAGGATATAAGCTTAGAGGGATTCTGCTGTACAGAGCATCTGAGGCTTCCTTTTGTATGCATCTTAGCTGTGCGCAAAAAAGAGTTGCGCGTACAATTTAGCTAATTCTCTATGCGTATGCATAGAGCTATTCTCATATGCCATAAGCTTAACTTTCGAAGGGAGGATCATCACACACCATAGCCCTAACCTCCAAGGGGAGATCCTCTAGTTAGTGCTCTCCATTTTTTGCTTCAAGCCAGAGAAATGAAAGTTTGAGTATTCTCCAGTTTTAAGCTCTGGTGCAGTGGAAGAAAAGAAAATTATGCTTAGGTTTTGTGATACAAAGACTGCATCCAAGATTAGAAAGATGATTATGATGAATTTTGGACGGTGGACTACAAAATGAAGTATTATCAGTAACGTGAAATTTTGAAGTTGACACGAATGAACGAGCCGGCTTTTGGGGGCAGTTATGATTTGAACTCGAAGGCTTCAGTGTATAATAACAACACCGTAACACTCAAACATTTATCCGACTATAGTGGGGTTGGCTATAGGGGTCCTTTGTCTTCATTGTGCCCTATCTTTAGTCAAAACCTCACTAATTCCGAAGTAGATCATGTCTTTTCTTATAGCTTCATTCCATGTCTTTATTGGTCTACCATTCTCCCGGTTAATGTTCCTAGTGACAACTCTCGCAACGCCTAACATGTGTCTCTAAAGATCTCATTTGTACGTGTCAAAACCATCTTAGTTGAGATTCTCGCATCCTCTCTTCAATTGGTGCCGCTCCTGTCTTATCCCTAATACAGTTGATGAGGTTCCTTTTAACGATTCCTGAGTCAAACAGGATTAACTTCGGTCAAAACATACAACCAAGCCAACCCGATCGAGCGAGCCGCGATCATAAACCTCGCTCGCTCGAAGGAGCCCAAAATCATCCTAAAGAAACATGCATGCACCCCGCCCGCCCCATGGGCGTGCGCTCAAGCCCCGCACATTGGCGCACATCTCCTGGCTGTGCTTGTCTCTAATACATTTGATAGGGTTCCCTCTAAACATTCCCGAGTCAAACATGATGAACTTCAGTCAAAACACACAACAAAGCCAACCCTATCGAGCGAGCCGCGTGCACGAACCACACTTGCTCGAAGGAACCCAAAATCATTAGAAAAACACATGCATGCACGGGAACGTGCACCACGCCTGCCCCATAGGCGCACGCTCAAGCCCCGCACATTAGCGCGCATCGCCCGAGCGCGCGCACTGCGCCCGGGAATGGCCGCGCGCCGCCACCACCTCTGGCCACCGCAGCCATCGCCTCTGGCCCGGGACGCCCTGACTGCCCGGGGGAAATATTCGTCATTTTGTGGAAATTGGTGATCCCGGTCACCAACACCGAGCGATGTCATTCAAAAACCCATGACTCAGTTGGACGCAATTACCAACACGTGATTTCAGAAAACTATAAAGAAAGACCCCCAAACTTTCATTTGAAGACAAGCAACTTCATAAATTAGAGAGTTTTGAGCTTTTCCGATGAGAACGTGAGACTTAGATCGTTCCTTCGCTCGAGATTTGCTATGTTCTTTCTCTAGTCCGCTCAACACTCACGTGGACGCTTCAGTGAGCCCCAGAGAAGGCATAAGAGAACTCTTTCGCAGACACTCTCAAGGACGCGTCGTGGAAGCTCGGTGGACTTCAGTTTTTTTCCTTTTCTTTGTACTTAAAGCTAATAACGAACAAGTGATCTGTCACCCTCTGAGGATCTTCAAACACTTAAAAAGCAAAATAGTGGATTTTAGCTTGACATATATCCGACCACGTGATTTTTCATCCTTTCCGAGTTTTGCACATTAACAAAAACCTTTTGTCATTGTTGCTTGGTTTTCAGTTGACTGTTTGCATGTCTGGTTCGACTCAGAGCTAAGGCGGTCCGATTATTGGGACAGGCGGAAAATCGAGCGACACGCAACAACACTCCTCCCAAATTTTATCCAGTCTCGTGTGTCCACATAGCCACTTAAGCATTCTCATCTCCACAACTCCCATTTTTTTTGCTGAGCATAAAAATGTTATAATTTTGTGATAGTTTTAATTATTTCGGATTTCCATGGGGTGGAAATCCTCAAGTTGCGACCATTTTTGGGGTTGTATCTCTTTAGTGTAGTAGCCATCAAATTTTGGTTGAATAATCTTTTGCATCATCGGACATAGTTTTTTAAACCATAAATGGCTAGTGTCATATTTGTGTTTAATTAAATGAATTCAAGTGACTAAAGTGAAATCATTGATAAGTGGCATAAACTATCTTGCTCTGGAAATGTTAGCAACATTGGAAGGACCCTAAAAAATTGTGCTATGAATTATATAGAGGAGAAAATTGTTTGTGTTTTGTTAATTCACATGTAAATGAAAATTTTCAGCAGCTAGTTCAAATATTTTACCGTTGATTCAAACGTTTTCTTTATTGGATTGATGATCTTCTTAAAAGAAGGAAAATGATCCTTTCTGTTACAGGAAATTGGGGCTTTGTAATTGGAATTTGAATCAAATTTTGATGAAAATGCAAAAATGTGTCGACAATTCAAATTTAAAGGGCCTCCGTTTTGTCTGAATGAACGAACACTAGGAATTATTAGGTGTCTCGAGACAGTACAATTGATCTATGTTGTGTTTTTTGTTCTTGGAAGTGCAAATGTCAGACACAGTTAAGTACAGTGTTACAAGGTAGCTCATTTCAAGCACTTTGCATAGTTTTATTAGCAGGCTAAGATTAATCAGTCTCAAATTAAGATATATAAGTCCAAAAAATACATTGCAAAAGAACTTGGACTACACAAATTTGTGCAATGGTAATATGAACTTGGCCGCAATTTGTAAAAGGGCGCACAAGGCTCGAACTAGAACAAACATTCGTTGTCATCAGACGACCAAGCATCACCGCCAGCTACTTCTCGCTTGACGGCGCTGGTCGCGACCTTCGACCATGCAATCTCACTCACATCTTCAATGATTTTCCTTCGTGTTGTGTTTGCTCTAAACCTCAAGCACCTTTAAATTGAATGATGCGGAGTAAAAGGCTTGGTGACCATCTATTGGTTGGTGTGGTTGTAAGACCCCCTTTTTCTTTTAAAAACCCCGGGGTCTTATGCCCAGAAACGCCGTTTTGCGGTGGCCCCGACACTCGGGAATCCGCCACTACAAAATGCCGATTCTGCCGGCCTTTTCGATCATCACAAAGAGAGCAGTAATCATGAATGAAATAGCTGAGTCCACAATGTCATATATATAATAAGAGAAATCACAACATGTCCATAGGTAGAAAAAGTGAAAGTACTGTAGAGTAACAAAACAGAAATATAAACGGCTTAAGCCCGGTACATCAGATTCTCGCTACAATCTCTCGCGGAAGCTATAAAACGACTATCACTCACGGAGCTGGTCGCTGGTGCTCCGGTACTAAACTGGCCCACCTTCATGCGCACCATACTCCGCAAATGCTGGTCTCTGTGCTGCTGGTCCCTGTCTCCCATTCGAAGCCCCTGTAATGTTGTGGTCCGAAAACCATTAGTCATAAAGACTAAATCCTATCATCCCCAACCCCTCCCCCATGACTCTTAGGCACCGAGCGGGGAGGAGGAAAGGAAGCTACAAAGGTGGAGAGTACAAAGTGGCAGGTGATAGTGGAACTAGTCTAGCAGTTATTTATATTGTATAAATGGCTAAGTAAGAAAAGTACAAGCTAACAGTTCTATAATAGTATGCAGGAAGGTAAGCAAGTAGAATAAGCAGAATATGTAAGAAAGATAAGTAACAAATAAGCAAAAAATAAGTAACCTTAACTTATATGAATGCCCATACAAACATATAAGTTAAGGGGTCTTTAGCAAGACTCCCATCGTATAAAAAGTCTCATACCAATTTATACATTGGGGTGTCAGTTGTATGCAAGTATGCAATGCCATGATTCATGCAAGTGCAACCCACGCACACGACTCTATGCGCACAGACCTTTAGTTCCCCCTATTTGGGCAGCTAGCTTCACTTCCAGGAACCTCCATAGTGGCAAATGGATGTAGTGGGTCGGGTCCCCCACTCCTAGGCGGGTATCCACACTACCATGCCTAGCCCTCCCGTACGCCCCTAGAAGAACACAAGCTAGAGTATCCGCGTACTAATGATGGCCATATACACCAGAATTTCTTTGGCTAAGTGTCTCACACCGCCGAGTCAACGTATTGACGTCGGTGTGAACGACCGTCCGATACCGAAGACCCACCACCTTATTTTGTATCCAAAACCTTTTGAGTCACTAGCTCCCCGGACTATCCGTCCGTGCATCTACCTTCCGAGCAAACCATCCGGCTGGCAATCAAATCCACCTAATCAACCTCCCGAGCTACCGGGGTGTGTGAATATGTAACCCTAATTATACTAGTTTCTCTTGAAATGTTTTCTTCTTACTGTTTAGGTTAGCCCAGGACTGCTCAAGGTATTCCCCGTGAAGGGCTCTCGAAGGCACTAGGAACTACGATGAGATTACGCCCAAAGCTCCCTTTCGTAAGACACTTACTATTATTGTTTGCTATCAGATTTCCCAAACCCTTACTTGTTGTATTGGATCTAACCCTAGAGTATTTGACACTTCCTCCCTACGGGAAAGGCGATCTTTCGTCGATCCCGAGCACCACCTAACAATAGCCAAACCAACACCCTACTCATCCGATCTTCCAATGGTGAACTCATTTTTAATTATCCAACTAGCAAACATCTAATCCCAACTCATGTGCCCAAATTCATATTCCAAATTAAATTCTGCAGTGTTACTAAATACATACCTCCTTAAGCTATATGACGTCCACAAAGGGAGGTACCCCAAATTTTCATCCAATGACCCTACAATATTTAATGGGGGTCTATCATGAGATGTTTAATCTAAATCTAGAGGTTCACAATTTTCTTAATTAATTTGATAATTAATAAATTTCCTAAGAAATCCAAATGCCCTAGTTTTTGAACATGATGTACCATTTTCATTCATGCAAAATACTTCACAAAATTATAACAAATACTAGGCATATAGGTTACTGTAAATTCAAGGTCTCATAATTTTTTAGCAATATTTAAACCTCTAAACATAATTGTTGAACATAACTTACATTTATCAATATAATGAAACAAGTACTCTAATACACTTCCAAAAATTCCATAAAAATTTACAGAGCTTTATAATCACATCAAAGGTCCTCTGACCAAATTTCACAAGATTCCAATGAGTGGTTAATTCAAAATAAATTCCTAAGTAGATAGTGCAATTTGAAGGGTTGTGAATGAAGTACTTTTTTTTATTGATCTAAAATTCATAACAAAATTTCCAGAGATGATTAACACTATAAAAATACTTTTACCAAAATTTCATCATGAATCAAGGTCATATGACCCACTAATTAATTCCTAGGGTATAAAGACCTAAATATTTATTTAGTGGTTTAAGTGGGGTGTATGTGCCCAACTACTACCGAATCCCTTCCTAGAGCATTTCAACCTCCTAGGATTACATGGACTAAACCCCAAGTTCATGCAAGAACATATCACCCTATGTCCTTCACAAGCCCCCAAAGTTCAACCTTAGGGTTTGAACTTGAGTCTTAGGGCAAACCCACCCCAATCCACCCCATAATCTATGTGAGGGTGCTTACTGTCATAACAAGCCAGTGGCCCAAATTTCAGCCTCTGTTGAGGTGATTTGGCCACTTAAACGCACGAGGGGCATTTTGACCTCCAAATCTAGGGTTTACTAAATCCCCAACCAAATCATCATCAAATGGGATGACATTTTATACAGAGTCCAATAATGACCCCAAGAACCTCTCACCAAAATTTGGCAGAATTTGGAGGTCATTAGACCCATTAATTAATTCATACTAATATTATTAAATTTTACCAAAACTATAGAAACGTTTTCTCCAAAAATTTCCATTTTTGGACATAACCTAGGTATAGGTAATTTTGACTCTCTATCCAAATTTTAGGTCATTTGGACATGTGGTGAAGTGGGGTCACTCATTTTAATCTCTTTCTAGCCATATGTATAGACCTCACCAAAATGAGTGCTGTGGTCAGGCCATTATCCAAATTAGTTGACACAAATTTTAAATTAAAGTAGACTTCAAGGGCTACAATTGTTTTGTTGGACACTTTTCCTGGTTTTGCATCTAAGTATTTTTAATATTTAATCTAACATGGCTGAAAATTGGAGGCAGAAAATACACAAATCAATATATAATTTTTTCTTGATCCTGCACATATCTTAAAGCAGGATCCAGGGGCTCCTGTGCTTCTTCTTCCTCCAGCCGATGGGTATGATCTACCCGACCTGGAGCCTATTCCAAGGTTGTTTCCTGACCACCTATCCCCCTTCATGGCTGGCCACCACCGCCACCACCTTCGTTGAGGTGGGGGCTATCACCGGGAGGCAGCACGGCCGCCGGAGGGGCGGTTTCCGGCAATCCGACCACACCATTATTTTTGAAAAACCATTGAAATTCAGAAATTTTCTCACTCCAATCGGCTCAATTGAGCCCGATTCTTGGCCCTATTGATTCCTATGATCTAACCATAGAAGAAGAGGAAGGGGAGGACTTTTGTAGCGATCTGGAGTAGCGCCGATCACCGAGTTGACATGGTGGTGGTGGTGGTCGGATTTCTGCGATTACATAGTGGGATAGCTTGGCTCCTTCAAGTAAGGGTTGGAAATGAATCGCTGGAGTCCAATGAAGCTTTTAAGATGAAGAGAAGGGGGAGGGGGTGGGTGTAGGTTACCATGGCCATTAATGGCCCCATTTAGGAAAATTCGACCATGGTGGGTGGAGGATGAGGCATGGCTCATTTTAGTCAAAGGCCAGCTGGTTACAATGGGGCTGCATTCCCCTTGTCAAAGTGGATTGAATGGGGGAGGTTGAGGAAGGGGAAGGGTGAGCCTCAAAGTCTTCCCCATTACTCCCCTCTCTTTCTCTCTCTTCCATTTTTGGGATTTTTCTCTCTCCTACTCACCAAGCCTGAATTTGACTCCCACCTAGCCTAATGGCAACCCACATGTTCATTTTATTCATTATTGCATGGTTAGCCCAAGTGAATTCGGCTTGAGCTTAAGTTAGCCCATTTGGGCTAGCCTGACCTAAACCTTGACTAGGGTTGACCTGGGTCGATTTGCTCTTTTCGGTTGCACCCAATGGGTCCTTGGTGACCCACTGGCCTCCCCTAAGGTTTAGGTAGGGTTGACGATCGGCGAGCCCATAGACCGGCCACACTATCCTTAACCCAGGATTACGACACCGCGTGTCGACTCACACTGCATGAAAATTCCACATCACAGTGGCATGGAAGGTGCCTCTGAAGTAAGCACAAGGACACAGCCCAACCATCCACTCAGCACGGAAGGAGCCCCGGGACATTAACACCGAGGACCATGCCCAACCGTCCGTCTATACCTCATCTCAAAACTAAACCAACTAGTGACGGTCAACACCGCACATACATCCTTCCACAATACTGCCCATAGGGAGACTACGCTCTAAGTATTGGACTACTGAATTTCATTCCAACCATCAAACATACGCATGGATATAGTTTATCCTTCTATATGTCATTCCAAATGATTTCAACATAATATAACATAATGCGCATATATAATAGTCTACCAATATCTAACAAGTCATTTCGTTTAAGTAAGCTTGCTTCACAATTCAGTTATATGAAATCCAATTTGTAAACTTCATCATTTATAGCACTACAGTGGTTAACATAAAATAGTTCACCAAAATCTCGAGTTAATTTTGCAACATCAATTCCACCGATTCCAAATCTATATTATATAAAACCCTAGAATTTAAGTGTAGAATAAATCTGGACAACAACTTCAAACGAAGATTCCTGAAGCTACAGGAATCCGGTGAAGACGTGTAGCCCCTCGATGGAAAGGGCTTTACATGGGTTATAACTTTCATATTCAGCCCATGACCCAGATTTTAGTGTATCCTATTTGAAATCGGCTTCAAAGTCCGCTGCGCACAGAACACGATTTCTGCATGCAGGTTTTATCGGACAACATTTAGTTCAGGCTTTCCCGTGGCTACACACTTCGCCTGAAGTCGTCCGACCATTCGTTGGAAAGGTATTTTCAAGGGCTTCAACTTTCGTGTTTAGTCGAAAGCCCAGATCTGGCCATATCCTACATGAAAATGGCCAAGAAGATCGCTGCACGCAGAACACAGATTCTACACGTATCTTAAAGTAGAATTAACGGCACCGGTTCGATACTCGACAAGGGTAGGGACACTCCCGTGTCCCGACCCGTATCCTCATGACACAGCCGTGATCCCTGCCCATTTCCTTATTTGGATACATTTCGACGAACTCAACTCGACACAACGACACACGGGTAGAGACACGCCCATGTCTCTACCCGTGTCGTACACCATTGTGTCGACACCAGTGTGTCGACACACACCAGTGTGTCGACACACACCAGTGTGTCTACACCAACGTGTCGACACTAGCATGTCGACACCAGCATGTCGACACCAGCGTGTCTACACCAGCATGTCGACACCAGCGTGTCGACACCAGCGCGTCGACACCAGCGCGTCGACACCAGCGCGTCGACACCAGCGTGTCGACACCAGCGTGTCGACACCAGCGTGCCGACACCAGCGTGCCGACACCAGCGTGCTGACATCAGCGTGCCGACACCAGCGTGCCGACACCAGCGTGTCGACACCAGCGTGCCGACACTAGCGTGCCGACACCAGCGTGTCGACACCAGCGTGCCGACACCAGCGTGCCGACACCAGCATGTCGACACCAGCTCAAGTGTCGACACTAGCGTGTCGACACCAGCTCAAGTGTCGACACCAGCGTGTCGACACCAGCTCAAGTGTCGACACAAAGGAGGACACGACCTAGGTCATGCCCCCTGAACCCAAGTCAACTCTCCTAACTCAAAATGCTCACGATGGTTTAGGTAGGGTTGACTTGGCCCCTTTCGAGGTCACTTGACCGTTAATTAGGGCACTTTCACCACTTTAGGGCTAGAGTTGACTTGGGTCAACTTAGCCTTTTTGGTTGACCCCAATGGGTTCTTGGTGACCCATTGGTCTCACTCTAGGATTAGGAAGGTATGTGTGGTGTCCATTTTGTAACGCCCCCGGTTTTTCTTTGTTTTGTTTGATATTGGATTGGCGTTACGATGATGCATTTTCCGGCCCTTCGCCGTTGTAGAGCGCGGAGCTAGCTCTGTAGGTTCCTTGTGTAGCCTGGTTGCAGCCAGTTGGCAAGTTTCCCCAGCTAGCCGGAGTCTGTTTTGGTGACTCGGTTGGGCCTCTTAGGGAAATGCTTGCGTTTTGGCTTCGGGAGGTGTTAGCCCGACTGTTCGATCGTCGGATGTTGTTTTCGACCTCACCGTTGTTTTCGTGGCTTGGTTGTTTAGCTACGGTGCGAGTTTTGGTCGAAATCCGAGATCGTTTGCCTTCGCGTCGTTTCGGCGTTGTTTTGTTAGCTGCTTGTTTGTAATGTTTGCTGTGCTGTGCGTGGTCTGTTGTGGCTGAGCTTGTAGGTTGGTGCCTTGTCTCTCGTTTGCTAGTTGTTAGCAGGTTTCTTTTCTGTGTAAGTTTGGGTGACACGGCCTGGGTCACGTCCGTGACCCAGGGCGTGTCGTGCTCGGGTAGAGCTCCCGTTTCTCCGGTCGACGAATTTTTGGTCGACGGGGTTTTTTTTGTAGGAACACGACCGTGACACGGGCGTGTCACGGGCGTGTCCCCCTTCGGTTCGTCGAGCTGCGCTCGATGGTCGTCAGGCGGTGTTTTAGTGAGAACACGGCCATGTCACGGGCGTGTCGTGTCGAACACGGGCGTGACACTGGGGCGTGTCTCCCTGTTCGACGATCGGCGCTCCACGATCGTCGGGCGGTGTTCGGGTTGCTACACGGCCTGTGACACGGGCGTGTCACAGGGCGTGTCCCTTGCTTCGTCGAGCGGAGATCGACTTTTGTCGAGTGGGTAGGTGCGTGAGTACACGCCCCGTGACACGGCGTGTCGGGCTGTGTCACGGGCGTGTCTGGGGGGCGTGTCCCGTGTTTTCGTCGAGCGGCGATCGACGTTCGTCGAGTGTGTGAGTACACGCCCCGTGACACGGGCATGTCGGGCCGTATCACGGGCGTGTCTTGGGCGTGTTCCGTACTTTTTTCCTGAAATCATCTTTTGTTGCCGTGAACTGTTTTTCCTCCTCATTTTTCATCGTTCCCAAGTCTGGAGAGCTTCCAGCGGAAGGGTTTTGAGAGGAGGCGGTGGTTGTTTTGGCCGGCGATTTCGGGAGGGTTAGAGCCCGTTTTTCTCGTGTGATAGCGGATCCGGCTTGCTCTCGGCTAGATCTTCCCTTCCATGTAAGCTTTTCTTGATTTAGGGTAGATTCCAGGAATTTCTAAGCATCTGATTCCTTTTCTTTCCTCAAGTTTCATCTTTGGTCTTCTAGGTGGCCGATCTTGCCGCCGGAGCCAAGCTGTGGTGCGGCTGTTGTTTGTTTTTCCGAAGATGTAGAGGCAAGTGGCCCCTTGCCCTTGCCAAATTTGTTTCTAACCCATGATCTGTTTTTATTTCATGTGCATAAACTCTGTTCTCTTTGTCTTTTTTCCTCCCTAGGGCAGCAGGTTGAGTTATTACATCAAGCTTTTAATCAAGTGCTGATTCTTTATTTCTTTTTCTGGAATTTTAATCAATGTTCTCTTTTTGTCGGAGGTTTAGTGTCCAGTGGGTAGCTAGAGTTAGGGTGAGGTTGCTGTTAGTCACAGTTTAGGGTTAGTTGTGATAGCTCCGAGTAGTTAGGACGGAACCGTGGGTTGGGATTAAATCTCCAACTCTCTGTTTTCGCGCATGAGAGGGCTTAAGCTGCGATTTTAGCAAGACTTACGTTTACCCTAAGTGGAAAGCGCTGATAGCGTCGAGTGAGCCGAGCTCACTCAACGCCGTCACCCAGCGTAGGACTTGCGGCTAAGTATTTTTAGGCGTCAGGTGAGTGGAGCTTACTCAACGCTGCGTCGAGTGGGCTCGACATTTCTGTCTTGAGTTCATGTGTACCTTAGGATTGTTAGTGTGACTTTTCCCTTCCTTTAGGGGGTGGTATTGGGTGTTCGACTAATTTTTGCTTGCCGACTCTTGGGTTGTGGCAGGTGGTGGAGTTTTAGTGGCCTCTCGAGGGGTGGATTTTGATGTGGAGAGCTGTGGCCACCGCCTTTTTGCCCCGGTTTGGGTTGGTGTGTGGGACCCTAAAGCTGCCACTGGTGACCCCTTAGCCCTTTTTGTTGGATCTGATTTTGGTTATGTATTCAGATCCATGTTTTTGACCACTGCCACTTACCCACGTATTAGGAATGTTAGACTCTTTCGTTGAGCATGTTGCTTTTATTGCTCGCACTTGGTGTGCTTTGCTGTGCTTTAGACAGTGCTCTTTTCTTACTGTCATGCCCTTTCTTTTGCTTATAGCAGTTTGTTGCCGGGTTGGTAAACCCTTCTTTTTGCTCTTAATTCTAATGTTTTACTTACTCGTTTGATTATTTCCTTGTTGAGGTGTTCTTTTCTTGAATGCCTCAGGTCCAGGTTGTAGCCGGTTCAGCGGCTAGTTCGTTTGGAGGGGCTGGTTTGTGGCCTCTTGGGTAGCTGAGACAGTTGATCCCGATTTTGTGAGGTAGCTCTTTACTTTTCTGTATAGACATACATACTCACCAGTGGGTTCGTGTCAGGTTGTTGGCGCCCACTGGTGGCTTCTTGCGATGCAGGGTATGAACTTAAACTGCTGTTTTTGCCTATTAGTGGTTGTTTACTTGCTTCTGGGAAGGATTTATGCTAGGGTGCATGTTAGATATTTTAAACCCTAAAAGCATTATTATATGTATATCATGCATAACATAATTATAAAGCAAAGACACTATATTTCCTTAGCGTAAAAATACTACCATTTTATATCTATTATATTCACTTTAGAGTCGTGCATACCATGAGTTGCCCCTCGGGTACACTTTTGCTCAACAGGGTGTCAACTTAATTGAACCAAACTATTTTCTGCTGCGTATACTTATACTTTTAATTGTCGACTAGCTGATCCACCATGCCGAGGGATACGACCAATCAACCCAACTGCTTTTCTTTCATAATTAATCAACGATTTTCCTTAAATTTAAGGTCTGGAGTTTTGCCTGAGCGTGTGCAGTTATCCCCTGCACAACGTAGCATCACGGCACGTGTTTTCTCTTGCTCTGATACGATTTTATCGTTGAGAAAATGCGGGTTGTGACAGTTGGTATCAGAGGGAGGTTGCTTGACAAATGGTCGGGCAACCTTTCCCCTTGTTCGTATTAGTGGTTAGCGTCATACCATACACACACCGATATATCATCAGCACGTCTTGGCTAAAGCACGAACACTACACTCATGAGCATAAAGAAGAATACGGGGCATATTATGTAGTATGGGATGCATAATATGTGTTTGTATATGGATCCACCATAGGAGGCAACATGTGAGGGTTATGTAGTATGAGATGCATAACCTCACCACATGAATGCGGCTAGCCCGTTTTCTTTTTTTTTTCGTTGCATGGGAATGTTATGTAGTATGGGATGCATAACATTTTCATGTGTACGCCGCCCATGGCATGCATTAAGGATTTTTTTAGAATGTATAGCACATCATGCATAGCATAACATTTCATAAGCACAACGTGTTAAGCTAAAGATTTGCAAGATGACATATGTACACACATGGTTTTGAGTCAAAAAGAATACAAACACATGCATTCATGGTTTAGGCACATGAGTTAGTTTGATAGTGGTGAACCATCTTAGGTTAAGCATAACATCATCATGATAAAACAACTCCCAGAGCAAGTTTTGCAGTTGAAGTTCATATTTAAGTGTGTTTGTCTGTACCGGGTAGTTTTGTTCTAGCTGTTGGGCTAAGTTTCGTCTAAAGCTTGTGCGATTATAGGATGGCGAGACGTCCTGCAACGAGGTCGACCCCCCAATCCGAGGGTGAGACGTCAGGAGCGCAGAGCGAGGCATTGTTAGAAAACCTGCGGCAGAGTAATGAGACCTTATCGTGGCAGGTGGTGGCTATGCAGGCTCAGATTCAGTCCCTTGTGGCAGTGGTGGCGGGACAGGCCCCGAGAGTTCCGGACCCCGCTGAGGGGGTAACTGTTCCTGCCCCTCCTGCTCCTCCCGTTCCCTTGGTTGTGGTGCCCCCGGAGATGGCGTTTATATCCCAGTTTCAGCGACTGAGACCCCTACTTATGATCGGCAAGAAGATTTCATAATTTTCGATGACTGGCTGATTACTATTGAGGAGATGTTCTCTTATTCAGGGATTACGGATGATTAGAGAGTGATGCTCGCTGCCTACCAGCTCAAGGGCTTAGCAAAGAATTGGTGGTTGAGGGAGAAAGAGAGCTTGGTGGCAGGATGCTCTTGGGAGTCATTTAAAGGGATGTTGTTGAGTGAGTTTTTGCCTTCAGTCGAGAGGGACCGGCTGATGAATGACTTTCTCCATTTGAAGCAGAGGAAACTCACGGTCAGTGAGTATGAGATTGAGTTTAGTAAGTTGAGTCGGTTTGCTCCTGGTCTGGTGAGTGTTGAAGCAGACCGAGTTAAGCGATTTCTGGGTGGACTGAGAAGTGACATTCAGCAGTTAGCGAATGCCTACGGTGCAGTCAGTTATGCCAGCGTGGTCGAAGCTGCCTTGAGGGTTGAGGCCATTGAGAATGCCAAGAATAGAGGTCAGCAGTTGTGGAAGGATAAGCGAAAGTCTAGTGGAGGGAAGAGCCCTCAGGAACCCGATGCGGTCTCGAGAAAGAAGAGCAAAGAGGTTTGTAGTTTCTGTGGCCGACCAGGCCACCCCTTTGAGAAATGTTTCAAAAGATTTGGAGCGCAGAAGAAGGAACAGGTGCACGCAATTCAGGGTGCTCACAGAGGAGACTTGGTGTGTGCCTTGTGTGGAAGGAAGGGGCATGAGGCGGCCCGTTGCTGGTCGAGAGATAAAGTCTGTTTTCAGTGTGGGCAGAAGGGTCATCTCAAGACAAAGTGCCCACAGTCCCAGCCTATTCTGCAGCCAGTACCCCTCCAGGCTTTGCCACCGCCTCAGCAATTGGATAGAGGAAAGGGGAAGCTGAATGTGCTTTCGGCAGACGAAGCGCAGACTTCGACCGAGGTTATCTCAGGTTTGACTTCTCCTCAGTCGTTTCGTTATGATCCCTTTACGGTTGTAGTTTTAATTTTTTTTGCGTTTGTTTCCTTAGATGCGTGCGCTATTTGTAGGACGATTTAAGGTAAAGAACCGCTTGGCGCGCGTTCTCTTCGATTCAGGCGCTACCCACTCGTTTGTGGCTAGATCCTTCGTGGAGCGGTTCAGTTTGGGCCTAGATCGTGTTGGTGGTGCCTTTTGCGTTAAGTTCCCCTCCGGTGACTCTGTGGTTACGGACCTGGGTGTCCTTGATTGTCCGATTTTGTTGGGGGATTTTCTAGCCAAGGCAGATCTGAAGGTGATTGACCTGGAGGACTTCGATGTTATCTTGGGCATGGACTGATTGTCAAGGTACGATGCTGTGATCTAGTGCAAGGGTAAGCGCTTGGAATTCGTCAAGGACAATGGTCATCCAGGAAGCGTTTATGGGAATTCTCTCCAGGAGTCTCCAATCATTTCTGCGGTGCGTGCTCGGAAGTTGCTTGATTCTGGTTGTTCTGCCTGTGTGGTCTCTCTAGTAGGGGCTGTTGTTAGAGTGTCGTGTTTGCAAGAGATCCCTGTGGTGTGTGACTTCTCTGATGTGTTTCCTGATGATCTTCCCGGTCTTCCACCCGATCGAGATGTCGAGTTTGCTATAGATTTGGAGCCAAGCACGCGTCCTATTGCCAAGGCGCCGTACCGGATGGCCCCGCGAGAGCTGGAAGAGTTGCGAATTCAGCTGGATGAGATGTTGGCAAAAGGGTTCATTAGGCCGAGTTCTTCACCATGGGGTGCTCCAGTGTTGTTCGTTAAAAAGAAGGATGGGTCGATGAGGCTATGCATCGACTATAGAGAACTGAACAAGGTTACTATTAAGAACAAGTACCCTTTGCCTCGGATTGATGATCTGTTTGACCAACTGCGTGGTAGTACCGTGTTTTCCAAGATAGATCTTCGTTCGGGCTATCACCAGTTGAGGATTCGGGAGTCAGATGTTCCGCGGATGGCGTTCCGCTCTCGTCATGTGCATTTTGAGTTTTTAGTTATGTCATTTGGTTTGACTAATGCGCCCTCAGCTTTTATGGATCTGATGAACAGAGTTTTCAAGGACTTCCTGGATAAGTTTGTGATTGTCTTTATAGACGATGTTTTGGTGTATTCTAAAGATGCGGAGGAGCATGATCGGCATTTGCGACTTGTCTTGACGACTCTGAGAGACCATAAGCTATACGCCAAGCTGAACAAGTGCGAATTTTGGTTGCCTCAAGTTTCTTTTCTCGGCCACGTGGTAAATAAGGAGGGAATATCGGTGGACCCAAAAAAGATCGCTGCTGTTATGGAATGGGCGAGGCCTGTTACTCCCAAATAGATCAGAAGCTTCTTGAGCTTGGCTGGATATTATAGAAGATTTGTAGAGGGATTCTCTACTTTGTCTGCGCCGTTGACCAGGTTGACGCAGAAAAATGCAGCCTTCACATAGGATAGAAAGTGTGAGGAGGCTTTTGAGGAATTAAAAAGAAGGTTATGTTCAACCCCAGTTTTGTCTTTGCCTACTGAAGATAGTGAGTATGTTATATATGTGGACGCGTCGAACGTCGGACTGGGCTGCGTTTTGATGCAGGGCGGGAAGGTGATTGCGTACAGGTCGAGGCAGCTAAAGACTCATGAGAGGAATTACCCTACGCATGACCTGGAGTTTGCAGCTGTGATCTATGCGTTGAAATTGTGGAGGCATTTGCTGTATGGCGCGCAGTGCAAGATTTTCACGGATCATAAGAGTTTGAAGTATGTCTTCACTTAGAAAGAGTTGAATCTGCGCCAGCAGCGGTGGTTGGAGTACGTGTCCGACTATGATGTTGAAATCCAGTATCATCCGGGTAAGGCGAATGTGGTGGCCGATGCCCTAAGTCGGAAGTCAGGAAAGATTTTCAATCTCTCCGCCGAGAGTCTTGTGGAAGAGTTCCTTTTGATGGACATTTCTATAGGAAGCTGCGATTCGCAGAGTAGCTTGGCAGTGGCAGAACCTTCGTGGATTGCGCTTACGCGACTGCATCAGAAGGATGATCCCGATCTTTTGCATTTGTACCTTCGAGCTGAAAAAGGTGAATTACCAGATTTCTCTATAGATGATGCGGGTACCTTGAAGTATCGTGGCAGGTTTTGCATTCCCGCAGTTGGAGATATCCGGGATATGGTGTGCAGAGAAGCCCATGGATCTAGTGTTGCCTACCATCCAGGGTCTACCAAAATGTACCATGATTTAAAGCAGATTGCCTGGTGGTATGGGATGAAGACGGACATAACCAGATTTGTTTCTAAGTGCTTCACTTGCAGGCGTGTGAAGGCCGACCATGGGAGGCCGGGTGGCAAGCTGACTCCCTTAGAGATTCCGATGTGGAAGTGGGAGAGTATCTTGATGGATTTCATTACAGGCTTACCGAGATCTCCTAAAGGACATGATTCAGTTTGGGTGATCGTAGACAGATTGACGAAGAGTGCTCACTTCGTACCATTTAAGATCGATTATCCGATGAGGAAGATGAAAGATATGGTACCTAAACACCTAGAGGGGGGGGGGGGTGAATAGGTGACCTAATCCTTTTCTAACTTTGTTGGCAGCCACTCAGTTATATCACAGAGTTCTAACTACTTTTGCACAGCAAACAGCAATAACAAAACATACACAGCTAATCCACAGCACAATCACAGCACATCACACAGTGTTTTATAGTGGTTCCCCAAGATATGGGTACATCCATTTTCCCCCTTCGCCTATCTAGCAGTGTACTAGATTCGGCCAAACTTCTCCACTGTCTCAGAACCCAAATTGGTTCCTACCTCAGGCCCAAAGCCTTACAACTCAGCTTTATCCCAAAGCCTACACTCAGCCAATCAAGGCCTACACTCAGCCAACCAAGGCCTACACTCAGCCAACAAGGCCTACACTCAGAGATCACAATCTCCTACACTCAGGCTAACAAGCCCTACCCTCAGCCTTTATAATTATAGGCTTACAAATCACTCAGATCCAAAGGATCCTACAAGTTAAAAAGATATTACAAATTATAACTCTACAACTCAGAAAGATAAGAGGGGAGTTGAGAGATTCTTGATGAGTTCTTGGAAGAACTCAGCTGGATCCAATCTGAATTAGCTTTCTTCAAAGCTTCTTGAGTAGAACTGAATAAGACTGAATCCTCCTGCAGTTGTTCCTTGACCTCTGCCACTTAAGACCCAGAATTGAATCTGAATCCTTCTTCTCAGCCTAGTTCCAGAGGCTGATTTCTTGGAAGAAGCCCTCTCTCTCCAACTTCTTAGATCTGCACTTGGAATGCAAGATCTTCTTGTGTTGATACTTTGAGTACCACTTTAATGATTACTTCAACAATATGATCAACAACTTCAACAACCACAACAACAAAAACAACCACACCAGTTTCTGTAAACTGTGGGTGCCTATTTATAGGCCTTCTTCATAGTAACCGGCTGGTCCGGTTCATAATTGACTTCTGACATCTCTGACAGTTGATGTAGACCGGCTGGAACGGCAGCTGTCAAGTCATCCAGTCACTTCTTGAAAATCTCTAACTGTTTGTAAGTGTCAAGACTTTCTGTCTTTAAGTGTCGACACTTATAGTCCAAGTGTTGACACATGCTTTGTAAGTGTCGACACAAGTCTACAAGGTGTCGACACATATCCTTGTATGTCTTGACACAGATTCTTCTTCATGTGTCGACACTGAAATTGAGTGTCGACACAAGTACTTGTTCTTCTAGCTTTCGCTGAATTCTTCTAAGTGTCGACACATATCCTTTGTGTCAACACATCTTCTTATGTTGAATCTGTCAAGTGTCGACACTGCTTCTAGGTGTCGACACATAGTCTTTTATGTTGATTCTTGCTGAGTGTCGACACAGCTCCTTGTGTCGACACACCTTCTTCTTGTTGAGACTCTAGCTGAGTGTCGACACATTCCCATAGTGTCGACACTTGTACTTAGAATAATTTGTTGTTCTTTCTATTCTTTGCTAAGTGTCGACACAGCTCCTTGTGTCGACACTTTCTTCAAGTGTTGAGTCTTTAGCTGTGTGTCGACACATTGTTCTGGGTGTTGACACATACTTCAAATGTTGACTCTTCTATTGAGTGTCGACACATTGTGCTGGGTGTCGACACTTACTTCAAGTGCTGACTCTTCTGCATAGTGTCGACACATTGTGTTGAGTGTCTACACTTGTACTTAGACTCTGCAGACTTTTGCTGAGTGTCGACACAGCTCCAAGTGTCGACACTTTCTGGTGTAGACACTGCTTCACTGGGTGTCGACACAGCTCCTTGTGTCGACATAGCTTCTCTGCACTTTTCTACACTGAGTGTCGACACAGCTCCAAGTGTCGACACTTTCTGTCTGGTGTCGACTGTGCATCCCAGGTGTCGACACAATGACTCCAAGTGTCGACACAGCTTGTCTGGGTGTCGACACAAGCTTTCTTAAATATCGACACTTTCCCTCTGGGTGTCGACACATGGACTTAGAAACTTTTTTGCTTCAGTCCAGTGATTTCTTAACCTGCACAATTAAACTCAACATACATCAAATACATTATGATGTATATCATTGAGTTGGGTGAGGCTTTTTCAAATCAGGTACATTTGACCAATGTACCCAACAATCTCCCCCTATTTGGAGAAGTCATAACCCTTAGTCAATGATATACATCATCCATAATTAAAATTACAAAATGATGTACAGCAGATTATATTCAGCAGGGTAAACATAAACATGTAATATTTCACACATGTATACACATTCAACATTGTAGAACAAACAAGAAATAGACATATTCTCTGAACAATCATGAAATATATTCATCATATATTGTTCTAACATTTTTCTAATACATCTTCAATGGATTACAAAAATATTTTACATTCAAAAGATTACAACAATCTTCAAGTTAATTCCTAATCTATTTCTGGTCTGGTTCTTTGATAACAATGCCTTTGCCAGATTGGACTTGAGCTTTGACAGGGGCTTCAGCAGTTGCATCATCAACAGGCTTCTTGCCTTTTAAGTCCTTCTTCTTCAGCTCTTCTGCTTTGATTTTCTGCCTCTCAAAGTAGTGATATGGCTTGGGGAAGTACTTGCTAGGCTCCACAATAGTAGGAGGTAGCTTTCCCATCTTAGCCTTCCTTCTGAATTGTACTATTGCCTCCTGCCTGATTTCATGTTTCCTCCATTCTGCTTCAGAGAACCACTTGTTCCTTTCATGACCATTGTCCTTGGCAGCTTTCCAGGCAGTTAAAATTATATTCCTAGAGGTAGGGCTCCATTGTTCAAAATCTGGCTTTTGTTCTGCTTGTTCCCTAAACCTCTTTTTAGATAACCTTGACTCTTCATCTTTGTTCATAGCCTCTTGCAGAGCTGCAGAAATAGGTTGAACAACCTTCTCAATATGAACATTGACCTTGCCCTCAGTTGGGCTATACATTGTGCTGACATCTGCTTGAACCATGTCAAAATCTGGAGGTGGATAAATCACTTGAGCTACCTTTGGTTGCTCACCTCCAAGATATGCAGTTTGAATCCCTGATTCAGCAACATTATCATCATCACAGAGTGGAGGATAGCCCAGTGTAGCTCTGATGGAGTTAGATATCCATTTGGCATGGTCAGAGCTAGCTTTGACTAATACTCTCTCCCCCTTTATGACTTCTCTAGCCATATGGTCTCTGACATCATCCTTTTAAAATCTTATTTGACTATCCAAATACCTGATGCCCTCTTTAAAGAATGGTTTCAGCTTTGTAAGTTGTTCAGAGATGACTTTCTGGGAATCTTTAATAGCAGACTTAACAGCAGTAATCTCAGCTTGAAATACTTTATCAAAGTCAGCCTTACCTGCAGCAGCAGATGTAGAAGGTTCAGCAGTCTTATTCTTCAATTCAGTGACTATAGCATTGTGAGAATCAGTTAGATTGTCATTCATCCTTATCTGATTTTCCAGTACATATCCTTGTTTTAATGCAATATTATCTACCTGTGCTTTGATCTTCTCTTGGTGTGTAGCCAGATACACAACTGCATTTCCACCCTTGTGGAAGCATTCTGTCATCTCCTTCTTGTTGAGATTCATCTCAAACCTTATAGACTTTATTTCCTGTGCAAGATCAAACTGTAAAGTCTTGTGCCATTCATCTACATAAGTCTCTATAGCCTTTCTTTGCTCATCCAATTTTATCTGTAGGGCAACCATTAAAGCACTATAATCAGCAGTTGGAGCTTGCTGAACTATAGGCTGTGGGGCAATGGATTGCAAGGCTTTCTTATAACTCTGACTTCTCCTCTTGAAGACATAGAGTTTCTTCTTCTTAGCCTTTGCAACCTCATCTTCTTCAGATTCTGAAGTGCTGGCTATTTCAACCCTGTCCTTAGGGCTTGGAGGTTTGTCAGCTTGCACAGTAGTTGCCTTCTCAGTTTCTTGCCTAATAGGCTCTTCCAGAACTTCCATGTGCTCCCCCTCAGCAGCAACACTCTTATCTTCAGCAGCAGCATCCTTGTCCATATCAAAATCTTCTTGATCTAGATTTAGAAACAAATCTTCCATTGTATATTCATGTGGAGACTGTGCAGGAGAAGTTCTTGGTTCTTCCACCACTTGAGAAGTATCATCTTGAACTACAGCAGATGTGTCTTCTAAAACAACATCTGGAACTTGAGTATTCAGCTGAGTTTGCTGAAGATCATCAGATAAATTAACATCTTCTATAATATAGTCTATAGTTTTTAGGTCAGTGAGTACCTCTTGGATGATGACTGTGGCTTGCTCACTGTCCAGAGTAGAGGGTTCTTCTACTACTGGAGGCTCCCCCTGGCTCTGATCCCTGTAGATGGGGCTAGCCTGAGGCAGCTCCCCTTGGATCTCAGCATTATCTTCTGCAGCAGGGGTCTTCTCTGCAGCCACTTCCTTTTGATCATCAGGAGTGAAAACAACTTGTTCTTCACTCCCTGAACTGCTGGAGGACTCCTGTGTCACAGGAGCTGTCTTTCTCTTTTTCTTAGGAGGAATCTCCTTCTCAGTAACAGGCTTCTCTGGGGTTGCCACTTCCTTGGACAACACCCTGTCCCATCTGGAAAATATCCTTTGATCCATCTTCCTCATGTGGTTGATCTTGCTTCCTGCAGCTGAACTCATGACTTCTGGTATGGTACCAGCTAGGTAGAGACTAAGTATTCTGCCCAGGTTGGGCTTCTTTAGACTCTCCTTGATCTTGTCAAAAACCACTATTGACCAGTCTGTTTTCAGAGTGAATATGATTCTAGTCATAATTCCAAACATATAGGCTGACACTCTGTCATGCCCTCCAGTCTTGCTGAGTAAGACTTTTCCTACAATTTCAGACATGAACTTCCCTTGATTATTCATGCCTTTCCTGTTAAAGACAGATCCTATCTTCATCTTTGGATCAAGTCCACACCAGGTAAGAGCTTCTCTGGTCTTTGATGCAGTTACTTCTTCTTCATCTTGTGTTTTAGGTAGCTGGAGTACCTTCCTCAGATTCTTTGGTGAAACCTTGACCTTAGTCCCATGAACTCTGGATTTGATTCTGTATCCAGATTCATCAACAGCAGCTCCATTAAGGAATTCAAGAACTTCCTTCTTCCAAATTTTTGTTGGTTCTGAAACCAAGTATTCTAGTCCAGAATTGCGACTAGGGTTACCACCGACTGTATTTCTTGATCTGCGTCGTCGAACGCACCGCACACTAGCTCATAGCCCTCATTAACATTCTCCTCAAGCTTAGGTGCCATTAGGGTTGAAGAATTTGTCTTTAGAAAAGAGAGGTGTCGACACAGTAGTTTTGGTCTCGAAACTTTGAAAGCGTGTCGACAAACAAAGACAGAACCCTATTTATACCTTTCTGATTTTGAAGATGAACAGGCGGGACAGCTAGCATAAGATGTGTCGACACTGGCAATAAGTGTCGACACTCACTTATAATGTCTCGACACATATGTGTCGACACAAGTTTAGTCAACAGATTTTATGTGTCGACACTTGGTTATGTGTCGACACAACATAACTCGACACATTGTCGAGACTTTACTTAGAAAAATTCTGAGTAAAACTTAAGTGTCGACACTACATTGGATGTGTCGACATCTACTCGACATGTGTCGACACTAACATTCTGAAGTGTCGACACCAACATCCTAGATGTGTCGACACCTTTTTCCTGAAGTGTCGACACTACTATTCTGTGTCGACATAGACTTGTCTATGTGTCGACACCTTTTTACTTAGCCAATTTCATTTTGTAAACTTATTCTAAGTTTATCATTCCTAGTTCAATTTTGAATCTATTGAACTTAGCTTCTTCTAGGGGCTTAGTATACATATCAGCTAGTTGTTCATCTGTTTTAACATATTCAAGTACAATATCATTTCTTTCTACATGCTCTCTAAGAAAGTGATATTTAATTTCAATATGTTTTGTTCTACTATGAGATACAGGGTTGTTAGCTATTGAAATAGCACTTGTAGAATCACAGTAAAGTGGAGTTCTACTTACCTAAAATCCATAGTCCTCTAGCTGATGTTGAATCCACAGAAGTTGAGCACAGCAACTTCCTGCAGCCACATACTCTGACTCTGCTGTGGAGATAGCCACACTGGTTTGCTTCTTGCTGCTCCATGAAATTAGTCTCCCACCTAGGAATTGACAGGTTCCAGTAGTGCTTTTTCTATCTTCTTTGCATCCTGCAAAGTCTGCATCTGAATAACCTGTTAGATCAAAATCTCCATTCCTATGGTACCAGATGCCTAGATAGGGAGTGCCCTTTAGATATCTCAAAATTCTCTTGACTGCAGTCAAGTGAGACTCTTTAGGGCAGGCTTGATACCTTGCACAAACACATGTAGCATACATGATGTCTGGTCTACTAACAGTCAAGTATAGTAGGGAGCCAACTATCCCTCTATACAAGGTTTCATCTACAGGTTTTCCTGCATCATCCTTGCTAAGAGACATACTTGACCCCATAGGAGTCTTCATGGTGCTGGATGAATCCATACCATATTTCCTTATGAGTTCTAGGGTGAACTTGGACTGACATATGGATAAACCACTTTCAGTCTGTTTAACTTGGAGAACCAAGAAAAACTTCAGCTCTCCCATACTACTCATCTCAAACTGACTTTGCATAAGCTTTGCAAACTTTTTGCAAAGGCTGCTTTCAGTAGACCCAAATATAATGTCATGTACATATATTTGGACAAGTATGACTTTGCCTCTAGATTCCCTAAGGAATAGAGTCTTATCTATTTTCCCCCTTGAAAACTTGTTCTCAATGAGAAAACTAGATAGGGTTTCATACCAAGCTCTAGGAGCTTGTTTTAACCCATATAAAGCTTTCCTAAGTCTATAGATATGATGAGGTAGAGTTGGATCAACAAAACCTGAAGGCTGTTCCACATAGACTTCTTCCTTAAGATTACCATTTAAGAATGCTGACTTGACATCCATCTGGTAAACCTTGAATCCTTGATAGGTTGCATAGGCCAAGAACATCCTTATGGCTTCTAGTCTGGCTACTGGAGCAAAGGTTTGATCAAAGTCAATACCTTCTTCTTGCCTATATCCTTTTGCAACCGGTCTTGCTTTATTCTTAATGATGACCCCTTGTTCATCCATATTATTTCTGTAGATCCACTTAGTTCCTTTTACATTGTGGTCTTTAGGTTTTGGAACCAGTTCCCAAACCTTGCACCTCTTGAACTGATTAAGCTCTTCTTGCATTGCTTCAGTCCATTGTGGATCTTGTATTGCTTCTTCAAATTTCTTAGGTTCAACTTGAGACAAAAAGCTGGAGTAGATTGTTGCATTCATGCATCTGCTCCTGGTTTGAACTCCTTGTCTTGGATCTCCAATAATCTGCTCTACTGGATGATCTCTAAGATGCCTATTGGCTGGAGGCATCCTAACTTCAGGTTGAACCTCTTCAGCATCTCCATCAAGCTGTATACCTTGTATTTCTTCAGCACTTGGCACATGTAGTTCTCCCCCTGGACAACAGCTACTCTCCTCAACTTGCTGTCTTGCAGCAGGTACTTCTTCTACAGTAAGCTTGTCCAATTCCTTTGTCAAACCTGTGGGGCTGCATACATTGCTAGACAACTCATTGTTAATAAGTTTTGTCTCATCAAAAACTACATGCACTGATTCTTCTATAACTTGTGTAGTCAAGTTGTAGACTCTATAAGCCTTACTATTATTGCTGTACCCAACAAAGATTCCCTCTTGGGACTTGGCAACAAACTTAGTTAAGTAAGACTTCCCATTGTTAAGTATGAAGCATTTGCAACCAAAGATCCTGAAGTAGGATAGGTTTGGTTTCCTGCCTTTCACAACTTCATAGGGGGTCTTTTTTAGCCTTTTAGTGATGGTAGCCCTATTTATAACATGGCATGCAGTGTTAACTGCTTCAGCCCAGAAATACTCTGGCAGTGATGTATCACTTAGTAGGGTTCTATCAGCCTCTATCAAGGTCCTATTCTTCCTCTCAGCAATGCCATTTTGCTGAGGTGTTCTAGGTGAAGAGAATTCTTGAAATAACCCAAGGTCTTCACACAGTTTTGTCATGCTATCAGACTGGAATTCAGTACCATGGTCACTTCTAATTTTGACCACTGTACAGTTTAGTTCATTCTGAATTTGCTTGACAAAGCTAAGGAAGACACTAGGTGTTTCAGATTTCTGTCTTAAGAAGAACACCCAGGAAAACCTTGAGTAGTCATCAACAACTACAAAGGTATAGACCTTCCTACCTAAGCTGTGAACTGGCATTGGACCAAATAGATCCATATGCAAGAGGTATAAACACCTCACAGCATCTTTGTTATCTATGCTTCTAAAGGTGGATTTAGTCTGCTTGCCCTTTTGACAAGCTGAGCAAATACCATCTTTGACATACTTAACTTGAGGACCATTCCTCAATAACTCTTTGCTAAAGAGTTTGCTAATAGTCTTGTAGTTAAGATGGGCTAGCCTCTTGTGCCATTTGACACAATGAGAGACTGTCTCATCAGCTACAAGACAAACTGGAGAACCATTGTTCTCAATCATAATGTCTAGGCAGTAGACATTCCTCTTCCTATATCCTGTCAAAATGATCTCTTGATCACTTGACCTCTTGATATGACAACCATTTTTAACAAATGAGATGTCATACCCTACATCACTTAATTGACTAATACTTATTAGGTTGTGTTTCAACCCTTTAGCATAAGCCACTTGAGTAATGGTAACTAGGTTTGAAGAAATGTTACCAAACCCTTTGATGATTCCTTTTTCAGAACCACCAAAGGTCACTTTAGGACCATTTTTGATTGGAATGTAGTCCTTCAGTAGTCCCCTTGTTCCAGTCATATGTCTGGAACATCCACTATCCAAGTACCATGTTGGGGTATGGCCACTTGGACTGACCTGCAAAACAAATTAATGAACCTTAGAACCCAAAGTATTCTAGGGTCCTTGGTGATTGTTAGTTTGCAATTTGACAAACCTACCTACTGGCATTCCAACAGGTATTTTGGAACTCACTTTGGCATTCACATTGTGCCAACAGTCCACTGCAAATTGGCCAACTTTGCCACAGCACCAGCATTCAAACTTATTGTACCTTTGCTTAGGTACTGCCTTGGCTGTCTTGACTACAGCAGGCTTGTTGAATGTTGGGGCTTTGCCCTTGGACTTAGACTTGGACTGCTCAGTCCCTGCAGGTCTAACAAAACCCAGTCCAGCCTTGCCTTTATGATGAACAAATTCATCAATTAAAGGTAGCACTGATTTAGGTTTTGAAAACCTAGCAACAAGCTCTCTCTCTCTTTCTGAAGATTGATTTCCAGTCTCTTAATTTGATCATTCTTATAGATGATAGTTCCCATCTGAATCACTGTAATGTGTTTCAGCCTGGCTACCTCATTCAGTTTTTGATCAAATTGCTTCTAAAAATCTGTTGCAACAGCCTTGAGATCAGCAATCTCCTTTGCCTGACTTTTGGCTAGGGTCTTGCTTTTCTTGTAGGCTTGCAACAGTACCTTATATTCATCTATAAGCTGATGAATATCTTCCTCAGACTCAGATATATTCTCATCACTTGATGAAGAAAAATCTGATTCTGAACTAGAACAAGAACCTGAATTTAAACTTGAACTTAGTACCTGACTGGGTCCTGGCTGCTCCAGGATTTTGGCACTGTCTGTCAAAGCCATTAGCCCTTGGCAATGACTGTCTTCTTGTTCATAAATTGACTCCAAGATCTGCATGAATTCTTCCTCTTCTTCTTCTGCAAACAGCCCTATGTAGGCTTCAGCCTCAGACTCAGTTTTTGAAGAAGAGATATCTGATAGAGTCTTCTCCTTCTTAGCAACAAAAGACTTTTCTTTCTTCCCTTTGAAGTGAGTCTTTTTCCTGTCACCAGATTCCTTTCTCTTCTCTGGACAATCTGCAATAACATGGCCCTGTCTATTGCAGCAATAGCAAACAATCTTTAAATCAGTTGCCTTGCTTGATTTTGTCCTTTTCTTGTCATTCTTTGAAGATCTCTTTTTCTGATAAGAGTCTTCCTTTCCTTGTGATGTAGAAGGCCTTGACCTCCACTGTTTCTTTTTCAAAAACTTCTGAAAGTGTCTAGTGAAAGCAGCAAAGTCTTCATCACTTTCACTGCTCTTAGACTTTGTGCTGACAGACTCATCAGACTCTGATTCAACTACCTCTGGAGGTGGTGTTGAAGACTTATTCCTGCACTTTCTGGGAACTTCTGTCTTGAAAGTAACAGTTCTTTCTTTGTGCTCAGTCCTTGTTGATTTCTCCTCCTCTTTTCTCACTGTTAACTGCATTTCATAAGACAATAGCTTGCCAAATAGTGTGGGAGGAGGAATTTCCCCAACTTAGCCATTTCTCTTATGGAACAGATCGTGGTGTCCCAATCTTTGGTTAGGGACCTTAAGAACTTGTCATTTAGTTCATAGTTAGTGAACTCTCTTCCATAAGACATGAGTTCATTAACTATTCTGTAAAATTTCTTATAGCACTCAGTGATGCTATCACCCTTTCCTTGCCTAAAGCTTTCATACTCCTGATTTAGCAAGGACTTCCTATCTTGCCTAACTTTTTCAGAACCTTCCATATAGACAATGAGAGTATCCCACATCTCTTTTGCTGTCTTACAGTGAATTAAGTTCTGAAAAGTGGCTTCATCAATGGAACTCACTATTATGTTTTGTGCCCTCTTGTCCATGGTAGCTAGGACAATCTCATCCTTAGTCATCTCAGAGAAATCCTTTGGAGTCCTCTGATTTGCATCCAATACTGAAATCTTCATTGGCACATAAGGCCCTTCCTTTACTGTGATGTAGATTCTAGGGTCAGAGGCTTCCATAAATAGCCTTACCCTCTCTTTCCAGAATCCCAAAGATCTCTTTCCTGCATATGGGTAATTTCATGGAACCCAATTCCTTGTGATTCTCATAAGAACCCATGTTTCTTGATGTTCTTGAATTTCTTGAATCTGTGAATTACCTTACACTGAATCTGCCAAACAGGATCTCCTCAGACTGTTAGTCCTTTTTGAGGAACCTCGCTTTGATACCACTTGAAAGATATGGTACCTAAACACCTAGAGGGGGGCGGGGTGAATAGGTGACCTAATCATTTTCTAACTTTGTTGGCAGCCACTCAGTTATATCACAGAGTTCTAACTACTTTTGCACAGCAAACAACAATAATAAAACATACACAGCTAATCCACAGCACAATCACAGCACAGCACACAGTGTTTTATAGTGGTTCCCCAAGATTTGGGTACATCCACTTTCCCCCTTCGCCTATCTAGCAGTGTACTAGATTCGGCCAAACTTCTCCACTGTCTCTGAACCCAAATTGGTTCCTACCTCAGGCCCAAAGCCTTACAACTCAGCTTTATCCCAAAGCCTACACTCAGCCAATCAAGGCCTACACTCAGCCAACCAAGGCCTACACTCAGCCAACAAGGCCTACACTCAGAGATCACAATCTCCTACACTCATGCTAACAAGCCCTACCCTCAGCCTTTATAATTATAGGCTTACAAATCACTCAGATCCAAAGGATCCTACAAGTTAAAAAGATATTACAAATTATAACTCTACAACTCAGAAAGATAAGAGGGGAGTTGAGAGATTCTTGATGAGTTCTTGGAAGAACTCAGCTGGATCCAATCTGACTTAGCTTTCTTCAAAGCTTCTTGAGTAGAACTGAATAAGACTGAATCCTCCTGCAGTTGTTCCTTGACCTCTGCTACTTAAGACCCCAAATTGAATCTGAATCCTTCTTCTCAGCCTAGTTCCAGAGGCTAATTTCTTGGAAGAAGCCCTCTCTCTCCAACTTCTTAGATCTGCACTTGGAATGCAAGATCTTCTTGTGTTGATACTTTGAGTACCACTTTAATGATTACTTCAACAATATGATCAACAACTTCAACAACCACAACAACAACAACAACCACACCAGTTTCTGTAAACTATGGGTGCCTATTTATAGGCCTTCTTCATGGTAACCGACTTGTCCGGATCATAACTGACTTCTGACATTTCTGACAGTTGTTGTAGACCGGCTGGAACGGCAGCTGTCAAGTCATCCAGTCACTTCTTGAAAATCTCTAACTGTTTGTAAGTGTCGAGACTTTCTGTCTTTAAGTGTCGACACTTATAGTCCAAGTGTCGACACATGCTTTGTAAGTGTCGACACAAGTCTACAAGGTGTCGACACATATCCTTGTATGTCTCGACACAGATTCTTCTTCATGTGTCGACACTGAAATTGAGTGTCGACACAAGTACTTGTTCTTCTAGCTTTTGCTGAATTCTTCTAAGTGTCGACACATCTCCTTTGTGTCGACACATCTTCTTGTGTTGAATCTGTCAAGTGTCGACACAGCTTCTAGCTGTCGACACATAGTCTTTTATGTTGATTCTTACTGAGTGTCGACACAGCTCCTTGTGTCGACACACCTTCTTCTTGTTGAGACTCCAGCTGAGTGTCGACACATTCCCATAGTGTCGACACTTGTACTTAGAATAATTTGTTGTTCTTTCTGTTCTTTGCTAAGTGTCGACACAGCTCCTTGTGTCGACACTTTCTTCAAGTGTTGAGTCTTTAGCTGTGTGTCGACACATTGTTCTGGGTGTCGACACATACTTCAAATGTTGACTCTTCTATTGAGTGTCGACACATTGTGCTGGGTGTCGACACTTACTTCAAGTGCTGACTCTTCTGCATAGTGTCGACACATTATGTTGAGTGTCGACACTTGTACTTAGACTCTACAGACTTTTGCTGAGTGTCGACACAGCTCCAAGTGTCGACACTTTCTGGTGTAGACACTGCTTCACTGGGTGTCGACACAGCTCCTTGTGTCGACATAGCTTCTCTGCACTTTTCTACACTGAGTGTCGACACAGCTCCAAGTGTCGACACTTTCTATCTGGTGTCGACTGTGCATCCCAGGTGTCGACACAATGACTCCAAGTGTCGACACAGCTTGTCTGGGTGTCGACACAAGCTTTCTTAAGTGTCGACACTTTCCCTCTGGGTGTCGACACATGGACTTAGAAACGTTTTTGCTTCAGTCCAGTGATTTCTTAACCTGCACAAGTAAACTCAACATACATCAAATACATTATGATGTATATCATTGAGTTGGGTGAGGCTTCTTCAAATCAGGTACATTTGACCAATGTACCCAACAGAAGATAGCCGAGCTGTATTTGGATGAGGTTATTAGATTGCATGGTGTACCCGTGAGTATCATATCAGATCGAGACTCCAGGTTTACGTCTCGTTTTTGGAAGAGCCTTCAAGAAGGGTTGGGTACAGATTTGAGATATTCCACAGCTTATCATCCGCAGACCAATGGTCAGACGGAGCGAGTAAATCAGATTGTGGAAGATATGATCCGATGCTATATTCTGGACCACGGAGGTGCGTGGGATGAGCGCTTGCGGCTTATGGAATTTGCGTATAACAACAGTTATCAAGAAAGCTTGCAAATGGCTTCTTTCGAAGCTTTGTATGGGAGGCGCTGCAGGACTCCCTTGTTTTGGGCTGAGGTTGGCGAGAGACCTTTGTTAGGTCCAGAAGCACTCGAGGAGATGGAAACTGTTGTGAAGCTTATTCGGGAAAAGCTTCGGATAGCCCAGGAGAGGTATGAGAAAAATGCCAATCGGCGTAGATCAGATTTGGAATTTTTGGTGGGGGACTCAGTGTTCTTAAAGGTCTCCCCGTTGATTGGAGTCAAGCGTTTTGGCAAGAGCAGGAAGTTGGACCCGAGGTTTGTGGGGCCGTTTCCGATTGTTGAGCGGATTGGGATATCAGCTTATAGGCTGGCTTTGCCCGCAAATTTCCCTGGCGTGCATAATGTCTTCCACGTCAGTCTGCTGCGGAAATGTGTATCGAATGGCAGGCAGGTTTTGGATTCTGTGCCTCAGTTGGAGCCGAATCTTTCTTATGTGGAGGTGCCTGTCCGCATTCTGGATTCTCAGGTTCGTGCGCTGCGGAAGAAGTCTATTCCGATGGTTAAAGTTTTATGGAGAAATCAGGATGTAGAAAGCGCGACTTGGGAGTTGGAGTCGGCTATGAGGGAGGCTCACCCTCATCTGTTTCCCTGAGCTTGTGCCTGGTATGTTTTGTTTTATTTATGTTTATATAGTCCTTTCCTGGCTCTTTCTCTCTCCTTCTTCATAGGAGTGTTGTGAGTAAAGTTTCGAGGCGAAACTTTCTCTTAGGGGGAGTGGCTTCAACTGTCACAACCCGCATTTTCTCAACGATAAAATCGTATCAGAGCAAGAGAAAACACGTGCCGTGATGCCACGTTGTGCAGGGGATAACTGCACACGCTCAGGCAAAACTCCAGACCTTAGATTTAAGGAAAATCGTTGATTAATTATGAAAGAAAAGCAGTTGGGTTGATTGGCCGTATCCCTTGGCATGGTGGATCAGCTAGTCCACAATTAAAAGTATAAGTATACGCAGCAGAAAATAGTTTGGTTCAATTAAGTTGACACCCTGGTGAGCATAAGTGTCCCCGAGGGGCAACTCATGGTATGCACGACTCTAAAGTGAATATAATAGATATAAAATGGTAGTCTTTTTACGCTAAGGAAATATAGTGTCTTTGCTTTATAATTATGTTATGCATGATATGCATATAATAATGCTTTTAGGGTTTAAAATATCTAACATGCACCCTAGCGTAAATCCTTCCCAGAAGCAAGTAAACAACCACTAATAGGCAAAAAACAGCAGTTTAAGTTCATACCCAGCATCGCAAGAAGCCACCAGTGGGCGCCAACTACCTGACACGAACCCACTGGTGAGTATGTATGTCTATACAGAAAAGTAAAGAGCTACCTCACAAAATCGGGATCAGCTGTCTCAGCTACCCAAGAGGCCACAAACCAGCCCCTCCAAATGAACTAGCCGCTGAACCGGCTACAACCTGGACCTGAGGCATTCAAGAAAAGAATACCTCAGCAAGGAAATAATCAAAAGAGTAAGTAAAACATTAGAATTAAGAGCAAAAAGAAGGGTTTACCAACCCGGCAACAAACTGCTATAAGCAAAAGAAAGGGCATGACAGTAAGAAAAGAGCACTGTCTAAAGCACAGCAAAGCACACCAAGTGCGAGCAATAAAAGCAACATGCTCAACGAAAGAGTCTAACATTCCTAATACGTGGGTAAGTGGCAGTGGTCAAAAACATGGATATGAATACATAACCAAAATCAGATCCAACAAAAAGGGCTAAGGGGTCACCAGTGGCAGCTTTAGGGTCCCACACACCAACCCAAACCGGGGCAAAAAGGCGGTGGCCACAGCTCTCCACATCAAAATCCACCCCTCGAGAGGCCACTAAAACTCCACCACCTGCCACAACCCAAGAGTCGGCAAGCAAAAATTAGCCGAACACCCAATACCACCCCCTAAAGGAAGGGAAAAGTCACACTAACAATCCTAAGGTACACATGAACTCAAGACAGAAATGTCGAGCCCACTCGACGCAGCGTTGAGTAAGCTCCACTCACCTGACGCCTAAAAATACTTAGTCGCAAGTCCTACGCTGGGTGACGGCGTTGAGTGAGCTCGGCTCACTCGACGATGTCAGCGCTTTCCACTTAGGGTAAACGTAAGTCTTGCTAAAATCGCAGCTTAAGCCCTCTCATGCGCGAAAACAGAGAGTTGGAGATTTAATCCCAACCCACGGTTCCGTCCTAACTACTCGGAGCTATCGCAACTAACCCTAAACTGTGACTAACAGCAACCTCACCCTAACTCTAGCTACCCACTGGACACTAAACCTCCGACAAAAAGAGAACATTGATTAAAATTCCAGAAAAAGAAATAAAGAATCAGCACTTGATTAAAAGCTTGATGTAATACTCAACCTGCTGCCCTAGGGAGGAAAAAAGACAAAGAGAACAGAGCTTATGCACAAGAAATAAAAACAGATCATGGGTTAGAAACAAATTTGGCAAGGGCAAGGGGCCACTTGCCTCTACCTCTTCGGAAAAACAAACAACAGCCGCACCACAGCTTGGCTCCGGCGGCAAGATCGGCCACCTAGAAGACCAAAGCTGAAACTTGAGGAAAGAAAAGGAATCAGATGCTTAGAAATTCCTGGAATCTACCCTAAATCAAGAAAAGCTTACATGGAAGGGAAGATCTAGCCGAGAGCAAGCCGGATCCGCTATCACACGAGAAAAAACGGGCTCTAACCCTCCCGAAATCGCCGGCCAAAACAACCACCGCCTCCTCTCAAAACCCTTCCGCTGGAAGCTCTCCAGACTCGGGAACGATGAAAAATGAGGAGGAAAAACAATTCACGGCAACAAAAGATGATTTCAGGAAAAAAGTACGGAACACGCCCAAGACACGACCGTGACACGGCCCGACACGCCCGTGTCACGGGGCGTGTACTCACACACTCGACGAACGTCGATCGCCGCTCGACGAAAACACGGGACACGCCCCCCAGACACGCCCGTGACACAGCCCGACACGCCCGTGTCACGGGGCGTGTACTCACGCACCTACCCACTCGACAAAAGTCGATCTCCGCACGACGAAGCAAGGGACACGCCCTGTGACACGCCCGTGTCACAGGCCGTGTACCAACCCGAACACCGCCCGACGATCGTGGAGCGCCGATCGTCGAACAGGGAGACACGCCCCAGTGTCACGCCCGTGTTCGACACGACACGCCCGTGACATGGCCGTGTTCTCACTAAAACACCGCCTGACGACCATCGAGCGCAGCTCGATGAACCGAAGGGGGACACGCCCGTGACACGCCCGTGTCACGGCCGTGTTCCTACAAAAAAAACCCCGTCGACCAAAAATTCGTCGACCGGAGAAACGGGAGCTCTACCCGAGCACGACATGCCCTGGGTCACGGGCGTGACCCAGGCCGTGTCACCCAAACTTACATAGAAAAGGAACCTGCTAACACCTAGCAAACGAGAGACAAGGCACCAGCCTACAAGCTCAGCCACAACAGACCACGCACAGCACTGCAAACATTATAGACAAGCAGCTAACAAAACAACGCCGAAACGACGCGAAGGCAAACGATCTCGGATTTCGACCAAAACTCGCACCGTAGCTAAACAACCAAGCCACGAAAACAACGGTGAGGTCGAAAACAACATCCGACGATCGAACACTCGGGCTAACACCTCCCGAAGCCAAAACGCAAGCATTTCCCTAAGAGGCCCAACCGAGTCACCAAAACAGACTCCGGCTAGCTGGGGAAACTTGCCAACTGGCTCCAACCAGGCTACACAAGGAACCTACAGAGCTAGGTCCGCGCTCTACAACGGCAAAGGGCCGGAAAATGCGTCATCGTAACGCCAATCAAATATCAAACAAAACAAAAAAAAACCGGGGGCGTTACACATTTGGCCAAGGGAAGGTCAATTGGCCTTGTACAGGTCAGTTTGACTCATTTAGGGTTATGGTTGACTTAGGTCAACTTGACCACTTTGACTGCCCATAATGGGTCCTTAGTGACCCTATGGGCTACCCAAGGTGATAGGGGTATTGGGGTAGGGACATGGGGTCAAGTTGAAGCCCTAAAGTCAGACCTTAGGTCTAAATGTTGAGGATGAGCTATAGACAGACCAAGGTGATTTTTACCTTGACCCTTGTTCACTTGGTCCTTGAGCTTTTGGTTGTTTTGTCATGACCCAGTCATGAAAAAACAAAACAAGAGGGGTCTAGTTGTTTAAGGGATGTTACAAATCTCAATATATATATAAAAAAAATTTTGTCCCCGAAATTAAGGTTATGCCTACGGGGGTTCTACTGAAATAAATAAAACTTGTAACATCCCTAAGGTTTAAGGTATACCTGACTCAAAGAGCTTTGAGTATTTTTACTGCATCAAGTCCATGTGTCCCAGGTATGCTCCTCCTGCACATGGTTTCTCCACAAAACCTTGAATAGCGGGACCTTGCGTCGCAAGACCCGCACTACCGTGTCGTTGATCCTGATCGGCTCCAAGCTGACTGATCGATCTGAGGCCACTGAACTGTCGGCTGTGGAAATCAGCTGCTTAGGACGTAGTAGAGCCCTCCGTAGTGAGGAGACGTGGAAGACATCATGCAATCCTGCTAACTCCGGCGGTAGCTCCAGTCTATAAGCCAAGGATCAGATCCGCTCCAGGATTTTGTAGGGCCCCATATATCTCGGACTGAGCTTCTTCCGCCCGCGAACCCGTGAGACCCCATGCATTGGCCGTATCTTCAAGAAGACCCGGTCTCCCACTTGGAACTCCACCTGACGATGCCTCGCATCGTAATATTTGGACTGCCTACTCTGGGATTCCAACATCCTGTCCCGGATCAATCTTACCTGAGCATCGGTATCCTCCACAAACTCCGAACCGAGTGCCTACGGATCCGCATCCTGAATCCATGATAGTAGGGTCCTGCACCTCCGTCCATATAATGCCTCATAAGGGGCCATGCCTATACTGGACTGATGGCTGTTATTGTACGAAAAACTCGATCAGCGACAGCAATCTCTTCCAAGGTTCGCCGCAGTCCAGGATACAAAGGCGCAGAAGATCTTCCAAAGTACGGTTGGTGCGCTTCGTCTGTCCATCGGTCTGATGGTGAAAAACCGTGCTAAATGTCAACCGAGAACCCAGACGGGCCTGAACTGTCCTCCACTCCTTGGACGTAAACCGCACATATCGATCTGAAACGATAGTCCTGGGTACTCCATGATAGCACACAAACTGCTCGATGAACCTCTGCACTAATACCCTGACCGGAGAGTCCTTCGCCACTGGAATAAATTTGGCCACCTTCATTAGCCTGTCCACTATCACCCAGATCGAGTCATTCCCCACACGAGACCGGGGTAACCCATGTATGAAATCCATGGATATATCCTCAAACTTCCATTCCGGCACCGGTAGTGGCTGTAGTAAGCCGGCCAGATTCCTGCACTCAGCTTTCACGAGTTGGCAAGCCTCGCAATGCGTCACAAAATGAGTGATGTCATTCTTCATGCCCGTCCAGAACATCATCCTCTTCAAATCTTCTGTCATCTTGGTGATTCTCGGGTGCACCGAGTATCTGCTGCAATGTGCCTCCGTCATGATATCCTCCTGAATCTCTCCTCCTGCCGGTATGTAGACTCTGCCTTTGAAACATAAGAGCCCATCCCTCAAGGAGTAGTCAGCTGTCGTGCCTTCCTCCAAGGCCCTAAATATCGGCTCCGCACTTGTATCCAGCCTCTGCCCTCTCGGATGAGGTCCTGAATGTCACCGGTGGCAGTCATCGACATTAGGTACTCGGTATAAAGCTCCAGGTCATCCTCGGACACTAGTGATATCTGCATCTTCTTGAACGACTCTACCAACTCCAAGGCCATTAGTTACGGGCCTACTCCTGACGTACTCGCTCTCCGGTTGAGAGCGTCTGCAACCACGTTTGCCTTCCCGGGATGGTAGTGCATGGTGTATTGGTAGTCCGACAGAAACTCCACCCAGCATCTCTGCCTGATGTTCAACTCCTTTTGTGTGTCTACATACTTCAAATTCTTGTGGTCCGAGAAAATGTCGCAGTGGACACCATAGAGGTAGTGCCGCCAGATCTTTTGAGCAAATATAACTGCTCCCATCTCCAAGTCGTGTACCGTGTAATTCTGCTCATGTTTCTTCAGCTGACGGGAGGCGTAGTGTAACACCCCCTATCCGTCGCATAGCATATAGCAGTAGGTCCGGCCGGGGCCCGATGCCATATACCACAGACAGACCGGGTGGTTACTTATGGAAACCATCCAACCAATCTCAACGTCCTACACAGAGCATTCTAGCGGAAGCAGTTTATAAAAGTTGCAAAACAAGAACCCAGCAACAAGCATGAATGTCCACTAACAAGATAATAGGAATGTTAATACAAAATACCCAAAAAATCGGCCTTAAGGCCTTACAGAACGTTCCACTTGTTTAACACATGATTTACCAACCTCGGCACGCAGGCCGGCCATACATGAATAAAATAGAAAACATTTCCACTTGGGCCTTCGAGGGCCAGCTTCGCAAAAAGGGCTTTAGCCCGCTATTGACCGCTTGGTCCAGCTGCACCTGCAAGCAAACAAACCACCGCACGGTGGCAAACAAGGCAACGGTCAGCAATGCTGACCAAATTATAACGATCCCGCCCCCAACTCGGGGCGGCGATGCTCCTTCCCTGCATTTCATTAGCATAAGCGAACAATTTATAACCATAGCCATTTCATCACAGGCGTTGGCTCGCACGGCCACACACCCCGTGCACTCAGGGCACATTCTCGGTGAACCGGTCGATGTCACGTCAATTAAAGACATTAACATTCCGGACTCACCACCGCCACTTAGACGGCCATTCCTATGAGCAATTCGTCTTCCTGGCATTGGTCACGTCAATTTAAGCCATTGACCGCCGAAGACTCACATCTATGCCAACGGCGAGTGCCATGTAACTTTAAGTCTCTCTAACCCGAACGACACAGAGCGGGTACGGCTCCATCTAACCCGTGCTCACATCGCAACGACAATTTAAGCCATTTGCGCGGGTCAAACTTTCACCGAGTCCCATTCTACCGCAAGACACATAACCCCGTTATGTTCAAGTTGGCACTCAGGCCACCAAGTTGGCAAGACCTCGTGTCCGCCCAGTTTTCCGGGTGCACCTTTGGGTTAGTCCCCAAGGCTCCCTGCTGCAATCTACCGCGTAGAAAACCCGAAAAACACCCAATAGCACGGAGTCTTCTCCGGCCTTATGCAATGCAACATCACCGATCCGAACTAACATGTCCGGGTAGGCTTCAACCAAAATGCCTATGTCCGTCCTCGCATACGGACTCTAAACAACGGGGACTTCACATATCTACCCGAAGGAACGCCTCCAACTCTACGCAAACTCGCGAGAGCGGGCTTCCTATGCAAAGAAAGAGAGCGACTCATGCTCAAGATGAGGATCGTTACCCTTGCGGTCCTCTTTGGCGCCATCGAAAAGTAATCGGATGGAAATCACCGCACTTGCGTTGCCTCCGTGGATCCGGAGTCGGCTTGCGATTCGGAGCTCCGAAGCTCCTCCAATGGCGGATCTAGCTCCTCTTCTTCTTGCCTTAGCTCTTCTTTCTCCAAGGGTTTGGAGAGAGAACAAGTGGAAAAAGTGAGGGTTTTCTAAGTCAAAACCCGGGTATATCCCTTCAGGAACAACCCCCAGCCGTTGGATCTTCAGTCAAAGAAATGAACGGCTTTGATTCGGGACTGAAATGCCCAATCTGGGCCGAACACGGCCTGGCACACGCCCGTGTCCAGGGCCGTGTGCCTCATTCGCCGTCAAAATCGAATCACCTGGAACCTCACACGGGTATCGAACACGAGCGTGTTCGAGCTGACACGCCCGTGTTCCACCTGACACGGCCGTGTAGCTGGCCGTGTACCCCATAAATTTTCCCCGTTTTCAACCCGAGCACTGACACGGGTTCTAAGACACGCCCGTGTCCTTGCCCGTGTCACCTTGACACGCCTGGGCTCCAGGCCGTGTACATGGTCTCGACACTTCGCGGCTAAGTGTCGACACGGGTCGACACGCCCTGCGACACACCCGTGTCGCAGGCCGTGTGCCATGTCTCGACACACTGTCGACACCAAAGTGTCGACTTCGCGGGACGAGTGTCGACACGGGTTGACACGCCCTGCGACACGCCCGTGTCGCAGGCCGTGTGCCGTGTCTCGACACAACGTCAAAGCACTGTGTCGACTCCACGGCTAAGTGTCGACACGGGTCGACACGCCCTGCGACACGCCCGTGTCGCAGGCCGTGTGCCCAGTCTCAACACAATGTCGAGACCAAAGTGTCGACTTCGCGCCTTAGTGTCGACACAGGCTTGACACGCCCTGGGACACGCCCGTTTCCCAGGCTGTGTGCCTGCAGCCAGAACTCAAATTGGCCCAAAAATATTCCCCGCTGCTCCTTTGAGTTTCGGGGCGTTACAACTCTACCCCTCTTAAAAGAATTTCGCCCACGAAATTACATAAAGGGAAAAACATGTACAAAACAAAATTTGTACCTGAGCGGAACAACTCCGGATATTCGTCAAGCATCGTCTTCTCTCGCTCCCAAGAGAGCTCCTCACGACCGCAATTGTCCCACCGGACTTTGACCATCCTGATCTCTTTATTGCGTAGCCGCTTGACCTCCGAGTCCTCAATCCGCACGGGCTTCACTTTTGTCGTTAGCCCACTATCCACCGGCACTTGATCGACCGCGATCACTTGCGTAGGCTCTTGCACCGCCTTCCGAAGCACCGAAATATGGAATACATCATGTAAACCACTTAGCTCCACTGAAAGCTTCAGCCGATAGGCCGCTTCTCCTACTTGCTCCAGAACCTCGAACGGTCCAAGGTACCTCGGGCTTAGCTTTTTCAATCGCCGCACCCGCGAGACACCCTTGAACGGCTTGATCTTCAAGTATACATAATCGCCCACAGCTAACTCCACGTTCCTGTGCTTGGCATTATAGTACTTTGCTTGCCGGTCCTGAGCGATAAGCAACCTCTCCCGAATTGTCCTTACCAAAGAAGTAGCATCCTCCACTTCTGATCGCTTATACAACTTTGACTCGCCCGTTTCTAACCAAGACAACGGCGTGCGACATCTTCTACTATATAGGGCCTCGAAAGGCGCCATCTGAATACTTGCTTGGTAGCTGTTGTTGTATGCGAACTCCACCAAATAAAGGCGGTCCTCCCATTGCTTTCCAAAGTCCAAGACACACATGCGAAGCATGTCTTCCATGGTTCTATTGACCCTCTCGATCTGCCCATCCGTTTGCGGATGGAAGGCTGTGCTAAACTTCAGCTTTGTTCCCAACATTTGCTGCACCAGCCTCCAATCATTGGACGTGAACCGCCCATCTCGGTCACTCACGATGCTGCGGGGCACACCATGAAGCCGCACTATGTTATCCACATAAAGCTTTGCCAGCTTCTCCACCGGATCATCCTTCCTATGCGGAATAAAATGCGACACCTTTGTTAATCGATCGACCACCACCCAAATGGCGTCGTTCCCCTTCTGCGACCTTGGCAAACCATGCACAAAGTCCATAGAGATGTCGTCGAATTTCCACTCCGGAATAGGCAAGGACTTAAGAAATCCTCCCGGCTTTTGGCACTCCGCCTTTACCAAGGTGCAAGTTTGGCACTTCGCTACGTATAGCGCCACATCCTTTTTCAAGCCCGGCCACCAAAAGAGTTTCTTTACATCACAGTACATCTTCGTGCTCCCCGGGTGAATCAAGTACTTGGTATGGTGCGCCTCGTACAACAACTCCACCCGTAAATTGCCCACACTTGGGACGCACAAACGACCGTCTTTCCACAGCAATCCATCCTCCACAACGAATTGGGAATTTGACCCATCCAGAGCCTCTATCATGAACTGCTTCATATGAGCATCCATATCCAAAGCCTGCCGAATCCGATCAGCCATGTCATATTGAACTTCAGTCCAATTCAGCACTGCTTCAGCACTAGATTGTCTATCCACACAAACAATCTCCAACGCCTCCAGCTCCTGCACCAACCGCTCATCGTGCACCGATAGCCAATTGGCTTGAGCTGGGGCTCGGCGACTCAACGCGTCCGCAACCGCATTCCCTTTGCCAGGCACGTAGTGGATCTTGAAAGTATAGTCCCCCAGGAACTCCATCCACCTACGCTGCCGCATATTCAGATCTTTCTGATCAATCAAGTACTTTAGACTCTTGTGATCGGTGTAGATATCAATCTTCACACCGTATAAATAGTGTCTCCACAGCTTCAAGGCAAAAATCACGGCCGCTAACTCCAAGTCATGGACCGGATAATTCCTCTCGTGCACTTTTAGCTGTCTCGAGCCATAAGCTATCACGCTGTCGTGCTGTAATAGCACGCAACCCAAACCACTGCCCGAAGCATCGCTATATATCTCATAGCCTTCGGTTCCAACCGGCGAACTCAGCACAGGCGCCGTGGTCAACCGACACTTTAACTCCTCAAAATCTCGCGCGCACTCCGGCGTCCAAACGAACTTATGATCCTTCCTCGTCAAAGTAGTGAGAGGTAACGCTAACCGCGAGAAGTTCTCTACGAAGCGCCTATAATAGCCGGCAAGCCCCAAAAAGCTCCGGACTTCTGCTACCGTAGCAAGCTCAGGCCACTCCCGTATCGCAACAATCTTCGCCGGATCCACAGCAATACCCTCTCCACTCACTATATTCCCGAGGAACGCCACTGAGGATAGCCAAAACTCGCACTTCGAGAACTTGGCATACAACTGATTTCTCCTGAGTGTCTCCAACACCAAATGGAGATGCTTGAAGTGATCCTCCTCACTTTGCGAGTACACCAAGATATCGTCGATGAAGACGATCACGAAATGGTCCAAGTACTCCCTGAACGTTCTGTTCATCAAATCCATGAATACTGACGGCGCATTAGTGAGCCCAAACGGCATGACCGTAAACTCATAATGCCCGTATCTCGTACTAAACGCTGTCTTCGGGATATCACTCTCCCTTATCCGCAGCTGATAGTACCCAGACTTGAGATCTAACTTCGAGTACACCGTCGACCCGACTAACTGATCGAAGAGATCATCAATCCGGGGGATCGGGTACTTGTTCTTCTCAGTCAGCTTGTTTAATGGCCTCCTGTTGGCCAAGATTGTAAACCCTTGGTTGGGCCGGAGCATAGTGGGATGCGGTCGACTCCACCGCCTTTCCCTTCTCTTCGTAGGTAGCTCCCGGCCTCCTCTCTGACTTAGGACGTCCGCTCCAACAATCACGGGCGAAATGCCCTGTCTTTCAACATGTAAAACACGCACCCGGGGTCCGACCCGTAGTCGCCCCAGAAGCGCCAGAAGGAGCTGGACCCGAAGTCCTATGCTTCTTAAAAGTCCTCCGATAGCCGAACTTTGAGGTAGTCGGCACTTTAAACTCAGATTTTCTATCAACCAAGCCTTTCTTCGCCTGCACGCTCTTCATGTCCTTCTCCAAGGACCGGGCAGTATTGACCAAGGTTAAGAAACCCTGCGTCATTGGCCCTGACAGTAACAATCTCAGCTCATCCCTCAAGCCTTCATAAAAACGATTAGTCTTGCGCTCCTCATCCATGATGATGGAGCTAGCATAACGACTCAACCGCGTAAACTCGTGGAGATATTCATCCACGCTCCTCTCACCATGCACCAATTTCAGGAACTCATTCTCCATTGAAATCCTCTGAGTAGAAGGGAGGTATCTTGCCAAGAACAATCCCGAGAACTCTTCCATCGGAACGTCTATCAGTTGTCTACCTCGCAGATGATGCAGCTCCAAACCTTCCCACCACATCCTCGCTTCACCGTCCAGCAGGAACGTAGCAATGGTGGTCATCTGCCACTCCTCCGTCTCCGTCGCTGTCATGACTCTCTTCACCCTAGAGAGCCAGTCTTCAGCCTGAGATGGGGTTCCCAACCCCGAGAATAACGGAGGGTTAAAGCTCATTACATGCTTCAACTGCCTCTCAGTTGCCCTCCTTGGCACTATTGGTTCTACAACCACTTGCTCCATCCTCCTCGGCTCAGCCTCTTGCAGAGGTACTTGCTCCATCACAGGAGCGGGCTGCTGCGCTTGCCTCCCAGGCTGCGCATTTATCACGGCCAACACCGCTTCAGCCACCAGTCGAATATTCTCAGCCGATAGAGGTGTTGCAGGAGCAACATCCGGTGCACTACTTGCCTCAGAACCTCGACGTTCCGATGGCCCAACACCACTTCGGGTCACCTATAGTGGTACAAAACACCGTTAAACGACCAAATAAATTGCAAACAGCAATTATAGAAACACGCAGGTTCCTCAAACACGAGTATTTTCATTCCTAAGTGGACATTCATGTGTTCTTTTTACTGTTATAACGATGACGCACACAATGTGCTCACCACCCCTTAAAAAGAATTCGCCCTCGAATTCACTTTAAGCCCGACCAAAACCAGTAGTCTGATACCAAATTGTAACACCCCCTATCCGTCGCATAGCATATAGCAGTAGGTCCGGCCGGGGCCCGACGCCATATACCACAGACAGACCGGGTGGTTACTTATGGAAACCATCCAACCAATCTCAACGTCCTACACAGAGCATTCTAGCGGAAGCAGTTTATAAAAGTTGCAAAACAAGAACCCAGCAACAAGCATGAATGTCCACTAACAAGATAATAGGAATGTTAATACAAAATACCCAAAAAATCGGCCTTAAGGCCTTACAGAACGTTCCACTTGTTTAACACATGATTTACCAACCTCGGCACGCAGGCCGACCATACAAGAATAAAATAGAAAACATTTCCACTTGGGTCTTCGAGGGCCAGCTTCGCAAAAAGGGCTTTAGCCCGCTATTGACCGCTTGGTCCAGCTGCACCTGCAAGCAAACAAACCACCGCACGGTGGCAAACAAGGCAACGGTCAGCAATGCTGACCAAATTATAACGATCCCGCCCCCAACTCGGGGCGGCGATGCTCCTTCCCTGCATTTCATTAGCATAAGCGAGCAATTTATAACCATAGCCATTTCATCACAGGCGTTGGCTCACACGACCACACACCCCGTGCACTCAGGGCACATTCTCGGTGAACCGGTCGATGTCACGTCAATTAAAGCCATTAACATTCCGGACTCACCACCGCCACTTAGACGGCCATTCCTATGAGCAATTCGTCTTCCTGGCATTGGTCACGTCAATTTAAGCCATTGACCGCCGAAGACTCACATCTATGCCAACGGCGAGTGCCATGTAACTTTAGGTCTCTCTAACCCGAACGACACAGAGCGGGTACGGCTCCATCTAACCCATGCTCACATCGCAACGACAATTTAAGCCATTTGCGCGGGTCAAACTTTCACCGAGTCCCATTCTACCGCAAGACACATAACCCCGTTATGTTCAAGTTGGCACTCAGGCCACCAAGTTGGCAAGACCTCGTGTCCGCCCAGTTTTCCGGGTGCACCTTTGGGTTAGTCCCCAAGGCTCCCTGCTGTAATCTACCGCGTAGAAAACCCGAAAAACACCCAATAGCACGGAGTCTTCTTCGGCCTTATGCAATGCAACATCACCGATCCGAACTAACATGTCCGGGTAGGCTTCAACCAAAATGCCTATGTCCGTCCTCGCATACGGACTCTAAACAACGGGGACTTCACATATCTACCCGAAGGAACGCCTCCAACTCTCCGCAAACTCGCGAGAGCGGGCTTCCTATGCAAAGAAAGAGAGCGACTCATGCTCAAGATGAGGATCGTTACCCTTGCGGTCCTCTTTGGCGCCATCAAAAAGTAATCGGATGGAAATTACCGCACTTGCGTTGCCTCCGTGGATCCGGAGTCGGCTTGCGATTCGGAGCTCCGAAGCTCCTCCAATGGCGGATCTAGCTCCTCTTCTTCTTGCCTTAGCTCTTCTTTCTCCAAGGGTTTGGAGAGAGAACAAGTGGAAAAAGTGAGGGTTTTCTAAGTCAAAACCCGGGTATAACCCTTCAGGAACAACCCCCAGCCGTTGGATCTTCAGTCAAAGAAATGAACCGCTTCGATTCGGGACTGAAATGCCCAATCTGGGCCGAACACGGCCTGGCACACGCCCGTGTCCAGGGCCGTGTGCCTCATTCGCCGTCAAAATCGAATCACCTGGAACCTCACATGGGTATCGAACACGCCCGTGTTCGAGCTGACACGCCCGTGTTCCACCTGACACGGCCATGTAGCTGGCCGTGTACCCCATAAATTTTCCCCGTTTTCAACCCGAGCACTGACACGGGTTCTAAGACATGCCCGTGTCCTTGCCCGTGTCACCTTGACACGCCTGGGCTCCAGGCCGTGTACATGGTCTCGACACTTCGCGGCTAAGTGTCGACACGGGTCGACATGCCCTGCGACACGCCCGTGTCGCAGGCCGTGTGCCATGTCTCGACACACTGTCGACACCAAAGTGTCGACTTCGCGGGACGAGTGTCGACACGGGTTGACACGCCCTGCGACACGCCTGTGTCGCAGGCCGTGTGCCGTGTCTCGACACAACGTCAAAGCACTATGTCGACTCCACGGCTAAGTGTCGACACGGGTCGACACGCCCGTGTCGCAGGCCGTGTGCCTAGTCTCGACACAATGTCGAGACCAAAGTGTCGACTTCGCGCCTTAGTGTCGACACAGGCTTGACACGCCCTGGGACACGCCCGTGTCCCAGGCCGTGTGCCTGCAGCCAGAACTCAAATTGGCCCAAAAATATTCCCCTCTGCTCCTTTGAGTTTCGGGGCGTTACACGTAGGCTATCACGTGCCCGTTCTGCATCTGGACGACACCCATCCCCTGATAAGAAGCATCCGTGTACACCTGGAATCCTTCCCTCCCTGATGGAAGAGAAAGGATTGAGGCCGAGATAAGCTGACCCTTCAGCTCCAGAAAGGTAGACTCGCACTGTGGCGTCCAAATAAAAGGATACTCCTTCTTCGTTAGGGACGTGAGAGGGAGGGCAATTTGAGATAACCCCTCCACGAACTTCCGGTAATAACTAGCAAGTCCTAAGAAACTCCGCACATTCGTGGCCGTCTTCAGCGGTGGACAATCCCGTGCTGCCTGGACTTTCGCCGGATCTACCGCCAATCCCGCTCCACTGATAATAAAGCCCAAAAATGCCACCTCTTTTAGACAAAATTGGCACTTGCTAAACTTAGCATACATCTTATGCTCTCGAAGCTTCTCTAAAGTCAAAGGCAGATGTATCGCATGCTCATCTTCATTCCTTGAATAAATGAGGATGTCATCAATGAATACAATGACGAAGACATCCAGATACTCTTCGAACACCCGGTTCATCAAGGCCATGAACGCGGAGGGTGCATTCGTGAGCCCGAAGGGCATCACGGTAAACTTGTACAGTCCATATATGCTGTTGAAGGCCGTCTTCGAGATGTCCCCCTCCTGTATACACAGCTAGTAATACCCCAATCTCAGGTCCAGCTTTGAGAACCAATGAGCTCCCTCCAGCTGGTCAAATAACTCGTCTATCCTAGGCAAGGGATTCGTATTCCATACCGTAAGCCTGTTCAGGGCCCGGTAATCGATATAAAGCCGAAGTGTCCCATCTTTCTTTTTGACGAATAGCACCGGAGCTCCCACGGTGAAGACCAGGCCGGACGAACCCGGCTTCCACTAACTTCTGAAGCTGGCTTCGAAATTCCACCAACTCCTTTGGGGCCATTCGGTATGGAGACCTGGATACCGTCTTAGCCCCCGACACGAGTTGAATTTTAAAGTCCTTCTCTCGGTGCGGGGGTAGCACTGGTAGCTTCTCCGGAAATACATCGGCAAAGTCCCGCACCACTGGAATATTTGATATAGAATCTGAAAGTGCAAGTTAGATCTGATATACTCTAGAGGGGGGTGAATAGAGTATAGTGCTTGCTTAAAACTTTTTACAACAGTTATTGTATTCCAAAGTGAACGGGGAAGCAAATAAACTAAAGCAACTATCTAATCAAAAAGCAACCACAAACCACAGCCAGAAACAAAAGAAAGTAAGTAACCAGAAGACACAAGGAGCTATAGTGGTTCCCCAATCATTCTGGGTACATCCACTCTTCTACCACCCAAGGTAGGAATCCACTGCAGGATGAGTTGATCAGGTGTCCTGGGCATCAATGAGCTTTTGAGAAGGTACTCAAAAACCAAATCAGATTTTTTGATCAGGTGTCTTGCCACCACTGAGTTTTGACAAGTTCTCAGAAACCAGCACAAACGTTTGAAGGGAGTTTGATAAACCCTTTTACAGCAGAGAGAGAGAGGGATGAGATGATCTTCTCTGTCAACAATCAGAGAGAAGATAGTGGATGTTGTCAAAGCTCCCCCTGAGATCTGTAGTTGTTCATGAAGTGAAGCTTTGTAGTAGGGTGATAGGCCTTCAGAATATTTGATCTCCAACAAAAGATGATTTCAGCAGCAACTGAAATGTGTGGTGTCTGGAGTCTTAAATGTTGTTGGCCTTTGAACACTGGAATCAAGAGAGATCTGAAAATTTCAGTTAGTTGATCTCCTTTTGTGATGGTGTTCTTGTATGAATTCTTTAGACTGAGAATGTCTGCAACTTTTTCTCTTATGTTGTGTAATTGTTGCTGTTGCAGAATATGTGTCTAACTGTTCTCTTTTTTTCAACAGAATATGAATATATCTTTTATTCCTTAGATCTGAATAGAAATGATCCTCTGTCCAAGATAGCCGTTAGCATGTCAATAAATGACTTCCTTAAATGTATTTTATCTTCTGGAGGAAAGTCCAATAAAACATTCCTTTGAAAATCCCTTGAAACTTGCTCCATATTAATTGAAAATGGCTGCAAGATCTTTGACATAAATGCTGAGAATAATTCTACAACTGTCTGAATTTGAATCTTGAAAAACGTCGATCTCTCCAAAAAAACGTCGACCTGAGCTCTACTATCGTTGAACTGAGCTTAGAGACTGAACTTAGACTGAAACGGAGATCATCGATCTGAGCTCAACTATCGTCGAACTGAGCTCAGAGATAGAGAAACAAACTGGAGTCAAGAACGTCGATCTGAGCTCGAAGATCGTCGAATGGAGTTCGACAACTTGTTGAAGTTGAGCTCAGAGATCGTCGAGTGGAGTTCGACGATTCGTCGAAGTGAGCTCATCTATCGTCGAATGGAGTTCGACGATTCGTCGTACTGAGCTCGATAAAATGACTTAGTCTCCAGTACTGAAAAAATCTGGTCTTGAGGGCAGCTTCCAAACCTAACTACTAACCCTTAGACTCAATTATAATTGACCTTTAGATCTATACAAGGAGGTCAAAACAGATTTCCTAAAAGTCATAGTTATCCTTGCCCAAATCAGTAATAGGGTATTCCAACAATCTCCCCCTATTTGGGTTAGGATTACTATTTACAGACATTGGAAAAATAAAAACATACAAAGCAGAAATACAACAAACAAGACATTGCATAAACACAGATATTATCTCAGATAGTCAGAAAACAAAATATACTGTCATCTTACAGAATTACTGTTTTTCCTTGCTCTTGTTAAGAACTATTTCCCTGTTGGGATTGAGAGCTTCTTTCTTAGATCTTCTATCATCAGCTGCACCTAGAGAGGTTTGTTGCTTTGGCCTGGGCACTACAGCTTCTGGATGCAGCTTCATGTAGCTTCTGAATCAAAAAATTTACTGGATGAGTATCTTTCAAGTTCCTTCTTCCTTTGATCTAATAAAGTAGTTATGTTTGAAGAATCTTTTCCTTGTTCTCTAGCTTTCTTGATCTGATCCAAAGAAGGCAATTCTTTCATCCTAGCAGTCCATTAGGTGGGACTATTTTCTGGATCTTCAAATGGAACAGGAGGCTCATATCTGTTTGAAGAATTGTTTGGAGGAGCTCTAGAAGAGACTAAATCTTTCAGCTTATAAGGAAAGGGACCAGAAGTTGTGTCAGATGGAACTTGTCCTTCCCTTTGGTAAGGATGTTGCCTAGAATACCCTTTAGAATAAACTTAAAATTCTCTTTGATTTACTCTGTAATGTCCTCTTCTGAACTGGTAACCTCTAGATTGACTTCCTCTGTACTGGGATCTACCTTAAGGTTGATATGAGGTTTGACTTCTGGTAGTAGATTGGAAAGTAGAACTACCACCTGCACCTGCATCAGGTGAGTGAGGAGGAGGAGGAGGATTGAAGTGAGAAGATCCTTTGTCATACTTTCTCTTCTTCTTCATAGCTTTCAGTTGATTCCTGGAGTATTGCATCCAAGGATCTGTGATAGGGTAATCGTGCAGTATGTAGTATGGAATATCATTTGTATCTTTCACTTTTTCTGGAGGAACCCTCTTCATGGCTTTGCTTCTAACTTTCCTTTTCCTCATAATTGTAGTAGAGCAATCATCTGAGTCTGTCCAAAACTGATCACTGTCTGAGCTTTGATTTTCATATAATGCATCAATTCTTTTGAGATAATCTTTCTGTTGTTGAGATTGAGCAGGAGAAACAGTAGAGACAGCAACAGTAGCAGCAACAATAGCAGGAAGAGGGGTGGAAGCAACACTGGCAGAAGGAGTTATGATAGCAGATTCAGATACAAAACTTTCAGTAACAGGAACAACTTCAGCAGTAATAGCATGCTCAAAATCAAATGCCTCTATCATATGCATATCCTTAAAAGTAGAAACATCAGAACTATCAGAATATCAACATTAGCAATAGGAGAAGCAGCAGTAAGAGCAACAGAAATAGAAGGAGCAGCAGCTTCAATCAAGCTGGTATCATAGCTGGAAATAGGCACAATGGCCTTAGAGAGATCTTCAGATTACTGGTCTTCAGTGTGCTGGACTGGGAGGCAGTTGAAATATATAGAATCAAATACTGATAATAGTGACCTGAGGTCCACTGTGATAACTGCAACTGGAGGTACTGGAGCTTGAGCTTGGACTGAAGTAACAGCAACAAGCAATCTTTCAACTTCATGAGGCATCTCCCCCTACTTAGATTCAGTGAGAACTGGATCAAGGCACCCATAAGAAGGGATTGCCTGAGGAGGAGGAAAGGAAGAAAGCCTGACAGACAGGTCCTGAACTATTTGTAGAAGGGGAGCCAAAGAGGTCTCCAGCAATAATGGTAGCCCGGGAGCTATCAGCCTATAGAGCCTGTCTGCAAGAGCTGGAAGATCTACTTGATCAAGAGGGTCTTGAGTAGAGGTAGGGATTGAACTTGGAGCAGCAGGAGATGTTGGTGGAGAACTTGAGGATGGTGGAAATGAAGGTTAAGAGATGGGAATTGTGGAAATGGAAGATAATGGAATGGAAATAGATGGTGTGAAGGATGGTTGTGCAATTATGTTTTGAAGTAGTTGTTGATATGAGGTGGATGAAGATGGTGGCTCAGGAGGGATGAGGGAGAATCATCCATATAGGAATCATATATAAGGTTGAAAGATGGTATGTGAGAGGATGAGTCAATATCTAGGTGTGGGTAGTGAGCACCCATCAAGCATAGCTGATACCTAGATATGGTATCATGAGCTGAGTGTTTGGCCAACAATACCTTCCCAACAACATCAGGTAGAAATCTATACTCCACAGACAGATTTTTCTTAAGCAATTTGCTAGGGTTTGCTTTTGAGTGTCCCATCCTTTCAAGTATATTAGAAAACTCCTCTCTAGAAAGTTCAGCAGAATCTTCTCCAGTTTTCAATTGAAAAACCTCTGTCAAATCAGCAGTGTTAGAGATACCTGGGTTCCTGAGTTTGTTCCAACCACTGTATTCTGATCCTAATTGTGGCAGTATACACCCATTCCTTGATCTCATCTGCAGCTAATTTGATCCTGGTAGTCATGATGGTAATTAGCTGTTGTTCTTTGAACAATTCCAGAATATCCTTGAAGATTTGATCGCTGTTGTTGAAAGAATCCATGTCGATGTCAAATCCAGCATCAAATTTCATTGCGGCCAAGATGGCGACTGAAACGACCATTGATTCCTGCAAAAATTAACAAACAAACGAGCAAGTGTAGCGAAGTTTGGAGGGAAAGAGAAAATTTGCAGAGAGTATGAAAGAGCAAAGAGAGAACGACGGCCGAAAAAATGAGTTTTATATTAGGGTTCGATGCAGAAAAGGAAATATCGTTGAACTCTGTTCGACGATTTGGGCTTCTAAAGGAATCTGAAAGGTCTTCAACATCGTCGATCTCCGTTCGACGATATTGGAGAGCGTCGAGCTCCATTCGACGATCGCTGAACTGAAGAAAGATAGTCGAGCACTATCTGAGAAGCATTGAACTCTGGTCGATGATTTCGGAAATCATCGATCTTCGTTCGACGATCTGGGTGAAAATCGTCGAGCGCAATTCAGAGACCAGAAACACTCTATACACTAGAAAAAAACATTTTTATTTGCCTAGTCTTGGTCAATTTTAGAGTTTTAAAATCTTGGACATTATTTTAGACTTCCTCCATCTAACATTCCTAACTGATTCATGAAGAAAGTGTGTTTCTTTTCATCTAAGGGTTTGGTGAAAATATCTCCCCTTTGCAAATCAGTTGGGATATATTGAAGTTCAATTTTATTTTTCTCAACATTATCCCTTAGAAAGTGATGCATAATTTCTATGTGTTTTGTCCTACTATGGAGGACTGGATTTTGTGCTATGAAAATAGCACTAGTATTATCACAAAATATTTTTGACTTCTCTAAGTTGTAGACATAGTCTAGGAGCTGATTTTGAATCCACAAGACTTGTGAACAACAACTGCCTGCAGCCATATATTCAGCTTCAGCAGTTAAAGTTGACACAAATGTTTGTTTTTTGCAAAACCAGGAGACAAGTCTGTCACCAAGAAACTGACAAGTTCCACTGGTGCTTTTCCTGTCTATTCTGCATCCAGCATAATCAGCATCTGAAACTCCAGTTAAGTCAAATGCTGAATCTTTTGGATACCAGAGACCTAGATTTGGACAACTTTTTATATACCTAAGAATCCTTTTTACTAATGTTAGGTTTGACTCTCTAGGGCTCACTTGGAATCTAGCACATATGCATGTAGCAAACATTATGTCAGGTCTACTAGCTGTAAGGTACAATAAAGAGCCAATCACTGCTCTGTATGTTGTCTGATCAACAGGTTTCCCATGTTCATCATCATCTAATACAGCATTGGTAGGCATAGGTGTTTTCATAAATGATGCTTCAGACATACCAAATTTCTTAACCAATTCTTTTGCATACTTGGTTTGAGAAATAAATATGCCTTCAGCATGTTGTTTGATTTGCAATCCTAGAAAGAAGGATAGCTCACCCATGCTACTCATTTCAAATTTAGAATGCATTAGGTTGGAAAACCTTCTACACAAATTTGAATCTGTAGAACCAAATATAATATCATCTACATAGATTTGTACTAGTAGGGTATGGGTCTTATGGGTTCTAATAAAAAGAGTTTGGTCTACTCTACCCCTTATAAAATTATTTTTCGGAAGAAAGCATGCTAGGGTCTCATACCATGCTCTAGGAGCTTGCTTTAGACCATATAATGCTTTATGCAATTTGAAAACATTATCAGGATGAGTTGAAGAGATAAAACCTAGGGGTTGTATGACATAGACTTCTTCTTTGATATCTCCATTGTGAAAAGCACTCTTTACATCCATCTGGTATACTTTGAAACTTTTGTGTGCTGCATATGCTAAGAAGATTCTTATGGCCTCTAACCTTGCAAATGGTGCAAAGGTCTGGTCATAATCTATCCCTTCTTCTTGAGAGTACCCTTGAGCAACTAGTCTTGCCTTGTTCCTTACAATGACTCCTTGATCATCCAATTTGTTTCTGAACACCCACTTTATTCCAACAATGGAGTGATCCTTAGGCGTTGGTACTAGTTCCCAAACTTTGTTCCTTTCAAATTGATACAACTCTTCTTGCATTGAAATGATCCAGTGTAGATCTTGCTCTGCATCTTGAATGGATTGAGGTTCAATTTGAGAAAGGAAGCAAGTGTGCATCAGGTTTTGGTTGACCTGATTTCTGGTTTGCACACCAACTGAGATGTCTCCAAACACTTGGGAGATTGGATGGTCTCTTGATGTTACTAAATCAACAGGAGATGTTGATTGTTCACCAACCTGTGTTGTTGTTTCCTCTTGTGGTACAAAAACTAGCTCTTCAAGAAGTTTCTCTTCAAGATGATGAATGTCTTCTTCATCTTCACTACTTTCCTCTTTTTGAGTAATTTGTAATCTGTCCAAGTCTTCTGCAAGAGAGTGTACCTACAAAGGTTCTATGGTAGAAGTATTCTTCTCCTTGAAAGACTTGTAAGATTCATCAAAAGATATATGAACAGATTCTTCAATTTTGAGAGTTGATTTATTATATACCCTATAAGCCTTACTGATCGTGGAGTATCCGAGAAACACTCCTTCATCATCCTTAGCTTGAAATTATGCTATGTATCTCTTGTCATTATTGTGAATGTAACAAATACAACCAAAAATTCTAAAATAGTCTACTTTAGGTTTCTTCCCTTTGAGTAATTCTTAGGGGGTCTTTCCCTTCAGTTTATGCATTAAACTTCTATTCAACACATAGTTAGAGGTTTTCACTGCCTCTGCCCAAAAAGATAGAGGAAGGTGAGCATCTGACAATAATGTAGTTGCAGATTCAATAAGGGTTCTATTTATCCTTTCCGCTACCCCATTTTATTGAGGAGTTCTAGGAGCTGAGAAAGTGTGCCTGATCCCTTCACTCTGACAGAACTCTTGCATAGGAAGAGAATCAAACTATGTCCCATGATCACTTCTGATCAGGGTAATGTGAGTATTGAACTCACTCTGTATGCATTTGAGAAACTCTGTCAAATACTTAAAGTTATCAGACTTCTTCCTCAGAAAGAACACCCATGTGAATCTGGAGAAGTCATCTACACCCACTAAAGTATAAGATTTCCCTCCTAAGCTTTGTACTATATTGGATCCAAAAAGATCCACGTGTAACAGATACAATATCCTAGGTGAATCACTCTTATTAAGTGACTTGAAGCTATTTTTGGTTTGCTTGCCTAATTGACAAGCCCTGCAGAGTCCTTCCTTCTTGTAGGGGCCAGAAGGTAGTCCTCTAACAAGGTTGTCCTTGGATAGCCTAGCAATGGTTCTAAGGTTTATATGTCCTAGTCTCTTATGTCATAGTTCATTAGGTCTACATTTAGAATTAAACAGGCAAATATCTACTTTAGTTGAAAGAAAGTCTACTAAATAGATGTTACCTTTCCTTTTACCTGTCAACACAGTTGTGTTGTCCTATGATTTGATCTTTCATAAGGATTTGCTGAAAGTCACTTGGTAGCCTTCATCATATAGTTGACTGATACTGATCAAGTTGTGCTTCAGTCCTTCCACATAGGCTACTTTCTTGAATGTGACTGTGCCAATCTAAACTGCACCATATCCTTTTGTCAGTCCAAAGTTTGAATTACCAAATATGACTTTGGGTCCAATCTTGGCTTTATAGGATGTGAAATTATCCTAGTTTCCTGTCATGTGCTTTGAGCACCCACTATCCAGATACCATTGCTGGTTTGATGTTGGATAGGACTTCACCTGCACATAAAACAATTTACTTGTTTTTGACCCAGTTTACCTTGGGCCTAGGTTGATAACCTTTGAATTCAGAAATAAAAGACATCCCTGGTTGACTCTTACAACCTTCAGGATGATATCTCCTTGGAGGTATTATCCATTCAATATAAGGGTTAAATCTTTGGGATGAAGGACCCCTAGGTTTGGAATTTGATTTACCTTTGAAAAAGTTTTCAAAACTCTGATCTCTGCTCGACGATCGCTGAGCTGAGTTCGACGATCTTGGGTCAGATCGTCGAGCTCCGTTCGAAGATCGACTGTGGCAGAGTTCAAGGTTTAGAGATCGTCGACCTGAGTTCGACGATTTAGCCTGAGATCGTTGATCTGCATTCGACGATCGTCTAGCTCCGTTCGACGATTTCTGTTGAACTTTGGTTTTCTTAGGTAATCCAGAATTCTTCCTAGCTACCTCTACAACTCCCTTGCCTTTATCAGAGACAAATTTAATTGGGGTTGTTAATACTATAGGTTGGCTGGATGAAGCACCCAAGCCCAGTGTACTATTCAATCTTGAGTTCACTGTGCTTGTGATGTCCATTAGCTTGATACTTCTCCCATTAAGGGATTTTTCAAGCTTTTTGGCCTCTTATAGCTCACTTTTCAGTGAGGCTATCTGCTCCCTACAGCACTCCAACTCCTCATAGAGTTTGAGGTTATCTGATTTTAAGGTACTGTGTTCAGATAATTGATTTCTGAGAGAAATGATTTCCTTCTCAGATTTTAATAAGTCTAAACAAAGTGCTTTAAACTCATACTTGAAGTCCTCAGAATTAAAATCAAAAGAACTTATTACCTGGTCCTCTTCAATTTGAGTCTCTGATTCTGAATCTGACTCTTCTGCATCAGAACTTTGTTGTGAGGCATTGATAGCCATCATGCATAATTCCTTTTCTTTAGCATCATCTTCATCATCACTTGAGATGGATGAAGCTTCTGATTTTTCTTCTGTCTCACTCTAAGTTTTAGCAACAAATCTCTTCCTTGTGTGTTTGTTCTTGCTGGAGGAGGGTTTGCCATTGCTATTCTTCTTGAAGTCCTTATCTTTTCTTCTTTCTTTCTTGTCCTTTCTGTCCTTGTTTTTATTTTCTGGATAGTCAGGCACAATGTGGCCTGATTTCCTGCAACCAAAATAGATAATCTCTTTGTTATTTGATTTATCATACCTTAGCTTATCATGCTCTCTGTATGGTCTTTTCCTGAAATCCTTCCTAGACATTTTGTAAAATCTTTTGGCCAGTAGGCTTAACAGCTCTTCATTACCTGTGACTTTGTCTTCAGGCTGATCTTCAGTGGCTTTGAAAGCTATTGATTTCTCCTTTCTTATAGCTGGTGAGGCAGCCTTCTGCTCTTCTTCTCTATTTTTGATGAGCACCTCATAAGACTTGAGCTTGCCCAAGAGAGCTTCAGTTGTGATCTCATTCAGGCTTTTGGCATCCTTGATTGGCCAGATCCTTGAGTCCCAAGTGCTTGGGAAACACATTAAGATTTTATCATTTAGCTCAATCAATGAGATCTCTTTATCCAAAGTTTTCAGCTCATTTACTATGAGACTGAGTCTATTATATATGTCTGCTACTGACTCAGCTTCTCCTTTCTTGAAATTCTCATATTGGGTTATGAGGTGGGATCTTCTATCTTTTCTCTCATCAGTAGATCCTGAGACTATCTCAGATAGCTTGTCCCAGATGTCCTTTGCTGAGTTGCATTCAGCTACCTTTTGGAAAATTTCATCAGACATAGTCTGGGCTAGAATGTTCATAGATTTTGCATCAGCCAATTTCCATTTCTTTATTTCTGCATCTGTTCCTGAAGGACGTGGAACAACACTTATACTTGTGTTCTCTGGAGGTCTTGGACACACTGTCAAAACAGAATTGAAAATGTCCTCATCAATAGAGTTCATGTACAGTCTAATCCTTGCCTTCCAGAGTGCAAACTTAGATAGATTGCACACTGGAGGTCTGGTGCTAGCATAATCTTTGTTTTGGGCCTTGTTTTGTGAAGAAATAATTCTAATAACAAAATCAACACAAGCAGATCTAACTAGAGGGATCTTTGGGTTCAGGTGTTAGCCTGTGCAACCACTAAGGTGTGGTATTTTTAACCAACCCTGGAAGATGTGGTATGTTTAACCAACCTGTCTTTGATACCAATTGAAAGTGCAAATTAGATCTGATATACTCTAGAGGGGGTGAATAGGGTATGGTGTTTGCTAAAAACTTTTTATAACAGTTATTGTATTCCTAAGTGAACAGGGAAGCAAATAAACTAAAGCAACTATCTAATCAAAAAGCAACCACAAACCACAGCCAGAAACAAAAGAAAGTAAGCAACCAGAAGACACAAGGAGCTATAGTGGTTCCCCAATCAATCTGGGTACATCCACTCTTCTACCACCCTAGGTAGGAATCCACTGCAGGATGAGTTGATCAGGTGTCCTGGGCACCAATAAGCTTTTGATAAGGTACTCAAAAACCAAATCAGATTTTTTGATCAGGTGTCTTTCCACCACTGAGTTTTGACAAGGTCTCAGAAATCAGCACAAACTTTTGAAGGGAGTTTGATAAACCCTTTTACAGCAGAGTGAAAGAGAGAGGGATGAGATGATCTTCTCTGTCAACAATCAGAGAAAAGATAGTGCATTTTGTCAAAGCTCCCCCTGAACTCTGTAGTTGTTCAGGAAGTGAAGCTTTGCAGTAGGGTGATAGGCCTTCATAATATTTGATCTCCAGCAAAAGATGATTTCAGCAGCAACTAAAATGTGTGGTGTTTGGAGTCTTGAATGATGTTGGCCTTTGAATACTGGAATCAAGAGAGATCTGAAAATTTCAGTTAGTTGATCTCCTTTTGTGATGGTGTTCTTATATGAATTCTTTAGACTGAGAATGTCTGCAACTTTTTCTCTTCTGTTGTGTAATTGTTGTTGTTGCAGAATGTGTCTAACTGTTCTCTTTTTTTTTCAGCAGAATATGAATATATCTTTTATTCCTTAGATCTGAATAGAAATGATCCTCTGTCCAAGATAGCCGTTAGCATGTCAATAAATGACTTCCTTAACTGTATTTTGTCTTCTGGAGGAAAGTCCAATAAAACATTCCTTTGAAAATCCCTTGAAACTTGCTCCAGATTAATTGAAAATAGCTACAAGATCTTTGACATAAATGCTGATAATAATTCTACAACTGTCTGAATTTGAATCTTGAAAAACGTCGATCTCTACAGAAAAACGTCGACCTGAGCTCTACTATCATTGAACTGAGCTCAGAGACTGAACTTAGACTGAAACGGAGATCGTCGATCTGAGCTCAACTATCGTCGAACTGAGCTCAGAGATAGAGAAACAAACTGGAGTCAAGAACGTCGATCTGAGCTCGAAGATCGTCGAATGGAGTTCGACGACATGTTGAAGTTGAGCTCAGAGATCGTCATGTGGAGTTCGACGATTCATCAAAGTGAGCTCAGCTATCGTCGAATGGAGTTCGACGATTCGTCGTACTGAGCTCGACGAAATGACTTAGTCTCCAGTACTGAAAAATCTGGTCTTGAGGGCAGCTTGCAAACCTAACTACTAACCCTTAGACTCAATTCTAATTGACCTTTAGATCTATACAAGGAGGTCAAAATAGATTTCCTAAAAGACATAGTGATCCTTGCCCAAATCAGTAATAGGGTGTTCCAATAGAATCCTTGGCCATGACCACCTCGAAGAGAACCTGATAAACTTTGTCTCCCTGTAGGTGGGTCTTGACGGCCTGCACAGACGATAATAATAACAGGTGGGATGGTGTAATACCTTTGATAATAATAGAGGAGTCTCCGTGCCTCACGGTGATCCTCTTCGCCAAGCAGTCGATCTAGGCATGGTTCTAGTATAACCACGTCATTCCCCGTATGAGATCATAGTCCGACATCCTCAGGATCGTCGCTGGTGCCTCAAACGCCTTCCTGCTGATCTCTGCCTCCATTTTACAATGAGAAGAGGTCACGAGCTCCGATCCATCGTGCAGATGCACCCTCATCATCCTACCTGTGAATTGCTCTACACCTGCCAGACCTTTCACGAAGTCCTCTGACACAAATGAGTTTGAAGCCCCGGTGTCGAAGAGTGTGTGAGCGGGCTTGCCGCTTATGAAAACCACGCCTGAGGTAATTAAGTGTCTTAGTGTTCTAGTTGTAGTTTTTCTTTCTTTTCCTAATTTCTAACTAGTTTGTTTCTATGAGAACTAGTTCTTATGCAAGAAGGAAATTGAATGTACTGATATACCTACTATAACCTGCTCCAGGTCCCGGGGTTGTGCTAGATCTAGCACGTACATCTGCTCCCTCTCTGGCCTGTGGCCTCCGCCCTGATATCCCCGTCCTTCTTCGTACCCTCAGCCCCCAAACTGCCGATGATGTGGAGCACCCTGAAGTGCTGGTGGGGGCTCTCGCCTCATGGGACAATTTCTCTTGAAATGCCCCGGCTGATTGCAATGGAAGCACACCGACGCCTGCTCTGCTATCATCGGTATCTCCAGCATCTATAAGGGCTGAGGTGCCAAAACCCCCTGATTAATCTACTCCGGTCCAATCTCCTGACGGGGTTGATCCTCGTTCCTTCTTTCCTCGATGATCTGGCCTCGAGGACAGTCTCTACGTCCTCCAATTACTGCATTGTCAGCAGACCTATTCCGGCTCTTGACTGTAAGGTGATCTGCCAACCTTTTCTTAGCCAGAATCCTGGCCAAGATTCCCTCGGAGATGAAGAGGAGGGCCTATCTCATATCGTCATGCACCCCTTGTATAACCTCCAGGCATATCCAGTGTTGTCCAACTGGTAAGAGTCCGCATAACGGGCTAAGTGAGTAAACTCCTGGTAATACTCCAGCACTATCCTGTTGCCCTGCTTCAACCACAGGAACCTATCCTCTAGCTCGTCCCTCGCCGACTGAGGCATGAAATGTCCCAGAAGTGCCACTCTGAACTCTCCCCAAGATATATCTGCACAATCTATATCCGCAAAGGTGGTGTCTAGCTGTGACTTCCACCACCTCTTCCCGTGCGACTCCAAGCAGGAGACTGCCAAAGCAACTGCCTCCTCAGTGTGGCATCGTATCCCTGCTAGCATCTCATAGATGGTACCCAACCATTCCTTTGTGCGAATTGCCGACTTCGTCCCCTGGTAGGATGGGGGGAAGTGCCCGGAAGGCACTCATCCAGTTGGCCCTGGGATTTGGCTGTGGAGCCGGGGCCTGCTGAGCTCTGAAGGCCTCCAGGATGGCCGTCAAAGTTTGCCGCATCTCCATCTGCTGAAACGGAACTGGAGCCGACGGAGGTATAACTATATTCTGAGCCAGAGGTGTCCCCTGCTGTGGGTCAGGGTTCGTCGCAGGATACAAGGAAAATTTCCAACGGTCAGATAGCGTACCAATGGAATAAAAGGAGGAGAAAAATGGACTTTTACATGTGATTACTCTTATGGGCCCACAACTGCTTCCGCTGCTACTTTGTCCGCAAACTAAGCTCGTGCGGGGGGGGGGGGGGGGGGCTAAGGTTATTATGGACTACTTCTCTTTTAGATCGAGGTTTCCTCTGATACCACTTGTAAGACCCCCCCCCCCCATTTTCTTTTAAAAATGCTGGGGTCTTAGGCCCAAAAATGCCGTTTTGCGGTGGCCCCGACACTCGGGAAGCCGCCACTACAAAATGTTGATTCTGCCAGCCTTTTCGATCATCATAAAGACACCAGTAATCTTGAATGAAATAGCTGAGTCCACAATGTCATATATATAATAAGAGAAATCAAAACATTTCCATAAGTAGAATAAGAGAAAGTACTGTAGAGTAACAAAACGAAAATATAAACGGGCTTAAGCCCGGTACATCAGATCCTCGCTACAATCTCTCGCAGAAGCTATAAAAATGCTATCACTCAAAGAGCTGGTCGCTTGTTCTCCGGTACTAGACTGGCCCACCTCCATGCGCATCATACTCCGCTGGTGCTGGTCCCTGTGCTACTTGTTAACCCAGAAATCGGCGATCCTTCCCAAGGTGGCCAGCTGGCTCATCGTGACCCTTAGATTCTCCCTTTTGATCGCGATGGGTCCCAGCGTAGGCGGACAGTCTTCCCTATCCGCCTAGGTCTCCTAGCAACCGCGTGCCCTGCGGGACGGCGAGCTATTCCCATGGCTCACCCTCGCGGGACATGCGGTTAGGTCCGCTAATCATACAGTCTTTTCCTTGCAGGAGTCCGCCAACAGCAGTACCAGGAGCGGCCTCCTATTTCTCCCAAGGGGCGGTGGTCTCCTACCGCCGTCTGCCGAGGAAGCCCGCCAGGGGCGACCTCCCTGCTGCCCGAGGGGCGGCGGCCTCCTGCCGCCGTCCGCCGAGGCCGCCCACCCCGGGCGGCCTCTGCCCGCCAGCCGGGCGGACTCCACCCGGAGTCCGCCCAGGCCGCCCGCTAGGGGGCGGCCCCGGCTCCAGCCGGGCGGACTCCACCCGGAGTCCGCCCAGGCCGCCCGCTAGGGGGCGGCCCCGGCTCCAGCCGGGCGGACTCCACCCGGAGTCCGCCCAGGCCGCCCGCTAGGGGGCGGCCCCGGCTCCAGCCGGGCGGACTCCACCCGGAGTCCGCCCAGGCCGCCCGCTAGGGGGCGGCCCCGGCTCCAGCCAGGCGGACTCCACCCGGAGTCCGCCCAGGCCGCCCGCTAGGGGGCGGCCCCGGCTCCAGCCGGGCGGACTCCACCCGGAGTCCGCCCAGGCCGCCCGCTAGGGGGCGGCCCCGGCTCCAGCCGGGCGGACTCCACCCGGAGTCCGCCCAGGCCGCCCGCTAGGGGGCGGCCCCGGCCTGCCGGGCGGACTCCTCCCGGAGTCCGTCCAGGTCGCCCGCTAGGGGGCGACCTCCAGTTTTCTGCAGGTGGGTCCTTCCGCTTGCTTCCTCAGGCAATAGTGGCGGACGCAAAATCTCTGTCCGCGGAGTCTGCGCAGGTCGTCATGCTGATGTCACTGGGCCCCGCTTCTAGAAGAACTTCTCTGGGCCTATAAATAGCCCATGGTGCCTCTCATTCTGGATCACGCCAGATGGTTGGAGGATCCTGCAAGTCCTGCCAGCAAACCCTGCGGACTCCGTTTTCCAGTCCGCGCAGTCCGTCATCACCTCCTTCAGCAAGCTCTGCGGACTCAGTTTCCTGTCCGCGCAGCTCTCCAGCAGCTTGCCAGCAGACTCTGCAGACTCAGTTTCTCAGTCCTCCAGCTTGCCAGCAGACTCTTTTACTTAGTCTCTAGCAGCTTCTCCTCTGCTTTCTGGCACTTTCTTCTCTCTTAGCCGCCAGCTTCTCCTTGTACCCCTTTATTGATTTATTGCAAAGGTGTACTTGTAAGCTTGTAATCTCTAGCTTTTAATAAAAGGAAAGCCCGTCGTAGGAGTGGCATTTAGGCCGCGGCGGGCGAAGTGTGTTGTTGCCGCTGCTAGCGGCCCCCTTCTTCTTCTTCTCCTCTGCTCAGCAAGTCTTGCTCCTCTGCTCAGCAAGCCTTGCTCCTCTGCTCAGCAGACTTCTTCTCAGCCCAGCTCAGCTCTCCTCGGCTTCCAACCTGCAAGCACAACCGTCACATTAGCCGTCTGCTCGACAGCTCCTGGTCAACCTCCTTCTCCTCTCTTGATCAACCCGCTCTGTTGGTCAAGCTTCTCTCCTCTATCCCCGCAACCCTCTTTGACAAGCCGTTTGCTCCACTCTCGAGCACCCAGAGGCTTCCTTCCGTCCCTCCTCTCCTCCTCTCCTAGCTTGTGAGACCGAACACCCCCTCCGTGTTAGCTGGCTGGTGCCCCGCGATGTTTTCGCGCATCAACACTACTGGTCCCTGTCTCCCATCCGGAGCCACTGTAATGCTGCTGGTACCTGAATATTGCTCTCTCTATGAAGATCAAAAAGGCCGGTAGAATTAGTGTTTTGTAGTGGCGGCTATCCCGAGAGTCAGGGCCACTGCAAAACAGCGGTTCTGGGCATAAGACCCCGGGGTTTAAAAAAAGGGGGTCTTATAAGTGGTATCATAGCCAGGTTTCGATCCTGGGACCTGTCGGTTATGGGCCTATATCGAATCATTCCCCGCACGAGACCGGGTAGTCCATGTATGAAATCCATGGTTATATCCTCGAACTTCCATCCCGACACCGGAAGTGGTTGTAGTAATCCGGCCGAATTCTTACACTCCACCTTTACGAGTTGGCAAGCTTCGCAATGCGTCACAAAATACGTAATGTCCTTCTTCATGCCTGACCAGTACATCGTTCTCTTCAAGTCCGTTGTCATCTTGGTGATCCCCAGATGCATTGAGTATCTGCTATAGTGAGCCTTTGCCATGATGTCCTCCTGAATCTGGCCTCCTTCTGGTATATAAACCCTGCCTCGAAAATATAGTAGTCCATCTCTCAACGAGTAATCTCCTGTTGTGCCTTCCTCCAAGGCACTAAATATCGGTTCTGCCCTCGCATCCGGCCTCTGCCTGTCCCTGATGTGATCCTGAAAATCATCGGTGGCAACCATCGATTTTAGATACTCCTTATATAATTCCGGATCGTCCTCGGACACTAAGGATATCTGCATCTCCTTAAATGTTTTTACCAACTCTAAGGCCATCAGCTGCCGACCTACTCCTGATGTATTCACTCTCCGGCTCAAAGTGTCTGCCACCACGTTTGCCTTCCCGGGATGGTAATGCATGGTGTACTGGTAGTCCGATAAAAACTCCACCAAGCGTCTTTGCCTGATGTTCAGCTCCTTCTGTGTGTTCACATACTTCAGATTTTTATGATCTGAGAATATGTCGCAGTGCACACCATATAAATAGTGTTGCTAGATCTTTAGTGCAAAAACAACTGCCCCCATCTCCAAATCGTGCACCGGGTAATTCTGCTCATGCTTCTTTAGCTGACGGGAAGCATAGGCTATTACGTGCCTGTTCTGCATCAGAACGACACCCATCCCCTAAAAGGAAGCATCTGTATACACCTGGAATCCTTCCTTCCTTGATGGAAGAGCAAGGATGGGAGCCGAGGTAAGCCGACCCTTCATCTCCAGAAAGGCAGACTCGCATCATGGCGACCAAATGAAAGGAGACTCCTTCTTCATCGGGGATGTGAGTGGGAGAGCAATCCGAGAGAACCCTTCTACGAACTTCCGTAATAACCGGCAAGTCCTAAGAAACTCCAAACCTCTGTGGCCATCTTCAGCGGTGGCCAATCTCGTACTACCTGGACTTTCACCGAATCTACTGCCAAACCCGCTCCACTGATAATATGGCCCAAAAATTCCACCTCTTTTAGCCAAAATTGGCACTTAATAAACTTAGCATACATCTTATGCTCTCGAAGCTTCTCTAAAGTCAAAGACAGATGTCTCGCATGCTCCTCTTCAGTCTTTGAGTAGATAAGGATGTCGTCAATGAATACGATGACGAAGACATCCAGATATTCCTCGAACACCCGGTTCATTAAGGCCATGAATGCGGAGGGTGCATTCTTGAGTCTGAAAGGCATCACGGTAAACTCGTACAACCCTTATCTACTGCTGGAAGCCATCTTCGGGATGTCTTCCTCCTGAATGCATAACTGGTAGTACCCCGACCTCAGGTCCAGCTTGAAAAACCAATGAGCTCCCTCCAGTTGGTCAAATAGCTCATCTATCGTTGTCAAGGGATACATATTCTGGACCGTCAGCCTGTTCAGGGCCTGGTAATCAATACACAACCGAAGTGTCCCGTCCTTCTTCTTAACGAATAGCACCGGAGCACCCCACGGTGAAGATCTAGGCCGGACGAACCCGGCTTCCACTAACTCTGGAAGCGGGCTTCGAAATTCCACCAACTCCTTCGGGGCCATTTGGTATGGATCCCTGGATACCAGCTTAGACCCCCAGCACGAGCTGAATCTGAAAGTCCTTCTCCCCATACAGGGGTAGCCCTGGTAGCTTCTCCGGAAATACATCGGCAATGTCCCGCACAACTGGAATATCTGATATAGAATCCTTGGCCACAACCATCTCGAAGAGAACCTGATAAACTTCGTCTCCCTATAGGTGGGCCTTGATGGCCTGCACAGACAATAATAATAATAGGTGGGCTGGTGTAATACCTTCGATAACAATAGAGGAGTCCTCGTGCCTCACTGTGATCCTCTTCGCCAAGCAGTCGATCTGGGCATGGTTCCAGTGTAACCACGTCATGCCTAGTATGATATCATAGTTCGGCATCCTCAGGATCATCGCTGGTGCCTCAAACGTCTTCCCGCCGATCTCTACCTCCATTTTACAATGAGAAGAGGTCACGAGCTCCGATCTGTTGGAACACCCTATTAATGATTTGGGCAAGGATCACTATGTCTCTTAGGAAACCAGTTTTTGACCTCATTGTATAGATCTAAAGGTCAATTAGAATTGAGTCTAAGGGTTAGTACTTAGGTTTGGAAGCTGCCCTCAAGACCAGGTTTTTCAGTTTTGGAGACTAAGTCATTTCGTCGAGCTCAGGACGACGAATTGTCGAACTCCATTCGACGATCGCTGAGCTCACTTCGACGAATCGTCGAACTCCATTCGACGATCTCTGAGCTCAACTTCAACAAGTCGTCGAACTCCATTCGACGATCTTCGAGCTCAGATCGACGTTCTTGACTCCAGTTTGATTCTCTATCTCTGAGCTCAGTTCGACGATTGTAGAGCTCAGATCGACGATCTCTGTTTCTGTCTAAGTCCAGGCTCTGAGCTCAGTTCAACGATAGTGGAGCTCAGTTCGACGTTTTTCTAAAGAGTTAGACAATTTTCAAGATTCAAATTCAGACAGTTGTGGAATTATTGTCAGCATTTAATTCAGAGATATTGTAACCGTTTTTCATTAATCTGGAGCAAGTTTCAAGGTATTTTCAAAGAAATGTTTTATTGGAATTTCCTCCAGAAGACAAATGCAGTTAAGGAAGTCATTTATTGACAAACTAACGACTATCTTGGACAGAGAATCATTTCTATTCAGATAAAGGAAAAAAAGTTAGTTTTTCATTCTCCTCAAAACAGAGTTAGACACACAACTTCTGCAACAATAATTCTCTACAATAACAACTCTTACTACAACAATCACACAAGAGAAAGAAAGAGTGTTGCAGACATTCTCAGTCTCAAAGATTCATACAAGAACATAAATCACAAAAGGAGATCAACCAACTGAATTTTCAGATCTCTCTTGATTCAAGTGTTCAAAGGCCATCATCATTCAAGACTCCAGACACCTCACATTTCAGCTGTTGCTGAAATCATATTTTGCTGAAGATCAAATCATCTGAAGGTCTATCACCCTACTGCAATGCTTCACTTCCTGAACAACTGAAGATCTCAGAGGGAGCTTTGACAACATCCACTATCTTCTCTATGACTGTTGACAGAGAAGATCATCTCTCTCCCTCTCTCTCTCCCTCTCTGCTGTAAAGGGTTTTTCAAACTCCCTTCAAAAGTTTATGATTGGTTTCTAAGACCTTATCAAAACTCAGTGGTGGCAAGACACCTGATCAAAAAAATCTGGTTTGGTTTTTGAGCACCTTATCAAAAGCTCATTGGTGCCCAGGACACCTGATCAACTCATCCTGCAGTGGATTCCTACCTAGGGTGGTAAAAGAGTGGATGTACCCAGTTTGGTTGGGGAACCACTATAGCTCCTTGTGTCTTCTGGTTGCTTGTTTTTCTTTTGTTTTCTGTATGTGCCTTGTGATTGATCTGTGATAGTTCTGTGTTTAGATTTACTTTATGATATTTGCTTCCCTATTCACCTAGGAATACAACAACTGTTGTAAAACGTTTTTAGCAAGCACCATACTCTATTCACCCCCCTCTAGAGTATATCATATCTAACTCACACTTTCAATTGGTATCAGAGCCATGTTGGTTAAACATAGCACATCTTCCAAGGTTGGTTAATAATAACACACCTTAGTGGTTGCACAGGCTAACACCTGAACCCAAATATCCTTCCAGTCAGATCAGCTTGTTTTGATCTTGTTATTAGAATTATTTTGTCACAAAACATGGCCCAAAATAAAGATTATGCTAGCACCAGACCTCCAGTTTGCAATCTGTCTAAGTTTGCACTTTGGAAGGCAAGTATTAGACTGTATATGAACTCTATTGATGAGGACATTTTCAATTCTGTTTTGACAGTGTGTCCAAGACCTCCAGAGAACACAAGTACAAATGTTGTTCCACCTCCATCAGGAACAGATGCAGAGATCAAGAAATGGAAAGTTGTAGATGCAAAAGCTATGAACATTCTAGCCCAGACTATGTCTGAGGAGATATTCCAAAAGGTAGCTGAATGCAACTCAGCAAAGGACATCTGGGACAAGCAATCTGAAATAGTCTCAGGATCTGCTGATGAGAGAAAAGACAGAAGATCTCACCTCATAACCCAATATGAGAATTTCAAAAAAGGAGAAGATGAGTCAGTAGCAGACATGTATAATAGACTCAGTCTTATAGTCAATGAACTGAAAACTTTGGATAAAGAGATCTCATTGACTGAGCTAAATGATAAAATCCTAATGTGCTTCCCAAGCACTTGGGACTCAAGGATCTGGCCTATCAAGGATGTCAGAAGTCTGACTGAAATCACAACAGAAGCTTTCTTGGGCAAGCTCAAGTCTTATGAGCTGCTCATCAAAAATAGAGAAGAAGAGCTGAAGGCTGCTTCACCAGCCACAAGAAAGGAAAAATCAATAGCTTTCAAAGCCACTGAAGATCAGCCTGAAGACAAGGTCACAGGCAATGATGAGTTGCTTAGCCTACTGGCCAAAAGATTTTACAAGCTGGCCAGAAAGGACTTCAGGAAAATATCATACAAAGAGCATGACAAGCCAAGGTATGCTAAATCAAATAACAAAGAGATTATCTGTTTTGGTTGCAGGAAACCAGGCCACATTGTGCCTGACTATCCAGACAACAAAAACAAAGACAAAAAGGATAAGAAAGAAAGAAGAAAAGATAAGGACTTTAAGAAGAATAGCAATGACAAACCCTCCTCCAGTAAGAACAAACACACAAGGAAGGGATTTGTTGCTGAAACTTGGAGTGAGACAGAAGAAGAATCTGAAACTTCTTCCAGCTCAAGTGATGATGAAGATGATGCTGAAGAGAAGTAATTCTGCATGATGGCTATCAATGCCTCACAACATAATTCTGATGCAGAAGAGTCAGAATCTGATTCAGAGACTCAACCTGAAGAGAACCAGGTAATAGACTCTTTTGATTTAAACTCTGAGGACTTCAAGTATGAGTTTAAAGCACTATGTTTAGATTTATTAAAATCTGAGAAGGAAATCATTTCTCTCAGAAATCAATTGTCTGAACACAGTACCTTAAAATCAGATAACCTCAAACTCTCTGAGGAGTTGGAGTGTTGTAGGGAACAGATAGCTTCACTGAAAAGTGAGCTATCAGAGGCCAAAAAGCTTGAAGAATCTTTTAATGGGAGAAGCATCAAGCTAATGAACATCATAAGCACAGTGAACTCTAGATTCAATAGTACACTGGGCTTGGGTGCTTCATCTAGCGAACATATATTATTAACAACCTCAATCAAGTTTATCTCTGATAGAGGGAAGGGAGTTGTAGAGGTAGCTAGGAAAAATTCTGACTTACCTAAGAAAACCAAGGTTCAACAGAAATCGTCGAACGGAGCTAGACGATCGCAGAACGGAGATCAACGATCTTAGGCAAAATCGTTGAACTCAGGTCGACGATCTCTAAACCCTGAACTCTGGTACAGTCGATCTTCGAACGGAGCTCGACGATCTGACCCAAGATCGTCGAACTCAGCTCAGAGATTGTCGAGCAGAGATCAGAGCTTTGAAAATTTTTTCAAGGGTAAATCAAAATCCAAACCCATGGGTCCTTCATCCCAAAGCTTTAACCCTTATACTGAATGGATAATACCTCCAAGGAGATATCATCCTGAAGGTTATAAGAGTCAACCAGGGATGTCATTTATTTCTGAATTTAAAGGTTATCAACCTTGGACCAAGGTAAACTGGGTCAAAAACAAGTAAATCGCTTTATGTGTAGGTAAAGACCTATCCAACATCAAACCAGCAATGGTATCTGGATAGTGGGTACTCAAAGAACATGACAGGAAACAAGGACAACTTCACATCCTTTAAAGCCAAGCTTGGACCCAAAGTCATATTTGGTGATTCAAATTTTGGACTAACAAAAGGATATGGTGCATTCCAGATTGGCACATTCACATTCAAGAAAGTAGCCTATGTTGAAGGACTGAAGCACAACTTGATCAGTATCAGTCAACTATGTGATGAAGGCTACAAAGTGACTTTTAGCAAATCCTTATGCAAGATCATATCAGAGGATAACACAACTATGTTGACAAGTAAAAGGAAAGGTAATATCTATTTAGTAGATTTTCTTTCAACCAAAGTAGATATTTTCCTGTTTAATTCTATTAGTAGACCAAATGAACTATGGCATAAGAGACTAGGGCATATAAACCTTAGAACCATTGCTAGGTTATCCAAGGATAACCTTGTTAGAGGACTACCTTTTGGCCCCTACAAGAAGGAAGGACTCTGCACGGCTTGTCAATTAGGCAAGCAAACCAAAAATAGTTTCAAGTCACTTAATAAGAGTGATTCACCTAGGATTTTGTATCTGTTTCACATGGATCTTCTTGGACCCATTACAGTACAAAGCTTAGGAGGGAAATCTTATACCTTAGTGGTTGTAGATGACTTCTCTAGATTCACATGGGTGTTATTTCTGAGGAAGAAGTATGATAACTTTAAGTATTTGACAGAGTTTCTCAAATGCATACAGACTGAGTTCAATACTCACATTGCCCTGTGAAAGTGCAGCTAGATCTGATATACTCTAGAGGGGGGGGTGAATAGAGTATGGTGCTTAAAAACCTTTTACAACAATTATTGTAATCTGAGTGAACAGGGAAGCAAATATTAAATATAATCACAAAACTATCTAATCACAAAGCAATCACAGCCAGAAACAAAAATAAAAACAAGCAAGCCAAAAGATATAAGGAGCTATAGTGGTTCCCCTAAACATGGGTACATCCAATCTTCTACCACCCTAGGTAGGAATCCACTGCAGGATGAGTTGATCAGGTGTCCTGGGCACCAATGAGCTTTTGATAAGGTGCTCAAAAACCATATCAGATTTTTTGATCAGGTGTCTTGCCACCAATGAGCTTTTGATAAGGTGCTCAAAAACCAAGCACAAAGTTTTGAAGGGAGGTTGAAAACTCTTTACAGAGAGTGGGATGAGAGAGTGATGGAAGTCTTCTCTTTCTCAGAGCAGCTGAGAAGACTATGTGGATTTGATGTTGTCAAAGCTCCCCCTGAGTTCTTGAGATGTTCAGGAAATGAAGCTTTCTTGTAGGGTGATAGGCCTTCAGAAGTTGATCTCCAGCAAATGATGATTTCAGCAATAGCTGAAATGTTAGGTGTCTGGAGTCTTGAAAGATGTTGGCCTTGAACACTTGAATCAAAGAGGATCTGAAGATTTTAGATTTATTGATCTCCTTTGGTGTGTGTTCTTGTATGAATTCTTTTAGATAGAGAGTGTCTACAACTCTTTCTCTTGTGTAATTGTTGTTGAGAGAGTTGTTGTTCCAAAGAAGAGTTGTTGTAGAGAATGTTTTTTGTTCTTCTTCTTCTTGTGCACTCTCTACTGATGATATCAGAATTCAAAAATCTTGTACTTTATTCCTTTTTTTTGAATAGAAAATGATCCACTGTCAAGAATAGCAGTTGGCCAGTCATTAAATGACTTCCTTAATTGCAATTGTCTTCTGGGGGAAAGTCCAAAGAAACATTCCTTGATAATCCCTTGAAACTTGGTCCAGAATAAATGAAAACAGCTAGAAAATCTTCTGAATTAATTGCCGAGAATAACTCCTTAACTGTTCTGAATTTGAATCTTGAATATCATTGAACTCTTCAGAAAAACGTCGAACTGAGCTCTACTATCGTCGAGCTGAGCTCAGCGATTTGGACTTAGACAGCAACAGAGATCGTCGATCTGAGCTCAACTATCGTCGAACTGAGCTCAGAGATAGAGAATCAAATACTGGAGTCAAGATCGTCGAACTGAGCTCGTAGATCGTCGAATGGAGTTCGACGATTTGTTGAAGTTGAGCTCAGCGATCATCAAATGGAGTTCGACGATCCGTCGAAGTTGAGCTAGATGATCATCGATTGGAGTTCGACGATTCGTCATACTGAGCTCAACGATATGACTTAGTCTCCAAACTGAAAAACCTTGGTCTTGAGGGCAGCTTCCAAACCTAACTACTAACCCTTAGACTCAATTCTAGTTGATCTTTAGATCTATACAGGAGGTCAAAAACAGGTTTCCTAAAGACATAGTGATCCTGACCCAAATTAGTAATATGGTGTTCCAACAATCTCCCCCTATTTGGGTTAGGATTACTATTTACAAAACTTGAAGAAATTAAAGAACAACATACAAAGCAACAATAAACAATCAACAAGCAGAATCACAGATATATATTATCCCAAACAGAAATCAGAAATCACAACAATTGTCACCTTACAGAATTATTCTTTCTCCTTACACTTTATAAGTTTGATTTCTCTATTAGGATTGAGATCTTCTTTCTTTGACCTTCTGTCATCTGCTGTACCTAGAGAAGTTTGTTGTTTGGGCCTTGGTACCACAGCTTCAGGATGCAGCTCCATATATCTATCAAAATCAAAGAATTTGCTTGAGGCATATCTTTCCAGTTCTTTCTTTCTTTGTTCAGACAATGTAGTAATGTTGGAGGAATCTCTGCCTTGCTCTCTAGCTTTCTTAATTTGATCCAGGGAAGCTAGCTCTTTCATCCTGGCAGTCCATGCAGTAGGGTTATTTTCTGGATCTTCAAAGGGCACTGGAGTCTCATATCTGTTAGATGGATTATCTTGAGGAGCTCTGGATGAGACTACTTCTTTTAACTTATAGGGAAAAGGGCCTGAAGTTCTATCTGATGAAGCTTGTCCTTCCTTAGAGTATGGATGTTGCCTTGAATAGCCTTTTGAGTAGACTTGGAATTCCCTTTGACTTCCTCTATAGTTTCCTCTTCTAGATTGAGAACCTCTGGACTGGCTTCCCCTATAATAAGATCTTTCATGAGGCTGATAGGGGGTTTGGCTTTTAGCAGAAGGTTGAGCAGCTGAGCTTCCACCTGCACCTACATCAGGAGGAGGTGGTGGAGGAGGATGAGGATGATGAAACTGGGAAGATCCTTTCACATACTTCCTCTTCTTCTTCATAGCTTTAAGTTGGTTCTTTGAATACTGCATCCAATGCCCAGTAATGGGACAGTCATGAAGAATGTAATAAGGAATATCATTAGTGTCCTTTACTTTGGTTGGAGGCACCCTTTTCATAGCTTTGCTACTTGCCTTCCTTTTCCTGGCTATGGTGGCAGAAGAATCATCAGAATCAGTCTTAAATTCATCACTCTCAGAGCTTTGCTCATCATATAAAGCATCAATCTTTTTCATATATTCTTTCTGAAGTAGGGTTGGAGCAGATGAAGTAGCAGTGGTGACAGCAGCAGATACAGCACTAGTAGCAATAGATATAGAAGTTGTAGCAGTAGTAGTAACAACAGGCACAAAAGTTTCAGGAGCAACACTCTTGGAAGATATAGCAGCAGTAATATCAGCAGTAATTGGAGCAGCAACAGATTCAGATAAAACTTTTTCAGATACACTACGTTCAGAGATAATATTTTCAGCATCAGCAATAGCAGCAGGCTCAAAATCATATGCCTCTGTCATATGTATATCATCAGAAACTGGATCATCAGCAGCAGCATCACTGACAGCAGCATCAACAGATTCAACAACAATATTTGCAGCAGGAGTAGCAGCAGCATCACTGGAACCAGAAGGCTCAACAATATATATGGAGGATATATAGGAGCTAACTAAGCTGGAATCACAGCTAGAGAAGGGCACAATGGCCTTGGAAAGATCCTCTGATGGCTGGACTGCAACTTTCTTTGGTAGACAACTGAAATAAATTGAATCAAAATCTGAGAGGAGGGACCTGAGGTCTACTGAAAAGACAGCAACTTGAGGTGGAACTGGAGCTTGAGTTGGGGAAACAGCAGCAGCAGCAGGAACTGAAGAAATGATAGCAGGCAATCTCACCACTTCATTAGGAATCTCCCCCTGCCTAGATTCAGAGAATGCTGGATCAAGGAACACTAATAAAGGGATTGCCTGAGGAAATAGAGAGGATAGCCTGGCAGATAGGGCTGCAACAGACTGAAGTAATGGAGCCAAGGAGGTCTCCAATAGAAGTGAAAGCCTGGGAGCTATCAGTTCATATAACTTGTCAGCTAGGGCTGGAATATCTACTTGCTCAGCAGGCAATTGAGCAGAGGTAGAGGATGGAGGAGAAACTGGTGATGGTGGTGGAGAGCTGGTGGATGGTAGAAGTGAAGGTTGAGGTGTGGGTATTGTGGGGATGGAAGATAGTGGTATGTAGATAGAGGGTGTGAAGGTGGGTTGATCAATAATGTCTTGCAGAAGTTGTTGGTAAGATGTAGAGGAGGAGGGTAGCTCAGGAGGAGATGAGGGTGAATCATCCATGAAGGAATCATCAAGAAGATTGAATGAGGGAATGGTGGATGATGTGTCCATGTCTGGGTGAGGGTAGTGGTGTAATGGATGGAATACTTCTTCTGTTATTGGAAGAGTGGTGATTGGAGATGGAATAGATGTTGGAGAAGGGCTGGAAATGATGATTGTGGATGAAATTTGAATGGTGGATGGAACTGGAGGGGATGAAATTTAAGTTGGAGGAGGGGAAGCAGCAGCAGGCAAGTCTTCTATAGGGGCAGAGACTTGAGGGGAAGTGACTGTTACAGTCCTGGTGCCTGAAGTTGTGCTTGCAGAAGGCCTGCTAGGCTTGGTTATCTGCCTGTCCCATTTGCCAAATAGGGCACAGGACAATCTCTTTGATGCATTGATGTGCATCCCAAAAGAGACTAGCAAGGTAGGGCATCTGTTCTGAAGAAAGAGCCCTAGGATCCTCCCAAAATTCACAAAGTTCTTATTGATTTTCTTCTTAATCAGGTCAAAGAAGACCTCTCCCCAGTTCAACTGTTTCTTATCCACAATGGCTCCCATCAAGCACAGCTGATATCTAGAGATAGTATCATGTGCTGAATGCTTGGCCAGCTGAACCTTTCCTACTACATCAGCTAAGAATCTATATTCCACAGCTAGGTTCTTCTTCAGCAGCTTGCTAGGGTTAGCATCAGAGTGACCCATTCGTGCAAGCAAATCTGAAAATTCCTCTCCAGATAACTCAGCAGAATCTCTTCCAGAACTTAACTCAAAAACCTCTGTCAGAATGGCTGGAGTCAAAGGTACCTGGGTTACAGAAATTGAACCAACTACTGTGTTTTGGTCCTGGTTGTGGGCAGTGTAGACCCACTCCTTAATCCCATCAGCAGCCAGTTTGATTCTGGTGGTCATAATGGTAACAAGCTTCTGCTCCTTGAACAGTTCCAGAATGTCCTGAAACGCCTGATCAGTGGTGCTTAAGGACTCTATGTCTATATCAAATCCAGCATCGAATTTCATTGCGGCAAGAACGGCAACAGAGACGGCCATGGTTACCTGCAAAAATCAACAAACAAAATGACCAAGTGTAGAGATGTTTGGAGGGAAAGAGAATTTTTGCAGAGAGATTGAAAGCGCAAAAGGAGAACGACGGTGAAAAACGAATTTTATATTAGGGTTCGACGGAGAAAAGGAAAGATCGTTGAACTCAGTTCGACGATCGAGGCTTCTAAAGGAATCTGAAGGGTCTTCAATATCGTCGATCTCCGTTCGACGATATTGGAGAGCGTCGAGCTCTATTCGACGATCGTTCAGAGAACAACATCGTCAAGCGCCATTCGACGATCGTTGACCGGAAGAGATAGTTGAACCCTATCTGAGAAGTGCAGAACTCAGGACGACAATTTCGGAAATCATCGATCTCCGTTCGACGATCTGGGGGAATATCATCCAGCGCAGTTCAGAGACTAGAAATACACTCTAGACACTAAGAAAAATCAAGATGTTTGCCTAGTCTTGGTCAATTTTTAAACTTTTAAAATCTTGGATATTATTTTAGACTTCATCCATCTAACATTCCTAACTGATTTAGGAAGAAGGTATGTTTCTTTTCATCAAAGGGTTTGGTGAAAATATCTCCCTTTTGCAAATCAGTTGGGATACATTAAAGTTCAATTTTATTCATCTCAACATTATCCCTTAAAAAGTGATGCCTAATTTCTATGTGTTTTGTCCTACTATGGAGGACTGGATTTTGAGCTATAGAAATAGCACTGGTGTTATCACAAAAGATTTTTGACTTCTCTAAGTTGTAGCCGTAGTCTAGGAGTTGGTTTTGAATCCACAAGATTTGTGAACAACAACTGCCTACAGTCATATATTCAGCTTTAGCAGTTGAAGTTGACATAGATGTTTGTTTCTTACAAAACCTAGAGACAAGTCTGTCACCAAGAAACTGACAAGTTCCATTGGTGATTTTCCTGTCAATTCTGCATCCAGCATAATCAGCATCAGAAAATCCAGTTAATTTAAATGCTGAATCTTTTGGATACCAGAGACCTAGATTTGGACAACTTTTAACATACCTGAGAATCCTTTTTACTAATGTTAGGTGTGACTCTCTAGGGCTCACTTGGAATCTAGCACATATGCATGTAGCAAACATTATATCTGGTCTACTAGATGTAAGGTACAGTAAAGAGACAATCATTGCTCTATATGTTGTCTGATCAACAGGTTTCCCATGTTCATCAGCATCCAATACAGCATTAGTAGGCATAGGTGTTTTCATACAAGATGCTTCAGACATGCCAAATTTCTTAACCAATTCATTTGCATACTTGGTTTGAGAAATAAAGATGCCTTCAGCATGTTGTTTGACTTGCAATCCTATAAAGAAGGATAGCTCACCCATGCTACTCATTTCAAATTTAGAATGCATTAGGTTGGAAAACCTTCTGCACAAATGTGAATCAGTAGAACCAAAAATAATATCATCTACATAAATCTGCACTAGTAGGGTATGGGACTTATGGGTTCTAATGAAAAGAGTTTGGTCTACTCTACCCCTTATAAATCCATTTTCCAGAAGTAAGCATGCTAGGGTCTCATACCATGCTCTAGGAACTTGCTTGAGACCATATAATGCTTTGTTCAACTTAAAAACATAATCAGGATAGGTTGGAGAGATAAAACCTGGAGGTTGTCTAACATAGACTTCTTCTTTGATATCTCCATTGAGAAATGCACTTTTTACATCCATCTGATATACCTTGAAGCCTTTGTGTGCTGCATAAGCTAAGAAGATTCTGATGGCTTCCAATCTTGCAACTGGTGCAAAAGTCTGGTCATAGTCTATGCCTTCTTCTTGAGAATATCCTTGAGCAACTAGCCTTGTCTTGTTCCTTACAATTACTCCTCGATCATCCAATTTGTTTCTGAACACCCACTTTGTTCCAATAATGGAGTGATCCTTAGGCTTTGGCACTAGTTCCCAAACTTTGTTCCATTCAAATTGATGCAACTCTTCTTGCATTACAATGATCCAGTGTGGATCTTGCTCTGCATCTTGAATGGACTGAGGTTCAATTTGAGATAGGAAGCAAGTGTGCAACAGGTTTTGGTTGACCTGATTTATGGTTTGCACACCAGCTGAGATGTCTCCAATTACTTGAGAAATTGGATGGTCTCTTGATGTTACTAAATCAACAGGGGGTGCTTATTGTTCACCAACCTGTGTTGTTGTTTCCTCTTGTGGTATAACAACTGGCTCTTCAAGATGTTTCTCTTCAATATGTTGAATGCTTTCTTCATCTTCACTGCTTTCCTCTTTTTGAGTAATCTGTAACCTGTTCAAGTCTTCAGCAAGAGAATGTACCTGCAAAGGTTCTATGGTAGAAGTATTCTTCTCCTTGAAAGACATGTTAGATTCATCAAATGATATGTGAACAGATTCTTCAATTTTAAGAGATGATTTATTGTAAACCCTATAAGCCTTACTGATCATGGAGTATCCTAGAAACACTCCTTCATCAGCTTTAGCTTGAAATTTTGCTAAATATCTCTTGTCATTATTATGTATATAACAAATACAACCAAAAATTCTAAAATAATCAACTTTAGGTTTCTTCCCTTTGAGTAATTCATAGGGAGTCTTTCCCTTTAGTTTATGTATCAAACTTCTATTCAACATATAGTTGGAGGTGTTCACTGCCTCTGCCCAAAAGGATAGAGGAAGGTGAGCATCTGACAACAATATAGTGGCAGATTCAATAAGGGTTCTATTTTTCCTTTTAGCTACCCCATTTTGTTGAGGAGTTCTAGGAGCTGAGAAAGTATGTCTGATCCCTTCACTCTGACAGAACTCTTATATAAGAAGAGAATCAAACTCTGTCCCATGATCACTTCTGATCAGGGCAATGTGAGTATTGAACTCAATCTGTATACATTTGAGAAACTCTGTCAAACACTTAAAGTTATCAGACTTCTTCCTCAGAAAGAACACCCATGTGAATCTAGAGAAGTCATCTACCACTACTAAGGTGTAAGATTTCCCTCCTAGGCTTTGTACTGTAATGGGTCCAAAAAGATCCATGTGTAACAGATACAATATCCTAGGTGAATCACTCTTATTAAGTGACTTTAAACTATTTTTAGTTTGCTTGCCTAATTGACAAGCCCTGCAGAGTCCTTCCTTCTTGTAGGGGCCAGAAGGTAGTCCTCTAACAAGGTTGTCCTCGGATAGCCTAGCAATAGTTCTAAGGTTTAAATGTCCTAGTCTCTTATGTCAAAAAACATTAGGTCTACAGACAGAATTAAATAGGCAAATGTCTACATCAGTTGAAAGAAAATCTACTAAATAGATGTTACCTTTCCTTTTACCTGTCAACACAGTTGTGTTGTCTTCTGACTTGATCTTGCATAAGGCTTTGCTGAAAGTCACCTTGTAGCCTTCATCACATAGCTGACTGATGCTTATCAAATTATTCTTCAATCCTTTCACATAGGCTACCTTCTTGAATGTCACTGTCCCAATCTGGACTGCACCAAATCCTTTAGTTTGTCCAAAGTTTGAATCACCAAAAATAACTTTGGGTCCAAGCTTGGCTTTAAAGGATGTGAGGTTGTCCTTGTTTCCTATCATGTGCTTTGAGCACCCACTATCCAAGTACCATTGTTGGTTTGATGTTGGATAGGTCTTCACCTGCACATAAAATAATTCATTTGTTTTTGACCCAGTTTACCTTGGGCCTAGGTTGATAACCTTTAAACTTAGAAATAAAAGACATCCCAAGTTGACTCTTATAACCTTCAGGATGATATCTCCTTGGAGGTATTATCCATTCAGTATAAGGGTTAAAGCTTTGGGATGAAGGACCCCTAGGATTGGATTTTGATTTGCCCTTGAAAGAATTTCCAGAGCTCTGATCTCTGTTCGACGATCGTGGAGCTGCGTTCGACGATCTTGGGTCCGATCGTCGAGCTCCGTTCGACGGTCGAATGTGTCAGAGTTCAGGAATTAGAGATCATCGACCTTAGTTCGACGATTTTGCCTGAGATCGTCGAACTGCGTTCGGAGATCGTCGAGCTCCGTTCAACGATTTCTGCTGGAACTTAGTTTTCTTAGGCAGATCAGAATGTTTCCTAGCTACCTCTACAACTCCCTTCCCTTTATCAAAAATGAACTTGATTGGGTTATTAGAACTATAGGTTGGCTGGATGAAGCACCCAAGCCCAGTGTACTATTGAATCTGGAGTTCACTGTGCTTGTGATGTCCATCAGCTTGATACTTCTCCCATTAAGGGATTCTTAAAGCTTCTTGGCCTCTGATAGCTCGCCTTTCAGTGAAGCTATCTGCTCCCTACAGCACTCCAACTCCTGAGAGAGTTTGAGGTTTCCTGACTTTAAGGAACTATGTTCAGACAATTGATTTCTGAGAGAGATAATTTCCTTCTCAGATTTTAGTAAGTCTAAACATAATGCTTTAAACTCAGATTTAAAGTCCTCTGAATTGAGATCAAAAGAACTAATTACCTGGTCTTCTTCAAGTTGAGTCTCTGAGTCTAACTCTGACTCTTCTTCATCTGAATTATGTTGAGAGGCATTGATTGCCATCATGCAGAACTCCTTCTCTTCTGCATCATCTTCATCATCACTGGAGCTAGATGAAGCTTCTGATTCTTCTTTAGTTTCACTCCAGGATTCAGCAACAAATCCCTTCCTTGTGTGTTTGTTCTTGGTTGAGGAGGGTTTGCCATTGCTGTTCTTCTTGAAGTCCTTATCTCTTCTTCTTTCTTATCCCTTCTGTCCTTATTTTTGTTCTCTAGACAGTCAGGTACAATGTGGCCTGATTTCCTGCAACCAAAGCAAACAATTTATTTATTATTAGACTTATCATACCTTGGCTTATCATGCTCCTTGTATGATCTCTTTCTGAAGTCCTTTCTGGCCATCTTGTAAAATCTTTTGGCCAATAGACTGAGCAGCTCATCATTGCATGTACCTTTGTCTTCAGGCTGATCTTCAGTTGCTTTGAAAGCTATAGACTTCTCTTTTCTTGTGGCTGGTGAGGCAGCCTTCTGCTCTTCTTCTCTATTCTTAATGAGCAGCTCATAAGATTTGAGCTTGCCCAAAAGAGCTTCTGTGGTAATCTCATTCAGACTTCTGGCATCCTTAATTGGCCAGATTCTTGAGTCCCAAGTACTTGGGAAGCACATTAGGATTTTGTCATTAAGTTCAGTCAGTGATATCTCCTTATCCAAAGTCTTGAGTTCACTGACTATCAGACTGAGTCTATTATACATTTCAGCTACTGGCTCAGCTTCTCCTTTCTTGAAATTCTCATATTGGGATATGAGGTGGGATCTCCTGTCCTTTCTCTCATCAGTAGATCCTGGGACTATTTCAGAGAGCTTATCACAGATTTCCTTTGCTGAATTGCATTCAGACACCTTTTGGAAGATGTCATCAGACATGGTCTGGGATAAGATGTTCATAGCCTTTGCATCTGCTACCTTCCACTTCTTGATATCAGCATCTGTTCCTGATGGAGGTGGAATAACATTTGTACTTGTGTTCTCTGGAGGTCTTGGACAAACTGTCAAAACAGAATTAAAAATGTCCTCGTCAATAGAATTCATGTATAATCTAATCCTTGCTTTCCAAAGTGCAAACTTAGATAGATTGCACACTGGAGGTCTGGTGCTAGCATAATCTTTGTTTTGGGCCATGATTTGTGAAGAAATAATCTAATAATAAAATCTATAACAAGCAGATCTAACTAGGGATCTTTGGGTTCAGGTGTTAGCCTGTACAACCACCAAGGTGTGATATGTTTAACCAACCTCGCTCTGATACCAATTGAAAGTGCAGCTAGATCTGATATACTCTAGAGGGGGGTGAATAGAGTATGGTGCTTAAAAACTTTTTACAACAATTGTTGTAATCTGAGTGAACAGGGAAGCAAATATTAAATCTAATCACAGAAACTATCTAACACAAAGCAATCACAGCCAGAAACAAAAATAAAAAAAAGCAAGCCAGAAGACACAAGGAGCTATAGTTGTTCCCCTAAACTTGGGTACATCCACTCTTCTACCACCCTAGGTAGGAATCCACTGCAGGATGAGTTGATCAGGTGTCCTGGTCACCAATGAGCTTTTGATAAGGTGCTCAAAAACCAAATCAGATTTTTTGATCAGGTGTCTTGCCACCAATGAGCTTTTGATAAGGTGCTCAAAAACCAAGCACAAACTTTTGAAGGGAGTTTGAAAAACCCTTTACAGAGATGGGGATGAGAGAGTGATGGAAGTATTTTCTTTCTCAGAGCAGCTGAGAAGACTATGTGGATTTGATGTTGTCAAAGCTCCCCCTGAGTTCTTGAGATGTTCAGGAAATGAAGCTTTGCTGTAGGGTGATAGACCTTCAGAAGTTGATCTCCAGCAAATGATGATTTCAGCAATAGCTGAAATGTTAGGTGTCTGTAGTCTTGAAAGATGTTGGCCTTGAACACTTGAATCAAAGAGGATCTGAAGATTTCAGATTTGTTGATCTCCTTTGGTGTATGTTCTTGTATGAATTCTTTTAGACAGAGAGTGTCTACAACTCTCTCTTGTGTAATTGTTGTTGAGAGAGTTGTTGTTCCAGAGAAGAGTTGTTGTAGAGAATGTTTTTTGTTCTTCTTCTTGTGAACTATCTACTAATGATATTAGAATTCAAAAATCTTGTACTTTATTCCCTTTTTTTGAATAGAAAATGATCCTCTGTCAAGAATAGTCGTTGGCCTGTCATTAAATGACTTCTGTAATTGCAATTGTCTTCTGGGGGAAAGTCCAAAGAAACATTCCTTGATAATCTCTTGAAACTTGGTCCAGAATAAATGAAAATGGCTAGAAAATTTTCTGAATTAATTGCCGAGAATAACTCCTTAACTGTTCTGAATTTGAATCTTGAAAATCATTGAAATCTTCAGAAAAACGTCGAACTAAGCTCTACTATCGTCGAGCTGAGCTCAGCGATTTGGACTTAGATAGCAACAGAGATCGTCGATCTGAGCTCAACTATCGTCGAACTGAGCTCAGAGATAGAGAATTAAATATTGGAGTCAAGATCGTCGAACTGAGCTCGCAGATCGTCGAATGGAGTTCGACGATTTGTTGAAGTTGAACTCAGCGATCGTCGAATGGAGTTCGACGATCCGTCAAAGTTGAGCTAGATGATCGTCGATTGGAGTTCGACGATTCGTCGTATTGAGCTCGACGATATGACTTAGTCTCCAAACTAAAAAACCTTGGTCTTCAGGGCAGCTTCCAAACCTAACTACTAACCCTTAGACTCAATTCTAGTTGACCTTTAGATCTATACAGGAGGTCAAAAACAGGTTTCCTAAAGACATAGTGATCCTGATCCAAATTAGTAATAGGGTGTTCCAACACCCTGATCAGAAGTGATCGTGGGACAGAGTTTGATTCTCTTCTTATGCAAGAGTTCTGTCAGAGTGAAGGGATCAGGCACACTTTCTCAGCTCCTAGAACTCCTCAACAAAATGGGGTAGCTGAAATGAAAAATAGAACTCTTATTGAATCTGCCACTACCTTGTTGTCAGATGCTCACCTTCCTCTATCTTTTTGGGCAGATGCAGTGAACACCTCCAACTATGTGTTGAATAGAAGTTTAATACATAAACTGAAGGGCAAGACTCCCTATGAATTACTTAAAGGGAAGAAACCTAAAGTAGACTATTTTAGAATTTTTGGTTGTATTTGTTACATTCACAATAATGACAAGAAATACTTAGAAAAATTTCAAGCTAAAGCTGATGAAGGAGTTTTTTCTGGGATACTCCATGATCAGTAAGGCTTATAGGGTATATAATAAATAAAATCTCAAAATTGAAGAATCTGTTCACATATCTTTTGATGAATCTAATATGTCTTCCAAGGATAAGAATACTTCTACCATAGAACCTTTACAGGTACACTCTCTTGCTGAAGACTTGAACAGGTTACAAATCATTCAAAAATAGGAAAGCAGTGAAGATGAAGAAGACATTCATCATCTTGAAGAGCCAGTTGTTATACCACAAGAGGAAACAACAACACAGGTTGGTGAATAATCAACACCTCCTGTTGATTTAGTAACATCAAGAGACCATCCAATTTCCCAAGTAATTGGAGACATCTCAGCTGGTTTGCAAACCAAAAATCAGGTCAACCAAAACCTGATGCACACTTGCTTCCTTTCTCAAATTGAACCTCAATCCATTCAAGATGCAGAGCAAGATCCATACTGGATAATTGCAATGCAAGAAGAGTTGCATTAATTTGAAAGGAACAAAGTTTGGGAACTAGTACCAAGTCCAAATGATCACTACATTGTTGGAACAAAGTGGGTGTTCAGAATTAAGTTGGATGATCAAGGAGTTATTGTAAGGAACAAGGCAAGGCTAGTTGCTCAAGGATACTCTCAAGAAGAAGGGATAGATTATGATCAGACTTTTGCACCAGTTACAAGGTTGGAGTCCATAAGAATCTTCTTAGCATATGCAGCACACAAAGGTTTCAAAGTATACCAAATGGATGTAAAGTGTGCTTTTCTAAATGGAGATATCAAAGAAGAAGTCTATGTCAAACAACCTCCAGGTTTTATCTCTTCAACTCATCCTGATTATGTTTTCAAATTGCATAAAACATTATATGGTCTCAAGCAAGCTCCTAGAGCATGGTATGAGAACCTAGCATGCTTTCTTCTGAAAAATGAGTTTATAAGGTGTAGAGTAGACCAAACTCTTTTTATTAGAACCCATAAGTCTCATACCCTACTAGTACAAATCTATGTAGATGATATTATATTTGGTTCTACTGATTCAAATTTGTGCAGAAGGTTCTCCAACCTAATGCATTCTAAATTTGAAATGAGTAGCATGGGTGAGCTATCCTTCTTTCTAGGATTGCAAATCAAACAACATGCTGAAGGCATATTTATTTCTCAAACTAAGTATGCAAAAGAATTGGTTAAGAAATTTGGTATGTCTGAAGCATCATGTATGAAAACACCTACGCCTACTAATGCTGTATTAGATGCTGATGAACATGGGAAACCTGTTGATCAGACAACATATAGAGCAATGATTGGCTCTTTAATGTACCTTACAGCTAATAGACCTGACATAATCTTTGCTACATGCATATGTGATAGATTCCAAGTGAGCCCTAGAGTGTCACACCTAACCTTAGTAAAAAGGATTCTCAGGTATGTAAAAAGTTGTCCAAATCTAGGTCTCTGGTATCCAAAAGATTCAGCATTTGACTTAACTGGATTTTTTTATGCTGATTATGCTGGATGCAGAATTGACAGGAAAAGCACCAGTGGAACTTGTCAGTTTCTTGGTGACAGACTCGTTTCTTGGTTTTGCAAGAAATAACATTTGTGTCAACTTCAACTGCTAAAGCTGAATATATAGCTGCAGGTAGTTGTTGTTCACAAATCTTGTGGATTCAAAACCAACTCCTAGACTATGGCTACAACTTAGAGAAGTCAAAAATATTTTGTGATAATACTAGTGCTATTTCCATAGCACAAAATCCAGTCCTCCATAGTAGGACAAAACACAGAAATTAGGCATCACTTTCTAAGGGATAATGTTGAGAAAAATAAAATTGAAATTCAATATATCCCAACTGATTTGCAAAGGAGAGATATTTTGACCAAACCCTTGGATGAAAAGAAACACACTTTCTTTTTGAATCAGTTAGGAATGTTAGATGGAGGAAGTATAAAATAAGTTCCAAGATTTTCAAAAATCTAAAAAAATGACCAAGACTAGGCAAACATCTTAATTTTTCTAGTGTATAAGAGTGTTTCTGATCTCTGAACTGCACTCAACGATTTTCCCCCAGATCATCGAACGGAGATCGACGCATTCCGAAATCGTCGACCAGAGTTCAGCGCTTCTCAGATAGTGCTAAACTATCTTTTTTTTTGGTCAGCGATCGTCGTGCGGAGCTCGATGATTTTGTTTTCTGAACTATCGTCGAACAGAGCTCGACGCTCTCCAATATTGTCGAACGGAGATCGACGATATTAAAGACCATTCAGATTCCTTTAGAAGCCCAGATCGTCGAACAGAGTTCAACGATCTTTCTTTTTCTGCGTCGAACCCTAATATAAAACTCTTTTTTCGGCCGTCGTTCTTTTTTTTCGCTCTCATTCTCTCTGGAAATTTTCTCTTTCCCTCCAAACTTCTCTACACTTGGTCGTTTGTTTGTTGATTTTTGCAGGAATCAATGGCCGTCTCAGTTGCAATCTTGGCCGCAATGAAATTTGATGCAGGTTTTGATATCGACATGGACTCATTCAATAATAGAGATCAAATTTTTCAAGATATTCTAGAACTTTTCAAGAAACAAAAGCTATTTACCATAATGACTACCAGGATCAAATTAGCTGCAGATGAGATCAAAGAATGGGTGTATACTGCCCATAACCTGGATCAGAATACAGTGATTGGAACAATTTCAGGAACCCAGGTATGCCTAACACCTGCTGCCTTGACAGAGGTTTTTGAATTGAATTCTGGAGAAGACTCTGCTGAACATTCTGGAGAAGATTTTTCTAATATGCTTGAGTGAATGGGTCATTCAGATGCAAACCCTAGCAAACTGCTGAAGAAAAATCTTTCTGTTGAGTACAGATTTCTGGCTGATGTTTTTGGAAAGGTGTTATTGGCCAAACACTCAGCTCATGATACCATCTCCAGGTATCAACTCTGCTTGATGGGTGCCCTTGTGGATAAGAAACAATTGAACTGGGGAGAAGTCTTCTTTGACTTGATCAAGAAGAAAATCAACAAGAATTCTGTTAACTTTGGAAGGATATTAGGGCTGTTTCTTCAGAACAGATGCCCTGCACTGCTTGTTTCATATGGGATGCACATCAATGCCTCCAAGAGGCTCACCTGTGCCCTGTTTGGAAAGTGGGACAGGCAAATTGTAAAGCCCAGCAGACCCTCTGTAGTTTCTACTTCAGGCACAAGGACTGCTCCAGTCACTTCCCCTCAAGTTTCTGCCCCTGCATAAGACTTGTCTGTTTCTTCTCCTCCTCCACCACCTCTTGTTTCATCTCCACCAGTCACATCCACAATTCTAATTTCATCCACAATCACAATTTCCACTCCATCTCCAACTTCCATTCCTTCTCCAACTCCACCTCTCACAGAAGAACTCTTCCATCCTCTACATCAATACCCACACCTAGAAATTGATTCATCCTCTCATATTCCATCTTTCAACCTTATAGATGATTCCTATATGGATGATTCTCCCTCATCCCCTCCTGAGCCACCATCCTCATCCAACTGATACCAACAACTACTTCAAGATATCATAGAACAACCATCCTTCACACCCTGTATTTTCATTCCATTATCTTCCATTTCCACAATCCCCGTCTCTCAACCTTCATTTCCACCATCCACCAATTCTCAACCAACATCTCCTGCTGCTCCTCCTTCAATCCCTACCTCTGCTCAAGTCCCCCTTGAACATGTAGATCTTCCAGCACTTGCAGACAGGCTCTATGAGCTGATAGCTCCAAGGCTATCGCTCTTGATGGAGGCCTCTTTGGCTCCACTAATAAAAACAGTTCAAGAACTGTCTGGCAGGCTCTCCTCTCTCCTTCCTCCTCAAGCAATCCCTTCATCTTGGTGCCTTGATCCAGTTGCCACTGAATCTAGGCAGGGGGAGATGCCTCATGAAGTGGAAAGATTTCCTGCTGTTTCTGTATCTTCAGTCCAAGCTCAAGCTTCAACTCCTCCAGATGCAGTTATCACAGTGGACCTCAGGTCACTGTTATCAGATTTTGATTCTATTTATTTCAGCTGTCCTTCAGAGCACACTACAGTCCAATAATCTGAGGATCTCCCTAAGGCCATTGTGCCCATTTCCAGCTGTGACACCAGTATAATATATTCTTTTGTAAATTACTTATATACTGCTGCTCCTACTGCTATTATTGATGCTTCTGCTAGTACTGATATTGATGATATTGAGGATTTACATATGACAGAGGCACTTATTTTTGAGCCTGCTGTTACTACTGTTACTCCTTTTGCAGTTGACTTTCCAGTTTCATCTGACACTACTGCTGCTGTACCTTCTGTTTCTGAAAGTGTTGCTTCTGAAAGTTTTGTATCTACTGCTGCTGATGTAATCTCTTCTGCCAGTATTGCTTCTACTACTCTTCCTGTTGTTGTTGCTGCTGCTACTGTTGCTGTTTCTGATGTTTCTCCTGCTCAATCTCAACAACAAAAAGATTATCTCAAAAGAATTGATGCATTATATGATGATCAAAGCTCAGAAAGTGATCAGTATAGGACTGACTCAGATGATTCCTCTACTACAATTGCAAGGAAAAGAAGAGCCAGAAGCAAAGCAATGAAGAGAGTCCCCCCAGCAAAAGTGAAAGACACAAATGACATTCCATACTATATATTGCATGATTGCCCCATCACAGAACATTGGATGCAACATTCGAAAAATCAACTAAAAGCTATGAAGAAGAAGAGAAAATATGATAAAGGATCATCCAAGTTCAATCATCGTCCTCCTCCTCCTCCCTCACCTGGTGCAGGTGCAAGTGGAAGTTCTGCATTTTAACCTTCTGCCAGAAGCCAATCCTCCTATCAACCTCAGGGAAGATCCCAATACAGAGGCAGTCAATCTAGAGGCTACCAGTCAAGAAGAGGAAATTATAGAGGAAATCAAAGAGAATTCCAAGTTTACTCCAAAGGATATTCCAGGAAACATCCATATTCAAGGGAAGGATAAAGTCCATCTGATACTACTTCAGGTCCCTTTCCTTACAAGCTGAAAGATTTAGTCACCTCCAGAGCTCCTCCTGATAATCCTTCAAATAGATATGAGCCTCCAGTTCCATTTGAAGATCCAGAGAACAATCCTACTTCATGAACAGCTAGGATGAAATAATTGGCTGCTTTAGATCAAATCAAGAAAGCCAGAGAACAAGGAAAAGATACTTCCAATATCACCACATTATCAGATCAAAGAAAGAAGGAACTTAAAAGAAAGCTACATGAAGCTGCATCCAGAAGCTGTAGTGCCCAGGCCAAAGAAACAAACATCTCTAGGTGCAGCTGATGATAGGAGATCTAAGAAAGAAGCTCTCAATCTCAATAGAGAAATAGTACTTATAAAGGGCAAGGAAAAAGAATGACTCTGTAAGGTGACAGTACATTTTGATTTCTGAACTATCTGAGATGATGTCTGTGATTCTGCAATATTTTGTTTGTTGCATTTCTGTTTTATATGTTTTATTTTTCCAATATCTGTAAATTGTAATCCTAACCCAAATAGGGGGAGATTGTTGGAACACCCTATTACTGATTTGGGCAAGGATCACTATGACTCTTAGGAAACCTGTTTTTGACCTCATTGTATAGATCTAAAGGTCAATTAGAATTGAGTCTAAGGGTTAGTACTTAGGTTTGGAAGCTACCCTCAAGACCAGGTTTTTCAGTTTTGGAGACTAAGTCATTTCGTCGAGCTCAGGACAACGAATCATCGAACTCCATTCGACGATCGCTGAGCTCACTTCGACGAATCGTCGAACTCCATTCGACGATCTCTGAGCTCAACTTCAACAAGTCGTCGAACTCCATTCGACGATCTTCGAGCTTAGATCGACGTTCTTGACTCCAGTTTGATTCTCTATCTCTGAGCTCAGTTCGACGATAGTAGAGCTCAGATCGATGATCTCTGTTTCTGTCTAAGTCCAGGCTCTGAGCTCAGTTCAACGATAGTGGAGCTCAGTTCGACGTTTTTCTGAAGAGTTAGACGATTTTCAAGATTCAAATTCAGACAGTTGTGAAATTATTATCAGCATTTAATTCAGAGATCTTGTAGCCGTTTTTCATTAATCTGGAGCAAGTTTCAAGGAATATTCGAAGGAATATTTTATTGGACTTTCCTCCAGAAGACAAATGCAGTTAAGGAAGTCATTTATTGACAGGCTAATGGTTATCTTGTACAGAGGATCATTTTTATTCAGACAAAAGAAAAAAGTTAGTTTTTCATTCTCCTCAAAAAAGAGTTAGACACAAAACTTCTACAACAACAATTCTCTGCAATAATAACTCTTACTACAATAATCACACAAGAGAAAGAAAGAGGGTTGCAGACATTCTCAGTCTCAAAGATTCATACAAGAACACAAATCACAAAAGGAGATCAACAAACTGAATTTTCAGATCTCTCTTGATTCAACTGTTCAAAGGCCATCATCATTCAAGACTCCAGACACCTCACATTTCAGATGTTGCTGAAATCATCTTTTGCTGAAGATCAAATCATCTGAAGGCCTATCACCCTACTGCAAAGCTTCACTTCCTGAACAACTCAAGTTCTCAGGGGGAGCTTTGACAACACCCACTATCTTCTCTCTGACTGTTGACAGAGAAGATCATCTCTCTCCCTCTCTCTCTCTATCTGCTATAAAGGGTTTTTCAAACTCCCTTCAAAAGTTTGTGATTGGTTTCTGAGAACTTATCAAAACTCGGTGGTGGCAAGACACCTGATCAAAAAATCTGGTTTGGTTTTTGATCACCTTATCAAAAGCTCATTGGTGCCCAGGACACCTGATCAACTCATCCTGCAGTGGATTCCTACCTAGGGTGGTAGAAGAGTGGATGTACCCAGTTTGGTTGGAGAACCACTATAGCTCTTTGTGTCTTCTGGTTGCTTGTTTTTCTATTGTTTTCTGGCTGTGTATTGTGATTGATCTCTGATAGTTCTGTGTTTATATTTACTTTATGATATTTGCTTCCCTGTTCACCTAGGAATACAATAACTATTGTAAAAAGTTTTTAGCAGGCACCATACTATATTCACCCCCCCCTCTAGAGTATATCAGATCTAACTTGCACTTTCACGATCCATCGGGCAGACGCACCCTCATCACCCTTCCTGTTAATTGCTCCACACTTGCCTGTCCTTTCACGAAGTCCTCTGACACAAACGAGTGTGAAGCCCCGGTGACGAAGAGTGTGTGAGCGGGCTTGCCGCTGATGAAAACCACCCCTGAGGTAGTTAAGTGACTTAGTGTTCTAGTTGTAGTTTTCCTTTTCTCAATTTCTAACTAGTTTGTGTCTGTGAGAACTAGTTCTTAGGAAATAAGGAAATTGAATGTACTGGCATACCTGCTATAACCTGCTCCGGGTTCCGGGGTTGTGCCAGATCTAGTGCGTACATCTGCTCCCTCTTTGGCCTGTGGCCTCTGCCCTGATATCCCCGTGAAGAGCTCTCGAAGGCACTAGGAACTACGATGGGATTACGCCCAAAGCTCCCTTTCGTAAGGCACTTACTTTTATTGGTTGCTATCAGATTTCCCAAACCCTTACTTGTTGTACTGGATCTAACCCTAGAGTATTTGACACTTCCTCCCCACGGGAAAGGCGATCTTTCGTCGATCTCGAGCACCACCTAACACTAGCCAAACCAACACCCTACTCATCCTATCTTGCAATGGTGAACTCATTTTTAATTATCCAACTAGCAAACATCTAACTCCAACTCATGTGCCCAAATTCATATTACAAATTAAATTCTGCAGTTTTACTAAATACAGACCTCCCTAAGCTATATGACGTCTACAAAGGGAGGTACCCCAAATTTTCATCCAATGACCCTACAATTTTTAATGGGGGTCTATCATGAGATGTTTAATCTAAATCCAAATGCCCTAGTTTTTGTAAATGATGTACCATTTTCAGTCATGCAAAATACTTCACAAAATTATAATAAATACTAGGCATCTAGGTTACTATAAATTCAAGGCCTCATAATTTTTCAACAATATTTAAACCTCTAAACATAATTGTTAAACATAACTTACATTTATCAATATAATGAAATAAGTACTTCTAATACACTTCCAAAACTTCCATAAAAATTTACAGAGCTTTATAATCACATCAAAGGTCCTCTGACCAAATTTCACAAGATTCCAATGAGTGATTAATTCAAAATAAATTCCATAGTAGATAGTGCAATTTGAAGGGTTGTGATTGAAGTACTTTTTTTATTGATCTAAAATTCATAACAAAAATTCCAGAGATGACTTACACTATAAAAATTCTTTTACCAAAATTTCATCATGAATCAAGGTCATATGACCCACTAATTAATTCCTAGGGTGTAAAGACCTAAATATTTATTTAGTGGTTTAAGTGGGGTGTATGTGTCCAACTACTACTCAATCCCTTCCTAGGGCATTTCAACCTCCTAGGATTACATGGACTAAACCCCAAGTCCATTCAAGAACATATCACCCTATGTCCTTCACAAGCCCCCAAAGTTTAACCTTAGGGTTTGAACTTGAGTCCTAGGGCAAACCCACCCCAATCCACCCCATAATCAATGTGGGGGTGCTTACTATCATAACAAGCCAGTGGCCCAAATTTTAGTCTCTGTTAAGGTGATTTGGCCACTTAAACCCACGAGGGGCATTTTGACCTACTTACCCCCTTTTAGCCAAATCTAGGGTTTACTAAATCCCCAACCAAATCATCACCAAATGAGATGACATTTTATACAGAGTACAACAATGACCCCAAGAACCTCTCACCAAAATTTGGGAGAAGTTTGAGGTCATTAGACCCATTAATTAATTCATACTAATATTATTAAATGTTTACCAAAACTATAGAAACATTTTCTCCAAAAATTACCATTTTTGGACATAACCTAGGTATAGATATGTTTGACTCTCTGTCCAAATTTCAAGTCATTTGGACATGTGGTGAAGACGGGACACTCATTTTAATCTCTGACTAGCCCTAGGTATAAACCTCGCCAAAATGCGTGTTGTGGTCAGACCTTTTATCCAAATTAGTTGAAACAAATTGTAAATTTGTATGTTGGACTCTTTTCCTGTTTTTGCTTTTAAGTATTTTTAATATTTAATCTAACATGAATGAAAATAGGAGGCAGAAAATACACTAATTAATATATAATTTTTTCTTGATCCTGCACATATCTTAAAGCAGGATCCAGTGGCTCCTGTGCTTTTTCTTCCTCCAACCGATGGGTATGATTTACACGACCTGGAGCCTATTCCAAGGTTGTCTCCCGACCACCTATCCCCCTCCATGGCTGGCCACTACCTCCACCACCTTCGTTGAGGTGGGGGCGATCGCCGGGCGGCGGCACGGCCGCCGGAGGGGCATTTTCTGGCAATCCGACCACTCCATTTTTTTGAAAAACCATCGAAATTCAGAAATTTTCTCACTCCAATCGGGCTCAATTGAGCTCGATTCTTGGCCCTATTGATTCCTATGATCTAACCATAGAAGAAGAGGAAGGGGAGGACCTTTGCAGCGGTCTGGAGTCGCGCCGAATGCCGTGTTGACATGGTGGTGGTGGTGGTCGAATTTCTACGATTACATAGTGGGATAGCTTGGCTCCTTCAAGTAAGGGTTGGAAATGAACCCTTGGAGTCCAGTGAAGCTTTTAAGATGAAGAGAAGGGGGAGGGGGTGGGTGTAGGTTGCCATGGCCATTAATGGCCCCCTTTACAAAAATTCGGCCATGGTGGGTGGAGGATGAGGCATGGCTCATTTCAGTCAAAGGCCAGCTGGTTGTAATGGGGTTGCACTCCCCTTGTCAAAGTGGATTAAATGGGGGAGGCTGGGGAAGGGGAAGGGTGAGCCTCAAAGTCTTCCCCATTACTCCCCTCTCTTTCTCTCTCTTCCATTTTTGGGATTTTTCTCTCTCATACTTACCAAGCCTGAATTTGACTCCCACCTAGCCTAATGGCAGCCCACATGATCATTTTATCCATTATTGCATGGTTAGCCCAAGTGAATTGGGCTTGAGCTTGAGTTAGCCCATTTGGGCTAGCCTGACCTAAACCTTGACTAGGGTTGACTTGGTTCAATTTGGTCTTTGGGGTTGCACCCAATGGGTCCTTGGTGACCCATTGGCCTCCCCTAAGGTTTAGGTAGGGTTGACTTGGCCCTTTGGAGGTCACTTGACCCATAATTAGGGCACTTTGACCACTTTAGGGCTAAGTTGACTTCCACTAGTCTAGCAGTTATTTATATTGTATAAACGACTAAGTAAGAAAGGTATAAGCTAGCAGTTCTATAATAGTATGCAGGAAGGTAAGCAAGTAGAATAAGCAGCATATGTAAGAAAGATAAGTAACAAATAAGCAATAAATAAGTAACCTTAACTTATATGAATGTCCATACAAACATATAAGTTAAGTGGTCTTCAGCAAGTCTCCCATCATATAAAAAGTCTCATACCAATTTATACGTTGGGGTGTCGGTTGTATGCAAGTATGTTATGCCATGATTCATGCAAGTGCAACCCACGCACACGACTCTATGCGTACAGACCTTTAGTTACCCATATTTGGGCAGCTAGCTTCACTCCCAGGAACCTCCGTAGTGGCAAACGGAGGCAGTGGGTCGGTACACCCACTTGATAATACGGGTTGCAGTCAATTTTATTAGGATATTTTCAGGGTTTTAAAGCAAATCATGTCTTGTAAAGTACTTATTTTGATTTCCCTTTGTATATATTTTTGTCGCTAATGCATTTTTTCTGCTTTTTGCAGGTTTTCACGGCTTTCAGCCAAATTTTGCTGTGACACGTCCCAAGGTCACGCCCTACCCGGGCGTGTACCTAGGGCGTGTAACCTAGAGGAATGAAGAAATTGGTCCGAAACTGCATTCCGTGGAAACTTAGTGAACACGCCCTCTATCACGCCCGTGTCACATCTGACACGGTCATGTTCCAGAGGTGTGTCCCTAGGTTCCGAGGAATCGCCGCAACGCGCTCGTTTTTCCCGCTCCACCGTCGCATCGAAAGTGTCACACCCTAGGGTCACGCCTGACACGGGCGTGACATATGGGTGTGTACTTCAGCAATTCTGCCCGTCACCTCCAGCATTCAATTTTAGCTCAACAAAGTCACGCCGCAAAGAACACGCCGCAGGTATACGCCCTACTAGGTCGTGACTTATGGGCGTGTACTTCAGCTACTTCATCAGAATTAAATTCCAGCCCGAAAACGTCGCACCGAATTTGTCACGCCCCAGGGTCACGCCCGACCCGGGCGTGACAGGGGGGCGTGACCCGACCCGAAAAATTCTATAAATAGAGCCCAACTCCAAGGGTTCAGGGACATCTTTTGCATTGAGAGGGGAGGTTCTGTCCTTTGTATTTTTGAACTTTTTTAAGCATGTCTCTTCATTTTTAGTTATTAGCTCTAGCTTTATGCTTTCCCTGTATTAGCTCCTAGCTTCTTTCTGTAGTATAATGTTAATGATAGTGTAGTTTACTTTCCATGCACTTGTAATCTCTGGTTTTCAAGTTGTAAGATCTCTGTTTCCTTTAATAAAGAAGTGTTGTTTTCTTTTTCGTTTCTACTCTGTTTTCACTATTTTCTTCTACTCATCCCCCCTCTTCCACCTCACCATGATTAACTAATCCTCTATGTACTCGATCTTGATGATTCGAGGTTCGAGTGATTAGGTTATGATGCTTTGAATCTTACCTTTTCTTTTTAGGGTTTTATCCTTGAATTACTCCTGATTTATCACGGGTTGGAGGTATATCATCGATATATACTCTCCACCTATGCTTTCATTCTGAGCTAGCCGAGAGGCCAAAAGTTTGAAATGAGCAGTCAAGAGTAAATGGAGTTGTTCGCACCCCTCGAGAGAGGCAGATGTTCAAATCTCCCGTATTGGAGCAAAATCCAATAGTGGGGTTCACCGCGTAAAGCGAGTTTTAGGCCTCCGATTTAGGCAAGAGTCGGTCGGACCTTCCTAAACTTAGTTAGGCACGGCCTTCGAGAGAAGCGTGTCAATATTTATGGAACCTCTACGGTCAAGGACCTTTACCCTAATTAGTTTAGGTTTATTTATCGTATTTTTCTAATCACTCTTGCCGAGGTGATTTCTGATCGAGTGCATTTTCCTCTCATCGTTACTAAGCTTTAGTATAATCACTCTTTTAGCTCTCTTTATCTTTTCATGCAAGTAGCTCTCTTTCATTGCAACTAGTTCTCTTCCTTTAGTATGCTTAGCTTTCTTCTAAACCCTAATTTTTCCGTCGATAAAATAATAGATTTCTTGTGAGTAAGCTTACTCAACTGTTCCCGGATATTAATACGACACTTGTGTCCCCTAGCTGCATTTCGATAGGTATACTTGCCTTGTTGGATTGTTAGTTTGGTTATTTTCTCGTTGCAAATATCTTTAAGACAACAAGTTTTTGGCGACGTTGCCGGGGAAGCAACGCTCGTTGATAAATTGAAAACACGAATATATTAATTTTATCACTTCTCTTTCTCACCCTCCTTCTTAAAATTTTTCCGCCTACTCACTTGAGTTAAATGGCTGGATTTTGTTCAAGCAAGTGTGCGTATTTTTAATTTTTCCGCCCACTCACTTGAGTTAAATGGCAGGCTTTATTTCAGTAGAGTGTGTTTACTTTCTGTAGAGTGGGTGTGTTTTAATTTTCTGTCGAGTGCGTGAGTGTAGCTTTTATTTTCCGCCTACTCGTTCGGAGTTAAATGGCTGGATTTTAATTACCGCCTACTTAATAAAACTCACATCACAAATTTTTCTACACCACCTAACTCTCTCGAAAAGGCCAAAGTGGCTCTAAATGCCACTATCTTGTCTAGTACCTTGCGAACCCTTCACTGGGTAGCCCTTGGGAAGTTCGGGAGTTAAAACATAAAAAAATCTATTTCAAAAAAAAATTTGAACTTCATTAGCTCTTTTATTTTCTAGTTTATTTTATTCATCTTTCGTCTCCTCTCTTCTTCTAGTGTATGACCCGCGGAAGTCCGTCGGTTATTTTGGACCTGGACCACGAAATTGAGCGTACTCTTCGGAGAAGGTCGCGATTTCAAGGCCCTACTACCCAAGTGCCGGTTGAGGATTCCGAGTCATTTTCTACCTTAAGAATGGAAGAACCCAACGTAGAGGAAGTCGTGCAAAGGCCTATGTCCTATTATGCATGACCGAATCTCGAGGGTACAGAATCTAGTATAGTTCGCCCTGCAATAGCAAATAATAATTTCGAACTGAAGCCTAGCATAATTCAAATGGTGCAGCAGTATGTGCAATTTGACGGGCTTCAAGATGAAGATCCGAACGCACACATAGCCAGCTTTCTTGAGACTTGTGACACCTTCAAGATAAATGGTGTCACAAATGATGCTATTAGGCTAAGATTATTTTTTTTCTCTCTTAGAATTAAGGCTAAGCAGTGGTTGAACACCCTTCCTAAAAATAGCATAACTACTTGGACACAATTAACTAAAAACTTTTTGGCGAAGTATTTTCCGCCTGCTAAAACTGCAAAACTTAGCAATGACATTTCTGCCTTTGGACAAATAGACTCTGAGACCCTTTACGAAACCTGGGAAAGATTTAAAGAATTATTAAGACGATGCCCACATCACGCTCTGCCTGTATGGTTGTAGGTGCAGACGTTCTATAATGGGCTAAATCAAAGCACAAAGCAAATGATAGACGCAGCTTCTGGCGGTACTTTAAACCATAAGACCCCGGAAGCAGCTCTTGAGCTGTTTGAGGACATGGCCATGAACACTTACTAGTGGAATGTTCCTAGGTCTCGCCCAAACAAACCTGCAGGTCTCTTTGAAGTGGACAACGTCTCCCAACTCGCACTGCAAGTTGAAATATTAAGCAAAAAAATTACGGAGATGACTGCTTCCTCCGCCCCTCAGGTATGGGAATCTGCAACTCCTCCCGCCGAACATTTGGATTATGTAAATAATATGCCTAGAACTGCTTTTAATAATTTTTCTGCTGCAAATTTTCATCCTCCTGGTTTTAATTTTCCGAATAGTTATAATCCTGCGTTAAGAAATCATCCGAATTTTTCGTGGAGCAATCCATCGAATTCTGTGCGCCCGCCACCGCAAAGTGATTTTTTTGCACCACCACCACCTCCTCAAAGTTTTCCAAAACCTCCAAATTTGGGGAAAATGTTTTCAAAATACATGAATGCTAATGACGCTACGATTAGAACCTTAACTGGAAGTGTTAAAAATTTAGAAAATCAGGTAGGACAGCTTGCTAAAATGATTTCTGAGCGACCCGTAGGGTCTCTTCCTTCCAATATCGAGCCCAACCCGAGAGAGCAAGCGAAAGCTATAACTCTTCGGAGTGGGAAGAAAGTTCTCGGTATGATAAGTGAAGAGCCCGAGGCAATCTCTGCTCCCGCTTTAAAAAATCAAAGCTCCATTCCCGTTTTAAAAATTCCACCCTCTGCCGATGAAATTATCACCCCTATTTTAGAAAAAGAACTCACTCCACCACCCACCTTTAAAAATAATCCATCCCCGCCATACCCTTCCGAACTTAATAAACAACGACAGGACAATCAATACACCCGTTTCGTAGAAATGTTTAAACAAATCCACATAAATCTGCCTTTCCACGAAGCCATATCCCAGATGCCAAAGTACGCAAAATACCTTAAGGACCTCCTGACCAACAAGAAGAAGTTAGAGAACCTTTCGCATGTCACGTTAAATGTCGAGTGCTCGGCGGTTTTGACAAATGGATTACCGAAGAAAATCAGTGACCCGGGTAGTTTCTCTATCCCGTGTGTCTTTGGTGATCTCTTTGTCAAACACGCTTTAGCCGACTTAGGTTCGAGTATTAATCTTATGCCTCTCTCGTTGTTTAAAAACTTAGGAATTGGTAGTCTCAACCCCACACGCATGAGTATCCAGCTCGCCGACAGATCAGTCAAATACCCGTTAGGAATAGTGGAGGACGTCCTAGTCAAAGTTGACAAGTTCATCTTCCCGGTGGACTTTGTCATTTTGGACATCAAAGAAGACGTCGAGGTTCCCCTGATCCTTGGCCGACCCTTCCTTGCCACCTCCTGAGCTATCATTGACGTAAGCAATGGTAAGCTCTTCCTTCGAGTGGGCGACGATGAGGTAACTTTCTCTATCACCCCCTCGATGAAGAACACACTAGCTAATGATGACTCATGTTTTTATGGATACCGTAAGTGAAGAATCCTTCTCTCAGACATCTGATTTTGAAAAAGAATTTTCCAATTTTTGTTCCTCTCCTACTCCTCCAACTGAATCTCTACACCTAAGTGAAGAATCCTCCACCCGCCTTTCTGATTTTGAAAAAGAATTTTTTGATTTTTGTTCCTCTTCTACTTTTCCAACTGAATCGCTGCACGAAGCCGCCATGGCCGCTAGCAACACCCCTTTTAATTTTACATATAAAAAAGTGTACGAGGACATAGTTTTTGAAAAAGAATAAATTTCTAAAACCTCGTATGATGACCCCCCTACCTTGGATCTGAAAGAACTACCAGAGAACCTTCGATACGCTTTCTTAGAAAAGGACTCCAAGCTGCCTGTCATAGTTTCGGCCTACCTCACGGATGCACAAAAGGATAAACTTCTTTCAATTTTACAAAAGCATTGCCAAGCTATTGCTTGGCAGATATCTGATATCAAGGGCATAAGCCCATCTTTTTGCACTCATAAAATCTTAATGGAAGATAATTCACGTAACTCGATACAACCTCAGCGTCGTATAAACCCAAACATGAAAGACGTAGTTAAGGGCGAGGTTATGAAATTGTTAGACGCAGTAATTATCTATCCTATATCCGACAGTAAGTGGGTTAGCCCAGTACAGGTAGTACCAAAAAAGGGAGGGATAACAGTAGTAAGTAATGAAAATAATGAATTAATCCCGACTCGGACGGTGACCGGATAGCGAATGTGTGTAGATTACCGTAAGTTGAATGATGCCACCCACAAGGATCACTTCCCCTTGACATTCATTGATCAGATTTTAGAATGACTTTCCGGACATAGCTTTTATTGTTTTCTCGATGGCCTCTCGGGGTATCTTCAAATCCCCATCTCCCCCGAGGACCAGGAGAAAACTACGTTTACTTGTCCCTTCGGCACCTTCGCCTACCGAAGAATGCCGTTTGGATTGTGCAATGCGCCAGCTACATTCCAACGATGTATGCTCGCCATCTTTGACAAGTATGTAGAAAGCATTATGAAAGTTTTCATGGATGATTTCTCCGTCTTCGGGAATTCCTTCGATAGTTTCTTAGAGAACCTTGAAAAAGTCTTAGAGCGATGCGAAGAAACTAACCTCGCCTTAAATTGGGAAAAATGTCATTTTATGGTGAGGGAAGGGTTAGTTTTGGGACATAAAATTTCTGAAAGGGGTATTGAAGTAGACGTTGCGAAAATAGAAGTTATCGAGAAGCTGCCGCCACCTATGAACATAAAAGCTATAAGAAGTTTCCTGGGTCATGCGGGTTTCTACCGCCGCTTCGTAAAGGACTTCTCCAAAATCACCAAGCCCCTTACCCATCTCTTAGAAAAAGACACCCCATTCATCTTTGATGACCTCTGTCTAGCTGCCTTCAATTTAATAAAAGAAAAATTAGTTAATGCCCCAATCATGATATCTCCGGTGTGGGATCTTCCATTTGAGATAATGTGTGATGCGAGTAGTTATGCGGTGGGAGCCGTACTAGGTCAACGTATTTCCAAAAACTTTCACCCCATTTATTACGCTAGTAAAACACTCACATCTGCACAGGAAAATTACACCACAACCGAGAAGGAGCTCTTAGCTATAGTATTCACTTTTGACAAATTTCGCCCTTATATTACTCTTTCGAAAATTATTGTTTTTACGGACCACTCGGCCCTCAAATATCTTCTCTCTAAAACGGATGTCAAGCCTCGCTTGATTCGCTGGGTCTTACTCCTCCAGGAGTTTGACTTAGAGATCCGTGATAAGCGAGGTGCCGAGAACTTGGCCGTGGACCACCTTTCGTGCCTAGACAACCCGTTTATAGAACAATTAGACGAAAATTCTTTTCATTACTATTTCCCTAATGAGAAGCTGTTCATAATTAACACATCTTTTTCTTCTTGGTTTGCCCGCATCGCCAACTATCTAGTGGCTCGTGTGCTCCCAAAAGAGTTTTCATCTCAGCAAAAGAAGAAATTCTTTTCTGAGCTGAAAAACTATTTTTGGGAGGACCCGCATCTTTTTAAAGTCTGTGCAGACCAAGTGATCAGGAGGTGTGTTTCTTTTGATGAAGGATTAGATATTATTAAACATTTGCATGAAGGACCGACAGGTGGGCACTATCAAGCTGCTCGCACCGCTCACAAAGTGTTAAGCGCAGGTTTTTACTGGCCTACCCTGTTTAAAGACGCGCATGCCTTTGTGAGTAGGTGTGATAGTTGCCAACGGTCGGGGAATATTTCGAATAAAAATGAAATGCCACAAAATTATTTCCTAGAGTGCGAAGTTTTCGACCTCTGGGGGATTGATTTTGTCGGCCCTTTTCCTTCTAGCTTCAGGAATAAGTACATTTTAGTTGTCGTTGATTATGTTTCGCGTTGGGCCAAGGCCCAAGCTCTTCCTACAAATGACGCCCGATTCGTAGTTAATTTCCTAAAAAAATTATTTTCTCGCTTCGGTACGCCGCGCGCTATCGTTAGTGATAGGGGTTCCCAATTCTGTAACGCGCAATTTTCAAAAATCCTAACTAAATATGGCATTACTCATAAGCTTTCCACTGCCTACCACCCCCAAACTAACGGACAAGTCAAAGTAGTGAATAGAGAAATAAAATGAATTTTAGAAAAGACTGTTTCAACATCTAGAAAAGACTGGTCAGCCAAATTAGACGATGCTCTATGGGCCTACTGAACAGCGTACAAAACCGCCCTCAGATGTACGCCATATCGGTTGGTTTATAGAAAATCGTGTCATTTACCCGTAGAGTTAGAACACCGTGCCTTTTGGGCCTTATGATTTTTAAACATCGATCCCCACTCTATCGGCGATTTTAGAAAATTTCAACTTAACGAACTCGACGAGTGGCGCTCTTACGCATATGAAAATAACAGACTTTATAAAGAGTGGACGAAGTGTTTGCATGATCGACATCTTAGGCACCCAAAAATCTTTAATCCGGGCGACCAAGTTCTGCTTTATAATTCTCATTTACGTTTATTCCCGGGTAAATTAAAATCACGTTGGTCGGGGCTTTTTACTGTTTTAGAAGTCTTTTCTTATGGTACTGTTTTAATTTCCCACCCTACTAAGGGTAATTTCTAAGTGGATGGTCAGCGTCTTAAACTGTATTTCTGTGATGATGTCAGTCCCAACCCTGTTAACTCTATCTTTCCTGTCTTGACATTTGATTAATCTGAACTTTACTTTTCTTAAAAACTTTGAACTTTATTCAAACTTTATTTTTAAACAATATTTGGGACAATCTTATTTTGATACGTCGAGCTCAAACGACGCTTTAAACAAAGGGCGCTCTTGGGAGGCAACCCAAGTTATCTTTTTCTATTTTCTTTATTTCACAATTTTTGCCCCGAATGGCTCCGGCAAGCTGAAACTTCTGTGATCGCCTACTCTAACGGTTCTGATTCTATGACAAAGTCCACCAGACGACGTTTCATGAAGATCCACAGGACACGCAGGGAGGAGCGGCATCACTCAGCTTTCCCTGCAACATAAAACCGGGGAAGTACCTGTTTTTCAATTCTGTCTTTCATTTCTATACTTTACTTTTCTCTCGTTCTCCGACCTCCTTCTCCATTGAGGACAATGTAGATTTTAAGCTTGGGGATGAGTTCCTCCTTTTTTCTTTTTGTAAAAATCCAAAAAATCCAAAAAATATATATATAGCTGCATTTTGGTATTTCAATAAGTACCCCATGTTTATGTTTTGTTTTTCTCAAACTTCTTTATAAACAACGTAGTTAATTATAATTTTTTTAATCATTTTTTATCATATTTCTCAAGTAAAATGTTGGTCATGTTGTGTTTCTAATTCACGGTAGCATGTTAAGGTGAAATATTTCTCTAAAACTTGCATTTCTATTATGGTTTTTCGTTCTTTATTTTCTTTACTTTCTCTAAAATTTATCATCCACTATTTTCCTTTTGTCTTTAGATCTTTTTTGTAAGAACAAATTTTCAATAACGTAGTAGATATGAACGATCCAAGTCACATATTATTTTTATTTTCAAGATAATTTCATCAATATTCTTTTATTATCTCGAACTTGCTTTTTGAAATTTATCAACTCTATGTTTTAAATAAATTTAAAAAAGCGTGAAAATGATTTATGACATTTTTGTTTATGTTTGAGCTTTCCTACCAACCTAAAATCTTTTACCACTAGTTAGCCGCTTTTGAGCCTTTTTTCTAAATTCATTTGATAACTCCACATAGCATTTCATTTCACCAAAGCTCAAATTCCTACCTATCTAATCACGCTAATTTTTTTTGAGTTTCATTCTAAAATTTTCATGATAGGAAATTTTGTGTTATCTTTGGAGAAATTGTTGAAAAAAGTTCAAAAGCAATGTTTTGAAAAAAGAGAAAAAAATGAATGATGAAAAAATAAATAAATAATAATAAAGAAAAAAAAACAACGAAGAAAAAAACATTATATATACATATTTTGTTTAAAATAAATTTATTTTTTTGAAACTCGTTGTTTTGGTTTAGTGTGATTTTTAAGCCTCCATGTTTATATTTGAATTCCACTCCTATTCATAATCCTAAATCAAACGTTTTGGTCCTATTAAGTTCTTTTGATTCACGCCTTTTTAAATTTTATTTAACAACTAAGAAAAGAAGAAAAGTAAATCTGTTTTAGTTTTGGATTTAAACTTAAATTTTTGTTATTTAATTTATATAATTATAATGCGTTGCTTGGATCTAGTAATAACTCAATACGTTTTTTCATTTTCATTGCCTTGCTTAAATCTATTTAAAGAATTTCGTCAAAATTCTGGATGATTTATTTTTATTAAGTAAAGTTTATAACAGTTAAACCATACCAAAATAATTGTTTTAGATTTACGTTTTACATTCTCCCTACCTAGAATTTCGCATAGTACTTGTGTAAGTATGATTAAAACTTTTTGAATTAGTCACTTTTTATGATTAGCTAGTCTTTATATCTTTGCTTGGGGACAAGCAAAACTTATGCTTGGGGGAATTTGATAATAAGGTTTGCAGTCAATTTTATTAGGATATTTTCGGGGTTTTAAAGCAAATCATGTCTTGTAAAGTACTTATTTTCGTTCCCCTTTGTATATATTTTTGTCGCTAATGCATTTTTTCTGCTTTTTGCAGGTTTTCACGGCTTTCAGCCGAATTTTGCTGTGACACGCCCCAAGGTCACGCCATACCCGGGCGTGTACCTAGGGCGTGTAACCGAGAGGAATAAAGCAATTGGTCCGAAACTGCATTCCGTGGAAACTTAGTGAACACGCCCTCTGTCACGCCCGTGTCACATCCGACACGGGCGTGTTCCAGAGGCGTGTCCCCAGGTTCCGATGAATCACCGCAACACGCTCGTTTTTCCCGCTCCACCATCGCACCGAAAGTGTCACGCCCCAGGGTCACGCTTGACTCGGGCGTGACATATGGGCGTGTAATTCAGCAATTCCGCCCGTCACCTCCAGCATTCAATTTCAGGTCAACAAAGTCACGCCGCAAAGAACATGCCCCAGGTACACGCCCTACCAGGGCGTGACTTGTGGGCGTGTACTTCAGCTACTTCGTCAGAATTAAATTCCAGGCCGAAAAAGTCGCACCGAATTTGTCACGCCCCAGGGTCACGCCCGACCCGGGCATGACAGGGGGCGTGACCCGACCCAAAAAATTCTATAAATAGAGTCCAACTCCAAGGGTTCAGGGACACCTTTTGCATTGAGAGGGGAGGTTCTGTCCTTTGTATTTTTGAACTTTTTTAAGCATGTCTCTTCATTTTTAGTTCTTAGCTCTAGCTTTATGCTTTCCCTGTATTAGCTCCTAGCTTCTTTCTGTAGTATAATGTTAATGATAGTGTAGTTTAATTTCCATGCACTTGTAATCTCTGGTTTTCAAGTTGTAAGATCCTTGTTTCCTTTAATAAAGAAGTGTTGTTTTCTTTTTCGTTTCTACTTTGTTTTCACTATTTTCTTCTACTCATCCCCCTCTTCCACCTCACCATGATTAACTAATCCTCTATGTACTCGATCTTGATGATCCGAGGTTCGAGTGATTAGGTTATGATGCTTTGAATCTTACCTTCTCTTTTTAGGGTTTTAGCCTTGAATTACTCTTGATTTATCACGGGTTGGAGGTATATCATCGATATATACTCTCCACCTTTGCTTTCATTCTGGGCTAGCCGAGAGGACGAAAGTTTGAAATGAGCACTCAAGAGTAAAGGGAGTTGTTCGCACCCCTCGAGAGAGGCAGACGTTCAAATCTCCCGTATTGGAGCAAAATCCAATAGTGGGGTTTCACCGCGTAAAGCGAGTTTTAGGCCTACAATTTAGGCGAGAGTCGGTCGGACCTTCCTAAACTCAGTTAGGCACGGCCTTCGAGAGAAGCGTGTCAATATTTATGGAACCTCCACGGTCAAGGACCTTTACCCTAATTAGTTTAGGTTTATTTATCGTATTTTTCTAACCACTCTTGCCGAGGTGATTTCTGATCGAGTGCATTTTCCTCTCATCGCTACTAAGCTTTAGTATAATCACTCTTTTAGCTCTCTTTATCTTTTCATGCAAGTAGCACTCTTTCATTGCAACTAGTTCTCTTCCTTTAGTACGCTTAGCTTTCTTCTAAACCCTAATTTTTCCGTCGATAAAATAATAGATTTCGTGTGAGTAAGCTTACTCAACTGTTCCCGGATTTTAATAAGACACTTGTGTCCCCTAGCTGCATTTCGATAGGTATACTTGCCTTGTTGGATTGTTAGTTTGGTTATTTTCTCCTTGCAAATATCTTTAAGACAACACCACTCCTAGGCGGGTATCCACACTATCAGGCCTAGCCCTCCCGTACGCCCCTAGAAGAACACAACCTAGAGTATTTGCGTACTAATGCTAGCCATATCTACAAGACTTTCTTTGGATAAGTATCCCACACCGCCGAGTCAACGTATCGATGTCGGTATGAACGACTGTCCCGACACCGAAAGACCCACCACCTTATTTTGTATCCAAAACCTTTTGAGCCACTGGCTCCCTAGACTATCCGTTCGTGCATCTACCTTCTGAACGAACCATCCAGATGGCAATCAAATCAACATCCCGAGCTTCCGGGGTATGTGAATGTGTAACCCTAATTATACTAGTTGCCCTTGAAATGTTTTATTCTAACTGTTTAGGTTAGCCCAGGACTGCCCAAGTTATTCCATGTGAAGGGCTCTCGAAGGCACTGAGAACTATGATGGGATTACGCCCAAAGCTCCCTTTCGCAGGGCACTTACTATTATTGGTTTCTATCAGATTTCCCAAACCCTTACTTGTTGTACTGGATCTAACCCTAGAGTATTTGACACTTTCTCCCCACGAGAAAGGCGATCTTTCGTCGATCCAGAGCACCACCTAACACTAGCCAAACCAACACCCTACTCATCCTATCTTCTAATGGTGAACTCATTTTTCATTATCCAACCAGCAAACATCTAACCCCAACTCATGTGCCCAAATTCATATTCCAAATTAAATTCTGCAGTTTTACTAAATACAGACCTCCCTAAGCTATATGACGTCTACAAAGGGAGGTACCCTGAATTTTCATCCAATGACCCTACAATATTTAATGGGGGGGGGGGTCTATCATGAGATGTTTAATCTAAATTCAGAGGTTCACAATTTTCTTAATTAATTTGGTAATTAATAAATTTCCTAAGAAATCCAAATGTCCTAGTTTTTGTACATGATGTACCATTTTCAGTCATGCAAAATACTTCAAAAAATTATAATAAATAATAGGCATCTGCGTTACTATAAATTCAAGGCATCATAATTTGTTAACAATATTTAAACCTCTAAAGATAATTGTTGAACATAACTTACATTTATCAATATAATGAAACAAGTACTTCTAATACACTTCCAAAAAATTCCATAAAAATTTACAGAGCTTTATAATCACATCAAAAGTCCTCTGACCAAATTTCACAAGATTCCAATGAGTGGTTAATTCAAAATAAATTCCTAAGTAGATAGTGCAATTTGAAGGGTTGTGAATGAAGTATTTTTTTATTGCTCTAAAATTCATAACAAAATTTCTAGAGATGATTAACACTATAAAATTAATTTTACCAAAATTTCATCATGAATCAAGGTAATATGACCCACTAATTATTCCTAGGGTGTAAAGCCTTAATATTTATTTAGTGGTTTAAGTGGGGTGTATATGCCCAACTACTGCCCAATCCCTTCTTAGGACATTTCAACCTCCTAGGATTATATGGACTAAACCCCAAGTACATTCAAGAACATATCACCCTATGTCCTTCACAATCCCCCAAAGTTCAACGTTCGGGTTTGAACTTGAGTCTTAGGGCAAACACACCCCAATCCACCCCATAATCCATGTGGTTGTGCTTACTGTCATAACAAGCCAGTGGCCCAAATTTCAGCCTCTGTTGAGGTGATTTGGCCACTTAAACCCACGAGAGGCATTTTGACCTACTTACCCCCTTTTAGCCAAATCAAGGGTTTACTAAATCCCCAATCAAATCATCACCAAATGGGATGACATTTTATATAGAGTCCAATAATGACCCCAAAGAACCTCTCACCAAAATTTGGGAGAATTTGGATGTAATTAGACCCATTAATTAATTGATTATAATATTATTAAACTTTTACCAAAACTATAGAAATGTTTTCTCCAAAAATTCCCATTTTTGGACATAACCTAGCTATAGGTAAGTTTGACTTGCTGTCCAAATTTCAAGTAATTTGGACATGTGGTGAAGTGGGGGCACTCATTTTAATCTCTGACTAGCCCTATGTATAGACCTCACCAAAATGAATGTTGTGGTCAGACCTCTTATCCAAATTAGTGAAACAAATTTTAAATTAACATAGACTTCAAGGGTTACAATTTGTATGTTGGACACTTTTCCTGTTTTTGCTGTAAGTATTTTAATATTTAATCTAACATGGCTAAAAATAGGAGGCAGAAAATACACTATTTAATATATAATTTTTTTCTTGATCCTGCACATATCTTAAAGAAGGATCCAGTGGCTCTTGTGCTTCTTCTTCCTCCAGCCGATGGGTATGATCTACCCAAACTGGAGCCTATTCCAAGGTTGTTTCCCGACCCTAATTATACTAGTTGCCCTTGAAATGTTTTATTCTTACTGTTTAGGTTAGCCCAGGACTGCCCAAGTTATTCCATGTGAAGGGCTCTCGAAGGCACTCAGAACTATGATGGGATTACGCCCAAAGCTCCCTTTCGCAGGGCACTTACTATTATTGGTTTCTATCAGACTTCCCAAACCCTACTTGTTGTACTGGATCAAATCTGGGCGTTTCCCGACAATCCGAACACTCCATTTTTTTTGAAAAACTATTGAAATTCAAAAATTTTCTCACTCCAATCGGACTCAATTGAGCCTGATTCTTGGCCCTATTGATTCCTATGATCTAACCATAGAAGAAGAGGAAGGGGAGGACCTTGCGACGGTCTGGAGTCGCGTCGATCGCCGAGTTGACATGGTGGTGGTGGTGGTCGAATTTCTGCGATTACACAGTGGGATAGCTTGGCTCATTTAGGTAAGGGTTGGAAATGAACCCCTGGAGTCCAGTGAAGCTTTTAAGATAAAGAGAGGGGGGAGGGGGTTAGTGTAGGTTGTCGTGGCCATTAATGGCCCCCTTTAGGAAAATTCGGCCATGGTGGGTGAAGGATGAGGAATGGCTCATTTCATTCAAAGGCCAGCTGCTTACAATGGGGTTTCACTCCCCTTGTCAAAGTCGATTGAATGGGGGAGGTTGGGGAAGGGGAAGGGTGAGCCTCAAAGTCTTCCCCATTACTCCCCTCTCTTTCTCTCTCTTCCATTTTTGGGATTTTTCTCTCTCCTAATCACCAAGCCTGAATTTGACTCCCACCTAGCCTAAAGGCAGCCCACATGATCATTTTATCCATTATTGCATGGTTAGCCCAAGTGAATTGGGCTTGAGCTTGAGTTAGCCCATTTGGGCTAACCAGACCTAAACCTTGACTAGGGTTGACCCGGGTCAATTTGGTCTTTAGGGTTGCACCCAATGGGTCCTTGGTGACCCATTGGCCTCCCTTAAGGTTTAGGTAGGGTTGACGATCGTCGAGTCCGTAGACCTGCCACACTATCCTTAACCCAAGATTACGACACCGCGTGTCGACTCATACCGCATGCAAATTCCACATCACCATGGCATAGAAGGGGCCTCTGAAGTAAGCACAAGGACAAACCCCAACCATCCACTCAGCACGAAAGGAGCCCTGGGACATTAATACCGAGGAACAAGCCTAACCGTCCGTCTATACCTCATCTCAACACTAAACCAACTAGTGACGGTCAACACCGCATATACATCCTTCAACAATACTACCCGTAGGGAGACTACGCTCTAAGTATTGGACTACTAAATTTCATTCCAACCATCAAACATATTCATGGCCATAGTTTGTCCTTCTATATGTCATTCCAAATGATTTCAACATAATATAACATAATGCGCATATATAATAGTCTACTAATTTCTAACAAGTCATTTCGTTTAAGTAAGCTTGCTTCACAATTCAGTTATACGAAATCCAATTAGTAAACTTCATCATTTATAGCACTACGGTGGTTAACATAAAACAGTTCACCAAAATCTCGAGTTAATTTTGCAACATCGATTCCACCGATTCCAAATCCATATTATATAAAAACCCCATAATTTAAGTGCAGAATAAATCTGGACAGCAAATTCAACCTGAGATTCCCGAAGCTATAGGAATTTGGAGAAGACGTGTAACCCCTCGATGGAAAGGTCTTTACATGGGATACAACTTTCATATTCAGCCCATGACCCAGATTTGAGTGTATCCTATTTGAAATCGGCTTCAAAGTCCGTTGCGCACAGAATAAAATTTTTGCATGCAGGTTTTATCGGACGTCATTTCGTTCAGGCTTTCCCGTGGCTACATACTTCACCTGAAGTTGTGCAACCATTCATTGGAAAGTTATTTGTGAGGGATTCAACTTTTGTGTTTAGTCGAAATCCCAAATTTGGTCATATACAACATGAAAATGGCCAAGAAGATCGCTGCGTGCAGAACACAGATTCTGTACGTATCTTAAAGCGGAATGAACGGCATCGGTTTGATACTCGACACGGGTCGGGATACGCCCGTGTCCCAACCCGTGTCCTCATGACACGACCATGATCCCTGCCCATGTCCTTCTCTGGATACATTTCGACGAACTCAACTCGACACAACGATATACGGGTAGGGACACGCCCATGTCTCAATCCTTGTCATACACCATTGTGTCGACACCAATGTGTCGACACCAGTGTGTCGACACACACCAGTATGTCTACACACACCAGTGTGTCAAAACTAGTGTGTCGACACCCACCAGTGTGTCGACACCCACCAGTGTGTCGACACCAGGGTGTCGACACCAGTGTGTCGACACACACCAGCATGTCGACACCAGCGTGTCGACACCCACCAGCGTGTCGACACCAGCGTGTCTACACACAACCAGCGTGTCGACACCAGCGTGTCGACACACACCAGCGTGTCAACACCAGCGTGTCGACACACACCAGTGTGTCGACACCAGCGTGTCGACACCAGCGTGTCGACACCAGCGTGTCGACACCAGCGTGTCGACACCAGCGTGTCGACACCGGCTCAAGTGTCGACACCGGCTCAAGTGTCGATACAAAGGAGGAAATGACCTAGGTAACACCCCCTGGACCCAAGTCAGCTCTCCTGACTCAAAACTAGCACGAGGGTTTATTTAGGGTTGACTTGGCCCCTTTGGAGGTCACTTGATCCTTAATTAGGGCACTTTGACCACTATAGGGCTAGAGTTGACTTGGGTCAACTTAGCCTTTTTTGTTGACCCCAATGGGTTCTTGGTGACCCATTGGTCTCACTCTAGGATTAGGAAGGTATTTGTGGGGTCCATTTGGCCAAGGTAAGGTCAATTGGCCATATATAGGTAAGTTTGACCTATTTAGGGTTAGGGTTGACTTGGGTTAACTCGACCACTTTGACTGCCCATAGTGGGTCCTTAGTGACCCTATGGCTACCCAAGGTGATAGGGGTGTTGGGGTAGGGTCTTGGGGTCAAGTTGAAGCCCTAAAGTCAGACCTTAGGTCTAAATGTTGAGAATGAGCTATAGGCAGACCAAGGTGATTTTTACCTTGGCACTTGTTCACTTGGTGAAAGATATGGTACCTAAACACCTAGAGGGGGGGTGAATAGGTGACCTAATCCTTTATACACTTTAATGGCAGCAAACGGTTAATTATCACAGATTTCTAACTTTTGTACAGCAATCACAAAGCATTCACAACATACATAGCACAATCACAGCCACAATCACAGCACAGCACAGCATACACAGTGGTTTATAGTGGTTCCCCAAGATATGGGTACATCCACTTTCCCCCTTCGCCTATCTAGTAGTGTACTAGATTCGGTCAAACTCCTCCACTGTCTCAGAACCCAAATTGGTTCCTACACCTCAGGCCCAAGGCCCTAGAACTCAGCTTTATCCCAAAGCCTACACTCAGCCAATCAAGGCCTACACTCAGCCAACCAAGGCCTACACTCAGCCAACAAGGCCTACACTCAGAGATCTCAATCTCTTACACTCAGGCTCTCAAGCCCTACCCTCAGCCTTTATAATTATAGGCTTACAATTCACTCAGATCCAAAGGATCCTACAAGTTAAAAATGAATTACAAATATTAACTCAACAACTCAGAAATAAAAGAGGGGAGTTGAGAGTTTCTTGATGAGTTCTTGGAAGAACTCAGCCGGATTCAATCTGACTTAGCTTTCTTCAAAGCTTCTTGAGTAGAACTGAATAAGAATGAATCCTCCTGCAGTTGTTCCTTGACCTCTGCCACCTAAGATCCAGAATGAATCTGAATCCTTCTTCTCAGCCTAGTTCCAACGACTGATTTCTTGGATGGAGCCCTCTCTCTCCAACTTCTTAGATCTGCACTTGGACTGCAAGATCTTCTTGTGTTGATACTCTATGTATCACTTTGATAACTTGTTCTTCAACAATGTGATCAATCTGAACAACAATCTGAACCACAGTTTCTATAAACTGTAGGTGCCTATTTATAGGCCTTCTTCATGGTAACCGGCTGGTCCGGTCCATAACTGACTTTTGATATCTCTGACAGGTGCTGTAGACCGGCTGGAATGGCAACTGTCAAGTCATCCAGTCATTTCTTGAAAATCTCTGACTGTCTGAAAGTGTCGAGACTTTCTGTCTTTAAGTGTCGACACTTATAGTCCAAGTGTCGACACATGTTGTGTTAGTGTCGACACAAGTCTACAAGGTGTCGACACAACTCCTTGTATGTCTCGACACAGTTTCTTCTGCATGTGTCGACACTGAAATTGAGTGTCGACACAAGTACTTGTTCTTCTAGCTTTTGCTGAATTCTTCTAAGTGTCGACACATCTCCTTTGTGTCGACACAACTTCTTGTGTTGAATCTGCCAAGTGTCGACACTACTTCTTGGTGTCGACACATAGTCTTCTATGTTAATACTTGCTGAGTGTCGACACAGCTCCTTGTGTCGACACACCTTCTTTTTGTTGAGACTTCAGCTGAGTGTCAACACATTCTCTTAGTGTCGACACTTGTACTTAGAATATTTTGTTGATAATTCTGTTCTTTGCTAAGTGTCGACACAGCTCCATGTGTCTACACTTTCTTCAAGTGTAGAGTCTTTAGCTGAGTGTCGACACATTATGCTGGGTGTCGACACTTACTTCATGTGTTGACTCTTCTGGTTGTGTGTCGACACATTGTGTTGGGTGTCGACACATACTTCATGTGTTGACTCTTCTGTTGAGTGTCGACACATTGTTCTGAGTGTCGACACTTTAACTTAGTCTCTGCAGACTTTTTCTGAGTATCGACACAGCTCCAAGTGTTGACACTTTCTGGTGTAGACACAGCTTCACTGGGTGTCGACACAGTTCCTTGTGTCGACACTTTCTGTCAGCACTTTTCTTCACTGAGTGTCGACACAGCTCCAAGTGTCGACACTTACTGTCTGGTGTCGACTCTGCATCCCAGGTGTTGACATAATGACTCCAAGTATCGACACTGCTTGTCTGGGTGTCGACACAAGTCTTCTTAAGTGTCGACACTTTCCCTCTAGGTGTCGACACATGGACTTAGAAACTTTTTGCTTCAGTCCAGTGATTACTTAACCTGCACAAGTAAACTCAACATACATCAAATACATTATGATGTATATCATTGAGTTGGGTGAGGCTTCTTCAAATCAGGTACATTTGACCAATGTACCCAACAATCTCCCCCTATTTGGAGAAGTCATAACCCTTAGTCAATGATATACACCATTCATAATTAAAAATTACAAAATGTTGTAAAGCAAATTATATACAGCAGGGTAAACATAAACATGTATTAATTCACACATGTATACACATACAACAACACAGAAAAAATAAGAAATAGATACATTCACAGAACAACCATGAAATATATTGATCATATATTGTTCTTACATTTGTCTTATACATATTCAGTAGTTTACAAAAAATGGTTTACATTTAAAAGATTACAAAATAATCTTCAAGTAAATTCTTAAACTATTTCTGGTCTGGTTCCTTGATAACTATTCCCTTGCCAGCTTGAACTTGAGCTTTGACAGGGGCATCAACAGTTTCAGCAACAGCAGGCTTCTTGCCTTTTAGATCTTTCTTTTAAGTTCTTCTGCCTTGATCTTCTGCCTCTCAAAATAGTGATATGACTTAGGAAAGTACTTGCTAGGCTCCACTGCAGTAGGAGGTAGCTTTCCCATCTTTGCCTTCCTTCTATACTGAACAATGGCTTCTTGTCTGATCTCATGTTTCCTCCATTCAGCTTCTGAAAACCATTTGTTCCTGTCATGAGTATTGTCCTTGGCAGCTTTCCAGGCAGTTAATATTATATTCCTAGAGGTAGGGCTCCACTGTTCAAAATCTGGCCTTTGTTCTACTTGTTCCCTAAACCTCTTTTTGGACAACCTTGTCTCTTCTTCTTTCTGTAATGCCTCTTACAGAGCTTCAGAAATAGGTTGAACAACCTTTTCAATATGGACATTGTCCTTGCCCTCAGGTGGGCTATACATTGTGCTCACATCTGCTTGAATCATTTCAAAGTCTGGAGGTGGATAAATGACTTGAGCTACCTCTGGTTGCTCACCTCCAAAATAAGCAGGGTTTAATCCAGATTCAGCAACCTCATTGTCATCACATAGAGGAGGATATCCCAGTGTAGCTCTGATGGAATTTGATATCCACTTAGCATGTTCAGAGCTTGCCTTGACTAGTACTCTCTCCCCCTTTATGACTTCTCTAGCCATGTGATCTCTGACATCATCCTTCTGAAATCTGATTTGACTATCCAAGTATCTGATGCCATCTTTAAAGAATGGTTTGAGCTTTTGAAGTTGATCAGATATAGCTTTATGGGATGCTTGGATAGCAGTCTTTACAGCAGTAATTTCTTCTTGAAAGGCTTTGTCAAAGTCAGCTTTAGCAGCAGTAGTAGATGTAGAAGGTTCAGCAGCCTTGTTCTTCAATTCAGTGACTATAGCATTATGAGAATCAGTTAAATTGTCATTCATTCTTATCTGATTTTCCAGTACATATCCTTGCTTCAATGCTATATCATCTACCTGTGCCTTGATCTTCTCTTGATGTGTTGCCAGATAGACTACTGCATTCCCACCCTTGTGGAAGCAGTCAGTCATCTCCTTCTTGTTAAGGTTCATCTCAAACCTTATGGATTTTATATCTTGGGCAAGATCAAACTGTAAAGCTTTGTGCCCTTCATCTACATAAGCCTCTATAGCTTTTCTCTGTTCATCCAGTTTTATCTGCATTGCAATCATTAATGCACTATAATTAACAGTTGGAGCTTGTTGAACTATAGGCTGTGGAGCTATAGATTGCAGAGCTTTCTTATAACTCTGACTTCTCCTTTTAAATACATACAGTTTCTTCTTCTTTGCCCTAGCACTCTCCTCATCTTCAGAGGCAGAAGTGCTGGCTATGTCAACCCTATCCTTAGGGCTTTGAGGCTACTCTTTCTGCACTTCAGGTGCCTTCTCAGTTTCTGTCCTTAAAGGCTCTTCCATAACTTGCACTTGCTCCCCCTCAGCAGCAGCATTATCTCTTCCAGCAGCTTCCTTGTCCAGGTCAAAATCTGCTTGATCTAGATTTAGAAATAAATCTTCCATGGTGTATTCAGTGGGTGAAGAAGCTGGATACATTCTTTGCTCTTCAACTACTGGATCAGGAATCTCTTCTTGTACAGCAGATGTGTCTTCTATAACAACATCTGGAGCTTGACTAGGTAGCTGAGTTTGCTGAGGAATATCAGACAAATCAGCATCTTCTTTAAGATATTCTAAAGTATTTAGGTCAGTGAGTACCTCTTGTATGATGGTGGTGGCTTACTCACTGTCCAGTGTAGAGGGTTCTTCTACAACTGGAGGCTCCCCCTGGCTGTGATCCTTGTGGATGAGGCTAGCTTGTGGTAGCTCCCCCTGGATCTCTGCATCAGCTGGAGGAGCAGGAGACTTCTCTGCAGGCTCTTCCTCATGATCATCAGGAGTGAAAACAACATGTTCTTCACTCCCAGAACTGCTGGAGGACTCTTGTGCCACTGGAGCTATTTTTCTCTTTTTCTTTGGAGGAATCTCCTTTTCAGTAACTGTCTTTTCTGGGGTTGGTATTTCCTTGGACAACACCCTATCCCATCTTGAAAAGATCCTTTGATCCATCTTCCTCATGTGGTTTATCTTGCTGCATGCAGCAGTATTCATTACCTCTGGTATGGTACCAGCTAGGTAGAGACTTAAGATTCTGCCCAAATTAGGCTTCTTCAGACTTTCTTTAATTTTCTCAAAGACTATCACTGACCAATCAGTTCTTAGAGTAAAGATAATTCTAGTCATAAGATTGAACATGGAGGCAGACACTCTGTCATGCCCTCCTGGCTTACTGAGTAAGACCTTTCCCACAATCTCAGACATGAACTTTCCTTGAGTATTCATGCCTTTCCTGTTGAAAACAGAACCTATCTTCAGCTTTGGATCAAGTCCACACCAGGTTAGAGCTTCCCTGATCTTTGAAGCAGTAACCTCTTCTTCATCTTGAATTTTTGGTAGCTGAAGCACCTTCCTCGGATTTTTAGGTGAAACCTTGACCTTAGTTCCATGAACCCTGGATTTGATTCTGAATCCAGATTCATCTACTACAGCTCCATTAAGGAATTCAAGCACGTCCTTCTTCCAAATCTTAGTAGGTTCAGAAACTAAGTATGCTAACCCTGAATCGGTGACTAGGGTTACTACGACCTTGATTTTTTGATCAGCATCGTCGAACACGCCGCGCACAAGCTCATATCCTTCGTTAACGTTCTCCTCAAGCTTCAGGAGCCATTAGGGTTTGTAGAATTTGTCTTTAGAAAAGAGAGGTGTCGACACAGTAGTTTTGGTCTCGAAACTTTGAAAGCGTGTCGACAAACAAAGACAGAACCCTATTTATACCTTTCTGATTTTGAAGATGAACAGGCGGGATAGCTAACATAAAAATGTGTCGACACTGGCAATAAGTGTAGACACTGACTTATAATGTCTCGACACATATGTGTCGACAAAAGTTTAGTCAACAGATTTTATGTGTCGACACTTGGTTATGTGTCGACACAACATAACTCGACACATTGTCGAGACTTTACTTAGAAAATTCTGAGTAAAACATAAGTTTCGACACCACTTTGGATGTGTCGACATCTACTGGACATGTGTCGACACTAACATTCTGAAGTGTCGACACCAACATCCTAGATGTGTCGACACCTTTTTCCTGAAGTGTCGACACCTCTATTCTGTGTCGACATAGACTTGTCTATGTGTCGACACCTTTTTACTTAGCCAATTTTAATTCTGTAAACTTACTCTAAGTTTATCATTCCTAGTTCAATTTTGAATCTATTGAACTTAGCTTCTTCTAGGGGCTTAGTAAACATATCAGCTATTTGATTATCAGTTTTAACATATTCTAATGAAATATCTTCTTTTTCTAGATGCTCCCTAAGAAAATGATATTTAATCTCAATATGTTTAGTTCTACTATGAGATACAGGGTTATTAGCTATTGAAATAGCACTAGTAGAATCACAGAAAAGTGGAGTTCTACTTACCTGAAATCCATAGTCCTCTAGCTGATGTTGTATCCACAGAAGTTGAGCACAGCAACTTCCTGCAGCCACATACTCTGACTCTGCAGTGGAGATAGCCACACTGGTTTGCTTCTTGCTACTCCATGAAATTAGTCTCCCACCTAGGAATTGATAGGTTCCAGTAGTGCTTTTTCTATCCTCTTTGCATCCTGCAAAGTCTGCATCTGAATAACCTGTTAGATCAAAATCTCCATTCCTAGGGTACCAGAGGCCTAGATAGGGAGTGCCCTTTAGATATCTCAATATTCTTTTGACTGCTGTCAAATGAGACTCTTTAGGGCAGGCTTGATACCTGGCACAAACACATGTAGCATACATGATGTCAGGTCTACTAGCAGTCAAGTATAATATGGAGCCAACTATCCCTCTATACAAGGTTTCATCTACAGGTTTCCCTGCATCATCCTTGCTAAGAGACATACTTGACCCCATAGGAGTCTTCATGGTACTGGATGAATCCATACCATACTTCCTTATGAGTTCTAGGGTGAACTTGGACTAACATATGGATAAACCACTTTCAGTCTATTTAACTTGGAGACCCAAGAAAAACTTCAGCTCTCCTCATACTACTCATCTCAAACTGACCTTGCATAAGTTTTGCAAACTTTTTGCAAAGGCTGCTTTCATTAGACCCAAATATAATGTCATCTACATATATTTGGACTAGTATGACTTTGCCTCTAGATTCCCTAAGGAATAGAGTCTTATCTATTTTCCCCCTTGAGAACTTGTTCTCAATGAGGAAACTAGATAGGGTTTCATACCAAGCCCTAGGGGCTTGCTTTAACCCATATAAAGCTTTCCTAAGTCTATAGACATGATGAGGTAGAGTTGGATCAACAAAACCTGAAGGCTGCTCCACATAGACTTCTTCTTTAAGATTACCATTTAGGAATGCTGACTTGACATCCATTTGGTATACCTTGAATCCTTGATAGGTTGCATAGGCCAAGAACATCCTTATGGCTTCCAGTCTGGCTACTGGAGCAAAGGTTTGATCAAAGTCAATACCTTCTTCTTTCCTATATCCTTTAGCAACCAGTCTTGCTATATTCTTAATGATGACCCCTTGTTCATCCATCTTATTTCTGTAGATCCACTTAGTTCCTATTATATTGTGGTCTTTAGGTTTGGGAACTAATTCCCAGACCTTGCACCTCTTGAACTGATTAAGCTCTTCTTGCATTGCTTCAGTCCATTGTGGATCTTGTATTGCTTCTTCAAACTTTTTAGGTTCAACTTGAGACAGAAAGCTGGAATAGATTGCAGCATTCTGATTTCTGCTCCTTGTTTGAACTCCTTGTCTTGGGTCTCCAATAATCAGCTCTACTAGATGATCTCTAAGATGCCTGTGGGCTGGAGGCATCCTAACTTCTGGTTGACCTACTTCAGCATCTGCATCATGCTATACTCCTTGTATTTCTTCAGCAATTGGCACATGTAGTTCTCCCCCTGGACAACAGCTACTGTCATTTACTTGCTGTCTTGCAGCAGGCACCTCTTCTATAGTAAGCTTGTCCATTTTCTTTGTCAAACCTGTGGGGATGCATACACTACTAGACAACTCATTATTAATAAGTTTAGTCTCATCAAAAACTACATGCACTGATTCTTCTACAACTTGTGTAGTCAAGTTGTAGACTCTATAAGCCTTACTATTATTGCTGTACCCAACAAAAATTCCCTCTTGGGACTTGGCAGCAAACTTAGTTAAGTAAGACTTCCCATTGTTAAGTATGAAGCATTTACAACCAAAGATCCTAAAATAGGATAGGTTTGGTTTTCTGCCTTTCACAACTTCATAGGGGATCTTGTTTAGCCCTTTAGTGATGGTAGCCCTATTTATAACATGACATGCAGTGTTAACTGCTTCAGCCCAGAAATACTCTGGCAGTGATGTATCACTTAATAGGGTCCTACCAGCCTCTATCAAGGTTCTATTCTTCCTTTCAGCAATGCCATTTTGCTGAGGTGTTTTAGGTGAAGAGAATTCTTGAAATATCCCAAAGTCTTCACATAGTTTTATCATGCTATCAGACTGAAATTTAGTACCATGGTCACTTCTAATCTTGACCACTGTACTGTTTAGTTCATTCTGAATCTGTTTGACAAAGTTATGGAAGACATTAGGTGTTTTAGATTTCTGTCTTAAGAAGAACACCCAGGAAAACCTTGAGTAGTCATCTACAACTACAAAGGTATAGACCTTCCTACCTAAGCTGTGAACTGGCATTGGACCAAAGAGATCTATATGCAAGAGGTATAAACACCTCACAGCATCTTTGTTTTCTATGCTTCTAAAGGTGGATTTAGTCTGCTTGCCCTTTTGACAAGCTGAGCAAATGCCATCTTTAACACACTTAACTTGAGGACCATTCCTCACTAACTCTTTGCTAAAGAGTTTGCTAATAGTCTTGTAGTTAAGATGGGCAAGCCTCTTGTGCCATTTGACACAATGAGAGACTGTCTCATCAGCTACAAGACAAACTGGAGAACCATTGTTCTCAATCATAATGTCTAGGCAGTAGACATTCCTCTTCCTATAACCTGTCAAAATGATCTCTTGATCACTTGACCTCTTGATATGACAACCATTTTTAACAAATGAGATGTCATACCCTACATCACTTAATTGACTTATACTTATTAGGTTGTGTTTCAACCCTTTAACATAAGCCACTTGAGTAATGGTAACTAAGTTTGTAGAAATGTTACCAAATCCTTTGATGATTCCTTTTTCAGAACCACCAAAGGTTACTTTTGGACCATCTTTTACTGGAATATAGTCCTTTAGTAATCTTCTAGTTCCAGTCATATGTCTGGAACATCCACTGTCCAAGTACCATGTTGGGGTATGGCCACTTGGACTTACCTGCAAAACAGATTAATGAACCTTAGAACCCAAAGAATTCTTGGGTCCTTGGTACTTGTTAGTCTGCAGCTTGACAAAACTACCTACTGGCTTTCCACCAGGTAGCTTACTACTCACTTTGGCACTAACATTGTGCCAACAGTCCACTGCAAAGTGGCCAACCTTACCACAGCACCAGCATTCAAACTTATTGTACCTTTGCTTAGGTACAGCCTTGCTGTCTTATCTACAGCAGACTTGTTGAATGTTGGGGCTTTGCCCTTGGACTTAGACTTGGACTGCTCAGTACCTGCAGGTCTAATAAAGCCCAGTCCAGCCTTGCCTTTATGATGAACAAAATCATCAATTAAAGGTAACACTGACTTAGGTTTAGAAAACCTAGCAACTAAGTCCTTCTCCTTCTGAAGATTGATCTCCAGACTCTTAATTTGATCATTCTTAAATGATATAGTACCCATCTGAATCATTGTTATGTGTTTCAGCCTGTCTATTTCATTAAGCTTTTGATCAAATTGCTTCTCAAAATCTGTTGCAGCAGCTTTAAGATCAGCAATTTCCTTTGCCTGACTTTTGGCAAGGGACTTGCTTTTCTTGTAAGCTTGCAACAGCACTTTATATTCATCTATAAGCTGATGAATATCATCCTCAGACTCAGATACATTCTCATCACTTGATGAAGAAGAATCTGAATCTGAACTAGAACAAGAAACTGAACTTGAACCTTGTACCTTACTGGGTCCTGGCTGCTCCAGGATTTTGGCACTCTCTGTCAAAGCCATTAGCCCTTGGCATTGACTGTCTTCTTGTCCATAAATAGACTCCATGATCTGCATGAATTCTTCCTCTTCTTCTTCAGCAAACAGCCCTATGTAGGCTTCAGCCTCAGACTCAGTTTCTGAAGAAGAGATATCTGATAGAGTCTTCTCTTTCTTGGCTACAAAAGACTTCTCTTTCTTGCCTTTGAAGTGAGCCTTTTTCATGTCACCAGATTCCTTTCTCTTCTCTCGACAATCTGCAATAACATGGCCCTGTCTATTGCAGCAATAACACACAATCTTAGATCCAGTTGCCTTGCTTGACTTTGTCCTCTTCCTGTCTTTCTTTGAAGGCTTTTTCTCCTGATAAAAAACTTCCTTTCCCTTTGAAGTAGAAGGTCTTGACCTCCACTGTTTTTTCTTCAAGAATTTCTGAAAGTGTCTAGTGAAGGCAGTAAAGTCTTCATCACTTTCACTGCTCTCAGTCTTTGTGCTGACAGACTCATCAGACTCTGATTCAACTACCTCTGGAGGTGGAGTTGATGACTTATTCCTACACTTTCTGGGAACTTCTGTCTTGAAAGCAACAGTTCTTTTCTTATGCTCAGTCCTTGTTGATTTCTCCTCCTCTTTCCTCACTGTCAATTGCATTTCATAAGACAATAACTTGTCAAACAGTGTAGGAGGAGGAATTTCTCTCAACTTAGCCATTTCTCTAATGGCACAGATCTTTGTGTCCCAATCTTTGGTTAGGGACCTTAGGAACTTATCATTTAGTTCATAGTTACTGAACTCTTTTCCATAAGACATGAGTTCATTAACTATTCTGTAGAACTTCTTGTAGCACTCAGTTATGATATCACCTTTTCCTTGCCTAAAACTCTCATACTCCTGATTTAGCAAGGATTTTCTATCTTGTCTTACTTCTTCAGATCCTTCCATATACACTATAAGAGTGTCCCACATCTCCTTGGCTGTCTTACAGTGTATAAGATTCTGAAAAGTTGCATCATCAATGACACTCACTATTATGTTTTGTGCCCTCTTGTCCATTGTGGCTAGGACAATCTCATCCTTAGTCATCTCAGAGAATTCCTTTGGAGTTCTCTGATTTGCATCCAAAACTGAAATCTTCATGGGCACATAAGGCCCTTCCTTTACTGTGATGTAGATTCTAGGGTCTGAGGCCTCCATAAACAGCCTTACCCTTTCCTTCCAGATCCCAAAAATCTCTTTCCTGCATATGGGTAATTTCATGGAACCCAATTCCTTGTGATTCTCAGAGGAACCCATGTTTCTTGATTTTCTTGAATTTCTTGAATCTGTGTTTTGCCTTACACTGAATCTGCCAAACAGGATCTCCTCAGACTGTTAGTCCTTTTTGAGGAACCTCCCTCTGATACCACTTGAAAGATATGGTACCTAAACACCTAGAGGGGGGGTGAATAGGTGACCTAATCCTTTATACACTTTAATGGCGGCAAACGGTTAATTATCACAGATTTCTAACTTTTGCACAGCAATCACAAAGCATTCACAGCATACACAGCACAATCACAGCCACAATCACAGCACAGCACAGCATACACAGTGGTTTATAGTGGTTCCCCAAGATATGGGTACATCCACTTTCCCCCTTCGCCTCTCTAGCAGTGTACTAGATTCGGCCAAACTCCTCCACTGTATCAGAACCCAAATTGGTTCCTACACCTCAGGCCCAAGGCCCTAGAACTCAGCTTTATCCCAAAGCCTACACTCAGCCAATCAAGGCCTACACTCAGCCAACCAAGGCCCACACTCAGCCAACAAGGCCTACACTTAGAGATCTCAATCTCCTACACTCAGGCTCTCAAGCCCTACCCTCAGCCTTTATAATTATAGGCTTACAATTCACTCAGATCCAAAGGATCCTATAAGTTAAAAATGAATTACAAATATTAACACAACAACTCAAAAATAAAATAGGGGAGTTGAGAGTTTCTTGATGAGTTCTTGGAAGAACTCAGCTGGATTCAATCTGACTTAGCTTTCTTCAAAGCTTCTTGAGTAGAACTGAATAAGAATGAATCCTCCTGCAGTTGTTCCTTGACCTCTGCCACCTAAGATCCAGAATGAATCTGAGTCCTTCTTCTCAGCCTAGTTCCAACGGCTGATTTCTTGGATGGAGCCCTCTCTCTCCAACTTCTTAGATCTGCACTTGGACTGCAAGATCTTCTTGTGTTGATACTCTATGTATCACTTTGATAACTTGTTCTTCAACAATGTGATCAATCTGAACAACAATCTGAATCACAGTTTCTGTAAACTGTAGGTGCCTATTTATAGGCCTTCTTCATGGTAACCGGCTGGTCCGGTCCATAACTGACTTCTGATATCTCTGATAGGTGCTGTAGACCGGCTGGAACGGCAGCTGTCAAGTCATCCAGTCATTTCTTAAAAATCTCTGACTGTCTGAAAGTGTCGAGACTTTTTGTCTTTAAGTGTCGACACTTATAGTCCAAGTGTCGACACATGTTGTGTAAGTGTCGACACAAGTCTACACGGTGTCGACACAACTCCTTGTATGTCTCGACACAGTTTCTTCTGCATGTGTCGACACTGAAATTGAGTGTCGACACAAGTACTTGTTCTTCTAGCTTTTGCTGAATTCTTCTAAGTGTCGACACATCTCCTTTGTGTCGACACAACTTCTTGTGTTGAATCTGCCAAGTGTCGACACTACTTCTTGGTGTCGACACATAGTCTTCTATGTTAATACTTGCTAAGTGTCGACACAGTTCCTTGTGTCGACACACCTTCTTCTTGTTGAGACTTCAGCTGAGTGTCGACACATTCCCTTAGTGTCGACACTTGTACTTAGAATATTTTGTTGATAATTCTGTTCTTTGCTAAGTGTCGACACAGCTCCATGTGTCGACACTTTCTTCAAGTGTAGAGTCTTTAGCTGAGTGTCGACACATTGTGCTGGGTGTCGACACTTACTTCATGTGTTGACTCTTCTTGTTATGTGTCGACACATTGTGCTGGGTGTCAACACATACTTCATGTGTTGACTCTTCTATTGAGTGTCGACACATTGTTCTGAGTGTCGACACTTTAACTTAGTCTCTGCAGACTTTTTCTGAGTGTCGACACAGCTCCAAGTGTCGACACTTTCTGGTGTAGACACAGATCACTGGGTGTCGACACAGTTCCTTGTGTCGACACTTTCTGTCTGCACTTTTCTTCACTGAGTGTCGACACAGCTCCAAGTGTCGACACTTACTGTCTGGTGTCGACTCTGCATCCCAGGTGTCGACACAATGACTCCAAGTGTCGACACTGCTTGTCTGGGTGTCGACACAAGTCTTCTTAAGTGTCGACACTTTCCCTCTAGGTGTCGACACATGGACTTAGAAACTTTTTGCTTCAGTCCAGTGATTACTTAACCTGCACAAGTAAACTCAACATACATCAAATACATTATGATGTATATCATTGAGTTGGGTGAGGCTTCTTCAAATCAGGTACATTTGACCAATGTACCCAACACTTGGTCCTTGATCTTTTGGTTGTTTTGTCATGACCCAGTGACGACAAAACAAAACCCTAGGGTTCTAGTTGTTTAAGTGATGTTACAGTGGTTGATGGTGAATTTTGTTTGCACGGTAGGAGAGAAGTGTGTGAATCATATGAGGTCAGTTAAATGTTTGAAAATAAAAACCAACCCAAATAACCTATTCGTTGGTGCATCCAATCCTCAAATTCTAATCGTAAAACATTGGATTTGTAGTCAATAAGGCTTGACCCAGTTGGGTAAACTGTGGTCTTATGATAGGGAAAGGTCATGGGTTCTATTCTCACAATGTGAGATGTCTACTTCTTTAATAATTTATTGTTTGATTGATTGTTATTTAATGATGTAGTCATTGATCCATAATGTTCTCAATATAATGATATTTGTATATTTATTACTAAAAAAACACAAGATATGTAGAGTAAAACTATTGCTAGAACCAATAACTCTTGTTATTTATCTAATTGAAATAAAATAGCAATGAGCATATATGTTAACTTATGCGACAAATGAGTCGTGTGATCTCTCATCTTTTGCATTGTTGGCCAGCCCTGTCCTTACACGCCCAAAAATACCTCACATGGGTGATGGGCCAAACCTGATACACCCCGTTAGGACTCCGAGGGAATAAAGTGCACCCCTGCATTTTACGGTAAAGTGCGGGCATCCTACGCGGATCGTTGGATGCCCACACTTTACAGTAAAGTGCAGCGAGTGCACTTTACCTCCCCCAAAACCTTTTGTAACATCATTTATGTATGGATTTTGTACCAAAAAAATTCCCTTGCATAACATCATTTATGTATTGTGATTAAATATTTTTTGATAACTATTATATTATATAAAAAGCTAGAGTAGTTGGCATTAAAATTAAGAGTGAAAAAGATTAAAATAAATGAGGACTTCTATCCCTAATGATTAAGCATCTATAAAGATTAGGTGTAATTATACAATTTTTTAATATTTTTTATTTGTTTTGGTAACAAAGCCACCTAATCAAAACAGTGCGCATGATAATAAATAAATTATAAAAACAAGGCCATACAGCCTAAAGCCACGAGGTTACAAATTGAGCAGACCCATTTGTCGGGCTAGATTTGTGCCCGATTTGGCAAAGGTCGTAACCAAGGCATGATTGAGGAATGCCCGATCATGGACCGCCTGTAACGACCTAGGGAGGACCCCTAGCGCCGCCCGACCCACCAGCAGCCCATGGAGGACCCATGACACCACGGCGGTACAGCCGGAATCTACAAGGCCAGCAGGCCGTACACCCCAAAGCATCTCCGGCCTGTTTATCAGCACGGTGCATTGTTGCCACGGGGTCTCGAACCCGCAACCTTGATAAGAAGCCTTTAATACCACTCCTCATCACCAACTGAGCTGCAGCTCAGTTGGTGATGAGGAGTGGTATTAAAGGCTTCTTATCAAGGTTGCGGGTTCGAGACCCCGTGGCAACAATGCACCGTGCTGATAAACAGGCCGGAGATGCTTTGGGGTGTACGACCTGCAGGCCTTGTAGATTCCGGCTCTACCAACGTGGTGTCATGGGTCCTCCATGGGCTGCTGGTGGGTCGGGCGGCGCTAGGGGTCCTCCCTAGGTTGTTACAAAAAAGTGCAGACTGTAACACCCCTGATTTTTTGGAAATTATTTAATCATCTTGTTGACGTCATAATGACGTAAGGGGCGTTACGTTAGCGTAAAGTTGACGGCGCGTCGCCGTTAGTGTGTTTTTGCGTCTATTCGTTCGAGTCGGCCAAATTCGTGAATCCTTGCCGAAAATGAAAAATTTCACATTGGAAAGTTAAATTGATTAATTCCTGACTTGCTCATCAAGTTTCGTCGCGATCCGAGCGATGTTCGAGCCTCGGCGAATTTCCGAAGTTTTGTAGATTTTATGTTCGCCGTAAACTTTGTGGATTTATATCTCAAGAACGGCTCATCGGATTTTGGTTTTGACTTCGGCAATGTGTTCGTAGTGTCTGTGTTCGCCTACGGCGTGAGTTTCGTTTAATTCGGCGTGCGTTTGGCCTCCGTTTTGATCTCGTAGTTTCCTTATTCAAAAATATATAAATATGAATATTTTAATATTAAAGTACTATTCAAAAATGAAAATTACAATTCATTCATATAGTTTGTTCAAAATGGTATATTTGCAAAGAATTTGTTAATTATGCAAATTTTACTCGAGTAATAATTCTTCTGCACGAGTACTTCTCGAGTAGATCAAATGTAACTCTCGTGTAGGTTGTTTTGAATACTCGAGTACTTTGCTTACTACTCCAGTCCTTTATTTATCCTACTCGAGTGAAATTTTAACTGCTCGAGTGATGTCTTCTTACCTACTCGAGTGAAATTTTACCTACTCGAGTGATGTCTTCTCGTCTACTCGGGTGAAATTTTACCTACTCGAGTGCTGTCTTCAGCCTACTCTAGTGAAATTCTACCTACTCGAGTGACCTGTAGCCTTTCTCGAATTGTCCGTTGCAGTTTTTGTTTGAGTGTCGTTTTGCAAGTCAAAAATTGGTCGTATGGAAAAATGGTTAACATAAAATTTCTTCGTCTCGATGAGATCTATAACTTTCATGTTGGGCACGTTTTGATTTGAAGTCATCATAACCTCTATATATATATATATATATATATATATATATATATATATATATATATATATATATATATATTCTTATACTTAGGAAAGATTATAAAAAAAAGGACTTCTTCTTCTTCTGGCCGAACCAGAGCGACGTGACGAAGAGCTCTAAGTCGGGAATCTTGCGGCCAATTATAAAAAAAAAGGACTTCTTCTTCTTCTGGCCGAACCAGAGCGACGTGACGAAGAGCTCTAAGTCGGGAATCTTGCGGTGGCCGCCGGCGGAGCTCCGGTGCTCGAAATTTCCAACCGATTGTATATCTGGAAAGCTCTAGTCGAGAGCTACGCTATCGTGGTAATTTCTTTTCTCATCCCTTGAGTTTTCTCGTTAGGGTTTTTCGGCTCTAACCTCTATTTCGGCCATTTCGTTCAGATTTCGACTCCTAACGTCTTCTTTTGCCCCGATACGACGTGGTGTGATTCAGAGAATTTTTCCTGTAAAAACGAGGCAAGTGGTGTTCTTGCTCTCCCTCTTGCTCATATATTCTAAATTTTTGCTACAATTATTTGAGATTATCATGTTTCAATTATTTAGAAACTTGTCCTGAAATTATAATTCTCTTCCTCTTTCCCTTGGATTGCGACTTGTTGTCCCTAAAATCATAACCCCAAGATTTCAGTACGTAGAATTGGTAAACGAATCGGTTGTCGTGTCGTTGTAACCATCGAGTCATCTTTATCATTGTGTCACCTTGTGCGTTCCATTATTTTTGATTAAACTTCACTTGTTCGACCTTGACATGCTCTTTTGCAGTTCACTTTATTGGTTAAATCTTGAGTCTGTGAAGAATAAAAAGGACTCTGCATGTATAATTATATAACTAAAGAAACACAGATGAACTGTACGCGTTGGGGTTTCTCCCTCGGCATAGTTTCTTATGCTTGAGTCTGTGCGCGTTGTGGACTTTCATCCCCGGCATATTACCTTATCTTGGTTTGTGAGCGTTGGGGTTTCTCCCTCGACATGGTGCCTGTTGGCTGGGTTTGTGCGGGTTGTGGACTTTTTTCCCCGGCACAGTACTCTTTATTGTTGAGCTGATTAGTCTCATTTTATTGTTGAATAACTTGAATAATAATGAAAGATGAAAGTTGAACTTCTGATGTTGGTGCTTTGTTCTGTCCTGATGATGTGATTAGTCATTCTTGCTCGGCTAGTTTTACTGTTGCTTACTTTTACTCTACTGCTCACCCTTTTATTGCAGTCACTTCACAATTTCCTTTACTTTGAGGTTTGTGTAGTTTGTCTTTACTCTTTGCACAATTTGTATCTTATTCTGAGGTGTTCTCCCTTTGAATGCCTCAGGACCAGAGCTGTAGCAGGTTTAGCTGACCGTGTTTGTGCTTATCGTGTTGTTGGTTGCTGCGGCCTTTTGCTTCCACCTCTGAGCTTAAGGTAGTTGACTTTGTTTAGACTTGTCAGATTTTACTAGGGTTCGTGTTAGTTGTTGACGCCCATAAACTTTGACTTTTCTGTGATATACTGCTTGCTACTTTTACTGCTGTTACTTTTTACCTGTTTGTACTTGCTCCCTGAGAAGGATTTATGTTAGGATGTATTTAGTTATTTTAAATTGTACAAAACTGCGTTTTGAAGTATCAGCATGGCATGACTTTCAACTACTAAATATACTACTTTTAAGCGTTATAAAAGTTATATATATATATATATATATTAAATGTAGAATACACATCATCATTTTGAGATACTAAACCTTCACTCTCACATAGGTTAATAAATGAACTAAATCAGTATTTTTTCGCCGCGTAAAACTTATATATTTTCTCACCTATGGACTAGTGGTCCACCCGACCAAGGGACACGGTCATTAACTCTAATAACTTATATGCATTATTTTTAACTTAATTTCATAAATCTTTTGCATGAAGTAAATGTGAGGACAGATTGTCTGAGCGTCTGCAGTTGTCCCCTGCACGGCGTGGCATCACGACACATATTTTCTCTACTCTGACGTATTCTTGAATACAGAGAAAATGCGGGTCGTGACACCGCCTGAGGTAGTTAAAGCTAAAAGGCTCTGTCTAATTGTTTGGGCATTTTTCTCCATTGCGTTTCTTAAATAATGCATACATTGTTTTTTGCTAATTTGAATAGCTTCAATTTGGAACCACGGATCTCCCAAAACACTATTTTATATTTGATTTCTGGCGCAAAATATGATCTCCATTCAATTACACTGCTTTATCTTCGTCTTGAAATTCTCCATCTCTAACAACTCACCCAAACAAGCTCTAACCTGTGGTTTTAAGCCCAATGAGTTATGATAAATGTCGGGCTTTGGTTGTTTGGAATTGTCAACTAAAATTTAGCAATTAATAAGCTAGTTATCAATCCAATCAACTTCAAGAACTTGACATAATGGGTGATTGTCAACTGCATGGTGTTTCTACAACATTCGTTTCACTTATCAGGCGTGATAACATCATGAACACGCTCTTATTCTTAACAGAAACAACAACTATTATGCCACTGGTCACAGAGCATAAACCAAAACTGAATCAAAATTGGATGAGATGCTAACATAGGTCCGGTTCATGCAATTCTGCTTCATGCGAGCGTAACTGCTTGACCGGTGAAAATAAGTCCCCCCAAACGGAGCCATAGTGTCAATTTCTTAATATTTTTTTAATCAAATGTATATTTCGCTTATTCAGCGGGGATGAGACTAATAAGGCTCCGTTTGGTGTGGCGATTGAGGTCGTGAACGTGGTGGTTATGAACCATCGTTCGTGAACACCTGACCTCACCTAAGCAATTTCATCCACTTTTATGTTCAAAGCTAGTTTCTTTTTTTGGTGGCAGTCATAACTGTTGTCATGCCAAACATATATTCTATGATGGTGACTTTTTTGTCCAAACTCAGCAGTGCAAAAAAACTGTGCCAAATTGGCATGGCAGTAGCGGTCGTGATCATAGTGGTTAATTATGAACCGTCGTTTGGGAATGCTAAGGAAAATGCATGCATTTTATGGCGGTGGCATTTTTGTCCAAACTCAACGGAGCAAAAACACTGTGCCAAATAGAGCCTAAACCAATACTTTCACGTGTTATCATAAACAATCCCCAAGTAAGTACAATTATTTCTCCACAAATAGTTTTGGCACCTTATTCATGATTACGTGAGATCAGGATCCTCTCCATTTCTAACGAAATAGAGGGGATCCATTTCATGGTCCACATGGAGTGGGGGAGGATTTGACGGGTTCAGTTTTTCAAGTCTTTTATATTTTTCTTTTAGGCAAAAAAGTGTAAGTCATTAGATATATTGCACTTTTCTGTTATCCACCGGATCTTGAAATGAATCCCCTTCATTTTTTAGAAATGGAGAAGACCCGGATCCAATTAAGTGGAATATAATCTATTCTAGCTACATAGGTTATAGTATGAAAGAAGCAATCACTTTGCAACAGAATTGTTTACTTAACAAATATTCATCGCCCCTAATAATAAAACACACTATTTCTATATGTAAAACTCATCTGGGCCATCGAATCTCGTGACCACAACTCTAAATGGAAAGGATCTTAGACACTTAGGCTCTGTTTGGGGGGGACTTGTTTTCACTGGTCAAGTGGTTACGACTGCATGAACCGGACCTTAATTAAGGTCTGGTTCATGCGGTCGTAACAGCTTGACTGGTGAAATTAAGTCCCCCCAAACAAAGCCTCGGTGCCTTTACTTCGCTCTCCGAACCATCGAGCACCCAACTACACACGTCCTTATATATTTTAACTAATAAATAACCCAATCTTCGCCGAGAGTAAGCATAATTACAGATTGCCCCTCCTTATCTTTTGAAATACATAGATCTTCGCTATGAGTTTGCATTTCATAACATGCATGCATAGAAATACTCCTCTGGGGATTCCAGGTTTGGGCATTTTTGCGCATGCATGTTATGTTATGAAATATAATGTTACAAGGTAGATTTTTATAATTTCAAATATATATAAGTAGCTTGAATCATTGAATATTAATTTAGACCGACTAATATATGTTAAGTCTTCCATGGTAGCCACTCAAAAAACTTCAATTTGAATGATAAGAGTGAATATTACTAGATCTCCTACTCCTACATAGGATATGGGGAGAGAGAGGAAGAGAGGGGGAGACCGGAATTGATTTTTAAACATAAATGGGCTTTTTTTATAAAATAAAATCGAGAATATTAATTTATATTTTTTACAAACATTTTAAGTACTCATATGTATATGTTGCGGACGCAACCCATCTTGATGCCGACGCAGCCCACAATGATGCATCGAGCACGAGTTAAACCCGTGCGGTGGCGGGCGAAGCCCACCTGGATGCGTCCAAAGACCGCCCGAGAACATCAAGCACGGGAGTAGCTCGTATATATATAAATATATGTATCTCTTCTTATAGATTGCAATAGATGTAAAGCTTGGTATGGTTGAGTTTGGAATAAGAGTGGATTCATAGCTTCAAGTTATGGAGAAGTGCTCTTTACAAAAGCTAGCTTTGTTAATTCGCTTTAAGTATGGTGATGGCCTGGAGTCTTCTTCTCCAAGTATGAAGGAATAGCATCTCCTCCGCTTAACTATTATCTTATGAGAAGCCTCTGCAATAATTTAGAAAGTGGTTAGCCTTCACACAGATATTTTCCTTTCTTTTGGAGGTTGGCACGAAAGCTTTATGGGTCGTTCATTTTTTTGTTGTTGAGACGAGCGATGGAAGGCATCTCTCACATCATAATATAGCAAAATATCAAGATCTAGAGAGATCGAATTTTTAACTATCGCAGCGCGATAAGATTACTGTGGCGGGTTAGATGTTGCCTAAAATACAAAAGCAATGCTTCCATTCCTGATAGCCAGGAGCGGGAAATTGGTTTGCTAAACGATGAGGCAGGGCGGTGGGACCTACTGTTGTTGGTAGCAGCCACACTCTATATTAAGAGACGTTCGCTCTTTTTGTGTCATAGATCTCCAAAGATACTTTTGTAGATTCTCATCCCAGACATTCAGATCCATCCCTACAACTATCTTTAACAACAAAAGGAAAGCTTAAAGAAGGATTACAAAAAAAAAGATCAATCTATGCGAAGTACAAACACGACAACAATGATGATCTCTCGCGTGCTTTCGTAATCACATTCAAAGTTCCAGTTGGGAGTTTTTAATTATTTAATTTCATTCTTCTCTTAAAATCTATTTTATTTTTGTGTCGTTTTGTTGTGGTTGTAGAAGAATTTGTCTGTATGGTGGCGACTAGGTCCGTCATCAATGTGCGACATCTTTGGTAGTGTGTGCAAATGAGTCAAGCTCGAGTTGAGCTTAGCAAAATTTCCAAACCCGAGTTCGAGGTAATAATTTCGAGCTCGAGCTTGAAGAGCTTATTTTATCCTGACTCGAGCTCAAGCTCAATGCCTTCCTTTCAAGCTTGAGTTGAGCTTGAGCTGCTCACGAGCTTTTTAGCTCATGAACCTTATTTTCTCTATTATTTCAAATTTTATTTTAAAAATAAAAAGCTCGCGAACTGTCTTGCGATCTCAAAAATAATAATATCTGTGCTGGAGCTCGACTCGTATCATGAGTATACAACCCCGTATTCAACGAGTGGGTCCCTCAGAGAGGAATCAAGTTAGGTGGAGCCATTTCATTCTCAGGCTAGTCGGGCGGTCGAGAGTGATGGTACCCCACCCCGGCTCGCATAAACCAAATAGCCGAAAGCGAAGGGGCGAGTGGAGCATGCAGGCCCACCCTCTTCCAGAACCATGGAAAGGGAGCGGCGAATGTGGTAGCTCTGCTTGCACTCGCCCAAGCCCTGAGTCGGCAGCCAGTGTCAGTCTCACCGAAAGCACCCGCCGACCCAGGTGAGTGGAAACGACACAGACCACTCGCTTAGTAGTGTCTTTACCTGAATGCATCGCTGGTCTGTTAATAGTCACTCCAAATAGTGGAGTTTGGCTGTTGGCAGACCAATCTGGGCTGTGCATAGTTTTTCCAAAATGCGGGATTGTGCTATTAGCAGACAAAGACAGAAAAACTATAAATAGACCTTGAAGGGCACCTTTGGAGGTGATCGGTTTTTGGCTTTATTCCTCCTTTGTTTGGCTTTGTTTGTTTTCTAGAACCCTCCAAGGTGTCCAACTCAGCTTTGACTTGGGCGAGGAAGCTCTCTCATATCTTCTGAGTGTGTGGCGGGACTTCCACGCTGTAGCTGAAAGAAAGTTTGGCCCCGAGCAGATCCCGCTGACCAGGCTCTCACTAGCTGGCGGGTCTGGAAGTCACTCGATGATGGAAAGAAAGTTTGTCCCCGAGCAAATCTGGTTGACGATGCTCTCAATAACTGGCAGGTCTGGAAGTCACTCGGCGGTAGCAAGAAAGTTTGACCCCAAGTAGATCCCACTGACCGGGCTTTCGCTACCTGGCAGGTCTGGAAGTCACTCAGTAGTAGAAGGTGTAACACCCCAAAAACTGTAAAACAAAACGTAAAGGTGGTTATCGCCGGACGATAGTGGGTATCGCCGGCAATAGCACTCGACACACTCGACGCTTTCAATGAAGCGTTGAGTAGACTCAATGAATCGTTCAGTCGACTATCACGTGGTGATAGTGAGTATCGCACGATGATACCACTCGATGCACTCAAAGCACTCGACGCTCTCAATGCACTCGACACACTCGATGCAATCGACGCTTTCAATGAACCATCGAGAAGCCTATCGGGGTGGCGATAGTGGGTATCGCTGGGCGATACTACCACTTATGGATAGACATGTGTCGGATGGCCGGACGGCGACCGAAGAGCGGTGGTTGACTGGGGTCAAAGCGGCTAAGGACGATATCGCCCAGGTGATAGGGGATATCGCCCGACGATAGTGATAAATTTGACTGGTCAGCTGATATCGTAGTCATTCATTCCTATTGAAGAGAGGATACTGTAGCAGGGATAAAAATCGAGGTCACTTAAGCAGAGGAGTGGAAAAATAGAAGTCATTTCTCTTCTCTCACCCCTGTTCCCCCTTTTTATCAAGTTCTTAGAACAAAGAGCTAAGTAAGAAGAAGGTTGAAGCTTGACAAACTTAGTTGTTGGAACACCCTATTACTAATTTGGGTCAGGATCACTATGTCTTTAGGAAACCTGTTTTTGACCTCCTGTATAGATCTAAAGGTCAATTAGAATTGAGTCTAAGGGTTAGTAGTTAGGTTTGGAAGCTGCCCTCGAGACCAAGGATTTTCAGTTTGGAGACTAAGTCATATCGTCGAGCTCAGTACGACGAATCGTCGAACTCCAATCGACGATCGTCTAGCTCATCTTCGACAGATCGTCGAACTCCATTCGACGATCGATGAGCTCAACTTCAACAAATCGTCGAACTCCATTCGACGATCTTCGAGCTCAGTTCGACGATCTTGACTCCAGTTTTGATTCTCTATCTATGAGCTCAGTTCGACGATAGTTAAGCTCAGATCGACGATCTCTGTTGCTGTATAAGTCCAAATTGCTGAGCTCAGTTTGACGATAACAGAGCTCAGTTCGACATTTTTCTGATGAGTTAAAGGATTTTTCAAGATTCAAATTCAGAACAGTTAAAGGAGTTATTCAGCAATTAATTTAGAAGATTTTCTAGCCGTTTTCATTTATTCTGGACCAAGTTTCAAGGGATTATCAAGGAATGTTTCTTTGGACTTTCCTCCAGAAGACATTTGCAATTAAGGATGCAATTAATGACAGGATAACGGCTATTCTTGACAGAGGATGATTTTCTATTCAGAACCAGGGAATAAAACACAAGATTTTTGAATCTCTCTCAGTAGATCTATCAAGAGAACAAGAAGAACAAGAAGAAAACATTCTCTGGACAACATCTTTCTCAACACCAACTGCTAACAAGAGAAAGAGCTGTAGACATTCTCTGTCTCAAAGAATTCATACAAGAACACACACCAAAGGAGATCAACAAATCTGAAATCTTCAGATCCCCTTTGATTCAAGTGTTCAAGGCCAACATCTTTCAAGACTCCAGACACCTAACATTTCAGCAGTTGCTGAAATCATCATTTGCTGGAGATCAAGTTCTGAAGGCCTATCACCATACAACAAAGCTTCATTTCCTGAACATCTCAAGAACTCAGGGGGAGCTTTGACAAAATCCAATCCACATAGTCTTCTCAGGTGCTCTGAGAAAGAGAAGACTTCCATCATTCTCTCATCCCCATCTCTGTAAAGGGTTTTTCAAACTCCCTTCAAAAGTTTGTACTTGGTTTTTGAGCACCTTATCAAAAGCTCATTGGTAGCAAGACACCTGATCAAAAAATCTAATTTGGTTTTTGAGCACCTTATCAAAAGCTCATTGGTGCCCAGGACACCTGATCAACTCATCCTGCAGTGGATTCCTACCTAGGGTGGTAGAAGAGTGGATGTACCCAAGTTTAGGGGAACCACTATAGCTCCTTTTGTCTTCTGCCTTGCTTGTCTTTATTTTTGTTTCTAGCTATCATTGTTCTGTGATTAGTTTAGATCTGTGATTAATTTCTTTTGTATGTTATTTTGTGATTAGATTTAATAATTGCTTCCCTGTTCACTCAGATTATAATAATTGTTGTAAAAAGTTTTCAAGCACCATATACTCTATTCACCCCCTCTAGAGTATATCAGATCTAGCTGCACTTTCAATTGGTATCAAAGCGAGGTTGGTTAAACATACCACACCTTGATGGTTGCACAGGCTAACACCTGAACCCCAAAGATCCCTAGTTAGATCTGCTTGTTGTAGATTTTATTTTAAGATTATTTCTTCACAAATCATGGCCCAAAATAAAGATTATGCTAGTACCAGACCTCCAGTGTGAAATCTATCCAAGTTTGCACTTTGGAAAGCAAGGATTAGATTATACATGAATTCTATTGACGAGGATATTTTTAATTCTATTTTAACAGTCTGTCCAAGACCTGCAGAGAACACAAGCACAAATGTTGTTCCACCTCCATCAAGAACAGATGCTGATATCAAGAAGTGGAAGGTAGCTGATGCGAAGGCTATGAATATCTTAGCCCAGACCATGTCTGATGACATCTTTCAAAAGGTGGCTGAATGTAATTCAGTAAAGGAAATCTGGGATAAACTCTCTGAAATAGTCTCAGCTCAGCTGATGAAAGAAAGGACAGGAGATCCCACCTCATATCTCAATATGAGAATTTCAAGAAGGGAGAAGATGAATCAGTTGGAGATATGTACAATAGACTTAGTCTGATAGTCAATGAACTCAAGACCTTGGATAAGGAGATCTCAATAACTGAACTTAATGACAAAATCCTAATGTGCTTCCCAAGCACTTGGGACTCAAGAATCTGGCCAATCAAGGATGCCAGAAGTTTGAATGAGATCCCCACAGAAGCTCTTTTGGGCAAGCTCAAATCTTATGAGCTGCTAATCAAAAATAGAGAAGAAGAGCAGAAGGCTACTTCACCAGCCACAAGAAAAGAGAAGACAATAGCCTTCAAAGCAACTGAAGATCAGCCTGAAGACAAAGTCACAGGAAATGATGAACTGCTCAGTCTATTGGCCAAAAGATTTTACAAGATGGCCAGAAAGGACATCAGAAGGAGATCATAGAAGGAGCATGATAAGCCAAGGTATGATAAGTCAATTAGCAAAGAAATTGTTTGCTTTGGTTGCAGGAAATCAGGGCACATTGTACCTGACTGTCCAGAGAACAAAAACAAGGATAGAAGGGACAAGAAAGAAAGAAGAAAGGAGAAAGACTTCAAGAAGAATGACACTGGAAAACCCTCCTCAAGCAAAAAACAAACACACAAGGAAGGGATTTGTTGCTGAATCCTGGAGTGAAACTGAAGAGGAATCAGAAGCCTCATCCAGCTCCACTAATGATAAAGATGATGCAGAAGAGAAGGAGTTCTGCATGATGGCAATCAATGTATCTCAACATAATTCAGATGAAGAAGAGTCAGAGTCAGACTCAGAGACTCAACTTGAAGAAGACCAGGTAATCAGTTTTTTTGATTTCAATTCAGAGGACTTTAAATCTGAGTTTAAAGCATTATGTTTAGACCTACTAAAATCTGAGAAGGAAATTATTTCTCTCAGAAATCATTTATCTGAACATAATACCTTAAAGTCAGAAAACCTCAAACTCTCTCAGGAGTTGGAGTGCTGTAGGGAGCAGATAGCTTCACTGAAAGGTGAGCTATCAGAGGCCAAGAAGCTTGAAGAATCCCTTAATGGGAGAAGTATCAAGCCGATGGACATCACAAGCACAGTGAACTCCAGATTTAATAGTACACTGGGCTTGGGTTCTTCATCCAGCCAACCTATAGTTCTAACAACCTCAATCAAGTTCATTTCTGATAAAGAGAAGGGAGTTGTAGAGGTAGCTAGGAAAAATTCTGATCTGCCTAAGAAAATTAAGTTCCAGCAGAAATCGTCGTATGAAGCTCGACGATCGCCGAACGCAGATCGACGATCTCACGCAAAATCGTCGAACTCAGGTCGACAATCTCAAATTCCTGAACTCTGCCACAGTCGACCGTCAAAATGAGCTCGACGATCTGACCTAAGATCGTCGAACGCAGCTCCACGATCGTCGAACAGAGATCAGAGCTCTGGAATTTCTTTCAAGGGCAAATCAAAATCCAATCATAGGGGTCCTTTATCACAAATCTTTAACCCTTATACTGAATGGATAATACCTCCAAGGAGATATCATCCTGAAGGTTATAAGTGTCAACCTGGGATGTCTTTCATTTCTGAGTTTAAAGGTTATCAACCTAGGCCCAAGGTAAACTGGGTCAAAAACAAATGAATTATTTTATGTGCAGGTGAAGACCTATCCAACATCTAACCAACAATGGTATTTGGATAGTGGGTGCTCTAAGCACATGATAGGAAATAACGACAACCTCATATTCTTTAAAGCCAAACTTGGACCAAAAGTTATCTTTGGTGATTCAAACTTTGGACAAACTAAAGGATATGGTGCAGTCCAGATTGGGACGGTGACATTCAAGAAGGTAGCTTATGTGGAAGGACTGAAACACAATTTGATATGCATCAGTCAGCTATGTGATGAAGGCTACCAGGTGACTTTCAACAAAGCATTATGCAAGATCAAGTCAGAGGACAACACAACTGTGTTTACAGGTAAAAGGAAAGGTAACATCTATCTAGTAAATTTTCTTTCAACAGATGTAGATATTTGCCTGTTTAATTCTGTCTGTAGACCAAATATTTTATGGCATAAGAGGCTAGGACACTTAAACCTTAGAACTATTGCTAGGCTATCCAAGGACAACCTTGTTAGAGGACTACCTTCTGGCCCCTACAAGAAGGAAGGACTCTGCAGAGCTTGTCAATTAGGCAAGCAAACTAAAAATAGTTTTAAGTCACTTAATAAGAGTGATTCACTTAGGATCTTGTATATGTTACACATGGATCTTTTTGGACTCATTACAGTACAAAGCCTAGGAGGGAAATCTTACACCTTAGTAGTTGTAGATGACTTCTCTAGATTCACATGGGTGTTCTTTCTGAGGAAGAAGTCTGATAACTTTAAGTGTTTGACAGAGTTTCTCAAATGTATACAGATTGAGTTCAATACTCACATTGCCCTGATCAGAAGTGATCATGGGACAGAGTTTGATTCTCTTCTTATGCAAGAGTTCTGTCAGAGTGAAGGGATCAGGCACACTTTCTCAGCTCCTAGAACTCCTCAACAAAATGGGGTAGCTGAAAGGAAAAATAGAACCCTTATTGAATCTGCCACTACATTGTTGTCAGATGCTCACCTTCCTCTATCCTTTTGGGCAGAGGCAGTGAACACCTCCAACTATGTGCTGAATAGAAGTTTGATACATAAACTAAAGGGAAAGACTCCCTATGAATTACTCAAAAGGAAGAAACCTAAAGTTGATTATTTTAGAGTTTTTGGTTGTACTTGTTATATACACAATAATGACAAGAGATATTTAGCAAAATTTCAAGCTAAAGCTGATGAAGGAGTGTTTCTGGGATACTCCATGATCAGCAAGGCTTATAGGGTTTATAATAAATCATCTCTTCAAATTGAGGAATCTGTTCACATATCATTTGATGAATCTAACATGTCTTTCAAGGAGAAGAACACTTCTACCATAGAACATTTGCAGGTACATTCTCTTGTTGAAGACTTGAACAAGTTACGGGTTACTCAAAAAGAGGAAAGTAGTGAAGATGAAGAAAACATTCAACATATTGAAGAGAAACAACTTGAAGAGCAAGTTGTTGTAGCACAAGAGAAAATAACAACATAGGTTGGTGAACAATCAACACCCCCTGTTGATTTAGTAACATCAAGAGACCATCCAATTTCCCAAATAATTGGAGACATCTCAGCTGGTGTGCAAACTAGAAATCAGGTCAACCAAAACCTGTTGCACACATGCTTCTTATCTCAAATTGAACCTCTGTCCATTCAAGATGCAGAGCAAGATCCACACTAGATCATTGCAATGCAAGAAGAGTTGCATCAATTTGAAAGTAACAAAGTTTGGGAACTAGTGCCAAAGCCTAAGGATCACTCCATTGTTGGAACAAAGTGGGTGTTCAGAAACAAACTGGATGATCAAGGAGTAATTGTAAGGAACAAGGTAAGACTAGTTGCTCAAGGATATTCTCAAGAAGAAGGCATAGATTACCACCAGACTTTTGCACCAGTTGCAAGATTGGAAGCCATCAGAATCTTCTTAGCTTATGCAGCACATAAAGGCTTCAAGGTATATCAGATGGATGTAAAGAGTGCATTTCTAAATGGATATATCAAAGAAGAAGTTTATGTCAGACAACCTCTAGGTTTTATCTCTCTAACTTATCCTGATTATGTTTTCATGCTGAACAATGCATTATATGGTCTCAAGCAAGCTCCTAGAGCATGGTATGAGACCCTAGAATGCTTCCTTCTGGAAAATGGATTTATAAGGTATAGAGTAGACCAAACTCATTTCATTAGAACCCATAAGACCCATATCCTACAAGTATAGATTTATGTAGATGATATTATTTTTGGTTCTACTGATTCAAATTTGTGCAGAAGGTTCTCCAACCTAATGCATTCTAAATTTGAAATGAGTAGCATGGGTGAGCTATCCTTCTTTCTAGGATTGCAAGTCAAATAACATGCTGAAGGCATCTTTATTTCTCAAACCAAGTATGCAAATGAATTGGTTAAGAAATTTGGCATGTCTGAAGCATCTTGCATGAAAACACCCATGCCTACCAATGCTTTATTGGATGATGATGAACATGGGAAACCTGTTGATCAGACAACATATAGAGCAATGATTGGCTCCTTACTGTACCTTACAGCTAGTAGACCTGATATAATGTTTGCTACATGTATATGTGCTAGGTTCCAAGTAAGCCCTAGAGAGTCATACCTAATACTAGTAAAGAGGATTCTCAGGTATGTTAAAAGTTGTCCAAATCTAGGTCTCTGGTATCCAAAAGATTCAGCATTTGAATTAACTGGATTTTCTGATGCTGATTATGCTAGATGCAGAATTGATAGGAAAAGCACCAGTGGTACTTGTCAGTTTCTTGGTGACAGACTTGTCTCTTGGTTTTGCAAGAAACAAACTTCTGTGTCAACTTCAACTGCTGAAGCTGAATATATGGCTGCAGGCAGTTGTTGTTCACAAATCTTGTGGATTCAAAACCAACTCCTAGACTATGGATACAACTTAGAGAAGTCAAAAATCTTTTGTGATAACACCAGTGCTATTTCTATAGCTCAAAATCTAGTCCTCCATAGTAGGACAAAACATATAGAAATTAGGCATCACTTCTTAAGGGATAATGTTGAGAAGAATAAGATTGAATTTCAATATATCCCAACTGATTTACAAAGGGGAGATATTTTCACCAAACCCTTAAATGAAAAGAAACATACCTTCTTCCTAAATCAGTTAGGAATGCTAGATGGAGGAAGTCTAAAATAATACCCAAGATTTTAAAAGTTTAAAAATTGACCAAGACTAGACAAACATCTTGATTTTTCTAAGTGTCTAGAGTGTATTTCTGGTCTCTGAACTACGCTCGACGATTTTCCCCAGATCGTCGAACGGAGATCGACGATTTCCGAAATCATCGTCCTAAGTTCAGCACTTCTCAGATAGTGTTCAACTATCTCTTCCGGTCAACGATCGTCGAATGGCGCTCGACAATTTTGTTCCCTGAACGATCGTCGAACAGAGCTCGACGCTCTCCAATATCGTCGAACGGAGATCGACGATATTGAAGACTCTTCAGATTCCTTTAGAAGCCCCGATCGTCGAACTGAGTTCAACGATGTTTCCTTTTATGCGTCGAACCCTAATATAAAATTCATTTTTTGTCGTCGTTCTCCTTTTGCGCTTTCGATTTCTCTGCAAAAATTCTCTTTCCCTCCAAACATCCCTACACTTGGTCGTTTTGTCTGTTGATTTTTGCAGGTAACCATGGCAGTCTCTGTTGTTGTTCTCGCTGCAATGAAATTCAATGTCGGATTTGACATTGGCATGCAGTCTTTCAGCACCACTGATCAAGTTTTCCAGGATATTTTGGAACTCTTCAAGGAGCAGAAACTTGCTACCATCATGACCACTAGGATCAAGCTGCCTGCTGATGAGATTAAGGAGTGGGTCTACACTGCCCACAACCAGGATCAAAACACCATAGTTGGTTCAATTTCTGGAACCCAGGTACCCTTGACTCCAGCCATTCTGACAGAAGTTTTTGAGTTAAGTTCTGGAAGAGATTCTGCTGATCTGTCTGCAGAGGAATTCTCTGATCTGCTTACAAGAATGGGTCACTCTGAAGCTAACCCTAGCAAGCTGCTGAAGAAGAACCTAGATGTTGAATACAGGTTCTTGGCTGATGTAGTTGGCAAGGTTTTGTTAGCCAAGCATTCAGCACATGATACTATCTCTAGGTATCAGTTATGCTTGATGGGAGCCATAGTGGACAAGAAACAGTTGAACTGGGGAGAGGTCTTCTTTGACCGGATTAAAAAGAAAATCAATAAGAATTTTGTGAATTTTGGGAGGATCCTAGGGCTATTCCTTCAGAACAGATGCCCTGCCTTGCTAGTATCTTCTGGGATACATATTAAAGCTTTAAAGACATTGTCCTATGCCCTATTTGGTAAATGGGACAGGCAGATATCCAAGCCCAGCAGGCCCTCTGCAAGCACACCTTCAGGCACCAGGACTGTAACAGTCACTTCCCCTCAAGTCTCTCCCCCTGCAGATGACTTGCCTGCTGCTGCTTATCCTCCTCCTCCTCCAATTCCATCTCCTCCAGTTCCATCCACCATTCAAATTTCATCCACTATCATCATTTCAAGCCCTTCTCCAACATCAATACCTTCTCCAATTCCAACTCTACTAATAACAGAAGAGCTATTCCATCCATTATATTCCTACCCTCAACCAGACATTGAAACATCATCCACCATTCCATCCTTCAATCTTCTTAATGATTCCTTCATGGATGATTCACCCTCATCTCCTCCCGAGCTACCCTCCTCCTCTACTTCTTACCAACAACTTCTACAAGACATCATTCATCAACCCACCTTCACACCCTCTATCTCAATCCCACTGTCTTCCATCTCCACATTACCCACACCTCAACCATCACTACCCCCATACACTAGCTCTCCACCATCATCACATGTTGCTCCACCTCCACCCTCTACCTCTGCTCAATTGCCTACTGAGCAAGTAGATCTTCCATCCCTAGCTGACCAGTTATATGAACTGCTAGCCCCCAGGCTATCTCTTATATTGGAGTCCTCCTTGGCTCCATTTCTTCAGTCAGTGGCAGCTCTTTCTGCCAGGCTATCCTCCTTATTTCCTCAGGCAATCCCTTCATCAGTGTGCCTTGATCCAGCATTCTCTGAATCTAGGTAGGGGGAGATGCCTAATGAAGTGGTGAGATTGTCTGCTGCTGTTTCTTCAGTTGTTGTTGTTGCTGCTGATGTTACCTTCACTCAAGCTCTAGTTCCTCCTCCAGTTGCAGTCTTCTTAGTGGACATCAGGTCCTTGTTATCAGACTTTGATTCAGTCTATTTCAATTGTCTTCCAGAGATAAATGCAGTTCAGCCATCAGAGGATCTTTCCAAGGCCATTGTGCCCTTCTCTAGCTGTGACACCAGTATTATTCATTCATTCCTACATACAGTTTATTCTGCTGAGACTTCTGGTTCCAGTGATGCTGCTGCTATTCCTGCTGAAAGTATTGTTGATGTTTCTGTTGCTGCTGCTGATATTGTTGATACTGCTGATGAGTTAATCTCTATGGATATGCAGATGACAGAGACACATGATTTTGAGCCTTCTAGTTTTGCTGATGATATTCCTGCTATTGCTGATGTTGTTGTATCTGAAAGTGTTTTATTTGAAACTGCTGCTGCCCCAACTACTGCTGATATTACTGCTACTATACCTTCAAAGAGTGTTGCTTCAGAAACTTCTGTATCTGTTGCTATTAGTGCTGTACCTGCTGCTGTCACCACTGCTGCTTCATCTGCTTCAACCCAGCTTCAGAAAGAATATATGAAAAAGATTGATGCTCTATATGATGAGCAAAGTTCTGAAAGTGATGAATTCAGGACTGATTCTGATGACTCCTCTGCCACTATTGCCAGGAAGAGAAAGGCAAGGAGCAAAGCCATGAAAAGAGTGCCTCCAGCCAAAGTCAAGGACACTAATGACATTTTATATTACATTCTTCATGACTGCCCCATAACTGAGAATTGGATGCAGTATTCCAAGAACCAACTAAAAGCCATGAAGAAAAGAGGAAGTATGAGAAAGGATCTTCTCAATTTCATCATCCTCATCTTCCTCCACCACCTCCTCCTAATGCAGGTGCAGATGGAAGCTCAGCTGCTCAACCTCATGCTAAAATCCAAACCCCCTATCAGCCTCATGCAAGATCTTATCATAGGGAAAGCCAGTCCAGAGGATCTCAAAGAGGAAGTTACAGAGGAAACCAAAGGGAATTCCATTTCTATTCCAAAGGATATTCAAGGCAACATCCATACTCCAGGGAAGGACAAGCTTCATTAGATGCAACCTCAGGTCCTTTTCCCTATAAGCTGAAAGAAGTAGTCTCATCCAGAGCTCCTCAAGATAATCCATCCAACACATATGAACCTCCAGTACCTTTTGAAGATCCAGAAAATAACCCTACTGCTTGGACTGCCAGGATGAAAGAGCTAGCTGCCCTGGATCAAATTAAGAAAGCCAGAGAGCAAGGCAGAGATTCTTCCAACATTACTACACTGTCTGAACAAAGAAAGATAGAACTAGAAAGATATGCTTCAAGCAAATTCTTTGACTCTAATAGATATATGGAGCTGCATGCTGAAGCTGTGGTTCCAAGGCCCAAACAGCAAACCTCTTTAGGTGCAACAGATGACACAAGATCCAAAAAGGAAGCTCTTAACCCCAATAGAGAAATCAAACTTATAAAGAGCAAGGAGAAGAAATAATTATGTAAGGTGACAATATTCTGATTTTTGATTTCTGTCTGGGATATTATATATCTGTGGTTCTGCAATGTCCTGCTTATTGCTTTTCTGTTTTGTTGCTTTGTATGTTGTTATTTAATTTTTCCAAGTTCTGTAAATAGTAATCCTAACCCAAATAGGGGGAGATTGTTGGAACACCCTATTACTAATTTGGGTCAGGATCACTATGTCTTTAGGAAACCTGTTTTTGACCTCATGTATAGATCTAAAGGTCAATTAGAATTGAGTCTAAGGGTTAGTAGTTAGGTTTGGAAGCTGCCCTCAAGACCAAGGATTTTCAGTTTGGAGACTAAGTCATATCGTCGAGCTCAGTATGACGAATCATCGAACTCCAATCGACGATCGTCTAGCTCATCTTCAACAGATCGTCGAACTCCATTCGACGATCGCTGAGCTCAACTTCAACAAATCGTCGAACTCCATTCGACGATCTTCGAGCTCAGTTCGACGATCTTGACTCCAGTTTTGATTCTTTATCTCTGAGCTCAGTTCGACGATAGTTGAGCTCAGATCGAAGATCTCTGTTGTTGTATAAGTCCAAATTGCTGAGCTCAGTTCGACGATAGCAGAGCTCAGTTTGATGTTTTTCTGATGAGTTAAAGGATTTTTCAAGATTCAAATTCAGAACAGTTAAAGGAGTTATTCAGCAATTAATTTAGAATATTTTCTAGCCGTTTTCATTTATTCTGGACCAAGTTTCAAGGGATTATCAAGGAATGTTTCTTTGGACTTTCCTCCAGAAGACATTTGCAATTAAGGATGCAATTAATGACAGGCTAACAACTATTCTTGATAGAGGATGATTTTTTATTCAGAACCAGTGAATAAAACACAAGATTTTTGAATCTCTCTCAGTAGATCTATTAAGAGAACAAGAAGAACAAGAAGAAAACATTCTCTGGACAACATCTTTCTCAACACCAACTGCTAACAAGAGAAAGAGCTGTAGACATTCTCTGTCTCAAAGAATTCATACAAGAACATATACCAAAGGAGATCAACAAATCTGAAATCTTCAGATCCCCTTTGATTCAAGTGTTCAAGGCCAACATCTTTCAAGACTACAAACACCTAACATTTCAGCAGTTGCTGAAATCATCATTTGCTGGAGATCAAGTTCTGAAGGCCTATCACCATACAGCAAAGCTTCATTTCCTGAACATCTCAAGAACTCAGGGGGAGCTTTGACAACATCCAATCCACATAGTCTTCTCAACTGCTCTGAGAAAGAGAAGACTTCCATCATTCTCTCATCCCCATCTCTATAAAGGGTTTTTCAAACTCCCTTCAAAAGTTTGTACTTGGTTTTTGAGCACCTTATCAAAAGCTCATTGATGGCAAGATACCTGATCAAAAAATCTGATTTGGTTTTTGAGCACCTTATCAAAAGCTCATTGGTGCTCAGGACACCTGATCAACTCATCCTGCAGTGGATTCCTACCTAGGGTGGTAGAAGAGTGGATGTACCCAAGTTTAGGGGAACCACTATAGCTCCTTGTGTCTTCTGGCTTGCTTGTCTTTATTTTTGTTTCTGGCTGTGATTGTTTTGTGATTAGTTTAGATCTGTGATTAATTTCTTTTATAGGTTATTTTGTGATTAGATTTAATAATTGCTTCCCTGTTCACTCAGATTACAACAATTGTTGTAAAAAGTTTTCAAGCACCATATACTCTATTCACCCCCCTCTAGAGTATATCAGATCTAGCTGCACTTTCATTAGTGAAGGAGATCTCATTGTCAGAATCAAGAACTGAAGCAAGATCCGCGAAGAGGAAAGTGAAGCGCTGTAACATCCCATTTCCAACTATACCCATAAGAATGGTTTTGGCCATGACTAGGTCAAGACAAAACCCTAGGAAGCTAAAAAGGGCCAAGTGATAGAAGGCCAAGGTGAAAATCACCTTGGTTTGCCTATGGCACAACCTCATCACAAACCTAGGGCATTGACCTTAGGACTTCACCAGGACTCCATGACTCCCACCACAACATCACTAACCCATTAGAGGTTCCACTAGAGCCTTAAGGGTCCATTATAGTCAACCCAAGGTGGCCAATTTGACATAGGACCACCATAGGCCTAAATTGGGCAAGGTGCCCTAATAAAGGGCAGTTGGCCTCTAATGTGCCCAACCAACCTTGCCCAGGTTTTCCTAGACTTAAAGTGGAGGTCAATGGGTCACTAAGGACACATTGGGTCTAGTCCCAGAGGCTAAGTTGACCCAAGTCAACTCTAGCCCTAATCTGGTCAAAGTGCCCTTACCAAGGGTAGGTGACCTCCAAAGTGCAAGGTAACCCTACATAACACTTCCTAGACCTTAGAGGAAGCCAAGGGGTCACCAAGGACCCCTTGGGGTCAACCCAAATGGTCATATTGACCAAAGTCAACCCTAGCCCAAAAGTGGTCAAAGTGCCCTTCCTAAGGGTCAAGTGACCCCCAAAGTGCCAAGACAACCATACCCAGCCCAACCTAGACCCTAGGGGAGGCCATTGGGTTACGAAGGACCCATTGATGGCAACCCAAAAGTTCAAAATGACCAAGGTCAGCTCTAGCCTAGTTTAGGTTGACTAAGCCCAAATGGGCTAACCCAAGCTCAAGCCCATTTCCCCCCACTTGGGTTAACTTTATTTTAATTAGTAATAATGATTTTATGGGCTGCCAATAGGCTAGGGAGATGAAAAAATTCGTTCATGAGAACTAGGAGAGAGAAAGCTCCATTTCCCCTTTAATGCAGGAGAGAGAAAGTGAGAAAGAGAGTCATTCATGGCCAAGGGAGGCCAAGGGACTTCTCCCTTCATTTCCAAAGAATGGATTCATCTCCCTTGCTAAAATAGGAGAAGTTCAAGGGGTTTCAAGGTTGTTCAAGGCTGGAAACAATGAACCCAAGGCATGGCCAAAATTATCCTTCATGGCCATAAATGGCTTTGAAGCCATGACCCTCCCTCTCCCCCTTTTGATGCCTTTAAAAGCTTCCCTGGGCCAAGATAAAACATTTCCACCCTTCACCTAAAGAAACCGGGCTGTTTGGTAGTGATGTTGCAAAGCATCGGAAAGCTCCACCACCGGCCATGGCGCACTACCACCACACTCGCCGACAAGCTCGGTTAAAGATCCTCCTCTACTCCTCTCTTCGTGGGCTAGAATCCTAGATCAATTAAGAGAGAAATCAGGCTCAATTGAGCCGGATCGGGTGAGGAAAATTTCAATTTTTCATGGCTTTTTAAACTTCGTGAGTTCGCTGGAAATCGCCCCTCCGGCGGCCGTGCCGCCGCCCGGCGATATCCCCCACGTCAACGAAGGTGGTGGCGGTGGTGGATGGCCAGGGAGGTGGCCGGGTGGCCGGGAAATGAGCTTGGAATAGGCTCTAGGTTCCGCCAATCCCAGCCCTTGGCTGGAGGAAGAAGATGACCAGGAGCCCCACGATTTTGCTTTAAGATCTGTGCTGGATCAGATTTTATTAATTCCTGTTTATTTAATTTCTGCCTCATTTCTGGGCTGTTTTTAAATTAAATATTAAAAATACTTAGGTGCTGTTTTAGAAAAAGTTGTCAACATGAAAATTGTAGCTCTATGGGTCTACTATAATATAAAATTTGCCCACCGCACTCATTTTGGTGAGGACTATATCTAGGCTAGCCCAGAGACTATTTTGAGTGCCCCCATCATTCCACCCATCCAAATGACCTAACATTTTGTATGGGGGTCATTCTTACCTATGCCTAGAGCCTATAAAAAATTGGAAATTTTTGGAAAAAAATTTCCTAAAGTTTTTGTAAAAATTTAATAAATAATTTAGGAATTATTTAAATGGTCCAATGACCTCTAAACCTTCCCAAATTTTGGTGGGTGGTGCTGGGGGTCGATACAAAGCTCTGGTTAAAATTTCATATCATTTAGAGATGGTTTGAATAGAAAACATGAAAACCCTAGCCTTGCCTTAATAAGGGTATTTTGGACAAAAGAGCACTTTAGGTTTTTGAGTGGCCAAACCACCTCAACAGAGGCTGCTATTTTGGCCACTGACTCTATATAGGATGACTCACCCTCCAATGGAATTTGGGGTGGTTAAGAGTAGAGTAGCCCTAGAGGCCTAGGGTAGGTCCCTTAATGGGGATTTTTATAGATTGAAGGTCATGTGGTCAAATGACCTTGGATTGACTTGAAAATTGGTGGAGTGGACCATAGGATTAGTAGGGTACTCTGGTTAAAGTTTTAGGGAATTTGGAAGCCTTAAACCCCCTCAAAAACCCAACCCTAGGTTAGGACACAAACCTTGTGGGGAAGGAAAATGTCACTACAACTCCTTGAAATGTGATGAAATTTGGGCTGAGTAGTTTTTAAGGTTAGAAAAAGCTCTGGAGATTTTATTATGAAATTAGGAATAATATTTTAGATACTTCATTAACAAATTAGTAATCTATTGTATTTACTTAGAAATTTGTTATGAAGAAACTACCAACTGGAAATTGATGAAATTTAGCCTGAGGACTTTGCATTATGTTTTAAAGCTCTGTAAATTTATATGGAATTTTTGGAAGAAACTTTCTAAGGGTTGCTTCATTAAGTATGATTTCCCATGAAAAATTAATTAAATTTATTTTGGTGTCTAGGTAGCCTGTAAAATTATGATTTTTCACAATGACCGTTTCTGTATCATTTTAAGATTTTGTAATTTTTATATAATTTTTTGATGAATAATTTTGGTACTTCCTTCTTTACATATGATTAAGGGAATTATTTTGGATAAATTAATTAGAGGTCACATATTTTCTGAAAAATTATGGAATTTAGTCTTTGGTATTATATCTATGTTGAAAGGGGAAACTAGATCTGATATACTCTAAAGGGGGGGTGAATAGAGTATATGGTGCTTTTTAAAACACAAAGACAACTTTTGCAAAGCTTTACAACAATTGTTGTAGTGAGTGTAAGCAGGGAAGCAGAATTAAAATAAACCACAAAACTAATCTATGCAGAAACTAAGCACTGGAAAATCTAGGCCAGAAGCAAAAGAAAAATATGCACAACCAGAAAACACAAGGAAATATAGTGGTTCCCCAACTTGGGTACATCCACTCTTCTACCACCCTAGGTAGGAATCCACTGCAGGATGAGTTGATCAGGTGTCCTGGGCACCAATGAGCTTTTGATAAGGTGCTCAAAAACCAAAACAGATTTTTTGATCAGGTGTCTTGCCACCAATGAGCTTTTGACAAGGTGCTCAAAAACCAACTTCAAACTTTTGAAGGGAGTTTGAAAAACCCTTTACAGAGAGATGGGGTTGAGAGAGTTATGGCAGTCTTCTCTTTCTCAAGCAGCTGAGAAGACTATGTGGATTCAGTGATGTTGTCAAAGCTCCCCCTGAGTCCTTGAAGTCTTCAGGAAGATGAGCTTTGCTGAGGGTGATAGGCCTTCAAAGATAGATCTCCAGCAGATGATGATTTCAGCAAGCTGAAATGTTGAGTGTCTGGAGTCTTGAGAAGATGTTGGCCTTGAACACTTGAGAGCTAAAGAGAGATGGAGAGATGTCTTATTCTTGTTAATCTGTATTAACTGTATTTCTGGTTCAAAAACATTCTCTCTTTTATTCTCTGAATCTCAATAGGAAGAAGCTCTGTCCAAGATAGCCGTTGGTCTGAATTAATTACAGCCTTAATTGCATAAAATGTTCTGAAGGAAAGTCCATTGAATTATTCCTTGAAAAATCCCTTGAAACTTGCTCCAGAATTAAATGAAAACGGCTGGCAGATCTTTTGACTTAAATGCAGAATAATTTCTATCTTGATTTGAATTTGAATTCTGAAGAACAACTGAAATCGTCGAACTGAGCTCTGCTATCGTCGAGCTGAGCTCAGCGAACTGGGAAAAGCAAGCAGCAATGGAATCGTCGATCTGAGCTCAAAGATCGTCGAACTGAGCTCAGAGATAAAGATCTAGTACAGAGTCAAAATCGTCGACCTGAGCTCAGCGATCGTCGAATGGAGTTCGACGATATTGAGAAGCTTGAGCTCAGCGATCGTCGAATGGTGCTCGACGAACTTGAGAGGCTTGAGCTCAGCGATCGTCGAATGGAGCTCGACGATCTGCCAAAGTTTGAGCTGGACGATCGTCGACCGGAGTTCGACGAAACGTCGAGCTGAGCTCGACGATTTGGACTTAGTCTCCAGAACAACTTGGGTCTTCAGAGCAGCTTTCAAACCTAGACTCCTGATCCCTTAGACTCAATTCTAATTGACCTATAATCTATACAGAAGGTCAAGACATAGAATCCTAGAGACATAGTGATCCTGACCCAAATTAGTAATAGGGTGTTCCAACAATCTCCCCCTATTTGGGTTAGGAAAACTATTTACAAACTTTTGAAAAACAAACAACATCATTCAGACAGAAAAACATAAAACAACAATAACAAGACACAGAGCAGAACCATCACAGAGATATATTATATATGTGATATCCAGAGGGCAGTCACAGAAGTCAAGAATAATCACCTTACAGAGTTATTCCTTTTCCTTGCCTTTTACCATCTTGATTTCCCTGTTAGGATTTAATGCTTGTTGTTTTGATCTGGTATCATCAGCTGCACCCAAATAGATTTGCTTTGAAGCCCTGGGAACCACTGCAGCTGGATGCAACTCCATGTATCTGTCTGCATCAAAAAATTTACTGGAGGCATACCTTTCTAGCTCTTTCTGTCTTTGCTCTGACATAGTGGATATGTTGGAGGTGTCTAGCCCTTGTTCCTTTGCTTTCTTTATTTGATCCAAAGCAGCCAGTTCTTTCATCCTTGCAGTCCAGGCCATAGGATTTTTCTCAGGGTCCTCAAAAGGAACAGGTGGCTCATACCTGTTGGAAGAAGTTTCCTGAGGAGTCCTGACAGTCACACTTTCTCTAAGCTTATAAGGGAATGGACCTGAAGATGTATCAGAAGAAACATGTCCACCCCTGGAATAAGGGTGCTGCCTGGAGTGTCCTTTGGAGTAAACCTGAGTTTCTCTTTGGTTTCCCCTGTATCCTCCCCTTCTAGAGTAGGACCCCCTAGATTGGCTTTCCCTTTGATATGTTCTTGCATGAGGCTGGTAGGGAGCCTGGCTTCTAGCAGGGCCTGATCTTGCAGAGCTGCCACCTGCACCTGCATCAGGTGGAGGTGGTGGAGGAGGATGAGGGTGCTTGGACTGGGAAGAGTCTTTATCAAACTTCCTCTTCTTCTTCATTGCCTTTAACTGGTTCCTGGAGAATTGCATCCAATGCTCAGTGATTGGGCAATTATGCAGAATGTAGTATGGAACATCATTATCATCTCTGACTTTGGCAGGAGGAACTCTCTTCAAGGCCTTACTTCTTGCCTTTCTTTTCCTTGCAATTGTAGCAGATGAGTCATCAGAAGCAGTAGCATAATCCTCAGAATCAGAGCTTTGTTCATCATACAATGCATCAAGCTTCTTCATCAAATCCTCTTTTAACTGGACAGCAGCTGAAGGGGCAGAAGAGACAGAAACAGGAGGAACAACAGGAGCAGCAGCAGAGGTTACATCAATTACAGGAGTAGCAGCAGCTTCAGAGATAATAACTTCTACAGCAGTAGCAACTTCAGAGATAGCAACTTCAACAGCAGGCTCAACATCAACAGCCTCTGTCATCAGAAAATCCTGTGAGAAGGGCTCAACAGCAGCAGAGATTACTTCAGAGGTGGTCACAGTATTGTCTTCAGCAGCAGCAGCAGCAGCATCATAGGCAGCAGTCACTGACTGAATAAAGTCAGAGAGGATTCTGGGGTCACAGCAGGAGAAGGGCACTAGAGCCCTGGACAAGTCTTCTGGCTGGGCAGCAGGGACCTCTGGGGGCTGGATAGCATATGGCTCTGGGAGGCAGCAGAAGTGAGCAGAATCAAAAGTAGACAGCAAAGACCTTAGGTCTATTGCTATTACTGGTGTAGCAGCAGCAACAGAAGCAGACACAGCAGGGGCAGCAGCAGGAGGAGCAGCAGCAGCAACAGCTTCATAAGGCATCTCCCCCTGCCTGGATGCAGAAATAGGTGCATCAAGGCACACTGCTGGGGGTGCTGCTGCAGGGAGAAGGAAGGAGGACAGCCTGGCAGAGAGAGCTGCCACTGATTGTTGCAGAGGAGCTAAGCTGGCTTCCATAAGAAGGGAAAGCCTAGGAGCAAGGAGCTCATACAACAGATCAGCAAGGGCTGGGAGATCTACATGCTCAAGGGGAGCAGAGGTAGAGGGGACAGGGGTGACTGAGGGAGCAGGAGGAGGTTGGCTGAAGGGTGGAAGAGTGGGCTCAGGGGAGGGTATGGTAGAAATGGAGGGGACAGGAATGGAAATGGAGGGAGTGAAGGTGGGTTGATCAATAAGTTGATGGAGAAGGTCTTGGAAAGTGGTTGAGGTGGTGGGGAAATCTGGAGGAGAGGAGGGGGAATCATCCATGTAGGATTCATCCAAGAGAGTAAAGGATGGAATGGATGTAGAGGAGGTGACATCTGGAGGTGGATAGGAGAAAAGGGGATGGAAGATGTCTGCTGGAGGAGATGAAATTGGTGCTGGGGATGGAATGGAGGTTGGAGATGGGCTGGAAATGGTAATGGTGGAGGTTGCTGGAGAGGTGGATGGAGCTGGAGGAGGGGAAGCAGCAGCACTGGCAGCAGGCAGGTCTTCTGCAGGGGCAGAGACCTGGGGTGGAATGACTCTAAGAGTCCTTGTGCCTGAAGGGCCAGAGGAGGAGGGCCTGCTGGGCTTGGAGATTTGCCTGTCCCATTTCCCAAAAAGGGCACAGGTGAGTCTCTTGGAGGCATTGATGTGCACTCCAGAGGAGACTAGCAGGGCAGGGCACTTAGCCTGGAGGAAGATTCCCAGAATTCTTCCAAAGTTGACAAAGGTCTTGTTGATCTTTTTCTTCAGCAGATCAAAGAACACTTCTCCCCAGTTCAGGCTTTTTCTGTCTACCAGAGCTCCCATAAGGCAGAGCTGGAATCTGGAGATAGTATCATGAGCAGAATGCTTGGCTAAAAGAACCTTGCCTACAACATCAGCCAAAAACCTGTATTCCACAGACAGGTTTCTTTTAAACAGTTTGCTAGGGTTCCCCTCAGGATGACCCATCCTGGCAAGAACAGCAGCAAACTCTTCTCCAGACAGGTCAGCAGAGTCTTCACCATTCCTGAAGCCAAATACCTCTGTGAGTATTGTTGGAGTCAGAGGTACCTGGGTGCCACTGATGGAGCCAACTATTGTGTTGTTGTCCAGGTTGTGAGCAGTATAAACCCATTCTTTAATCTCATCTGATGCTAGTTTGATTCTGGTGGACATCAAGGCAGTTAATTGCTGATCTTTGAATAAGTTGAGAATGTCTTGGAAGATTTGATCTGTGGTGTTGAAGGCATCGAAATCGATGTCAAAGCCGGCATCAAATTTCATTGCAGAGAGTACAGCAACTGAAACGGCCATGGTACCTGCAGAAAATCAACAAACAAAACGACCAAGGTAGAACTGTTTGGAGGGAAGAAAAGTTTGCAGAGAAATTGAAAGCGCAAGAGAGAACGACGGCGAAAAAAGAGTTTTATATTAGGGTTCGACGCAGAAAAGGAAAGATCGTTGAACTCAGTTCGACGATCGAGGCTCCTAAAGGAATCTGAAGAGACTCCAAAATCGTCGATCTCCGTTCGACGATTTGGAAAGGCGTCGAGCTCCGTTCGACGATCGTTCAGTGAACAAAATCGTCGAGCGCCGTTCGACGATCGTTGACCAGAGGAGATAGTCCATACTATCAGAGGGGCGCTGAACTCAGTTCGACGATTCTGGAAATCGTCGAACTCCGTTCGACGATCTTTGGGGAAATCGTCGAGCGCAGTTCAGAGATCAGAGAATGTCTAGATACTAAGAAAAATCAGAAATTTTGCCTAGTCTTGGTCAATTTTTAGCTTTCAAAATCTTGGGTTTTATTTAAGACTTCCTCCATCTAACATTCCTAACTGATTTAGGAAGAAGGTATGTTTCTTTTCATCCAAGGGCTTGGTGAAAATATCTCCCCTTTGTAAATCAGTTGGGATATACTGCAATTCAATTTTATTCTTCTCAACATTATCCCTTAAGAAATGATGCCTAATTTCTATATGTTTTGTCCTACTATGGAGGACTGGATTTTGAGCTATGGAGATAGCACTTGTATTGTCACAAAATATTTTTGACTTCTCTAAGTTGTAACCATAGTCTAGGAGTTGATTTTGAATCCACAATATTTGTGAACAACAACTGCCTGCAGCCATGTATTCAGCTTCAGCAGTGGAAGTTGACACAGATGTTTGTTTCTTGCAAAACCAGGAGACAAGTCTATCACCAAGGAACTGACAAGTTCCACTGGTGCTTTTCCTGTCAATTCTGCATCCAGCATAATCAGCATCAGAGAATCCAGTTAACTCAAATGCTGAATCTTTTGGATACCAGAGTCCTAGATTTGGACAACTCTTCACATACCTGAGAATCCTCTTTACTAATGTGAGGTGTGACTCTCTAGGGCTAACTTGGAATCTAGCACATATACATGTAGCAAACATTATATCTGGTCTACTGGCTGTAAGATACAGTAAGGAGCCAATCATTGCTCTATATGTTGTCTGATCAACAGGTTTCCCATGTTCATCAGCATCCAATACAGCATTGGTAGGCATGGGTGTTTTCATGCAAGATGCCTCAGACATGCCAAATTTCTTAACCAGCTCATTAGTATATTTGGTTTGAGAAATAAAGATGCCTTCAGCATGTTGTTTGACTTGCAATCCTAGGAAGAAGGATAGCTCACCCATGCTACTCATCTCAAATTTAGAATGCATTAAATTAGAAAATCTTCTGCACAATTTTGAGTCAGTAGAGCCAAAAATGATATCGTCTACATAGATTTGTACTAGTAGGGTATGGGACTTATGGGTTCTAATGAAAAGAGTTTGGTCTACTCTACCCCTTATAAAATCATTTTTCAAGAGAAAGCATGCTAGGGTCTCATACCATGCTCTGGGAGCTTGCTTGAGACCATATAATGCTTTGTTCAATTTAAAAACAAAATCAGGATGAGTTGGAGAGATAAAACCTGGAGGTTGTCTGACATAGACTTCCTCTTTGATGTCTCCATTTAAGAAGGCACTCTTGACATCCATTTGATAAACTTTGAAGCCTTTGTGAGCTGCATAAGCTAAGAAAATCCTGATGGCTTCTAATCTTGCAACAGGTGCAAAGGTCTGGTCGTAGTCAATTCCTTCTTCTTGAGAATATCCTTGGGCAACTAGCCTTGCCTTGTTCCTTACTATTACTCCTTGATCATCCAGTTTGTTTCTGAATACCCATTTTGTTCCAACAATGGAATGATCCTTAGGCTTTGGCACTAGTTCCCATACTTTGTTTCTCTCAAATTGATGCAGCTCCTCTTGCATGGCAATGATCCAGTGTGGATCTTGCTCTGCATCTTGAATGGACTGAGGTTCAATTTGAGAAAGGAAGCAGGTGTGCAACAGGTTTTGGTTGACCTGATTTCTGGTTTGCACACCAGCTGAGAGTTCTCCAATTATTTGGGTAATTGGATGGTCTCTGGATGTTACTAAATCAACAGGGGTTGTTGATTGTTCATCAACCTGTGTTGTTGTTTCCTCTTGTGGTACAACAACTGGCTCTTCAAGCTGAGCTTCAATATGTTGAGCATTGCTTTCATCTTCACTGCTTTCATCCTCTTGAGCAACCTGTAGCTTGTTCATATCTTCAGCTAGAGAGTGTTCCTGTAAAGGTTCTATGGTAGAAGAAAGCTTCTCCTTGAAAGACATGTTAGTTTCATCAAAAGAGACATGAACAGATTCCTCAATTTTCAATGATGATTTATTATAAACCCTATATGCCTTGCTGATCATGGAGTATCCCAGAAACACTCCTTCATCAGCTTTGGCTTGAAATTTTGCCAGATGTTTCTTATCATTATTGTGAATATAACAAATGCAACCAAAAATTTTGAAATAGTCAACTTTAGGTTTCTTCCCTTTGAGTAATTCATAGGGAGTCTTTCCCTTCAGTTTATGTGTCAGACTCCTGTTCAGCACATAGTTGGAGGTGTTTACTGCCTCTGCCCAAAAGGATAGAGGTAGATGAGCATCTGACAACAGTGTGGTGGCAGATTCAATAAGGGTTCTATTTTTCCTTTCAGCTACCCCATTTTGTTGAGGAGTTCTAGGAGCTGAGAAAGTGTGCCTGATCCCTTCACTCTGACAGAACTCTTGCATAAGAAGAGAATCAAACTCTGTCCCATGATCACTTCTGATCAGGGCAATGTGAGTATTGAACTCAATCTTTATACATTTGAGAAACTCTGTCAGACACTTAAAGTTATCAGACTTCTTCCTTAGAAAGAACACCCAAGTGAATCTGGAGAAGTCATCTACAATCACTAAAGTGTAGGATTTCCCTCCTAGGCTTTGTACTGTGATGGGTCCAAATAGATCCATGTGTAACAGATACAATATCCTAGGTGAATCACTCTTATTAAGTGACTTAAAGCTGTTTTTAGTTTGCTTGCCTAATTGACAAGCCTTGCAGAGTCCTTCCTTCTTGTAGGGACCAGAAGGTAGTCCTCTAACAAGGTTGTCCTTGGATAGCCTAGCAATAGTTCTAAGGTTTAGATGTCCTAATCTCTTATGCCATAAAACATTTGGTCTATAAACTGAATTGAATAAGCAGATGTCTACAGTAGTTGAAAGAAAATCTACTAAGTAGATGTTGCCTTTCCTTTTACCTGTTAACACAGTTGTGTTGTCCTCTGATTTGATTTTGCATGAAGTTTTGCTGAAGTTCACTTGGTAGCCTTCATCACACAGCTGACTGATGCTGATTAGGTTGTGCTTCAGTCCTTCCACATATGCTACCTTCTTGAAGGTTACAGAACCAATCTGGACTGCTCCATATCCTTTAGTTTGTCCAAAGTTGGAATCACCAAAGATAACTTTGGGTCCAAGCTTGGCTCTAAAGGAATTGAGGTTGTCCTTGTTCCCTGTCATGTGCTTGGAGCACCCACTATCCAGATACCATTGCTGGTTAGATGTTGGATAGGTCTTCATCTGCACATAAAGCAATTCACTTGTTTTTGACCCAGTTTACCTTGGGCCTAGGTTGATAACCTTTAAACTCAGAAATAAAAGATATCCCTGGCTGACTCTTATATCCTTCAGGATGATATCTCCTTGGAGGTAAAATCCATTCAGAATAAGGGTTAAATGTTTGGGATGAAGAACCCTCAGGATTCAATTTTGACTTGCCCTTGAAACTTTTTTCACTGTTCTGACCTCTGTTCGACGATCTTGGAGCTGAGTTCGACGATCTTGGGTCAGATCGTCGAGCTCCATTCGACGGTCGACTATGGCTGAGGTCAGGTATTTGGGATCGTCGAGCAGCGTTCGACGATCTTGGCTGAGATCGTCGACCTGCGTTCGACGATATTTCCTGAGATCGTCGAGCTGCGTTCGGCGATCGTCGAGCTTCATTCGGCGATCGTCGATCTCCGTTCGACGATTTGTGTTGGACTTTAGTTTTCTGAGGCAGATCAGAATTCTTCCTGGCAACCTCTACAACTCCCTTTCCCTTGTCAGAAATGAACTTGATAGGGGTTGTTAGAACAATAGGTTGGCTGGATGAGGCACCCAAGCCCAGTGTACTGTTGAATCTTGAGTTCACTGTGCTTGTGATGTCCATCAGCTTGATGCTTCTCCCATTGAGAGATTCTTCAAGCTTCTTGGCCTCAGAGAGCTCACTCTTCAGTGAAGCTATCTGTTCCCTATAGTTCTCCAACTCCTGAGAGAGTTTGAGATTTTCTGATTTTAAACCACTTTGTTCAGATAATTGATTTCTGAGAGAGATGATCTCTTTCTCAGATTTTAGCAGATCTAAACATAGTGTTTTAAATTCAAGCTTAAAATCTTCTGAGGTAAAATCAAAAGAGCTGATTACCTGATCTTCTTCTGGTTGAGTCTCTGAGTCTGACTCTGACTCCTCTTCTTCTGAGTTGTTCTGTGAGGCATTGATTGCCATCATGCAAAACTCCTTTTCCTCTGCATCATCCTCATCATCACTTGAGCTGGAAGAGGTCTCTGACTCTTCTTCAGTCTCACTCCAGGATTCAGCAACAAATCCTTTCCTTGTGTGCTTATTTTTGCTGGTGGAAGGTTTGTTGTTTCCATGCCTTTTAGAGTCCTTCTCCTTTCTTCTTTCTTTTCTTTCCCTTCTGTCCTTGTTCTTATTCTCTGGACAGTCAGGAACTATATGCCCTGGTTTCCTGCAACCAAAGCAGATGATATCTTTGTTATTTCCAGTGGACTTGTCATACCTTGGCTTGTCTTGCTCCTTGTATGATCTTCTTCTGAGGTCCTTCCTGGCCATCTTATAGAATCTTTTGGCCAGTAGGCTGAGAAGTTCATCATTGCTTGTGACCTTTTCTTCAGGCAGATCCTCAGCTGCCTTGAATGCAATAGTCTTCTCCTTTCTTGTGGCTGGAGAAGCAGCCTTCTGTTCTTCTTCTCTGTTCTTGATGAGTAGCTCATAAGATTTGAGCTTTCCCAACAAGGCTTCAGTGGTAATCTCATTTAGGCTTCTGGCATCTTTAATTGGCCAGATTCTTGAATCCCAAGTGCTGGGGAAGCACATTAGGATCTTGTCATTGAGTTCTGTCAGTGAGATTTCTTTATCTAATGTCCTCAGTTCACTGACAATTAGACTCAATCTATTGTACATGTCTCCCACTGACTCAGTTTCTCCCTTCTTGAAGTTCTCATATTGGGAGATGAGATGAGATCTTCTGTCCTTTCTCTCATCAGCTGAGCCAGAGACAATTTCTGAGAGCTTGTCCCAGATCTCCTTGGCTGAATTACATTCAGCTACCTTCTGAAAAATGTCATCTGACATTGTCTGAGCTAGAATGTTCATTGCCTTGGCATCAGCTACCTTCCATCTTTTAATATCAGCATCTGTTCCTGATGGAGGTGGGACTGCATTTGTGCTTGTGCTCTCTGGAGGTCTTGGGCACACTGTCAAAATAGAATTAAAAATATCTTCGTCAATTGAATTCATGTAGAGTTTAATCCTTGCCTTCCAAAGTGCAAACTTTGATAGATTGCACACTGGAGGTCTGGTGCTAGCATAATCTTTGTTCTGGGCCATGATTTGTGCAAGCTGAATCTAATAATACAAAATAAAAGGAAGGATCTAGTTTGGGATCTTTGGGGTTCAGGTGTTAGCCTGTACAACCAAACAGATATGGTATGTTTAACCAACCTGCTTTGATACCAATTGAAAGGGGAAACTAGATCTGATATACTCTAAAGGGGGGGTGAATAGAGTATATGGTGCTTTTTAAAACACAAAGACAACTTTTGCAAAGCTTTACAACAATTGTTGTAGTGAGTGTAAGCAGGGAAGCAGAATTAAAATAAACCACAAAACTAATCTATGCAGAAACTAAGCACTGGAAAATCTAGGCCAGAAGCAAAAGAAAAATATGCACAACCAGAAAACACAAGGAAATATAGTGGTTCCCCAACTTGGGTACATCCACTCTTCTACCACCCTAGGTAGGAATCCACTGCAGGATGAGTTGATCAGGTGTCCTGGGCACCAATGAGCTTTTGATAAGGTGCTCAAAAACCAAAACAGATTTTTTGATCAGGTGTCTTGCCACCAATGAGCTTTTGACAAGGTGCTCAAAAACCAACTTCAAACTTTTGAAGGGAGTTTGAAAAACCCTTTACAGAGAGATGGGGTTGAGAGAGTTATGGCAGTCTTCTCTTTCTCAAGCAGCTGAGAAGACTATGTGGATTCAGTGATGTTGTCAAAGCTCCCCCTGAGTCCTTGAAGTCTTCAGGAAGATGAGCTTTGCTGAGGGTGATAGGCCTTCAAAGATAGATCTCCAGCAGATGATGATTTCAGCAAGCTGAAATGTTGAGTGTCTGGAGTCTTGAGAAGATGTTGGCCTTGAACACTTGAGAGCTAAAGAGAGATGGAGAGATGTCCTATTCTTGTTAATCTGTATTAACTGTATTTCTGGTTCAAAAACATTCTCTCTTTTATTCTCTGAATCTCAATAGGAAGAAGCTCTGTCCAAGATAGCCGTTGGTCTGAATTAATTACAGCCTTAATTGCATAAAATGTTCTGAAGGAAAGTCCATTGAATTATTCCTTGAAAAATCCCTTGAAACTTGCTCCAGAATTAAATGAAAACGGCTGGCAGATCTTTTGACTTAAATGCAGAATAATTTCTATCTTGATTTGAATTTGAATTCTGAAGAACAACTGAAATCGTCGAACTGAGCTCTGCTATCGTCGAGCTGAGCTCAGCGAACTGGGAAAAGCAAGCAGCAATGGAATCGTCGATCTGAGCTCAAAGATCGTCGAACTGAGCTCAGAGATAAAGATCTAGTACAGAGTCAAAATCGTCGACCTGAGCTCAGCGATCGTCGAATGGAGTTCGACGATATTGAGAAGCTTGAGCTCAGCGATCGTCGAATGGTGCTCGACGAACTTGAGAGGCTTGAGCTCAGCGATCGTCGAATGGAGCTCGACGATCTGCCAAAGTTTGAGCTGGACGATCGTCGACCGGAGTTCGACGAAACGTCGAGCTGAGCTCGACGATTTGGACTTAGTCTCCAGAACAACTTGGGTCTTCAGAGCAGCTTTCAAACCTAGACTCCTGATCCCTTAGACTCAATTCTAATTGACCTATAATCTATACAGAAGGTCAAGACATAGAATCCTAGAGACATAGTGATCCTGACCCAAATTAGTAATAGGGTGTTCCAACATATGTGATTTAGTGATTAAAAGTTTTGGGTGGCCATTACTTGAGTAGATCATATAGTTCATGTTCAAATTACCCATGGCCAAACATTTTGGAAAAATTTAATAAATATCAAATTAATTAGAAAAATTATGAATCTCTGATTTTAGACTAAATTTATTATGATAGACCTCTGATAAAATTTATAGGAGATTTGGAAGACAATCCAGAGTACCTTCTTTAGACACCTCATATAGTATAGGGTGGTCTGCATATAGTAGCTACGGAAACTGAACTAGAGTGGGAAGTGAATTTTGGAGAGTTGAACCCTCAGTAGGTTGCTGGTTTGGGTAAATGTAGGAGTACATCATTAGAAGATAGGCTTAGTAGAGTATGAGGATGACTAGTGTTAGGTGGTACTCGGAATCGGCGAAAGATCGTTCTTCCCGTAGGGAGTAAGTGTCTAATGCAATAGGGCTAAATTCAATAAAATTAACTAAGGGATGGGAAATCAGGTAGCAACCAATAATATTAAGTGCCTTGCGAAAGGGAGCATTGGGCGTAATCCCATCGTAGCTCCTAGTGCCTTCGAGTGGCCTTCACGGGGTATACCTTGGGAAGTCCTAGGCTAACGTAAACTGAAGAAGTGATAAATCTTAAAGAGCAACTAGAATAATTAGGGGTTCACTTTCACATACCCCGGTGTCTAGGGAAGTTAGTTTGACTCGGTTGATATTTGTGAGGGGCAGGTTGGCCGGACGAGCTTTGGCTCGATTGATATTTGTGAGGGCCAGGATGGCCGGCGAGTTTTGGCTCGTTTGATGTTTGTGATGGACGGGATGGTCCGGGGAGCTTTGGCTCAGTTCTGATACATAAGGTTGCATGTGCATAAAATAAAGGTAGTGGGTCTTCGGTATTGGAGTGTCGATGCACCAACGCCGATACGTTGACTCAGCAAGTGTGGCTAGCACTTCGCCAACAGAAGTCCGGTGCGCCAGCCGGCAAGACTATGCAGGAGTCCGCTTAATGCACCAACATTGAGGCGTATGATAGGTCTGACCAAGGTTTTGAGAACCGGACCGGAGATCGAACCGGTGAGTTCAAAGGTTCAAGGTCCGACCGGTTGGACCGGTCGGACCGGGGTTGAACCGTTTGTCCATTATATATATATATATATATATATATATATATATATATATTAGAAAATAAAAAAAATAATATTATAATAAATATTTGCATATATATTTGTTATTTATCATTATATTTTGATACAAATAAAAATAATATATTTGTTAGCACCACATATATATTTTTAAATCAAATTTTAATGGTATATAATATATATTACTAGTATATATATATATTAGAAAAAAAAATTAATTAACACAACATTAAAAATTTGCCTATAAATTATTAATTTTTTATGATTATATTATAATACAAATGAAAATGATGTAAAAATTATCACTATATTAGTATACTTTTAAAGCTCTGTTTGACGCAATATTTTTTCGCTATTGAGGTTAGACAAAAACACCACCGTAATAAAATGGATGTTTGACAAGACAATAGTTAAAATCACAATCAAAATCAAAAAAATAAAAACTAATATTGACTTTTAAACATATAAGTTGATGAAGTTTCTTAGATAAGATGAGTGATAAAAAAATGACATTTCATAACCAGCGCGTTTATGATTTATGACTGTCATCGTCGTGCCAAAGAGAGCCTAAATATATTGTTCACTTTAACTTTTAAAAGATAATTTAATAATTTATTATAATAATATATGTAGGAAATATTTATTTTATATTTATGTAGTTTTATTTTATGAATACATTAATATTTATATTAATATAATAATATACAATTTCAAACAGCAATTACCAATTGGTCCAACGGTTCACTTCTTCCTTCATTCGGAAGTGGCCTGGGTTCGAACCCCCGGAGTTTCGAAAATTCATTGTTTAGATTTTTGCGCTTTGGCCCGCCCGGTTACCCTAAGACCCGCCCGGTTCCCGGCCCGCCGGTCCGCCCGCCAGGTTCCGCGGTTCCCAGGCGGTCCGCAGATGGAGGCGGTTTCTTACCTGGACCGGACCGACTGTGTGTCCGGTCCGCGGTTCGACCGGTCGGACCGGCCGGTCCGGTCCGGTTTTCAAAAGCCTAGGTCTGACAAGTAGTGCTTTACTGGTTTAGAGGTGGGTGAGGCCCAACCCACCGCTTTCGTCTGCCACTACGGAGGTATCCTGGGAGGTGAGGCTCCAGAAAGGGGGAACTAAAGGTTTGTGTACACAGAGTCGGGTGGGCGAGTTGTACTTGTATGATCGCATCATAACCCACTAGCATTTCATAGCATGTCATAGCATAATCATAGCATAAAAACCCTTGTCACCTAATGTATAAGTGGTATGGGAAGCTTATACAATAGGCCCTGCAAAACGACCCCTTGGTTTATAAGCTTGTGTGGGCAAGTTTAAAAATTAAGGTTAAATTCTCTATATATATTGCTGTTAATAACCGACACCCCAACGTATAAATTGGTATGAGACTCTTTATACGATGGGAGCCCTGTAGAAGATCTCTTGCTTATATGTTTCCATATAAGTTAATGTTACTTTTCATACTTTACTCTACTGCCACATATACTATAAAATTGCTAGTATAGGTCCGCTGCCATCTGTTTCTTGATTACTCTCCACCTTCAAGTCCTCCCCTTTCTTCCTCTCCACTCGGTGCCTAGGAGCCATGGGGAAAGGGATGAGGGGATGATAGGACTTAGTCTTTTACACTAACGGTTTTCGAACCACATCATTTAGGGGATCGTGGAGCCCAGCATGGAGGAGCAGCCCCGCAGGTCGGTACGCTTGGAGATGGGGCAGTCTAGCACTGGAGTTCAGACGGCGGGGACTGTGAGCCCTTGACCTTAGTAGTGATTTATTTTGCTTCCGCTTGAGTGATTATGTAGTGAGGATTTGATGTATCGGTCTTAAACCCTTATTTCAGTACATTTATATTTTGTGGACTCTCTCTTTGTGGAGATATTATTACTCTGATGTGACTTTTCTGTGGAATTTTGGTTAGAGTTTTACCACTCTTGTGTTTACTCTACTTTGTTGCTTTTCTGTGATCAAATCGGCCGGCAGAATCGGCATTTTGTGGTGACGACCTTCAGGACATGAAGGTGTAACCGCAAAGCGGTGATTCTGGGCCTATGACCCCGGTGTTTTAAAAAGAAAAAAAGGGGGTCTTACAAGTGGTATCGGAGCAAACCTCGATCGAAAAGTAACAGTCCAAAACCCCAGGGTCACCCCCGCACGAGTTTAGTTTGGGGACAAACTAAGCAGCGGAAGCAGTGGTGTGCCTACAAGGGGAATCACATATAAAGTTCACCTTTTCATTAATTCCACTTGTTCATCAGCTAGCAATTGGAATTTTTTTTAGCCTGCGGCAAACTCTGCCCCCAGCAGGGAGCACCTCCGGCTGCGAAAATCCATCTTATAATTATCTAGTCAACGAGTTAGACTCAACCCACTAGGAGACATGACTAACCACGATAATTTATAGTATGCCCTAGTCTGAAATAGACTTTGGGTATGAACTTGGTTAAGCTAAGGAGATACCTAAAGAGAATAAAGGAGGAGTATAACACGAGAATGGCTACCTAAGCCATAAACTCAGGTAGCCTACGGTCACTATCAAGGAGTACTCAAACCGGAGGGACTGCTTTAAGGAGAATTGAGACCAATAATCCATTGGCAGAATGGTAGAAGACATATAGTCTCAACCCTCATACCAGTAACAAGATTACCTGGAGACCACCACCACGACAAACACCGAAGGTCGGATAGGAATTCAAGTTCGGAAGAGACCCAGTTGGGATTAGGAACATTTTGACCCGGATAAGGTTGTCGTAAATATGACTCGGAGGGTTTAAAGTATGGAGTATATCAACAAATTCAGGTTGGAACCCCACGTCAAAGATTGATGCCATAGGGATTATGCACCCAGCTAGGATGGATATAACATGGTAATATCAAAGATACTCAGCCCAAGGCAGGTAGAGGCTTATCTTTTATTTATTGGTGGCTAATCTTTTGTTTATTGGGGGCGTGTCTTTTGTTTATTGGGCAAATTAGTTACTGACTTGTGTTTCCCTTCGATCTCATCTTGAAAAGTTTGCGTCGTAAATATAATGAAATGGATGTAAACTGTATTCGGTGCTACTCGGGCGTATTCATAGGGATAAGAATCTGATTGCGAAGTGGAGATTTTATAGAGTCGTTGTCTACCCGTACAAACGAGAAATTTAATCATCGGAAGTTTGGTGTATCTCGGAACGTGTATCTCCCTGGAGTGAAGAAGGGCGTCATGGATTTTGTGTTGCACAGTGAGGTCTGTCGCCCGATGAAGGTTAAGTGCAAGAACTTTTTGGAAACTATTACAGTCACTGCCCAGTTAAAGTGGAAGTTCGAGGATATAATTAGTGATTTTCATACACACGATTCCTCATCCGCACTCCGGGCACAATTATAATTGGAACATCAACGATAGACTGGCCGAGATATATAGGGTCCCCTGACCGAAAGAAAACTCTCGTAGGTATTTCATAAGTTTTGTGAGTAGTTGTTCATTATCATGGTGTGCTCAAGATGATCGTGTTGAATCAGGATGGATAGTGTACGTCCAAGGAGAGAAGATCAGTACAGGCTTATCTGGGCTCTTGGTCGACATTCAACACAACTCTCCACCCTTGTACGGAAGGAGATGTAGGACTACGCTTTCATGGATTCAGGATGAGGGTCCGAAGGCGTTGGGATCGGATTTTGTCGAAGACACCGAGGCTCGGGTGAGACTGATATGGGACCGAATGCTGGAAGTGCAGAGCCGACAGGCTAAGTATTATGACGCCCGACTGTAACGCCCCGAAACTCAAAGGAGCAAAAGGGGAATAATTTGGGCCAGTTTGAGTTCTGGCTGCAGGCACACGGCCTGGGACACGGGCGTGTCCCAGGGCGTGTCAAGCCTGTGTCGACACTAAGGCGTGAAGTCGACACTTTGGTCTCGACATTGTGTCGAGACTGGGCACACGGCCTGCGACACGGGCGTGTCGCAGGGCGTGTCGACCCGTGTCGACACTTAGCCGTGAAGTCGACACAGTGCTTTGAAGTTGTGTCGAGACACGGCACACGGCCTGCGACACGGGCGTGTCGCAGGGCGTGTCAACCCGTGTCGACACTCGTCCCGCGAAGTCGACACTTTGGTGTCGACAGTGTGTCGAGACATGGCACACGGCCTGCGACACTGGCGTGTCGCAGGGCGTGTCGACCCGTGTCGACACTTAGCCGTGAAGTGCCGAGACCTTGTACACGGCCTGGAGCCCAGGCGTGTCAAGGTGACACGGGCAAGGACACGGGCGTGTCCGAACCCGTGTCAGCTCTCGGGTTGGAAACGGGAGAAAATCATGGGGTACACGGCCAGATACACGGCCGTGTCAGGTGGAACACGGGCGTGTCAGATCGAACACGGGCGTGTTCGATGCCCGTGTGAGGTTCCAGGTGATTCGATTTTGACGGCGAATGAGGCACACGGCCATGGACACGGGCGTGTGCCAGGCCGTGTTCGGCCCAGTTTGGGCATTTCAGTCCCGAATCGAAGCCGTTCATTTCTTTGACTGAGGATCCAATGGTTGGGGTTGTTCCTGAAGGGATATACCCGGGTTTTGACTTAGAAAACCCTCACTTTTTCCACTTGATCTCTCTCCAAATCCTTGGAGAAAGAAAAGCTAAGGCAAGAAGAAGAGGAGCTAGATCCGCCATTGGAGGAGCTTCGGAGCTCCGAATCGCAAGCCGACTCCGGATCCACGGAGGCAACGCAAGTGCGGTGATTTCCATCCGATTACTTTTCGATGGCGCCAAAGAGGACCGCAAGGGTAACGATCCTCACTTTTGAGCATGATAGCTCTCTTTCTTTGCATAGGAAGCCCGCTCTCGCGAGTGTGCGGAGAGTTGGAGGCGTTCCTTCGGGTAGATATGTGAAGTCCCCGTTGTTTAGCGTCCGTATGCGAGAACGGACATAGGCATTTTGGTTGAAGCCTACCCGGACATGTAGTTCGGATCGGTGATGTTGCATTGCATAAGGCCGGAGAAGACTCCGTGCTATTTGGTGTTTTTCGGGTTTTCTACGCGGTAGATTGCAGCAGGGAGCCTTGGGGACTAACCCAAAGGTGCACCCGGAAAACTGGGCGGACACGAGGTCTTGCCAACTTGGTGGCCTGAGAGCCAACTTGAACATAACGGGGTTATGTGATTTGCGGTAGAATGGGACTCGGTGAAAGTTTGACCCGCGCATATGGCTTAAATTGCCGTTGCGATGTGAGCACGGGTTAGATGGAGCCGTACCCGCTTTATGTCGTTCGGGTTTGAGAGACCTAAAGGTACATGGCACTCGCCGTTGGCATAGATGGGGGTCTTCGGTGGTCAATGGCTTAAATTGACGTGACCAATACCATGAAGATGAATTGCTCATAGGAATGGCCGTCCAAGTGGCGGTGGTGAGTCCGGAATGTTAATGGCTTTAATTGACGTAACATCGACCGGTTCACCGAGAATGTGCCCTGAGTGCACGGGACGTGTGGCCGTACGAGCCAACGTCTGTGTTGAAATGGCTATGGTTATATGCATTGCTCGCTTATGCTAATGAAATGCAGGGAAGGAGCATCGCCGCCCCGAGTTGGGGGCGGGATCGTTATAATTTGGTCAGCATTGCTGACCGTTGCTTTGTTTGCCACCGTGCGGTGGTTTGTTTGCTTGCAGGTGCAGCTGGACCAAGCGGTCAATAGCGGGCTAAAGCCCTTTTTGCGAAGCTGGCCCTCGAAGGCCCGAATGGAAATGTTTTATGTTTTGTTCATGTATGGCCGGCCTGCGTGCCGAGGTTTGAAAATCATGTAAAAGACAAGTGAAACATTTTGTAAGGCCTTAAGGCCGACTTTTGAGTATTTTTGTATACATTCCTATTATCATGTTAGTGGACATTCATGCTTGTGCTGGGTTCTTGTTTTGCAACTTATAAACTGCTTCCGCTAGAATGCTCTGTGTAGGACGTTGAGATTGGTTGGATGGTTTCCATACGTAACCACCCGGTCTGTCTGTGGTATATGGCGTCGGGCCCCGGCCGGACCTACTGCTATATGCTATGCGACGGATAGGGGGTGTTACAATTTGGTATCAAAGCGAGGTTTCGATCCTCGGACCTGTGGGTATCAAAGCGAGGTTTCGATCCTCGGATAGGGGGTGTTACAATTTGGTATCAAAGCAAGGATTTGGTATCAGACTACTGGTTTTGGTCGGGCTTAAAGTGAATTCGTGGGCGAATTCTTTTAAGGGGTGGTGAGCACATTGTGTGCGTCATCGTTATAACAGTAAAAAGAACCCATGAATGTCCACTTAGGAATGAAAATACTCGTGTTTGAGGAACCTGCGTGTTCCTATAATTGCTGTTTGCAATGTTATTTGGTCGCTTAACGGTGTTTTGTACCACTATAGGTGACCCGAAGTGGTGTTGGGCCGTCAGAACGCCGAGGTTCTGAGGCAAGTAGTGCACCAGAAGTTGCTCCCGCAACACCTTTGTCGGCAGAAAATATACGGTTGGTGGCTGAAGCGGTGTTAGCCGTGATCAATGCGCAGCCTGGGAGGCAAGCGCAGCAGCCCGCTCCTGTGTTGGAGCAAGTACCTCTTCAGGAGGCTGAGCCGAGGAGGATGGAGCAAGTGGTTGTAGAACCAATAGTGCCCAGGAGGGCGACTGAGAGGCAGTTGAAGCATGTCATGAGCTTTAACCCTCCGTTATTCTCGGGGTTGGGAACCCCATCTCAGGCTGAAGACTGGCTCTCTAGGGTGAAGAGAGTCATGACAGCGACGGAGACGGAGGAGTGGCAGATGACCACCATTGCTACGTTCCTGCTGGACGGTGAAGCAAGGATGTGGTGGGAAGGTTTGGAGCTGCATCATTTGAGAGGTAGACAATTGATAGACGTTCCGATGGAAGAGTTCTCGGAATTGTTCTTAGCAAGATACCTCCCTTCTACTCAGAGGATTTCAATGGAGAATGAGTTCCTGAAGTTGGTGCAGGGTGAGAGGAACGTGGATGAATATCTCCACGAGTTTACGCGGTTGAGTCGTTATGCGAGCTCTACCATCATGGATGAGGAGCGCAAGACTAATCGCTTCTACGAAGGCTTGAGGGATGAGCTGAGACTATTACTGTCGGGGCCGATGACGCAGGGTTTCTTAACCTTGGTCAATACTGCCCGGTCCTTGGAGAAGGACATGAAGAGTGTACAAGCGAAGAAAGGCTTGGTTGAAAAGAAATCTGAGTTTAAAGTGCCGACTACTTCGAAGTCTGGCTATCGGAGAGCTTTCAAGAAGCATAGGACTTCGGGTCCAGCTCCTTCTGGCGCTTCTGGGGCGACTACGGGTCGGACCCCGGGTGCGTGTTTTACTTGCGGCAAGACGGGGCACTTTGCCCGTGATTGTTGGAGCGGACGTCCTAAGTCCGAAAGGAGGCCGGGAGCTACCTATGAAGAGAAGGGAAAGGCGGTGGAGTCGACCGCATCCCACTATGCTCCGGCCCAACCAAGGGTCTATAATCTTGGCCAACAGGAGGCCATTAAACAAGCTGACGTGGTGACAGGTACGGTTTAATTTATAGCAAGTCAATTCCTTTATATGCTTGTTATGTATATGTTACCTTACCACTGCTTGTTAGGATTTGTGTTGATTTGTGAAAACCCGGCACGAGCACTCTTTGATACGGGAGCTTCACACTCCTTCTTGTCCGAAGGATTTATATCACGCATCGGAGTCCCTTCTTCGATGGCGAAGGATAAGTTGGATGTGTTGTTGCCCAATGGGTGTTCGATGCGAGCGGTTAGGATCTGCGACGTTAAAGTTCGTATTGGGGAGCAGGAGTTCGACCTGCAGGCGTCTTTACTTCCGTTGGCGGAGTTCGACGTCATATTTGGCATGGACTGGCTCTCGGAGCAGCAGGCCCATATAGATTGCGGTAGCAAGGAAGTAAAGCTGGGAGCAAGTCGTGAGACGACGTTTACGGGCTTAAAGGGGTCGAGCAAGACGTTGATGTCTGCTCTTCAGGTGGTGAAGGCGGTTCGTGCTGGAGCAGAACTGTTCTTTACACTAGTGGAGGTTGCAAAGCCGAAGCCCGCGATGGATTGTATTTCAGTGGTATCGGAATACCCTGATGTGTTCCCCGCAGATCTTCCTGGAGCCCCGCCACAGCGGGAGATAGATTTTACGATCGAGCTAGTGCCAGGTGCAAAGCCTGTGTCACGGTCTCCGTATCGGCTAGCGCCTAAGGAAATGGCGGAGCTGAAAGTACAGTTGCAAGAGTTGTTGGAGCAAGGGTATGTGCGCCCGAGTTCTTCGCCTTGGAGCGCACCGGTCCTCTTTGTTAAGAAGAAGGACGGAAGCTTGAGGTTGTGTATTGATTATCGGGAGCTAAACAAGCTGACTGAGAAGAACAAGTACCCGATCCCCCGGATTGATGATCTCTTCGATCAGTTAGTCGGGTCGACTGTGTACTCGAAGTTAGATCTCAAGTCTGGGTACTATCAGCTGCGGATAAGGGAGAGTGATATCCCGAAGACAGCGTTTAGTACGAGATACGGGCATTATGAGTTTACGGTCATGCCGTTTGGGCTGACTAATGCGCCGTCAGTATTTATGGATTTGATGAACAGGACGTTCAGGGAGTACTTGGACCATTTTGTGATCGTCTTCATCGACGATATTTTGGTGTACTCGCAAAGTGAGGAAGATCACTTTAAGCATCTCCATTTGGTGTTGGAGACACTCAGGAGAAATCAGTTGTATGCCAAGTTCTCGAAGTGCGAGTTTTGGCTATCCTCAGTGGCGTTCCTCGGGCATATAGTGAGTGGAGAGGGTATTGCGGTGGATCCGGCGAAGATTGTTGCGATACGGGAGTGGCCTGAGCTTGCTACGGTAGCAGAAGTCCGGAGCTTTTTGGGGCTTGCCGGTTATTATAGGCGCTTCGTAGAGAACTTCTCGCGGATAGCGCTACCTCTCACTACTTTGACGAGGAAGGAGCATAAGTTCGTTTGGACGCCGGAGTGCGCGCGAGCTTTTGAGGAATTGAAGTGTCGGTTGACCACGGCGCCTGTGTTGAGTTCGCCGGTTGGGACCGAAGGCTATGAGATATATAGCGATGCTTCAGGCAGCGGTTTGGGTTGCGTGCTACTGCAGCATGGCAGCGTGATAGCTTATGGCTCGAGACAGCTAAAAGTGCACGAGAGGAATTATCCGGTCCACGACTTGGAGTTGGCGGCCGTGATTTTTGCCTTGAAGCTGTGGAGACACTATTTGTACGGTGTGAAGATTGATATCTACACCGATCACAAGAGCCTAAAGTATTTGATTGATCAGAAAGATCTGAATATGCGGCAGCGTAGGTGGATGGAGTTCCTGGGGGACTATACTTTCAAGATCCACTACGTGCCTGGCAAAGGGAATGCGGTTGCGGACGCGTTGAGTCGCCGAGCCCCAGCTCAAGCCAAATGGCTATCAGTGCATGATGAGCGGTTGGTGGAGGAGCTGGAAGCGTTGGAGATTGTTTGTGTGGACAGACAATCTAGTGCTGAAGCAGTGCTGAATTGGACTGAAGTCCAATATGACCTGGCTGATCGGATTCGGCAGGCTTTGGATATGGATGCTCATATGAAGCAGTTCATGATAGAGGCTCTGGATGGGTCAAATTCCCAATTCGTTGTGGAGGACGGATTGCTGTGGAAAGACGGTCGTTTGTGCGTCCCAAGTGTGGGCAATTTACGGGTGGAATTGTTGTACGAGGCGCATCATACCAAGTACTTGATTCACCCGGGGAGCACGAAGATGTACCGTGATGTAAAGAAGCTATTTTGGTGGCCGGGTTTGAAAAAGGATGTGGCGCTATATGTAGCGAAGTGCCAAACCTGCGCCTTGGTAAAGGCGGAGTGCCAAAAGCCGGGAGGATTTCTTAAGTCCTTGCCTATTCCGGAGTGGAAATTCGACGACATCTCTATGGACTTTGTGCATGGTTTGCCAAGGTCGCAGAAGGGGAACGACGCCATTTGGGTGGTGGTCGATCGATTAACAAAGGTGTCGCATTTTATTCCGCATAGGAAGGATGATCCGGTGGAGAAGCTGGCAAAGCTTTATGTGGACAACATAGTGCGGCTTCATGGTGTGCCCCGCAGCATCGTGAGTGACCGAGATGGACGGTTCACGTCCAATGATTGGAGGCTGGTGCAGCAAATGTTGGGAACAAAGCTGAAGTTTAGCACAGCCTTCCATCCGCAAACGGATGGGCAGACCGAGAGGGTCAATAGAACCATGGAAGACATGCTTCGCATGTGTGTCTTGGACTTTGGAAAGCAATGGGAGGACCACCTTTATTTGGTGGAGTTCGCATACAACAACAGCTACCAAGCAAGTATTCAGATGGCGCCTTTCGAGGCCCTATACGGTAGAAGATGTCGCACGCCGTTGTCTTGGTTAGAAACGGGCGAGTCGAAGTTGTATAAGCGATCGGAAGTGGATGATGCTACTTCTTTGGTGAGAACAATTCGGGAGAGGTTGCTTATCGCTCAGGACCGGCAAGCAAAGTACTATAATGCCAAGCACAGGAACGTGGAGTTCGCTGTGGGCGATTATGTATACTTGAAGATCAAGCCGTTCAAGGGTGTCTCGCGGGTGCGACGGTTGAAAAAGCTAAGCCCGAGGTACCTTGGACCGTTCGAGGTTCTGGAGCGAGTAGGAGAAGCGGCCTATAGGTTGAGGCTTTCTGTGGAGCTAAGTGGTTTACACGATGTATTCCATATTTCGGTGCTTCGGAAGGCGGTGCAAGAGCCTACGCAAGTGTTCGCGGCCAATCAAGTGCCGGTGGATAGTGGGCTAACGACAAAAGTCAAGCCCGTGCGGATTGAGGACTCGGAGGTCAAGCGGCTACGCAATAAAGAGATCAGGATGGTCAAAGTCCGGTGGGACAATTGCGGTCGTGAGGAGCTCTCTTGGGAGCGAGAGCAGACGATGCTTGACGAATATCCGGAGTTGTTCCGCTCAGGTACAAATTTTAGTTTTGTACATGTTTTTCCCTTTATGTAATTTCGTGGGCGAAATTCTTTTAAGAGGGGTAGAGTTGTAACGCCCCGAAACTCAAAGGAGCAAAAGGGGAATAATTTGGGCCAGTTTGAGTTCTGGCTGCAGGCACACGGCCTGGGACACGGGCGTGTCCCAGGGCGTGTCAAGCCTGTGTCGACACTAAGGCGTGAAGTCGACACTTTGGTCTCGACATTGTGTCGAGACTGGGCACACGGCCTGCGACACGGGCGTGTCGCAGGGCGTGTCGACCCGTGTCGACACTTAGCCGTGAAGTCGACACAGTGCTTTGAAGTTGTGTCGAGACACGGCACACGGCCTGCGACACGGGCGTGTCGCAGGGCGTGTCAACCCGTGTCGACACTCGTCCCGCGAAGTCGACACTTTGGTGTCGACAGTGTGTCGAGACATGGCACACGGCCTGCGACACGGGCGTGTCGCAGGGCGTGTCGACCCGTGTCGACACTTAGCCGTGAAGTGCCGAGACCTTGTACACGGCCTGGAGCCCAGGCGTGTCAAGGTGACACGGGCAAGGACACGGGCGTGTCCGAACCCGTGTCAGCTCTCGGGTTGGAAACAGGAGAAAATCATGGGGTACACGGCCAGATACACGGCCGTGTCAGGTGGAACACGGGCGTGTCAGATCGAACACGGGCGTGTTCGATGCCCGTGTGAGGTTCCAGGTGATTCGATTTTGACGGCGAATGAGGCACACGGCCATGGACACGGGCGTGTGCCAGGCCGTGTTCGGCCCAGTTTGGGCATTTCAGTCCCGAATCGAAGCCGTTCATTTCTTTGACTGAGGATCCAATGGTTGGGGGTTGTTCCTGAAGGGATATACCCGGGTTTTGACTTAGAAAACCCTCACTTTTTCCACTTGATCTCTCTCCAAATCCTTGGAGAAAGAAAAGCTAAGGCAAGAAGAAGAGGAGCTAGATCCGCCATTGGAGGAGCTTCGGAGCTCCGAATCGCAAGCCGACTCCGGATCCACGGAGGCAACGCAAGTGCGGTGATTTCCATCCGATTACTTTTCGATGGCGCCAAAGAGGACCGCAAGGGTAACGATCCTCACTTTTGAGCATGATAGCTCTCTTTTCTTTGCATAGGAAGCCCGCTCTCGCGAGTGTGCGGAGAGTTGGAGGCGTTCCTTCGGGTAGATATGTGAAGTCCCCGTTGTTTAGCGTCCGTATGCGAGAACGGACATAGGCATTTTGGTTGAAGCCTACCCGGACATGTAGTTCGGATCGGTGATGTTGCATTGCATAAGGCCGGAGAAGACTCCGTGCTATTTGGTGTTTTTCGGGTTTTCTACGCGGTAGATTGCAGCAGGGAGCCTTGGGGACTAACCCAAAGGTGCACCCGGAAAACTGGGCGGACACGAGGTCTTGCCAACTTGGTGGCCTGAGAGCCAACTTGAACATAACGGGGTTATGTGATTTGCGGTAGAATGGGACTCGGTGAAAGTTTGACCCGCGCATATGGCTTAAATTGCCGTTGCGATGTGAGCACGGGTTAGATGGAGCCGTACCCGCTTTATGTCGTTCGGGTTTGAGAGACCTAAAGGTACATGGCACTCGCCGTTGGCATAGATGGGGGTCTTCGGTGGTCAATGGCTTAAATTGACGTGACCAATACCATGAAGACGAATTGCTCATAGGAATGGCCGTCCAAGTGGCGGTGGTGAGTCCGGAATGTTAATGGCTTTAATTGACGTAACATCGACCGGTTCACCGAGAATGTGCCCTGAGTGCACGGGACGTGTGGCCGTACGAGCCAACGTCTGTGTTGAAATGGCTATGGTTATATGCATTGCTCGCTTATGCTAATGAAATGCAGGGAAGGAGCATCGCCGCCCCGAGTTGGGGGCGGGATCGTTATAATTTGGTCAGCATTGCTGACCGTTGCTTTGTTTGCCACCGTGCGGTGGTTTGTTTGCTTGCAGGTGCAGCTGGACCAAGCGGTCAATAGCGGGCTAAAGCCCTTTTTGCGAAGCTGGCCCTCGAAGGCCCGAATGGAAATGTTTTATGTTTTGTTCATGTATGGCCGGCCTGCGTGCCGAGGTTTGAAAATCATGTAAAAGACAAGTGAAACATTTTGTAAGGCCTTAAGGCCGACTTTTGAGTATTTTTGTATACATTCCTATTATCATGTTAGTGGACATTCATGCTTGTGCTGGGTTCTTGTTTTGCAACTTATAAACTGCTTCCGCTAGAATGCTCTGTGTAGGACGTTGAGATTGGTTGGATGGTTTCCATACGTAACCACCCGGTCTGTCTGTGGTATATGGCGTCGGGCCCCGGCCGGACCTACTGCTATATGCTATGCGACGGATAGGGGGTGTTACACCGACACCGTCAGGTGGAGTTTCAGTTGGGAGACCAGGTTTTCTTGAAGATCCGGCCCATGCACGGAGTTTCACGGGTACGTGGTCGGAAGAAGAAGCTCAGCCCTAGGTATATGGGCCCTTAGAGGATCTTGGAGCGGATCGGACCCCTATCTTATAGGCTGGAGTTACCACCGGAACTGGCAGGTTTATACGACGTGTTCCATATTTCTTCACTTAGGATGGATCTACTATGCCCGGAGCAGCAGATTTCGACCACAGATGGACTGGTAGCTTCAGAACAGTCAGTTCACATGGAGCCGGTTCGGATCGATGATAGAGGAGTACGAATCTTGCGTCGCAAGAAGGTTCCGTTATTCAAAGTTCTGTGGAGAAACCACGGCCAGGAGGAGCATACCTGGGAACTGCAGGACCTGATGTGACAAAAGTATCCAGAGCTATTCTGTCAGGTATACCTCACAACCTCTTAAGATGTTCAATTTACTTTCCTGATTTAAACTAGTAGGGCTACTCTAGGAAGAGTAGAGGCTAATATTTTGTTTATTTGGATCCTGGCCTTGCCAAATGGGTGAATTGGCCATAGATTTAGGTTTCCCTTTAAACCCCACTTAGCAAACATGGCGTCGAGAGGTAATCTTTCACTTCTTATGGGATGTTATAAGTTTACTTTTCTTCGATAGAAATTCCCGTAGGCTTAACCTTGATTTTGGGGACAAAATCTTTGTTTTGTTTATTGGTATTTGTAACATCCCATTTCCAACTAGACCCCTAAGAATGGTTTTGGCCATGACTAGGTCATGAAAAAACCCTAGGAAGCTAAAAGGGCCAAGTGATAGAAGGCTAAGGTGAAAATCACCTTGGTCTGCCTATGGCACAACCTCATCACAAACCTAGGTCATTGACCTTAGGGCTTCACCATGACTCCATGACCCCACCACAACATCACTAACTAATTATAGGGTCCACTATAGCCTTAAGGGTCCATTAGAGTCAACCCAATTTGGCCAATTTGACCTAGGACCACCATAGGCCTAAATTGGGCAAGGTGCCTAATAAAGGGCAGTTGGCCTATAATGTTCCCAACCATCCTTGCCCAGGTTTTCCTAGACTTAAAGCGAGGTCAATGGGTCACTAAGGACACATTGGGTCCAGTCCTAGAGGCCAAGTTGAACCAATTCAACTCTAGCCCTAATCTAGTCAAAGTGCCCTTACCAAGGGTAGGTGACCTCCAAAGTGCAAGGTAACCCTACATAACACTTCCTAGACCTTAGAGGAAACCAAGGGGTCACCAAGGACCCCTTGGGGTCAACCCAAATGGTCATATTGATCAAAGTCAACTCTAGCCCAAAAGTGGTCAAAGTGCCCTTCCTAAGGGTCAAGTGACCCCCAAAGTGCCAGGACAACCCTACCCAGCCCAACCTAGACCCTAGGGGAGGCCAATGGGTCACCAAGGACCCTTTGGGGTTAACCCAAATTGTCCAAATGACCAAGGTCAGCTCTAGCCTAGTTTAGGTCAACTTAGCCCAAATGGGCTAACCGAAGCTCAAGCTCATTTCCCCTCACTTGGGCTAACTTTATTTTAATTAATAATAATGATTTTATGGGCTGCCAATAGGCTAGGGAGATGAACAAATTCGTTCATGAGGACTAGGAGAGAGAAAGCTCCATTTGCCCTTTAATGGAGGAGAGAGAAAGTGAGAAAGAGAGCCATTCATGGCCAAGGGAGGCCAAGGGACTTCTCCCTTCATTTCCAAAGAATGGATTCATCTCCCTTGCTGAAATAGGAGAAGTTCAATGGGTTTCAAGGCTGTTCAAGGCTGGAAACAATGAACCCAAGTCATGACCAAAATTATCCTTCATGGCCATAAATGGCTTTGAAGCCATGACCCTCCCTCTCCCCCATTTGATGCTTTTAAAAGCTTCCCCGGGCCAAGAGAAATCGTTTCCACCCTTCACCTAAAGAAACCGTGCTGTTTGGTAGTGAAGTTGCAAAGCATTGGAAAGCACCACCACCGGACATGTCGCACCACCATCACACTCGCCGATAAGCTCGGTTAAAGGTCCTCCTCTACTCCTCTCTTCGTGGGCTAGAATCCTAGATCAATTAGGAGAGAAATCGGGCTCAATTGAGCAGGATCGGGTGAGGAAAATTTCAGGTTTTCATGGCGTTTTATACCTCGTGAGTTCGCCGGAAACCGCCCCTCTTGCGGCCTTGCCACCGCCCGGCGATAGCCCCCACCTCAACAAAGGTGGTGGCGGTGGTGGCCGGCCAGGGAGGTGGTCGGGTGGCCGGGAAATGAGCTTGGAATAGGCTCCAAGTTTGGCCAATCCCATCCCTTGGCTGGAGGAAGAAGATGACCATGAGCCGCACGATTTTGCTTTAAGATCCGTGCTGGATCAAATTTTATTAATTCCTGTTTATTTAATTTTTGCCTCATTTCTGGGCTATTTTTAAATTAAATATTAAAAATACTTAGAGGCTGTTTCATAAAAGGTTGTCAACATGAACATTGTAGCCGTATGGGTCTACTGTAATGTAAAAGTTGTTTCAACCAATTTGGGTTAGTTGTTTGACCACCACACTCATTTTGGGGAGAACTATACCTAGGCTAGTCCAGAGACTATTTTGAGTGCCCCATCATTCCACACATACAAATGACCTGAAATTTTTTATGGGGGTCATTCTTACATATGCCTAGAGCCTATCAAAAATTGGGAATTTTTGGAAAAACGTTTCCTAAAGTTTTTGTAGAAATTTAATAATAATGTAGGAATTATTTAAATGGTCCAATGACCTCTAAACCCTCCCAAATTTTTGTGGTTGGTGCTGGGGTTCAATACAAAGCTCTGGTTAAAATTTCATATCATTTGGGGGTGGTTTGAATAGAAAACATGAAAACCCTAGCCTTGCCTTAATAAGGGTATTTTGTACAAAAGAGCACTTTAGGTTTTTGAGTGGCCAAATCACCTCAACAGAGGCTACTATTTTGGCCACTGACTCTATATAGGATTACTCACCCTCCTATGGAATTTGGGGTGGTTAAGAGTAGGGTAGCCCTAGAGCCCTAGGGTAGGTCCCTTAATGGGGATTTTTATAGTTTGAAGGTCATGGGGTCAAATGACCTTGGATTGACTTGAAAATTGGTGTAGAGGACCATAGGCTTAGTAGGGTCCTCTGGTTAAAGTTTTAGGAAATTTGAAAGTCTTAAACCGCCTCAAAACCCCAACCCTAGGTTAGGGCACAAACTTTGTAGTGAAGGAAAATGTCACTAAAACTTCTTGAAATGTGATGAAATTTGGGCCGAGTAGTTTTTAAGGTTAGAAAAAGCTTTGGAGATTTTATTATGAATTTAGGAATAATATTTTGGATACTTCATTAACAAATTAATAATATATTGTATTTACTTATAAATTTGTTATGAAGAAACTACCTACTGGAAATTGATGAAATTTATCCAGAGGACTTTTCATTATTGTTTAAAGCTCTGTAAAGTTTTATGGAATTTGTGGAAGAATATTTCTAAGGGTTGTTTCATTAAGTATGGTTTCCCATGAAAAATTAATTAAATTTATTTTGGTGTATAGGAAGCCTGTAAAATTATGATTTTTGCACAATGACCTTTTTTGTACCATATTAAGATTCTGTAATTTTTATATAATTTTTGGATGAATAATTGTGGTACTTCCTTCTTTACATATGATTAAGGGAATTATATTGGATAAATTAATTAGAGGTCAAATATTTTCTGAAAAATTATGGAATTTAGTCTATGGTATTATATCTCTGTGATTTAGTGATAAAAAGTTTTGGGTGACTATTACTTGAGTAGATCATATAGTTCATGTTCAAATTTCCAATGGCCAAACATTTGGGAAAAATTCAATAAATATCAAATTAATTAGAAAAATTATGAATCTCTGATTTTAGACTATATTTGTTATGATAGATCTCTAATAAATTTTATAGGAGATTTGGAAGACAATCTAGAGTACGTCCTAGAGACACCTCATATAGTATAAGGTGGTCTACATATAGTAGCTACGGAAACTGAACTAGAGTGGGAAGTGAATTTTGGAGAGTTGAACCCTCAGTAGGTTGCTGGTTTGGGTAAATGTAGGAGTACATCAATGGAAGACAGGCTTAGTAGAGTGTGAGGATGACTAGTGCTAGGTGGTGCTCGGGATCGCCGAAAGATCGTCCTTCCCGTAGGAAGTAAGTGTCTAATGCACTAGGGCTAGATTCAGTAAAATTAACTAAGGGTTGGGAAATCAGGTAGCAACCAATAATAGAAAGTGTCTTGCGAAATGGAGCTTTGGGCGTAATCTCATCATAGCTCCTAGTTCCTTCGAGAGCCCTTTACGGGGTATACCTTGGGCAGTCCTGGGCTAACGTAAACTGAAGAAGTGATAAATCTTAAAGAGCAACTAGAATAATTAGGGGTTCACTTTCACATACCCCGGTGTCCAGGGAAGTTGGTTTGACTCGGTTGATATTTGTGAGGGGCAGGTTGGCCCGGCGAGCTTTGGCTCGGTTGATATTTGTGAATGGCACGATGGCCCGACGAGCTTTGGCTCGGTTGATGTTTATGACGGACGGGATGGTCCGGGGAGCTTTGGCTCGGTTCTGATATATAAGGTTGCATGTGCATAAAATATAGGTGGTGGGTCTTCGGTATTGGAGTGTCGATGCACCGACGCCAATACATTGACTCGGCAAGTGTGGCTAGAACTTCGCCAAATGAAGTCCGGTGCGCCAGCCGGCAAGAGTACGCAGGAGTCTACTTAGTGCACCAGCGTTGAGGCATACGATTGGTCTGACCGGTAGTGCTTTACTAGTTTAGAGGTGGGCGAGGCCCAACCCACCACTTCCGTCTGCCACTACGGATGTATCCTGGGAGGTGAGGCTCCAGAAAGGTGGAACTAAAGGTCTGTGTACACAGAGTCGGGTGGGTGAGCTGCACTTGCATGATCGCATCATAACCCACTAGCATGTCATAGCATAATCATAGCATAAAAACCCTTATCACCTAATGTATAAGTGGTATGGGACGCTTATACAATAGGCCCTACAAAAGGACCCCTTAGTCTATAAGCTTGTGTGGGCAAGTTTATAAATTAAGGTTAAATTCTATATATATATTGTTGTTAATAACTGACACCCCAACGTATAAATTGGTATGGGACTCCTTATATGATGGTAGCCCTGTAGAAGATCCCTTGCTTATATGTTTCCATATAAGTTAAGGTTACTTCTCATACTTTACTTTACTGCCACATGTACTATAAAATTGCTAGTATAGGTCCGCTGCCATCTGTTTCTTGATTACTCTCCAGCTTCATGTCCTCCCCTTTATTTCTCTCCGCTCGGTGCCTAGGGGCCATGGGGGAAGGGGTGGGGGATGATAGGACTTAGTCTTTTAGACTAAAGGTTTTTGAACCACATCATTTAGGGGATCGTGGAGCCCAGCATGGAGGACAGCCCCGCAGTTCGGTACACTTGGAGATGGGGCAGTCTAGCACTGGAGTTTAGACAGCGGGGACTGTGAGCCCTTGACCTTAGTAGTGATTTATTTTGCTTCCGCTTGAGTGATTATGTAGTGAGGATTTGATGTATCGAGCTTAAGCCCTTATTTCAGTACATTTATAATTTGTGTACTCTCCCTTCGTGGAGATATTATTACTCTGATGTGACTTTTCTGTGGACTTTTGGTTAGAGTTTTACAACTACTTTGTTGTTTTTCTGTGATCGAATCGGCTGGCAGAATTGGGGTTTCGTAGTGATGACCCTTCAGGACGTGAAGGTGTCACCGCAAAGCGGCGGTTCTAGGCCTAAGACCCCGGTGTTTTTAAAAGAAAAAAGGGGGTCTTACAAGCACTCCTTTCCAGCTAGATAAAAAGTTTTTTCGTGGCTTCAAAATGAACTACGAGGGTAACGATCTTTCTTCTTGGACAAGTGAAGTCCTCATTTTGCATACGCATGGAATCCCCTACCAAAAGGTAGAAAAGAGAAGGGAATACCAATGGGTTGATGCGTGATATCCCCGGGTAGTTTTGAATATAGAATCTAGAAATCACAGTACAGAATAGACATGCTATGTGTAGCCCATCCGGACAGGTTGGACTAGATTGGTGATGTTTTATTTTGCGTGTCGGAGAAGACTCCGAGTATAACTTGGTAGTTTATGGATTCTGAAGGGTTGTGCCTGCGAATGGGAGTAACAGGAAGTACTGGAGCCACTCTCCAGGAAAATACACAGAAAATACCACGATTGTGAGAATCGTTGGCTATCGCTGGGTGATAGTGAGTATCGCTGGCGATAGCTCTTGGTGAGATATATATTGTATGAAAGACCAGTTTTCTAACACTGCCGGATGTTATATGATTTTAGATGGAAAGATGTTCCAGTTGTTGTTGAATTTAGAGACAGAAGAGCGTTCTGTCACTTAACGCCAGGCGACAGTGACTATCGCGGGCGATAACTTCCAGATAGTATATTACTTGCAGGTACTGTCTCGTGGAGACCGTGGGGCTAGCAGGTCAGTTGTGAGCCTGGTTGCCCAACTATGGCCATGAGTGCCATTTTATGTCGATTGTGGGCTCTGGTCCTTGGGATCTGGTGGGCGGCAGTCGAAGCTAAAAGCTTGAATCGCCCAGCTAAAGAAAAGCCAGTGAGCCGAATGGGAAAGAGGAGGCTTGTAATGTCCCATTTCGTGCTAAGACCCTCGCACATGTTTTGAGTCAAGAGAATTGACTTGGGCTCGGGAAGCATCGAGTGAGTTGACTGGACTCGACGAATAGAGCAGATGGTACTTAGAATAATTCTTGAAACTGAGTGCGTCGAGTGCGTTGAGTGCACTCGATGCCATTCGATGAATTATGACTTAGAAGTACTCTGGATACTAAGGCGTTAAGTGGACTCAGCACCACTCGATGAAATTATTACTTATAATATTTTCTGGACTCTTTGCGTTGAGTGTGTTGAGTGCACTCGACGTCATTCAATGAATAAGCTGAGGCGTTGAGTGGACTCAACACCACTCAACGTCATTCGACGAATTATTTTGAGGCATTGAGTGTACTCAACACCACTCGACAAAATTGGACTTAGAATATTTTTTGGATTCGGGGCGTCAAGTGCGTTAAGTGGACTCGACGCAATTCGACGAGTTGTGCTGAGGCATTGAGTGGATTCAACACCACTCAACATATTTTACTTGGAATATTTTCTGGAAGTTGAGGAATTAACTGAAGTCAACGCCGCGTTGAGTGGTCTCAACGCCACTCAATGCTTTTAACTTTGAATCATTCTGAGGGATGTTGGCGTTGAGTGGAGTCAACACGGCGTTGAGTGGTCTCAACTCCACTCAACACTTTTAACTTTGATCCATTCTGGCTGTTGATGGCATTGAGTGAAGTCAACGCAGCGTTGAGTGGTCTCAATGCCACTCAATGCTTTTAACTTAGATTTATTTTGGGGGCAGTTGGCATTGAGTGGAGTCAACGCGATGTTGAGTGCTCTCAACGCCACTTAACGCTTTTGACTCAGAAACTGTAGAATATAGTTGGCGTTGAGTGGAGTCAACACGGCGTTGAGTAGTCTCAACGCACTCAATGTTTTTGACTTTGAAATATTCTGGATGATATAGGCGTCAAGTGCATTGAGTGCACTCGACGCCATTCGATGATTCGTCGAGTGAAGGCTGCACACTCAATGCTTTTTACATAGTGGAATTTTGGCTCAGCATGCATACTACCACATACACGGTGTAACGCCCCAAAAATCAGAATCGAGCTGGTCGCGTCCCAGGAAATATTTTTGGTGCCCGTATAGGGGAACACTGCCTAAGATACGGGCGTGTCCAAGGCTGTGTGGGGCTCTTTGTTGGCCGGCTATGTTCAGAGAAGGACACGACATGAAACACGGCAGACTGACACTGGCGTGTCATCTGACACGGGCGTGTGCCTACTCGTGTCAGTACCCGTGTTCCCAAGAGTCGTGTCGGTTATCGTGGCGGTTACTGGTGACACGGCCCTAGAACACGGGCGTGTCAAAACCAGATATGGGTGTGTCGAGTGAGACGCGGGCGTGTCTGAGCCGTATAAGTCTCTGTGTTCGACGAACGTTCCTGGATCGAGGCGCATGGCCTGGGACACGATCATGTGCTAAGCCGTGTTCGACCCAGTTTTGGGGATTTTTGAGCGGTTCTGAGTCGTTCGATTTCTTTAATTAAGTTCTGATGGCCCAGATGAGTTCCTGCTCTGTTAAGGTCGGAAATAGAGGATCAATTCCTCATTTCTCCCTTAAGAAACCTCTTTCAAGGAGTTAGAGAGAGGATGAATAAGGAGGAGGATTCCGGCTGTCGGCAGAGCATCGTAGCACTATTTAGAGATCCGAGAGTGGATCCGTGGAGGAAAACCCATTGCGCAGACTTCTATCCGGGTAGTTTTCTGATGGCGCAAAAGCGTACTACAAGGGTAATGATTCTCTACTTGAGCATGCGAAGCTCTCTTCCTTTTTGCATAGGGAAACCCGCTCCCGCGAGTGTGCGGCGAGTGTGCGGTGTTCCTTGGGGTTGACGTGAATAGTCCCCCTTGTGTTACATATAGAGTCAGAAATCGAAGTACGGACATAGGCATTGTGTGTGAAGCCTACCCGGACATGCTAGTCTGGATCGGTCATGTTGCATTTATTATGGTTTGCCGGAGAAGACTACGTGGTTTGGGTTTTCGGGTTTCTACGTGGTAGATTGCAGCAGGGATCCTTGGGGACTAACTCCAAGGCGCACCCAGAAAAATGAGCGGAATCATTGTTCTGCTAACTTGGCGGTCAGGGAACCAGCCTTGTACATAACTGGGTTATGTGATTGTTTGGATTGTGGTGGGATCCGAAAGAAGCTTGGCTCGTGAGTACGTCTTAAGGTGAACTACGCGGTGTGAGCAACGAACAAGTGGAATCAGAACCGGGCTATGTGGTTCGATGTGAGAGACCCAAAAAGGGGACTGGCCGTTGACATAGTCGGGAGCCTTAGACAGTGGTCAGAAAGGCTAAAATGCTCACGTTGTTGCCATCCCGGTGATGGTTCTGAAGACGATGAAGTGTCAGGATTCACCGTTAATGTGCCCTGAGTGCGCGGGGTGTTTGGCCGTGCGAGCCTACACCTGTGGCGAAGTATGTTTGTACTATATTGTTTAGTTGGGCTAATGAATTACAGGGAAGGAGCACCGTAGTCCCGAGTTAGGGGCGGGATTGTTATAATTTGGTTGGCTTTGGCTGACCGTTGCTTGTTTGCCACCGTGCAGTGGAATGTTGCTTGCAGATGCTACGGAGCCAAGTACCAAATAGTGGGCTGGAGCCCATAATGACGAGCTGGCCCTCGAAGGACCAAGCGAATAGTTGTATTTTATTTCTACCATGTGTGGTCGGCCTGCGAGCCGATGTATGGTAAACATTATTTTATTAAGTGAACCCATGTAAGGCCATAAGTCCGTGTACCTTTCAGTGTATTGGTTTTTCATTAATGTTGTGTTGGTTGTGGACATTCATGTTTATTGGATTACAATTACGGGTTTTTTCAACTATTTAAAAGCTTCCACTAGAATGCTCTGTGTTAGGATGAGTAGTCTAAATTAGATAGTTTGATTATTCATACGTAACCCTTCCGACTGTCCGTGGTATATGGCGTCGGGTTCCAGCTGGACCTTCTGTTATATGTCATACGACGGATGGGGGTTTTACAATTTGGTATCAGGCTTCTTGTTACGGCCAGGCTTAAATGAATTCGTAGACAAATTCTTTTAAGGGGGAAGTGAGCACATGTGTGCGTCATCGTTATAATATCAAAAAGAACACATGAATGTCCACTTAGGAATGAAAAAAAATACACTTGTTTTTTGGAACCTGAGTGTTCCAATGATTGCTTTTAGCAATTTGTGTGTCATCTAATCTAGGTTCTTTGCTATTATATGGGGCTAGGAGTGATGCTGGTCAATCGGAGCGTCCGCAATCGGCGGAAAGTAGTGCACCAAGGGATGCGCCAACAACATCTCCTTCATCGGAAACCATCAGATTGGTGGCTGGAGCAGTTTTTTCAATGATTAATGCCCAACCTGCAGGGCAAATACATCACGCACCTCCTGTCAATAAGCAAGAACCGGTTAGAGTGGCAGAGCCGAGAGTGGTGGAGTGCTTGGCAGTAGATCAGGTAGAGCCGAGGAGGGCTACGGAGAGACGGCTCAAGCATGTAATGGGTTTCAATCCTCTGACTTTCGATGGGGTTGGAACGCCAGCTCAGGCTAAGGATTGGCTCTCTACTATAAAGAGGGTTTTTACGGCCACGTTAACAGAGGAGTGGCAGAAGACCACCATAGCGACCTTCCTTTTGGATGGTGAGGAAAGACTGTGGTGGGATGAGTTGGAGTTTCATCTCTTAGTTGGAAGGCAGCTTGCTGATGTGCCTATGGAGGAAATCTCAAGATTGTTCTTGGCTAGATATCTACCCTCTGTTCAGAAGCTTGAGATGGAGAATCAGTACCATGGGTTGACTCAGGGAGCCAGAAGCGTGGACGAGTATCTCCACGAGTTTACACAGTTGGGTCGGTATGCTGGTGCTATGTTTATGGAAGAAGAGAGGAAGACCAATCGATTTTATGAGGGTCTACGTGGCGACCTACAGTTACTCCTTGTTGGGCCTAAGGCGCAGAGCTTCCTAGCCTTGGTTAATTTGGCCCGGTCATTGGAAAAGGTTGTAAAGAGAGTCCAAGAGAAGAAGGACCTAGGGGAAAAGAAGGCGGAGTTGAAAGTGCCAAATGCAAAGCCTGGATTCCGCAGATGGAACAAGAAGCAGAGGACTTCGAACTCAGCCCCTTCGTCTGTTGCGTCGGGGGAAACCACAAGTCGAGTCCCAGGAGCTTGTTACAACTGTGGGAAGACGGGGCACATTGCTCGTGAGTGTTGGAGCGGACGTGCAAAATCCAAGAGGAAGCCTGGAGCGAGCTATGAAGAGAATGGGAAGGCGACGTAGTCAACCGCGTCCCATTATGCTCCAGCCCAGCCTAGAGCTTATAATCTTGGTCTGCAAGAGGCCATAAAATAAGCTGACATGTTACAGGCTTTTTGTTGATTTTCGATTGTCCAGCGAGAGCCCTGTTTGATACAGGGGCTTCATATTCCTTCTCGTTCGAAAGATTCGTGTCGCACATCGGGGTCCCTTCCTCGATGGCAAAAGACAAGTTGGATGTGTTGTTGACCAATGGGTGCTCAATGCGCACGGATAGGTTTTGTGTGGTAAAGATGCGGATTGGGGAACTGGAGTTTGATTTGCGAGCGTTGGTACAACCGTTAGTGGAGTTTGACGTAATATTTGGTATGGACTGGCTCTCAGATCAGTAAGCTTTCATCAATTACAACTGAAAGGAGGTTATGTTGTGGCTTCATATTGATCGGGAGACTAAGTTTGCGGGCATGAAGGGGTCGGGTAATGTTTTGATGTCGGCCCTTCAAGTGATCAAGGTAGTTCGGTCTGGTGCAGAGCTGTTTGTCACCTTAGTGCAGGTTTCAACACCTAGGCAATATCTGGACAGCATCCCAGTTATGTCCGAGTATCCTGACGTGTTCCTAGATGATCTCCTAGGAGACCCTCCTCAGCAGGAGATTGATTTTACTATTGACCTAGTATTGGGTGCCAAACCAGTGTCACGCTCTCCGTATCGGATAGCGCCATGAGATATGGAGGAGTTGAAGGTACAACTGCAGGAGTTGTTGGAGCAAGGGTATGTGCATCCAAGTTCGTCGCCTTGGAGAGCATCGGTTCTTTTCGTTAAGAAGAAGGATGGGAACTTGGGACTCTGTATTGACTATCGGGAGTTGAACAAGCTTACGTAAAAGAATAAGTATCTGATCCCCAGGATTGACGATCTATTTGATCAGTTGGTTGGGTCAACAGTATATTCGAAGTTAGATCTGAAGTCCGGTTACTATCAATTGAGGATAAGGGAAAGCGATATCCCAAAGACAGCGTTCAACATGCGGTTTGGGCATTACGAGTTCACGGTCATGCCGTTTGGGCTGACCAATGCGCCATCCGTGTTTAAGGATCTGATGAACAGGATGTTCAGAGAATACCTTGATCGTTTCGTGATAGTATTTATCGATGATCTATTGGTATACTCGCAGTGTGAGGAGGACCATTACAAGCATTTACACATGGTGTTGGCGACATTGAGGAGGAATCAGTTGTATGTTAAGTTCTCCAAGTGTGAGTTCTGGTTATCCTCAATAGCGTTCCTTGGTCATGTTGATAGTGGAAAAGGGATAGCGGTGGATCCGACAAAGATAGCAGCGATACGGGAGTGGCCTGTATTGACTATAGTGGCGGAAGTCTGGTGCTTTCTGGGGCTTGCCGGCTACTACAGGTGCTTCTTAGAGAACTTCTTGCGGATACCGTTACCACTCATGACGCTGATAAGAAAAGATCAAAAGTTTGTGTGGTCTTTGTAGTGTGAGCAGGCATTTGAAGAGTTGAAGAGGCGGTTGACCACGGCGCATATTTTATGTGTGCCGAGTGGAACCAAAGGATTTGAAATTTATAGTGATGCTTCGGGTAATGGTTTGGGATGTGTTCTGCTATAGAATGGGAGCGTGATAGCTTATGGTTCACGATAGTTGAAGGTTTATGAGAGGAATTATCCGGTTCACCACTTGAAGTTAGCGGCCGTAATATTCGCTCTGAAGCTGTGGAGGCACTACCTGTACGGTATGAATGTTGATATCTACACCGATCATAAGAGCTTGAAGTACTTGTTGGATCAGAAGGACCTGAACATGAGGCAGCAGAGGTGGATGGAGTTCTTGGGGGACTATACCTTCGAGATACATTATGTACCTGGGAAAGGAAATGCGGTGGCGGATGCGTTGAGCCGCATGGCTCCTACGCAGGCCAACTGGTTGTTGGCACATGATGAGAGCTTGGTTCGTGATTTGAGGCATTAGAGATCTCCTGTGTTGATAAACGGTCTAGTGCTGAGGCGATTTTGTGTTGGACATAGGTGCAGTATGACCTGGCTGATAGAGTTCGACGGACTTTGGTTCAGGATAGCAGCATAAAGCGGAACTTAGATGAATATTTGGATGGGTCAAATTCCCAGTTTGCGGTTTAGGATGGACTGCTAAGGAAGGACGGTCGTCTATGCGTCCCTAGTGCAAATAATCTTAGGGAGGAGTTGATGCACGAGGCTCATCATACCAAGTACTCAATCCACCCGAGAAGCACGAAGATGTATAGAGACATGAAGAAGTTATTCTGGTGGCCAGGATTAAAGAAGGTTGTAGCACTTTATGTGGCCAAGTGCCAAACTTGTGCCTTGGTGAAGGCGGAGTGCCAGAAGCCCGGAGGTCTCCTAAAGTCCTTGCCTATCCCGGAGTGGAAATTCGATGACATATCTATTGATTTTGTGCATTGTTTGCCAAAGTCTCAGAGGGGAAACGACGCCATCTGGGTGGTCGTAGATAGGTTGACAAAAGTGTCGGATTTCATCCCGAATAGGAATGAAGATCCGGTGGAAAAGTTAGCCAAACTCTACGTGGATAATATCGTACGATTGCATGGTGTGCCCCACAGTATTGTTAGTGACCGAGATGGACGTTTCACGTCAAAGGACTGGAGGCTGGTGCAAAGTTTGTTGGGAACTAAGCTGAGTTTCAACACAGCCTTCCATCCATAGACGGATGGTCAGACCGAGAGGGTCAACAGGACGATGGAGTATATGCTTCGCATGTGCGTCCTAGATTTCAGAAAGCATTGGGAAGATCACCTGTACATGGTGGAGTTTGCGTATAACAATAGCTTTCAAGCGAGTATTGGAATGACACCTTTCGAGGCCTTGTATGGGAGGATCTGTCGTACGCCGCTATCTTGGTTGGAGACTAGCTAGTCGAAGTTGTATAGACGTCAAGCAGTGGAAAACGCCACTTTAATGGTACATACAATTCAGGAAAGGTTGAAGATCGCTCAGGACAGGCAAGTAAAGTACTATAACGCCAAGCATAGGAACGTGGAGTTCGGTGTTAGGGACTGGGTGTATTTAAAAGTCAAGACGTTCAAGTGTGTTTTGTAGGTTCGACACTTGAAGAAGCTAAGTCCGAGATACCTTGGACCATTTGAAGTCCTGGAGCGTGTTGGCGAAGCAGCGTATAGATTGAAGCTATCGATGGAGTTGAGTGGGTTGCACGATGTGTTCCACGTATCGGTGGTGCGTAAGGCGGTGCTAGAGCCTTCACAGATAGTTACGGTCGACCAAGTGCCGGTTGATTACGAGTTGACGATAAAGGTCAAGCCTATACAAATAGAACACGTTGAAGTCAAAAGACTCCGCAACAAGGAAATCCGAATAGTTAAGGTCCGTTGGGATAACTCCGGACGTGAGGTGCTTTCATGGGAGCGAGAGCAAACTATGTTGGAGGAATACCCCGAGTTATTCCACTCAAGTAACATTTAATTTTGTGTACCTTTACATAATTTCGGGACGAAATTCTTTAAGTGGGGGAGATTTGTAACACCCCGAAAATCGGAATCGAGTTGGTCGCATCCCAGGAAATATTTTTGGTGCCCGTATAGGGGAACACGGCCTAGGACACGGGTATACCCAAGGTCATGTGGGGCTCTTTGTTAGTCGGTTGTGTCCAGAGAAGTACACGACAGGAAACACGGCAGACTAACACGGGTGTGTCATCTAACAAGGCGTGTGCCTACCCGTATCAGTACTCGTGTTCCCAAGAGTCATGTCGGTTGCCGTGGCGGTTATTGGTGACACGGCCCTAGAACACGGGCATGTAAGAACCCAACACGGGCGTGTCGAGTGAGACACGTGCGTGTCTGAGCCCATGTGAGTCTCTGTGTTCATCGATCGTGTATGGATCGAGGCACACGGACTGGGACATGGCCGTGTGCCAAGCCGTGTTCGGCTTAGTTTTGTGGATTTTTGAGCGGTTCTGAGCCGTTCGATTTCTTTAATTAAGATCCGACAGCCCAGATGAGTTCCTGCTCTGTTAAGGTCGGAAATAGAGGATAAATTCCTCATTTCTCCCTTAAGAACTCTCTTTCAAGGAGTTAGAGAGAGTAGAAAGAAGGAGGAGGATTTCGGCCGCCGCCGGAGCATCAGAGCACCGTTTAGAGATCCGAGAGCGGATCCGTGGAGGAAAACCCGTTGCGAAGACTTCTATCCGTGTAGTTTTCCCGTGGCGCAAAAGCATACTACAAGGGTAACGATTCTCTACTTGAGCATGTGAAGCTCTCTTCCTTTTTGCATAGGGAAACCCGCTCCCGCGAGTGTGCGGTGAGTGTGCGGTGTTCCTTGGGGTTGACGTGAATAGTCCCCCTTGTGTTGTATATAGAGTACGAAATCGAAGTACAGACATAGGCATTATGTGCGAAGCATACCCGGATATGTTGGTCTGGATCGGTCATGTTGCATTTGTTATGGTTTGCCGGAGAAGACTCCGTGCTTTGGGTTTTCGGGTTTCTACGTGCTAGATTGCAGCAGGGATCCTTGGGGACTAACTCCAAGGCGCACCCAGAAAACTGAGCGGAATCGTTGTTCTGCTAACTTGGCGGTCAGGGAACCAGCCTTGTACATAACTGGGTTATGTGATTGTTTTGATTGTGGTGGGATCTGAGAGAAGCTTGGCTCGTGCGTACGTCTTAAGGTAAACTACGCGGTGTGAGCAACGAGCAAGTGGAATCAGACAAGGGCTATGTGGTTCGGTGTGAGAGACCCGAAAAGGGGACTGGCCGTTGGCATAGTCGGGAGCCATAGACAGTGGTCAGAAAGGCTAAAATGCTCACGTTGTTGCCATCCCGGGGATGGTGGTGAACACACTGAAGTGTCAGGATTCACCGTTAATGTATCCTGAGTGCACGGGGTGGTTGGTCGTGCGAGCCTACGCCTGTGGTGAAGTATGTTTGTACTATATTGCTTAGCTCGGCTAATGAATTGCAGGGAAGGAGCACCGCCGTCCCGAGTTAGGGGCGGGGTCATTATAATTTAGTCGGCTTTGGCTGACCGTTGCTTGTTTGCCACCGTGCGGTGGAATGTTTCTTGCAGGTGCTGCGGAGCCGAGTACCAAATAGCAGGCTGGAGCCCATGTTGCTGAGCTGGCCCTCGAAGGCCCAAGCAAATAGTTATATTTTATTTCTATCATGTGTGGTCGGCCTGCGAGATGATGTATGGAAAACATTATTTTATTAAGTGAACTCCTGGAAAGCCATAAGGTCGTGTACCTTTCAGTGTATTGGTTTTTCATTCCTGTTGTGGTGGTTGTGGACATTCATGTTTATTGGATTACAATTATGTGTTCTTTCAACTATTTAAAAGCTTCCGCTAGAATGCTCTGTGTTAGGATGAGTAGTCTGAATTGGATAGTTTGATTATTCATACGTAACCCTTCTGAATGTTTGTTGTATATGGCGTTGGGTTCCAGCTGGACCTTCTGCTATATGCCATACGACGGATGGGGGTGTTACACACGGTCTGAACTAGAACTTCAGGATTAGCGCCAAATGACTTAAATTGGACTCGTCTTTTCAAAAGGACATGTTTAATGTAATAATAGGCAGTCCAACAGTAGGGTGACACGTAGCAAAGCGGTTCAACCCTAATTCCTCTTATAAAAGGAGATTTATAGAAAACCCTAGTCGTCACTTCGCCATTTTTGCCGAGGCGTTACCTGTGTTGAAACCGTCAAGGGGAGAAGATTTGCCAGAGGAAATTTCTGGAGGAAAACCTTCCCTTCTCTTCTTCCGTGAAGAACAACACCAACATAAAAGTAGATGCCGCCAAGGAGAGTAATGAGATCCATGGTCAAAACCACCATAAACGAGGTGTGCTTCCTACACTCTCCCTTGGTGCTAGATCTGTAGTTATTTCTAAGAGAGATGTCGACTCAAAAGAGTTTGAATTGTGAGATGAAGATCTCCTAGGTAGAGACCATTCTAGGTCCTGTGCCCTAGAGATGTGATGTCTTCAACCTCTCCTCACTTCTTTGTGAAGATGGTGGACTTGGTTTCGTTAAGAGAAATGGTCTATTAAGGGTGAATAAGTGAGAAGGAAATTTTGTATATAGTTTTGGTTAAATGTCTAAAGGAATAAGATGAACCGATGACGTTCATCTTGCTTTAAGATGCGTGAAAAATCTGTTTTTTTATGCGCAATGAACTTCAAGGCCATTTTTGGGTATGTTATGTCCAGATCTGGGCATTTGACTAAACACAAAAGTCATAGCCCTTGGAAAGACCTTTCCAACGGATGGTTACATGTTTTTATACGAGTTATGTAGACTCGGGAATATCCAGTCGAAGTTGTTGTACATCAAGTAATAAGTACAGCTTGCTCTCGGGTTACTGTAGAGCCGGGTTTGAATGTGATAGAGAGACCTTTGTAACTTAACATTGAGATTTGTTGAACTTAATTTATGTATGTTTGTGGTAAACAAGGACTGATGGGATAGATCCTTAAAAAAGTAGATCAGGATGCAATTTTGGTAAACCTGGTCTATTCATAATTGTGATAAACAAATGGTTTGTTGGAACACGATTGTAACAATGGTTTCTAGGAGACCGACAATCAAATGGTTTGGGTAAGTTTGTGAACGAATAGATGGATATGTTTAATTGTACAAATTATATTCCCGTGGAAGCATAATTGATTGTGAATGCTTGATTTTAAGAAGGAATTGGATGAGGTTAATGCATGACCATGTGATAGGATGATTAATGGAATGTGAATAGTCCACTGCTTAGAGTAGAGTCTCCCTACGAGTAGCAGTATGGGATTGGTATGCTGTGTAAGGTGGCTTGCCACCTGTGTAAATAATGAACCCTTGTGTGGTATGAAAATGTGGAAGGGTTGGAAGTGCGTGTATGTTTGTTGCACTGGAATGATGTGTTGATAAGGGACTTGGTGTGAATCCCTTGGGTGTTGTTGGGCACTGGATTGTTGATGGCAAGGCCATGTGAAATTGCATGCAATGTGAGTAGACACGCGGTGTCATAATCCTGCATTAAGGATAGTGTGGCGGGTCTACGGGTTCGCCAGTTGTCACACCGACATGAGTTGACAGATAGACTTGCACGATTGGGCCATGGACCTCGGTGTTAACTTCTCGAGGCACCCTCCGTGTAAGTGTACAGTTGGCCTTGGTCCTTTGGTGATGTGTTCACAGAGGCACCTTCTGTGCCATGATGATAGGCCAGTTTGGGCTGTGTTCTTGGTGCACATCTACCCGAGACCCCTCTGAGACGTAGTATGCATGTGAGCTCCACTATTATGTTCTTAGCTTTGAGGTGTAAGAAGGCCTAGTTCAGATAGTGTGGATGCCCGCCTAGTAGTGGAGATGTCTGCTCCACTGTCACGGTCTGGCCACGGTGGATGACGCCTGAGAGGTCAGCTACCTGCTCGAAAAGTGAGAACTACAAGTCTGTGTCAACATAACAATTGCATGTGTGTGAGCATGGGTGAGTCATCACAATACATTTATAACATTGCATTGCATTATATACACAAGATCCTCATCATATATGTTTGTATGGACACTTTTATATGATGAGTTATTTTACTGTTAAGCCGATCCTTAACTTATATGTCTGTATGGGCATTCATATAAGTTAAGTTACTTCAGGTTGTTTATTCATACTTGTACACTACCGTTTGTGGTAGAACTGCTAGTGTAGATTAATATACATAATTGTAGTAGTTACTTTGATATACTCTAATATTGATTAGTCTTATACCACCTGCTTGTACTACTGTTTATATATATATATATATATATATATATATATATATATATATATATATATATATATATATATATATATATATATATATATTGTAACATGTTCCTTTCTCTGCACGGTGCCTAAGTGTCACTGGTGGAGCGGATGTGAAAATCACTTAGTCTTTATGACTAATGGTATGATACGCCTTCCTTTTTAGGAGAAAACACCGCAGATAGAGCAGCACCAGGTTATGCAGGAGGGCAGCAAGGCCAGGACGACAGGGACGGAAGTGACGATACCATCGCGGCCGTTAGTGACTGATGTGAGTTTTTGAGAGACAAATTTTATAGCCTTTTGGGCATGATGTATTATGATATTATAGAAGCCTTGGTTGCTTCTTTTTATTTGATGTATTTAGACTATAAGCTTATGTGGATTTTGACTTCTGCTTATATTTTTATGTTGGGTTGGCAATGATGATATTAGTTTTAGCCGGTAGGATAGGCGTCTTGTAATATAGGTCGACCCGTGTGTTGGCGCTATTGCAAGGCGGTTGTTCTGGGCATATGACTCCCCTCAGCCGTATCTTGTGTTTCGGGAGGGGAGTCTTATAAATGGTATCATCTTGATACAATCCTAAACTAAAGAAGTCATTGAATAATGGTGCCACCCCCATTTGATTTGTCAGTTTGGGGACAAACTGACTTAGTAGAAGCAGTGGTGTGCAAATATGTAATTCACACTAAATATGTCCAATTTTGACCCTACGATTAGCCAATCTGACCTTAGGTTTGTACCTTACGTGTAGATCCCAGCACATGAAGAGCCAGTAGGGGGCACTCCCATTCCTACCGTACCCACACAGTTTCAGCAGTTGGAGCTAGGGCAGATGCTCACGATTGTTTTGGATGCCTTTAGGTCCCAACAGGCTCCAGTGCAACAACAAGCCCCAGGTTCAAATTTGTTGAGCACTTTCTGAGCACTCTCTCTGCATGCTTACATTGGGACAGAGTCAGTCGTGCGTATGGAAGAATGGCTCAACACAGTACAAGAATTGATGGTGGGAATCCGATGTCCAACCAACATGGCTGTGACATTAGCTGTATTAGTATTGGAATCCAACTCCAAGAGGTGGTGGAAGTCCATCATGGGATCCACCTTTCAAGGTCGGGTGTATACAGAGTTTAGTTGGAGTGAGTTTACTGAAGCTTTCTTAGAACACTTCATCCCTTCTATCGCTCGGGATGAACTTGAAGAAAGATTCCTGCAGCTGAAATAGGGAACCAAGACAGTTATAGAATATTAGCGAGAGTTTCAGCATCTTGCCAGGTTTGCTGATGCATACGAGTTGAATGATAGGGGGTATGCTAAGCAATTCTACAAAGTCTTGTGGGATCCCTTGAGGCAAGCCCTTTGTTTATAGAAGACTCGAGTTTTGCTGAGATCATTGACATGGAGAAAAGGCTGGAGGCAGATAATTTGGGGAGTAATAAGAGGCCCGTTGAGGTTGTGATGGACGCCAGTCCCAGTTATAGGAGGAGGCATGACAATTGAGAGAGGGAAATAACAGAGGCAGGGGTTGCTTCTGTCAGAATTTTAGAACAGAGCATCCGGCCCCGTAGCCAGCTCTACCTCCACCGCAACAACTATACCTGCAGCCTAGGAAGCAGTATGAGCGAGTTTGCTTTTAGTGCAACCAGTCAGGCCACATCCGACGCTTTTGCCCACATCTTGGTGGAAATGCTCCTCATGCACTTCCTCCGATAGCTCCACGAGGTCGGGGACACATGTGTGGTCGAGGATGAGAACCACAAGGAAGGAGTCGCGGAACTGCTCAGGATCAGGTGTTTGCATTGGACATGGCGCAAGAGCGGAATCCTCAGGATGTGATTGCTGGTATGCTGTGATTTAATTACTATGTTATAAGATTTTCCCTTTAACTAGTCTAAGATATACCAAGGGTTGAGCTTGAGTCTATATTATTGATACCAAGGCACCGTGATGGTAGGTGGGAAACCAGCTTATACTCTATTCGGTACCGGTGCCACACAATTGATGTGCCCGCGAACAGACTCTTACTGTGGTTGGTTCGGTGAGTCGATCGCCGCGGGCTTGCTACTAGAGGCAAGTGCACCTATCGCAAGTAGTACTCGATATTCGGGGGAATACCGAGGTCGTATTATTCTCGGGGTCGTGTTGACTATTCTTACTCCTCCGGGAGGACTATTATTTTACTGAAAGGAAGGTGGATTTTTTTTACTTAATAAAAGACGGAAAGCAAAGGAAAAAAAAACGATTTAGAAAATATTCGATGAAGGGTTAACGCTCGGCATCGAATCGGATTAAGACTAAAACAATTTTTAATAATAAAAAGACTTAGTTTTCAAATTAATAATAAGACAACTTGGTCGTGGAGGTTCCACAAATGTGAGCTCACATAGCTATAGGGATATCGCTCACCTAAACGTTAAGACTATTCGACCGAACGTTAGTCCGACGAAGGATTCCTCTTAACGCCCGCTTTACGCTAAGAACCCCGCTATTGGGTAGGGAACCCAATCCGGTAGAATTACGCTTGTCCTCTTTCGAGGGTATGCACGCAACTCTATTTACCCAGGGGTGATCGGTCCATATGCACGGCCTCTCGGCTAGCTAGCATATGGACTACGAAAATAGGGCCCACACATCGATATGTGGTCCTACGCGTCGTAAACCAGGGGTAAACCTTAAGTGCTTAAATTAAAATGAAAATAAAGAGCTTTAATTATTATAAATCATTTTAAATGTCCCAATGCTCTTCGATGCCGAGGGTAATAGCGATTAGCCACACATCGGTATGGGGACGGCTTATAATTTAGTGAGGCGCGAGTTCGAAATTAAATGCTGAACGATTATAAGAAAGGGACATAAAAACAAATAATAACATTTAGAAAACTGAAAAGTTAGCTAAAAACAAGAACTCACGCACACGCCAAATTATAAATTAAACAGAAACTAAGTTACACATGAAAGAAATTTGCATATTTTAAACTTTGCGAGTCGCACTCAAACGAGTGGGGGCGGTAAATAAAAGCTGAAAATTGCAAGTCCTACTCAAACGAGTAGGACTGAAATGAAAGCGAGTCATACTCAAATGAGTAGGAGAAAATAAATGCGATTACAGGGAGATAAAGTCCGGCCATTTAACTCAAGTGAGTAGGCGGAAAAATAAAGAAAGAAAAATAACAAATCCTACTCAAACAAGTAGGCGGGAAATAAAGTCCGGCCATTTAAACTCAAGTGAGTAGGCGGAAAAAAATAAAGAAAGAAAATAACAAGTCCTACTTAAACGAGTAGGACTGAAAATGAAAACGATGCGCCATTTAACTCTTAACGAGTAGGCGGAAATAAATGCACACGAACACACACACTCCATATGAATTTTAAGAAAGCAATAAAGCTAACACCTACACTCACACACTCTACAAAATTTGAATCAAAGCATAAAAGAAAGCATTAAAATTTAACACCTACACTCACACACTCTACATAATTTGAATCAAAGCATTAAAAATTATACTCATACACTCACACACACAACATGAAAATTTAAGAAGAATAAAAGAAAGTTTATTCTCATACACTCACACACACTAATAACAAAGAAAAATTAAAGTTACCTAAAGATGAAAATAACAAGATTTCTACTCCTAAAACTTACCCAAAACACATAAAAAGAACAAACAAAAAGAGAATGAGCAAAAAGTTTTACAAAATAAAGCCAAAATCAAAGGTGCTCAAAAATTAAAATTAAAACTTTTTCATTCTTAAGAATTTATAAAAGTGATAAAAAAGGTGAAGAGAGAATGAAAAGAACAAAAGATGTTTTACAATCCTAAAAAGAAAAACTAAGTAAAAAAAAAGAGCAAAATCACTTTTTAAATCTCTTTTATAAAATCATAAGAATGAAATCAAAATTCTAAGCATGAAAATAAGTTAAAGGAAAAAAGACATGGTGAGAGAGATGAAAACCTATCATACCTAAGCATGAAAACAAGAAAAAACATGTAAAGTAAATAAGTTACACTCATACACACACACACACATTTCATAAAAGAAGAACTAAATGAAGAACAAAGATAAAACCAAGGATAAAAATGAGAAGGAAAGTGGGCACAAGTGTTCATTCCAAAGCTAAATATGAAGAGAAAAATCTAACATTTTATTGATTTTGAGGAACTATTACAAGCTATTACAAGGGCTAAAGCTAAAGCAAAACAAGACATGAAATAAAAAAGGGAGAAATCTCCTTACATAGCTTTAGAAATCACGGATGCAGCCCACAAAAGACACTAAATTGGCCCAAAAATCTGAACACTTGGACCTTACAGAACTGGGCAATTTATAGGCAAAAAAATCTAAGTACACGCCCTCGGTCACGGGCGTGTAGGGGGGGCATGACAGTACTATTCATGAAGGCGGCCGGCGATTGGACAGCAAAGTTGACTTCGGGCTGAGTTCGCAGCAGTCATGCCCCAGGTCACGGGCGTGACTCTGGGCATGTCGGGGAGGTAGAACCGGGCGCGGGTTGCGTCGAAAGTCTTTGTCAGCATCTTGTCAGGCCAGCTGGAAAGGTCACGCCCCAGGTCACGGGCGTGACGCTGGGCGTGTCAGTTGGTGTTGACACTCGACGAATGTCGAGATGAAAGTGTCGAGTTGAAATCGTCGAGCGGAAATTGAGTCACGCCCCAGGTCACGGGCGTGACTCTGGGCGTGACAGTTGGTGTCGACACTCGACGATCGTCGAGAGGAGAGGACACGGGCTTGGGTCACGCCCCGTGTCGGGTGACACGGGCGTGACCACAGGCGTGTCAAGCTTTTTCTTCAGAAATCGTCCGTTTTCACGGGAAATGCACAGTCACGGCCCGGTCACGGGCGTGACCAAATTGTCACGGGCGTGTACTGCTCAATTTTGGCAGATTTTGGAATTTTTCTGCAAAATAAAATAAAACAAGTTAGAAGTAAATTTACAAGAATAGGAGCATTTTATTGAACAAAAATAAGTAAAAACGACGAAAATAAATGAAAATGACTAAATTAATGTACATAAAAATACGTATATTTACAATTCATCAAATACCCCCATACTTAGGCTTTTGCTATTCCAGAGCAAAAGTTTGAGGTGAATCTATAAGGAATAAAAAAAACTCTAAGTTTTGGCTATCGCTTAATCAATTATAAGAGAGATCGAAATAAATATACGCGGTGTAAGAGTTAAGTCCTAAAATTATGTAGATGATTTAAATAGCGCAAAAGTTTTGGCCAAAAGACTTCTTGATGTAATCAAATAGAAGGCAACATTTGTAATGGTTAGATTAATGAAAATAGTTTGAAATTATAAGAACCCTAGCTTATACGAATGCTACTGGAAATAATACAATTTACTAATTATGCTCTCAAAAAGATTTTTGAATTAATTTTAGAATCGTGTAATTGGCTAAGGGGGTAGTGGGTTTATGAAGAGGGTTTTGATATTTGAGGTGAGGTAATTTTTTCTCGAACCTCCATTTTTTCTTTTGGATTATTAGGAAAACGAAATCTTATTTTCCTAATATGAATTTTGTTTTTCAACTTCATAAGAATTAAATTAACCCAATGTATATTTGTAGGAGTAATGAATTTTATCCTCTTACTCCATATATAATCTTTTAAAATTATTGGGTGCCTATGTTTACGGAACGAAATCTTATTCCCATTGACATAGGATCTTTTAAGAATAAAATTTTTCATGCCAAGTAGGTCATGAAAAGTAAGGGGAGAAAGGAAAACTAGATTGTAATCCTAAAAATTTTTGAGAGCAACCTTAATAATTTGTACGTTCCAATTTATTTCAGAAAGTTAAAAGTAAGTATAATTGAATTCTATAGTCGTTATTTCCTAACATAATATACGTGCTCCTATTTATGAAAAATTAGAAGTAGTGCCTAAAACGAGTTCGCTATTTTAACAAAGTATAATGAATTCTTTAAAACTTAATCCCGGCTATTTAAATTTTTCAATCAATAATTAATAAACAGGTAGTGAACAAAGAATTGATCAAATTCGCATATAAATAAACTCAAAACTGAATTTTTAGATAGCAGAAAAGTTAAGGATGGAATATTTGATTTATTTGTTGCAAAACATTTTTTTTGATTTTTATAGTTTTTATTATCATTTTTTTTGTGTGTGTTTTTCATTTATTATCTTTTTTTTGTATTTTTGTTTTTCTCAATTTTTTTGAAATTTCTTTTGAACTATTATCTTTTTTTGTATTTTTTTAAGAGAATTTTCATAATATGTACAAAAAAAAGGGAGAAAAAAGAAAAAGGTTTGTACAAGAATGAGGAAGGGGGAGAGAGAAAAAATATATACAAAGTGAAACTAAATACAAAATTTTTGTGTTTTGTTTTTTTTTTGAGTTTTTGGAAAAGAGAACAACAACACAAAAACTTTTTTTGGATTTTTGGTTTAAAATTTTTTTTTCATTTTAAGTTGTTTTTAAATTTTGTTTTGTTTTGTTGTTATATGTATATTTTGTATTTTTGAAATGCAGAAAAATTGAAGTGCAGAAAGTAAAGCACGAAAATACCCCCATACTTAAGTCCAACATTGTCCCCAATGTTGTATCGTAAGTATGCGGAACAGAAAGGAAAGACAATATGTACAAAGAAAAGAAAGGGAAGGGGGTAGAAGTTTCCCTGAAACGCGAGGGGGAGGCCGATCAGAAACCCTGCGTTTATTAGAAAAAAAAAAGCAAAGCTAATAAGGAAAGAGCTAAAAAGATAAGCGAGGGGTGCCTCCCAGGAGAGCTTTGTTTATAGTCGTGTAGCTTGACTATTTTGGCGGGTTTATAATGTGGAGGAAAGTTATGGTTTCGCTAAAACCGATCACTGGGTCTCCTGCTATATAAGACTTTAACCGATGACCGTTTACTTTAAAAGAGCCTTTGTCCGGGTGGGAGACGAGTACGGTTCCATAAGGAAAAACTTCTTCAACTAGGAAGGGACCGGACCATCTAGATTTTAATTTACCTGGAAAAAGCCTTAGACGTGAATTATAAAGAAGGACAAGATCGCCCGGAGAAAATAATTTTTGGGACTTGATTTTTTGATCGTGATATAACTTAGAGCGCTCCTTATAGAATTTATTGCTCTCGTAAGCGTTCGCACGCCATTCATCGATCTCGTTTAGTTGCAGTTTTCTATTCTGAGCGGCTAAGTTGGAGTCGAGGTTTAAGAGTTTTAAAGCCCAAAGTGCGCGATGCTCTAATTCTACGGGTAAATGACACGCTTTGCCGTAGACTAACCGGAACGGCATACAACCAATTGCGGTTTTGTATGCCGTCCGATACGCCCACAACGCATCGTCGAGTTTAACGGACCAATCTTTCCTATTTAGCGAAACAGTTTTTTCTAAAATTCGATTAATCTCTCGATTTACTACCTCGACTTGGCCACTTGTTTGCGGGTGGTAGGGGGTGGCAAGCTTGTGCGTGACTCCGTATTTAGCTAACGTCTTAGCCATAAGAGCATTACAGAAATGCGTTCCCCTATCACTAACAATTGCGCGAGGCGTGCCGAAGCGAGAAAATAGTTTTTTAAGAAATGTAACGACGACTCGCGCATCGTTGGTGGGGAGAGCTTGCGCTTCCGCCCACCTCGGTACGTAGTTGACCGCCACTAAAATATACATATTTTTGAAAGACGAAGGTAGGGGGCCAACAAAATCTATGCCCCATAAATCGAAGACTTCGCACTCTAAAAACATGTTTTGGGGCATCTCGTCGCGACGAGAGATGTTACCCGACCGCTGACAGCTATCGCATGCGCGCACAAAATTATGCGCGTCTTTGAAGAGAGTGGGCCAAAAATAGCCCGCCTCTAGCGCCTTCCGAGCGGTCCGGTTGGCTTGATAATGCCCCCCGGCTGGACCCTCGTGGCAGTGCTTAAGAATTTGTAAGCACTCCACACCCGCAACGCATCTTCGGACCGCTTGGTCCGCGCATATACGAAAAAGAAATGGGTCCTCCCAAAAGAAATTTTTCAAGTCAGAAAAGAATTTCTTCTTTTGATGACTGGAAAACTCTTTTGGAAGGACCCGCGCTACTAAGAAATTTGCAAAATCTGCGAACCAAGGCGAAGATGACGAAGATTTATTAATGGCAAGAAGGCATTCCTCGGGGAATCTGTCATTTATTTCAGATTCGACGAGCGCTTCCACACCCGGATTTTCTAAACGGGAGAGGTGGTCCGCCGCTAGATTTTCCGCTCCCCGCTTATCTCGGATCTCCAAATCAAACTCTTGTAGGAGGAGAATCCATCGAAGAAGGCGGGGTTTCGCATCATTTTTAGCTAATAAATACTTAAGCGCGGAGTGATCGGTAAAAACGATAACTTTAGATAGCGTTATATACGAGCGAAACTTATCGAAAGCGAAAACAACGGCTAAGAGTTCCTTTTCCGTTGTCGTGTAATTTACTTGTGCGGAAGTGAGCGTCTTGCTAGCGTAATATATAGGATGAAAATGTTTTTCTACGCGTTGGCCAAGAACGACACCTAAGGCAATATCACTAACGTCGCACATTATTTCGAACGGAAGGGACCAATTAGGGGCCACTAAAATTGGTGAAGAGATAAGTTTTTGTTTTATCAAATTAAAGGCGGACTCGCATTCGCTACTAAAGATGAAACGTGATTCCTTTTCCAAGAGGTGAGTAAGCGGCTTGGTTATTTTTGAAAAGTCTTGAATGAAGCGTCGATAAAAGTCTGCATGGCCTAAGAAACTCCTAATAGATTTTACGTTTGTTGGATGCGGAAGTTTTTCTATAATTTCTATCTTGGCCTTATCCACCTCTATACCCTTAGACGAAATCATATGGCCGAGGACCAAACCTCCTCGAACCATAAAGTTGCATTTTTCCCAATTTAAAACAAGGCTTGTGTCCTCGCACCGTTGAAGGACACGATCTAAATTGTGAAGGCAATCGAGAAAAGAGCGTCCGAAAACAGAGAAGTCATCCATAAAGACTTCCATAATGTCTTCTACTAGCTCGCCAAAGATCGCTAGCATACATCTTTGGAATGTAGCCGGCGCATTGCAGAGTCCAAATGGCATTCTTCGATAGGCGAAGGTGCCAAACAGGCAAGTAAAAGTTGTTTTCTCTTGATCATCGGGGGAAATGGGGATTTGGAAAAACCCCGATAAACCATCAAGAAAACAATAATACGGATGACCGGATAAACGCTCTAAAATCTGGTCTAGAAATGGCAGAGGAAAATGGTCCTTGCGGGTGACATCATTAAGTTTTCTATAATCTATGCACACTCGCCAACCCGTAACAGTACGAGTTGGGACAAGCTCGTTATGCTCATTCGCCACTACGGTAAGACCGCCCTTCTTGGGCACGACATGCACGGGACTAACCCATGCACTGTCCGAAATAAGGTAGATAATCCCTGTATCTAATAACTTAATAATTTCGGCTTTAACGATGTCTTTCATGTTTGGGTTAAGACGACGCTGCGGCTGAATCGTTTTGCGGCAATTATCGTTAAGAAAAATCTTATGGGTGCAAAGGGAGCGACTAATCCCCTTTAGGTCAGAGATTTGCCACGCAATTGCGTGGCGATGTTTAAACAAAACTTCCAATAAATCGGAAGTCTCCGAATCACTCAAGTCCGAAGAAATGATAACGGGAAGCGTATCACTTTTTCCCAAAAAAGCGTATTTGAGCGATGCGGGTAAGGGTTTGAGGTCTAGGATGGGCGGTTCTTCTAGGGAGGTTTTAATGCCTATGTCTTTCTTACCAATTGGTTCGAAAGGCAAGTCTATAGACGTATCCTCATCGCATTTAAAATTTTCGAGCGCATAAATATCGTCGTTTAAAAATACGGACTCGAAAATGGGAGAAGAACGATCTCCGAAAAAGGTATCTAAAGAATAGCAGAAATCGTCGCTCGATGACAAATTGTCCATCGAGGGATTAATAGAGAAAGTAACTTGGTCATCGCCTACTCGGAGGAGAAGGCTACCATTACTAACATCTATTAGTGCGCGGGAGGTGGCGAGAAAAGGGCGACCGAGTATTATTGGTACCTCGGCGTCCTCCTCGATATCTAAGATGACGAAGTCTACCGGAAAGGTAAACTTGTCGACTCGGACAAGGACGTCCTCCACTACCCCGATAGGGAACTTAACCGAGTGATCTGCTAATTGGATGCGCATATTCGTAGGACTAGGAGTACTCAAACCTAAACGCGAAAAGAGCGAGAACGACATCAGATTAATGCTAGCCCCTAAATCAGCTAAGGCGTACTTTACTAATATATCGCCAAAAAGGCACGGGATGGAAAACCGTCCCGGGTCGTTTTGTTTTGTGGGCAATTTATTAGTAAGGGCCGCCGAGCAGACAGCGTTGAGAGATACATGCGAAATATCCTCTAATTTTCGTTTATTAGAAAGTAGTTCTTTTAAAAATTTCGCATATTTGGGCATTTGTGAGATAGCCTCGCAAAAAGGAACATTAATGTGAATTTGTTTTAATAATAAAATAAATTTTTCATATTGCGCGTCCTTACGCTCGTTATCTAATTTATGCGGATACGGAAGAGCCTTGTTTAAAATAATTTTTTCTTTTATAATAGGTAAAGGCGGCGTAAGCGAAGAAAGGGGAAGAGGGGTCGGAGGTGAAATATGTACCTGAGGGTCGGTCCGTATTGGATCGACCACCTCCTTTCCGCTACGGAGGGTTATAGCGTTGGCGTTCTCCCGCGGATTGGGCTCCGTGTTTCCCGGCAGTGCCCCGAGCGCGCGCTCGGACATCATCCTCGCCAGCTGTCCAACCTGTTGTTCGAGTGTTTTTAGCGATCCGGTGATGTTCCAGATATTTGACTCGTTGGACGCAATATACTTCGAAAAATTTTCCTCCATCGGGGAGGGTTTCGGAAGAGGAGGAGGAGGAAGAAATCCGGGCGCATAAGAAATAGGGGGACGCTGAGCATTATTCGGGTTGCTCCACGAGAAGTTGGGGTGATTCCTCCAACCCGGATTATAGTTATTACTATAAGGGTTGTTGTTGGGGTTGAAGGGAGGACGACCCGAATTTCCCATGAAGTCCACGAACTCTTCAGCTACGCAGACGTTAGGGGGAATAAAACAAGGCGGAGTGGAGGAGGCAGCAGACATCTCCGCCACCTGCTTCGTTAACCTTTCAACTTGAAGGGTCAAGAGAGCAGTGGCATCCACTTCAAAAAGACCAGCCGCCGGCTTTGGCCGTCCCCGCGGGACGTTCCATTGATAGGCGTTCATAGCCATCTCTTCGAATAAAGCCTGGGCGGCCTCGGGGGTTTTGTTGTTTAGAGTACCCCCGGCAGCAGCGTCAATCATTTGACGCGTCTGAAAATTCAGCCCATTATAAAAAATTTGAACTTGCAACCACGTTGGCAGCGCGTGGTGCGGGCAACGGCGGAGGAATTCCTTAAACCGTTCCCAAGTCTCGTATGGAGACTCAGGATCGTTCTGCATAAACGAAGAAATGTCCGCCCGCAACTTTGCAGTTTTGGCGGGCGGAAAGTACTTCGTTAGGAACCGTTCCGTCAACTCAGCCCACGTGGTGATACATCCTCGCGGGAGGGCATTCAACCACGCCTTGGCTTTGGACTTAAGGGAAAAAGGAAATAAGCGCAAACGAATGGCGTCATCAGTGACGCCATTAATCTTGAAGGTGTCGCATATCTCCAAGAAATTGGACAAGTGGACATTCGGGTCCTCATCCGGCAGTCCATCGAACTGCACGACGTTTTGGACCATTTGAATGACACTCGACTTTATTTCAAAATTATTATTCGCCACCGCAGGGCGAACAATACTCGACCCAGAATCATCCAGGTTAGGCCGGGCGTAATAGGACATAGTACGCTCGGCCGCCGGGGGAAGGTTAGGGGCGGCCATAAGTACAACAGTAGGTTCTCCGATAGATTCCTCGGGATCTAAAGAAGGATCTCGGCGTTGAGATCGAATACGCGCAAGAGAACGTTCGATCTCAGGGTCGAAGTCAAAATCTTCAAACTCTGAGGGTTGTCCTCGGGTTATACACCCAAACAAAAATAAAACAAAATAAACTCTTTTTTTGTTTTTAAAATAAAGTTTTGAGTTTTTTTTTTTTAGAAAAAAAAGTAAAATTAATAGACTCCGGAATTCGAAATAGCAACTCGAAAAGAGTTCCCCGGCAACGGCGCCAAAAACTTGATGTGCCCGCGAACAGACTCTTACTGTGGTTGGTTCGGTGAGTCGATCGCCGCGGGCTTGCTACTAGAGGCAAGTGCACCTATCGCAAGTAGTACTCGATATTCGGGGGAATACCGAGGTCGTATTATTCTCGGGGTCGTGTTAACTATTCTTACTCCTCCGGGAGGACTATTATTTTACTGAAAGGAAGGTGGATTTTTTTTACTTAATAAAAGACGGAAAGCAAAGGAAAAAAAAACGATTTAGAAAATATTCGATGAAGGGTTAACGCTCGGCATCGAATCGGATTAAGACTAAAACAATTTTTAATAATAAAAAGACTTAGTTTTCAAATTAATAATAAGACAACTTGGCCGTGGAGGTTCCACAAATGTGAGCTCACCTAGCTATAGGGATATCGCTCACCTAAACGTTAAGACTATTCGACCGAACGTTAGTCCGACGAAGGATTCCTCTTAACGCCCGCTTTACGCTAAGAACCCCGCTATTGGGTGGGGAACCCAATCCGGTAGAATTACGCTTATCCTCTTTCGAGGGTATGCACGCAACTCTATTTACACATGGGTGATCGGTCCATATGCACGGCCTCTCGGCTAGCTAGCATATGGACTACGGAAATAGGGCCCACACATCGATATGTGGTCCTACGCGTCGTAAACCCGGGCTAAACCTTAAGTGCTTAAATTAAAATGAAAATAAAGAGCTTTAATTATTATAAATCATTTTAAATGTCCCAATGCTCTTCGATGTCGAGGCTAATAGCGATTAGCCACACATCGGTATGGGGACGACTTATAATTTAGTGAGGCGCGAGTTCGAAATTAAATGCTGAACGATTATAAGAAATGGACATAAAAACAAATAACAACATTTAGAAAACTGAAAAGTTAGCTAAAAACAAGAACTCACGCACACGCCAAATTATAGATTAAACAGAAACTAAGTTACACATGAAAGAAATTTGCATATTTTAAACTTTACGAGTCCCACTCAAACGAGTGGGGGCGGTAAATAAAAGCTGAAAATTGCAAGTCCTACTCAAACGAGTAGGACTGAAATGAAAGCGAGTCCTACTCAAATGAGTAGGAGAAAATAAATGCGATTACAGGGAGATAAAGTCCGGCCATTTAACTCAAGTGAGTAGGCAGAAAAATAAAGAAAGAAAAATAACAAATCCTACTCAAACAAGTAGGCGGGAAATAAAGTCCGGCCATTTAAACTCAAGTGAGTAGGCGGAAAAAAATAAAGAAAGAAAATAACAAGTCCTACTTAAACGAGTAGGACTGAAAATGAAAACGATGCGCCATTTAACTCTTAACGAGTAGGCGGAAATAAATGCACACGAACACACACACTCCATATGAATTTTAACAAAGCAATAAAGCTAACACCTACACTCACACACTCTACAAAATTTGAATCAAAGCATAAAAGAAAGCATTAAAATTTAACACCTACACTCACACACTCTACATAATTTGAATCAAAGCATTAAAAATTATACTCATACACTCACACACACAACATGAAAATTTAAGAAGAATAAAAGAAAGTTTATTCTCATACACTCACACACACTAATAACAAAGAAAAATTAAAGTTACCTAAAGATGAAAATAACAAGATTTCTACTCCTAAAACTTACCCAAAACACATAAAAAGAACAAACAAAAAGAGAATGAGCAAAAAGTTTTACAAAATAAAGTCAAAATCAAAGGTGCTCAAAATTAAAATTAAAACTTTTTCATTCTTAAGAATTTATAAAAGTGATAAAAAAGGTGAAGAGAGAATGAAAAGAACAAAAGATGTTTTACAATCCTAAAAAGAAAAACTAAGTAAAAAAAAAGAACAAAATCACTTTTTAAATCTCTTTTATAAAATCATAAGAATGAAATCAAAATTCTAAGCATGAAAACAAGTTAAAGGAAAAAGACATGGTGAGAGAGATGAAAACCTATCATACCTAAGCATGAAAACAAGAAAAAACATGTAAAGTAAATAAGTTACACTCATACACACACACACACATTTCATAAAAGAAGAACTAAATGAAGAACAAAGATAAAACCAAGGATAAAAAGGAGAAGGAAAGTGGGCACAAGTGTTCATTCCAAAGCTAAATATGAAGAGAAAAATCTAACATTTTATTGATTTTGAGGAACTATTACAAGCTATTACAAGGGCTAAAACTAAAGCAAAACAAGACATGAAATAAAAAAGGGAGAAATCTCCTTACATAGCTTTAGAAATCACGGATGCAGCCCACAAAAGACTCTAAATTGGCCCAAAAATCTGAACCCTTGGACCTTATAGAACTGGGCAATTTATAGGCAAAAAAAAACTAAGTACACGCCCTCGGTCACGGGCGTGTAGGGGGGGCGTGACAGTACTATTCATGAAGGCGGCCGACGATTGGACAGCAAAGTTGACTTCGGGCTGAGTTCGCAGCAGTCACGCCCCAGGTCACGGGCGTGACTCTGGGCGTGTCGGGGAGGTAGAACCGGGCGCGGGTTGCGTCGAAAGTCTTTGTCAGCATCTTGTCGGGCCAGCTGGAAAGGTCACGCCCCAGGTCACGGGCGTGACACTGGGCGTGTCGGTTGGTGTCGACACTCGACGAATGTCGAGATGAAAGTGTCGAGTCGAAATCGTCGAGCGGAAATTGAGTCACGCCCCAGGTCACGGGCGTGACTCTAGGCGTGACAGTTGGTGTCGACACTCGACGATCGTCGAGAGGAGAGGACACGGGCTTGGGTCACGCCCCGTGTCGGGTGACACGGGCGTGACCACGGGCGTGTCAAGCTTTTTCTTCAGAAATCGTCCGTTTTCACGGGAAATGCACAGTCACGGCCCGGTCACGAGCGTGACCAAATTGTCACGGGCGTGTACTGCTCAATTTTGGCAGATTTTGGAATTTTTCTGCAAAATAAAATAAAACAAGTTAGAAGTAAATTTACAAGAATAGGAGCATTTTATTGAACAAAAATATGTAAAAACGACGAAAATAAATGAAAATGACTAAATTAATGTGCATAAAAATACGTATATTTACAATTCATCAACAATCGTTTGTGTTGGTAGATTTCGTTAAAGACCTAAGAATGCAATACTTCACCTGTATTGCCCGGAGAGTACACCTCCTGGATAGCTCTGGGATGACTGCATCCGCAAAGTGTGAATTGGAGGTACTTCTTGGAGAAAAGCTCTTTGAAACCCCTGCAACAGTGTTGAGAATGACACAATTCGACCTCATTCTGGGCATGACATGGTTAGATTGGAACCACGCCCGGATTGATTTTGCGGAGAAACAAATTTCCTTGAGGCATGGGGACTCTAAGGTCATCTTTCAAGGAATTAGACTTGCACTTCGTATGTTATTATCTTTAATTCAGACCTTAAAAGCCCATATGAGAGGAGATGAAGTATATATGATCTATTTTGAACTAAAAGAGATGGTAGTCGATTTGAAAGACGTGCGAATAGTGAGGGATTTCCCTGAGGTATTCTCTAAGAAATTGCCAGGTTTACCCCCGCATAGAGAGGTGGACTTTCAAATTAAGTTAGTACCGGGTGCCAAGCCATCTTGACCCCTTACCGAATGACCCGAAGGAACTCGCAGAGTTTAGAGTTCAACTGCAAGAATTAGTGGAGTCAGGGTTCGTTCGCCCAAGTTCATCACCTTGGGGAGCCCTTGTCGTTCTATTTGTTAAGAAGAAGGACAGAACCTTAAGATTGTGCATAGACTATCGGGAACTCAACTGGATGATGATGTGGAACACCTATCCCTTACCCCAGATCGATGATCGATTTGACAAACTAGTGGGAGCGCATTGGTTCTCCAAACTGGATCTATGCTCAGGGTATTACCAGTTGAGGATACGAGAGGAGGTCATTCAGAAAATGACTTTTAGCTCATGGTACAGTTTGTACGAGTTCACCGTGATGTCGTTTGGGCTCACAAATTCCCCTTAGGCATTCATGAGTTTAATGAACAAGGTGTTTGAGCCACATCTAGATGTCTTCGTCATCGTCTTCATTAATGACATATTGGTTTATTCAAAGACAGAGGAAGAGCATGTTGAACACTTGACCTTGGTGCTGAAGAAGTTAAAGGAGCATACCTTATTTGCCAAGTTCAGCAGGTATGGATTTAGGATCCGAGAGGTTGACTTCTTGGGCCATGTGATTAGTGGAGCAAGACTAGCCGTGGACCTGGCCAAGGTGTGTGCCATGAAGGAATGGTCACCTTTGAAGTCAGCGCCCGATATATGGAGTTTCCTTGGACTTGATGGGTGTTATCACAAGTTCATGAAACGATTCTCAAAGATATACCTTCCTCTCATCACTCTGACAAAGAAAGGTGCACCATACGAGTGGACACCCCAATGTGAAGTTGTATTCTAAAAGCTGAAAGATAGACCTACCACTGCACCCATCCTAGCCCTTTCATTTGAGAAGGAAGGATTTGAAGTTTACACAGATGCGTCATATCAAGGGATGGGAGTGTTGAAGTATTAGATCGGGCAGCCTTGCGGTCTTGTCCAGCGGCTTAGTGACCGAGCGGTCTGGCGGTCTCTCTCAGAAGCCTGGAGACCGTGCGGTCTATCGGTCTCCCATTGCGGCATGTTCTTATCCTGCTGGAGTTGCCGAGCGATTAACTCAAGTGTCTAACCGCACGGCCTGTGCGGTCTCCTTTATTTCTAGCCGCTCAGCACTGTACATGTTTAGTCCCACATTGTTTGTTTGTACTCTCTCATATCTCCTCCATTCTATAAAAGGGAGGTCATACCTTTGTAAATGATATCTTTTTTGGATAATAAAATTTCAATTATTCAAAATTCTATCCGTTTGTTCTTGCCAGTTCGCTACTTTTTACATGGTATCAGAGCACACGGTTTTTTCCTCCTGATTGTGTGCGCTCTCTGATTCTCGAGGCTTGTTTTCTGCTTTCCGCGACCTGTCTTCGCGGCTTGCCTTCTCTTCTTTCCGCTGCCCTGTTCGCGTGGCTTGTTTCTCCCTCCTTCTCGCCTCTCTGGCTTCCTAGTCGTTGCGGCCTGCTTCTATTCGCCCGGCTTGCGACTTGTTGTTGTCGCTGCTTCTTGCTTCCTCTTCTCTTTTGTCTGCTCGGACTTTTCAGTACGCGCGACCTCTTCCCAGCTGTGCCTTTGTCTGCTTCCTGGCCGCTTGTGTTCGCGCGGCTTCTTCCCTTTAACCCGCTGCGGTTTCGCGCGGCTTCTTGCTGTTTTCTATGACTACTTCCGGTCTCACCACCCCCGTTAACTCCACCACTCCTGCGGTTCCTTCTCCTCCTCCTCCTTCGGGCAACCTTGGCACGCTTTCTAAGCTTGTTGGCTCCAACTATCCCGATTGGAGCGTTTCTTTCACCTTTCTTCTTCGCTCTCAGCACAAGCGTCATCACCTCACTGATGACCCTCCTCCTCGTACCTCTCCTTAGTTTGATGACTGGGATGCGCATGATGCTCTTGTCCGCACTTGGCTGGCCAATAGCCTCTCTGATGAGTACCTTCCCGTCATTCGCCATGATGAGACGGTCAAGGCCGCCTGGCTTCACCTCGCTGCTCTCTATTCGAAGGGGGGACAGACGTCCCGTATTTATACTCTCTATGCGGACCTCTTCGCCCGCCCTTCCATGTCTCCTGCTGCGGCTTATCAGTAGGTTCAGGCTCTTGGTGCTGAAATCCTCCAGAATCGCCCCTTCTCTGCGGACTTGGCCGAACAGCACAAACACTTTCAGGAACTCCTGGTTGTTTGTTATCTACTCCGTCTTCCTGATTCCTATGATATGATCCTCCAGCAGATCCTGGGTGAGGCGGAATCTCCTACTTTGGATGCCACTGTGGCTCGCATTGTCGTTGTTACTTCGCAGCTCCAGCGGCCTCTGTTGGCCTCCCCCTTCCCAGGACTCCTTTGCTCACCCAGCTCAGACGGGGAGACCTAGTGGCCGCGGCCACTCCGGCGGATGGGGGTCGTCCCGGTTCCTCTGCTCTCATTGTGGTCGTACCGGCCATTCTATTGACCACTGCTGGCAGAAACATCCTCATCTTTGCCCTTCCGGTGATGCTCCTTCTTCGGCCTCCGCCTCCTCTCGGCCGTCTGCCTCTGTGGCCACGACGTCAGGTAGTGCCCACGTCGTAACTCGAGGTAAATGGCTGATTGACTCCGGTGCTACAAATCATATGACTGGCAACCCTCATTGCTTCTCCCGTCTTGAGACACATGACCGCTTGCCCCCGGTTCGTGTGGCGGATGGTTCACCGTCCCCAGTTCATGGGACGGGCATGGTTCAACTCACCCCCTGGCTTTGCTTGGAGGACACTCTCTATGTCCCGAAGTTCCCGTGCAATTTATTATCTGTTACTACTTTATGCCGGCAACTTCAGTGCTCCGTCTTATTCACTCCAACTGCTTGTTCTTTTTAGGACCCGAGGACCAAGCGGACGATTACTACTGGGACTGAGAGCGGTGGCCTCTACTTCCTCGACGATGTTTCCGCTCTGTCCGCCTACTCCTCCTCTACAGATCTCCTTCAATGGCATCTCCGCCTTGGACATCCTCCTCCTCAGATTCTTTGACAGCTTCTGCCCCACTTACCTCCTACCAGTTCTCCGCTCAACTGTGATGCGTGTCAGCTTGGCAAACATCATCTCTCCTCCTTCCCACCGAAGCATGGCCATGGCTCCTCTCGCCCCTTCGATCTTATTCATTCTGATGTCTGGGGTCCTGCTCCTACCCTAACTATTGGTCGGGATAGTTCCTATTTTGTCACTTTTATAGATGATTTTTCACGATGTACGTGGGTGTATCTATTAAAAGATTGCTCTGAACTCTTTTCTGTTTGGCAGTCATTTTATTTTATGATTCAGAATCAGTTTGATATTTCTATTAAAGTTTTGCGCTCTGATAATGCCAAAGAATATCTTAATCATGAGTTATCCTATTTCTTTCACCAACATGGTCTTCTTCATCAAACTACTTGTGTTTACACCTCCCAGCAGAATGGGGTGGCGGAGCGTAAAAACTGTCACCTTCTTGATGTTGCTCGTACTCTCATGACGCAGATGCATGTACCTCGCTCCTACTGGGGCTACGCTATGCTCCTCGCCTGCTATCTCATCAATCGCCTTCCTTCCACAGTTCTCCACGGCCAGACCCCCTTCTCCATTCTCTACCCCCATAGGCAACCTTTTCCTCTCCCTCTCCGTATCTTTGGCTGTACAGCCTTTGTTTACGCTCCCTCTGCTACCCGCGACAAGCTTTCCCCCTGTTCCACCAAGTGTGTCTTTTTGGGGTACTCTACCACTCAAAAAGGTTATTGTTGTTTTGACACCCTTCTACGCAAGCAATTTGTCTCCGTCGATGTGACGTTTTTCGAAAATGCTTCCTACTGCTCTCCTACCTCCTCTCTTCCTCCTGATATCTCCGTTCCCTCCACGCCTCTCGACGTCTCCCCACCTCCGTCTCCTCCTCCACCATCTCCTTCCCTATCCATCTCCCCACCCACCCCTCCTCCCTCATCTCCGACGCCGTCTCTCTCTAGTCCTGGGCCAGCCTTCTCCGCCACGGACGCTCCGGTCGCTGACGCTCCCATCGACCTGGATCTTCCCATTGCTCTTCGCAAAGGGGTGTGGGCGTGTACTCAACACCCGCCTGCGGCAGTTATTTCCTATGATCGGTTTCTCCTTCTCGCAGGTGTTTTGCCTTGGCTATCTCCGCTACTTCTACTCCCCATACCTACCAGGAGGCTCTTGCTCTCCCTCATTGGAAGTCTTCCATGGATGAAGAGATCGCTACTCTTACTGAGAGGCGTACCTGGACCCTTGTTCCTCCTCCCATGGGCACTGATGTGGTTGGCTGTCGCTGGGTCTTCGTTCTGAATTTTCGCCCCGACGGCACTGTGGATCGCTACAAGGCCCGGCTGGTGGCCAAAGGCTTCACTTAGACTTACAACATTGATTACTTTGACACTTTTTCTCCGGTTGCTCGCCTCAGCACCATCCGGGTTCTTCTTTCTGCGGCGGTTAACCGCGATTGGGCTATTTCCCAGCTTGATGTGAAGAATGCCTTTCTTTATGGCGATCTTCAGGAGGATATCTACATGGATCAACCTCCTGGGTATGTTGCTCAGGGGGAGACACGCGTATGACATTTGAGGAAGGCCATTTATGGCCTAAAGCAGAGCCCTCGGGCGTGGTTCGACAAATTCAGTGGCATTGTGGCTACCATCGGCTTTACAAGAAGTTCGGCCGATCACTCCTTATTCATTCGCAAAACGGCCTCGGGACTAGTGGTTTTGGCAGTATATGTGGATGATGTTCTTCTTACTGGCGATGACCGAGATGGGGTGTACTTGATGAAGAAGCACCTCCATCAACACTTGGTCATGAAGGATATGGGCTCCTCGAAATACTTTTTGGGGATAGAGATCTCTCGGAAACTTGACTCGTTGGTTCTCTCCCAATGGAAGTATGCCCTTGATCTTCTACAAGAAGCAGGATTGACAGGTGCCTAACCGGCTCGGTTTCCCATGGCTATTGGAGAAGACAAAACGTGGACGGATGACTCGCCTCTTCTATCTGATGTCACCAGGTACAGACGTTTGGTAGGCAAACTCATCTATCTCACAGTGACTAGACCCGACATCGCCTATGTTGTAGGCAAGGCCAGTCAGTTTATGCAAGCTCCCAGGGAGTGCCATCTTCAGTCTGCCTTGAAGATTTTAGAGTATGTCAAAGCAGCACCATGCAAAGGGCTACTCTTTCAGAAGAATGGTCATCTAAGGGTTGAGGCCTACTCAGATTCAAGTTATGCGGATGACAAAGGCAATCCTAAGTCCACATCAGGTTTTTGTACTTTTGTTGGAGGAAATCTTGTGAGTTGGAAGAGCAAGAAACAGTCTGTTGTCTCCCGATCCAGTGCAGAAGCCGAATACCAAAGTATAGCGTCAACCATGTGTGAGTTAAAGTGGTTGCGGGCTCTCATGCTTGACCTAGGGGAGGTCTATGACTATCCTCTTCCTATGTTCTGTGACAACAAGGCCGCTATATACATATCCAGAAATCCGGTCTTCCATGAGAGAACAAAGCATATAGAGGTTGACAACCACTTCATTCGGGAAGAGATTTTGAACAAACAGATCTGTACTCCTTATGTCACCTCTGACAAAGAATTGGCCGATATCTTCACAAAGCCGGTCTCTACATCCTTCTTCCACATTTGTGACATGCTGGGCATGATTGATATCTATGCTCCAGCTTGAGGGGGAGTGTTGAAGTATTAGACCGAGCGGCCTTGCGGTCTTGTCCAGCGGCTTAGTGGCCGAGCGGTCTGGCGGTCTCTCTCAGAAGCCTGGAGACCTTGCGGTCTATTGGTCTCCCATTACGGCCTGTTCTTATCCTGCTGGAGTTGCCGAGCGATTAACTCAAGTGTCTAACCGCACGGCCTGTGCGGACTCCTTTATTTCTAGCCACTCAGCACTGTACATGTTTAGTCCCACATTGTTTGTTTGTACTCTCTCATATCTCCTCCATTATATAAAAGGGAGGTCATACCTTTGTAAATGATATCTTTTTTGGATAATAAAATTTCAATTATTCAAAATTCTATCCATTTGTTCTTGCCAGTTCGCTACTTTTTACAGGGAGCAGTATTAATGCAACATGGGCATGTGATTGTTTATGCTTCGAGGCAAATAAAGAAGCATGAAGCCAATTACCCAGTTCATGATTTGGAATTGGGGGCAGTGGTGTTTGCCTTGAAGGTTTGGAGGCACTATCTATATAGCATCCACTGCGATATCTTTTCAGATCATAAGAATCTAAAGTATGTTCATACTCAAAAGGAATTGAATATGAGACTGCAGCGGTGGTTGGAATTTTTGTGTGATTATGAGTTTACATTGAATTATCACCCCGAAAAAGCAAACTCCATAGATGATGCTTTAAGCAAAAAGGTACCAGAATCGAGCCCTGAGTCTTGACTAGTATGAAATTGGCTCATATGCTTGAGAAAATGGAGATCATATCGGTATGCAAAGGTCATTCTAACGGGTATACAGAGTACCTAACCACAATGAGAATAGTTGTGATATTCGAGATCAAATCTACGTAGAGCAAGCAAAGGATGCTGCTCTGGCCCCTATTATTAAGTTAATTGAATATGGAACTACTGAAGAATATGCACTAAAGGACGGCCTCGTCCATTTTCATGGCCGGCTTTCATTCCCAAGGGCAGTGAAATCCGGGAAGATATATTGAGGGAGGTGCATTACTCCAAGTATTCAGTACATCCCGGGATTTCCAAGATGTATAGTGACTTGCGGAAGACAATGTTCTGGCCCGGAATGAAAAAGGCTGTCAAGTATTATGTTACGCACTGTGAGGATTGTTAGAAGGTGAAGGTGGAGTGCAAGTGCCCCAGAGGATTATTATAGTCATTGCCCATTCCAGAGTGGAAGTTCAAGGATATCTCCATGGACTTCGTTCATGGGTTGCCTCGCTCGCGCTTTGGGAACGATTCAGTTTGGTTGATTGTAGATCGTCTGATGAAGGTCGCCAGATTTATCCCTATGAAGAAGGAGTCACATGTGAATGTCTTAGTGCGTCTCTTTGTGGAGCAATTTGTACGGTACCGTGGTGTGCCTAAGACGATAGTCTCCGATGGTAATGACCATTTTACCTCCAAGGAGTTGAAGGTAGAACATGCATATCTGAGCTCTCGCCTTACCTTCAACACTGCTTTTCATCCTCAGACGGATGGTTAGTCTGAATGTACCATCAAGGCAATGGAGGATCTTTTGAGACTGTGTGTATTGGATAGAGGGGAACCGTGGGAAAGGATCCTACCACTGGTAGAATTTTCGTACAACAATAGCCATCAAGATATCATCGGGATGGAACCCCACGAAGCACTTTATGGGAGAAGGTGTAGAACTCCAATGTCATGGGTGCAGGATGAAGATCCAAAAGTTTTGGGGATAGAGTACATTGATGACATTGATGCACTTGTTAGGTTGATACGAGACCTCATGCTTGAAGATCAAAGTCGGCAGGCAAAATACAATAATAAGAAACATCGAATGATGGAATTTCAAGTGGGTGACAAGGTATTCTTGAAGATCATGCCCATGCATGGAGTGTCGTGAGTGCGTGGTATGAAGAAACTAAGCCCGAGGTATGTGGGACCCTATGCTATATTGGAAAGGATTGGCCTTGTGGCCTATCGGCTGGAGCTACCACCGAAACTACAAAATTTGCACGACGTCTTCAATGTGTCATTGCTCTGGAAGGCACTACTATGGTCTGTGTAACACCTGGACTGTAATGTCCGTATAATATGGATCCGGCCGGGGCCCCACAACATACATACGCCATAGCTTTAGGGTTAAAAGATGATATTAACTACCCAATCTCAAAACACAGAATATAACAACAGCGGAAACTGAAAACATGGACAGAAGTTATCTACATAGATAAGAGTATCAAAACGGCCTTAAGGCCTTACAACAATAGAGAGTCCAGAGCTCAAATGATAAAATCAAGCACCAACGTGCATAAGCACTAATAGACTACCTCAGTATGCAAGCCGGAAACCTAGAGCATCAAACATACAATGCCACAATTGAAAAAGAGCTAGTATAACACTTGGAACACTTCATGAGGCTTAGGCCTTTTTGGCCGGCGAGCTAGCTCCTGCTTGAGATCCTTGCCTTGTAAAAATTTGATGGTAACGTGGGTCAGCAAAGACTGACCTCAACTGTGTAACCAACACATCTCCTCTCGGTCGCCCCTAACGGACCCCGGGGTACCCCTTCAACCTGCCATTTTGAACTTCGTATGCCATATAAATAAATATGTAATGCTCTAAAAACACGACCAGTGGTCGTGCATTTTCCCTAGGCAGAACTCGGGAAAAAGGGATATAGAGCACACGATCAGTGGCACACGACCAGTGGTTGTGCGCACTGGATCCCATGATCGTGCGCATTGGATCCTGTGCCTTGCTTATCGACCTACCGCCAGCGGTCTCTCTTCTGCCGGGCGTTAGCTTCCAGCGACTCCATGCCTGAAAACTGGGGTGTTACAACTCCTCCTCCCTTACAAGAATTTCGTCCCCAAAATTAATCCTCAAATCAGAAGATAGTAAGAAAATGATTGTAGCAAATAAAACAACCATTTCTAATCAGGCAAACAGTCGAAAACATTACTACAACGTCTCAAAACACAGTTGCTACAAACTGATTACTGTTTCAAATCAGCACTACACAAATAACTCGGAATAGTCCTCGTGCATTGCTTGCTCATGCTGCGAAGAGAACTCGTCGCACCCGCAGTTATCCCAACCACTTCACGAGCTTAACTTCTTTGTTCCATAATTGCCGAACTTCTGCATCCTCTATACTAACTGGAGGAACTCGCGTCCTCAAGTTCTCTTCTATCGGCACCGATGCAGATTCGATCACCATACTAGCCTCCACTAAGGCTTTCCTCAAGATGGAGACATAAAAAACATCGTGTAATCCACTCAGCTCTGTGGACAACGCCAACCGGTATGCTGCTTCTCCCACCCGTTCTATAACCTTGAAAGGTCCCAAAAACCTTGGACTCAACTTCTTTAGTCGGCAAATTCGTGAAATGCCTTTGAACGACTTGATCTTTAGATAGACCCAGTCACCTACTATGAACTCCACCTTCCTGTGGCGAGCATTAAAATATTTTGCTTGCCGATCTTGAGCAACCTTCATGCGCTCTTGAATGGTTTGCACCAGCTCGCATGCTTCAGCTACCACTTCCTTTCCCAAAAGTTTGGTGTCTCGCGCCTCTATCCAAGACATTGGTGTTCGACACAACCTCCCATACAAAGCTTCGTACGATGTCATCTTTATACTTGCTTTGTAACTGTTGTTATAAGCGAACTCTACCATGAAGAGGTGATCTTCCCACTTCTTACCAAAGTCGAGAGTACACATCCTCAGCATTTCCTCCATAGTACGGTTCGTTCTTACGATTTGCCCATCAGTTTGAGGATGGAAAGCCGTACTGAACTTGAGCTTCGTGCCCAGACTCTTCTGAACCAACTTCCAGTCCTTGGACGTGAAACGTCCATCGCGATCACTAACTATACTCTTAGGACTTCCATGTAGTCGCACAATATTGCGAACATTCAACTCTACCAGCTTCTCCACGATGTCCTCTTTCCAATTTGGGATGAAGTGAGCCACTTTGGTCAAGCAATTCACAATCACCCAAATCACGTCGTTACCCTACTGCGACCTAGGTAACCCATGTACAAAGTTCATGGAGATGTCATCAAATTTCCACTCGGGAATAGGAAGGGGCTACAGGAACCCACTGTAACAACCCCATCCGTTCATATGGTATATTCTAGAAGGTCCGGCCGGGGCCCCACAGGATATATCACAAAACAGTCGGTGAAGGTACAGGATGATACCAGAGTCGCGCATCGCACCTATCACAAATCATTCTAGCGGAAGCCTAGACTACAACTGAAACTCCTCAAGAATGTCCAAACATAAAACTCCACATTTTATAAAGTATAGGAATGTCTTACAACAAGTCAAAAGAGTTGGCCTTATGGCCTTACATGGCTATCAAACAGTGGCCTAAACAACTTGGCGCGCAGGCCGGCCACAATAAAAGAAACCACACAGCATAAGCTATAGCCTTCGAGGGCTAACAACAGTAGCAGCAACACCAGCAGGAACATCAACCTTTATGCGTCCCACTCGGTTCTCCAGCACCTGTACAAGGACAACCCACCCAACGGTGGCAAACAAAAGCAACGGTCAGCGTTCAGCTGACCAAATTATAACGACCCTACCCCTTCTCTCGGGGCAGCGGTATTTTTCCCTGCAGGCATATAAGATCACAAGTATGGAAAGATATATCATCAAAATGTGCTTTCACGCACACAAGCCATCACAACCGTTCGCCACCCGGCCCAACGGTCCATGCACTCAGGGCACATTCTTGGTGTTCTGGCAAAGCTCTTGCCCACCACCGTATCAGGGTCACAACCCAACGGTAAATCTCTTGAGCATTTACTCCATGGCGTGCAGCCGGAGTTAGTCTTCCTACACCGGGATGGCCCGTAGCCCCCCATTGTGTCATGGCGCGCAGGCCGAAGACTCTTGCTATGCGCTCCAACAGACCGCACTTTTTGGTCTCACGTCGGATGGACATAGCGCAGGTCGGATCCTCCACCCCCCGTTGCTCAAATCGCCTTGCCTTCTCCGAGTACAGCGTACTCATGGCTATATCAAAGGCGCGGGTCAGTCTCACCAATCCTGTTCTTGGCATTCAAGCCTGGGTATTTCTCTATACCCATTTCTCTCACAGCAACAGCGGGTCTTTCCTGGGCACACCAGTACTTCCTGTGACTCGCTCCACAGGTGGACACCGCACAAGCACAAATGTCAGGGGTCTTTCCTAGCTATCATGTCAGTACTTCCTGTTACTCTCTTCACAAGTGGACACCCTACGACATCAAGCATTACAAAAGGGCCTTTCCTGGTCACACCAGTACTTCCTATGCCTCATTCACAGGTTGGACCCAAAACATCACATGGCTATTTTTCCTGGACTACCACTCCAGTACTTCCTGCTACTCCTTTTCGCAGGTATAACCCGTAGACTCCTTACACTACACGTTATCACGGAGTCTTCTCCGGTTCGTATGCAACATCACCAATCCAGACCAACTTGTCCAGATGGGCTTCACACAGCATGCCTATTCCGTACTCCATTTCCGGATCTATATGCTAACAAAGGGGATTTCAAGCATCCACCCAAAGATTCCCAAAATCAACCACCTCTTGGTAGGGGAAATCACACGATATGCCAAAAGGAAGCCTTCACATGGCTAGGAAGAAAAGTCGTTACCCTTGACGACCGCTTCGGTGCCATGGACTCAAAGCTAGCTTGCAAGACTCGCAAGATCGTTTCCTCCGCAACGCCGGCTTCGGAACTCTTGTCGGTAAACTGCAGCACCACCACCAGCAGCCCCATTTCCCTCTTCCTCCTCCTTTCTCTCTCTCTTTCTCTTTTAACTTGAAGAAAGATCAAAGCCAAGGAAATGAGAATAACTTCTCAGATTTCGGCCTTTAGGAGAAGGAGGAAAGAAGCTTCAGCCCTTGGATCCAGGCTGAAGGAATGGACGGCCACGATTCTGCCAAAAACACTGATTTTGACCCGACACGGCCTCTGACACGGCCGTGTGCCAGGCCGTGTGCCTCAAGCGGTGGTCAACCGACTTATCCAAACCAGTGACACGCCCATGGGACACGCCCGTGTCATGGGCCGTGTCACCAACATGCCTTCAGACACGCCCGTGTCTGTGGCCGTATGCCTGGGTGAAAAAAATCCCAAAACATCCCTGAAAGTGCAACTAGATCTGATATACTCTAAAGTGGGGGGTGAATAGAGTATATGGTGCTTTAAAACTTTTACAAACTTTTACAACTATTATTGTAATATGTGTGAGCAGGGAAGCAATAAAGAATCTAATCACAGCACTAAGCTAAGCAAAAACTAAGCACAGAGAAATCAAGGCCAGAAACAAAATGAAAGCAAGCAAAACCAGAAGACACAAGGGAATATAGTGGTTCCCCAAACTTGGGTACATCCACTCTTCTACCACCCTAGGTAGGAATCCACTGCAGGATGAGTTGATCAGGTGTCATGGGCACCAATGAGCTTTTGATAAGGTGCTCAAAAAGCAAAGCAGATTTTTTGATCAGGTGTCTTGCCACCAATGAGCTTTTGACAAGGTGCTCAAAAACCAGGTTCAAACTTTTGAAGGGAGTTTGAAAAACCCTTTACAGAGTGGGGGTGAGAGAGTGATGGAAGTCTTCTCTTTCTCAAACAACTGAGAAGACTATGTGGATTGATGTCAAAGCTCCCCCTGAATCCTTGAAATCTTCAGGAAGAAAAGCTTTGCTGAGGGTGATAGGCCTTCAAAGGTTGAACTCCAGCAGAAGATGATTTCAGCAATAGCTGAAATGTTGAATGTCTGGAGTCTTGGAAATATGTTGGCCTTGAACACTTTGAAAACTACAGAGATCTGAAGATTTTTAGAAAGCTTGATCTCCTTGGATGAGTGTTCTTAAGAATTCTTTGTGACAGAAGATTTTTGAATATTTTTCTGTAATCAGTATTCTCTCTCTGTATTGTGTGTTCTATTTTGTTGTGTATGAGAGATTCAAAAAGTTCTATCTTTTATTCTCTGGTACAGAATAGAATATCATTCTCTGTCAAGGATAGTCGTTGGTCTGCATTGATTCCATCCTTAATTGCATAATCTCTTCTGCAGGAAAGTCCACAGAAACATCCTTGAAAAATCCCTTGAAACTTGGTCCAGAATTAAATGAAAACGGCTAGCAAATCTCTGAATTAATTGCAGAATAACTCCTAACTGATTTGAATTTGAATTCTGGAAGTTATCTGAAATCGTCGAACAGAGCTCTACTATCGTCGAGCTGAGCTCAGTGATCTGAAAACACACAGCAGCAAAATAATCGTCGATCTGAGCTCAAAGATCGTCGAACTGAGCTCAGAAATAAAGATCCAAAAAAGAGTCAAAATCGTCGATCTGAGCTCACCGATCGTCGAATGGAGTTCGAAGATATTATGAAGTTGAGCTCAGCGATCGTCGAATGGAGTTCGACGATATTATGAAGTTGAGCTCAGCGATCGTCAAATGGAGTTCGACGATCTGTCGAAGTTGAGCTAAACGATCGTCGACCGGAGTTCGACGAATCGTCGTGCTGAGCTCGACGATATGACTTAGTCTCCAGACTGAGAATCCTGGTCTTCAGGGCAGCTTCCAAACCTAGACTTCTAACCCTTAGACCCAATTCTAATTGACCTATTAAGCTATACAGAAGGTCAAGAAAAGGTTCCTAGAGACATAGTGATCCTGACCCAAATTAGTAATAGGGTGTTCCAACAATCTCCCCTTATTTGAGTTAGGATTACTATTTACAGACTTTGGAAAAATTGAATAACAACATACAATCAGAAGAACATAAAAACAACAACTAGACATTACAGAAACATCACAGAGATATATATATCATCCAGATAATCAGAAATTCACAGAAACTGTCACCTTACAATGTCATTTTTTCTCTTTGCCTTTAACCATTTTAATTTCTCTGTTTGGATTGAGGGCTTCTTTGTTGGACCTGGTGTCATCTGCTGCACCCAAATATGTTTGCTTTGTAGGCCTGGGAACCACAGCTGCAGGATGTAATTCCATGTATCTGTCAGCATCAAAGAATTTACTGGAAGCATATCTGTCTAGTTCTTTTTGTCTCTGTTCAGACATAGTTGAAATATTGGAAGAATCTAATCCTTGTTCTTTGGCCTTCTTAATCTGGTCCAGTGCAGCCAATTCCTTCATTCTGGCAGTCCAAGCAGCTGGATTATTTTCAGGGTCCTCAAAAGGTACAGGTGGCTCATACCTGTTGGAAGGATTGTCTTGAGGAGGCCTGGCAGACACAGTCTCTTTTAGCTTATAAGGGAAAGGACCTGATGATGTATCAGATGAAATATGTCCTCCCCTAGAATATGGGTGCTGCCTGGAGTACCCTTTGGAATATACTTGCATATCTCTCTGATTGCCCCTATATCCTCCTCTCCTAGAATATGAACCCCTGGATTGGCTTTCCCTTTGATAGGATCTGGCATGAGGTTGATAGGGAGCCTGGCTTCTGGCTGGGGGTTGACTTGCAGAGCTTCCACCTGCACCTGCATCAGGAGGAGGTGGTGGAGGAGGATGAGGGTGCTGGAATTGGGATGAGCCCTTCTCATATTTTCTCTTTTTCTTCATGGCTTTCAGCTGGTTCCTGGAATACTGCATCCAGTGTTCAGAGATTAGGCAATTATGAAGGATATAATAAGGAATATCATTATTATCCTTAACTTTAGCAGGAGGAACCCTTTTCATTGCTTTGCTCCTTGCCTTCCCTTATCTGGCAATGGTAGCAGATGAGTCATCAGAGTCTGTTTTGAATTCATCAGATTCAGAACTCTGATCATCATATAAAGCATCTATTTTCTTCATCAAATCTTTCTTTAGCTGAACAGAGGCAGATGAGGCAGAAGCTGAAACAGCAGCAGGAGTAGGGGCAGCAGCAGATAGAGGAGGTGAAGCAGAAACAACAGCAGCAGCAGGAGAGGTGACAGCAGCAGTAACAGTCTCACTTACAGCAGAAACAAGCAGATTCACTCTCAACAACAGAAACTGGAGAGTTGATAGAAGCAACAACTTTACTGACAATAGCAGAAACATCATCAAAAACTGCAGCAGGCTCAATTTCAGTTGCCTCTGTTATAAGAAGGTCCTTGGAGATTGGTGCATCAGAAACCGTTGGAACTTCAGCATCAGTATGAATATTTTCAGCAATAGCAGCATCAACAATCTCAGAAGCAAAATCAGTCCTTTCTATAGAAGCAGCAGCAATGACTGAATGTACAAAAGAAGTGAGGATGCTAGGGTCACAGCAAGACAATGACACAAGTGCCTTGGATAAGTCTTCTGGGGGCTGGACAGCATGGACCTCTGGCAGATAGCTAAAGTAGGCAGAATCAAAAGTAGAAAGCAAAGACCTGAGGTCTATTGCAAGAACTGCAGTAGGAGGCACAGCAGCAGCAGCAAGAGGAGGAGCAGCAGTCTCAGAAACAGCAGCAGCAACAGCATGAAGGCTTTCTTCATATGACATCTCCCCTGCCTAGATGCAGATACATCTGGATCAAGGCACACTACTGTAGGTGCTGCCTGAGGAAAGAGGGAGGAGAGCCTGGCAGAGAGAGCTGCCACTGACAGGTGTAGAGGAGCCAAGGAGGCCTCCAATAGTAGAGTTAGCCTGGGGGCAAGTAACTCATACAACCTGTCAGCTAGGGCTGAGAGGTCTACTTGCTCAACAGCTGGAGCAGAGGTAGATGGAATAGGAGTAGCTGAAGATTCTGGAAGTGGAGGGCTGGACAATGTTGGTATGGATGGCTGAGGTGTTGGTAGGGTGGATATGGAGGACAGGGGAATGGAGATGGATGGGGTGAATGTTGGTTGATCAATGATGTGGTGTAGGAGGTCTTGGAATAAAGTGGAGGAGGTAGGTAAGTCAGGAGGAGAGGATGGGGAATCATCCATATAGGAATCATCCAGAAGGGTGAAGGATGGAATGGATGGTGAAGAGGTGACATCTGGTGGAGGGTAGGAGAACAGCGGGTGGAATTGGTCCTCTGGTGGAGGTAGAATGGGGTCTGGAGATGGAGTTGATGTTGGAGATGGGCTGGATATGGTGATGGTGGATGGAGCTGGAATGGTGGATGGTAAGGGCAAGGATGGAATTGGAGGAGGAGGAGGAGAGGCAGCAACAGCAGCAGCCAGGTCATCTGCAGGAGCAGAGACCTTTGGGAGAGTGACTCTTTGAGTCCTTGTGCCTGAAGGAGCACTGGAGGAGGGCCTGCTAGGCTTGCTTATTTGCTTGTCCCACTTTCCAAAGAGGGCACAAGTTAGTCTCTTGGAGGCATTGATGTGAACTCCAGAGGAGACCAGCAAGGCAGGGCACCTGGTCTGCAGAAAAACTCCAATAATCCTTCCAAAATTAACAAAACTCTTGTTTATTTTCTTCTTAATTAGGTCAAAGAAGACCTCTCCCCAGTTCAAATTTTTATTATCCACCAGAGCTCCCATGAGACAGAGCTGATGTCTGGATATAGTATCATGGGCAGAGTGCTTTGCCAGCAGCACTTTCCCTACCACATCTGCCAGGAAGCTGTATTCAACACACAGATTCCTCTTGAATAGCTTGCTAGGGTTTCCCTCTGGATGACCCATCCTGGCAAGCAGGTCAGAAAAATCTTCTCCAGATAACTCAGCAATATCTTCTCCATTTCTCAATCCAAAAACTTCTGTTAAAATTGTGGGGGTCAAGGGTACCTGATTTCCAGCAATAGACCCAACTATTGTGTTGTTATCTTGATTATGAGTAGTATAGACCCACTCCTTAATCTCATCTGAAGCCAGCTTGATCCTGGTGGTCATGAGGGCAGTTAGATTCTGATCCTTGAACAAACCCAGTATGTCTTGGAAAATCTGGTTAGTGGTGCTGAAAGATTCTATATCAATATCAAACCCGGCATCAAACTTCATTGCAGCTAGGACAGCAACTGACACAGCCATTGTACCTGCAAAAACTCAACAAACAAAACGACCAAGTGTAGAACTGTTTGGAGGGAAAGAAAATTCTTGTAGAGAAATTGAAAGCGCAAAAGAGAACGACGGCGAAAAAAGAGTTTTATATTAGGGTTCGACGCAGAATTGGAAAGATCGTTGAACTCAGTTCGACGATCGAGGCTTCTAAAGGAATCTGAAGAGTTTTCAACATCGTCGATCTCCGTTCGACGATATTGGAGAGCGTCGAGCTCCGTTCGACGATCGTTCAGAGAACATAATCGTCGAGCGCCGTTCGACGATCGTTGACCGAAAGAGATAGTTCATACTATCTGAGAGGCGCTGAACTCAGTTCGACGATTTTGGAAATCGTCGATCTCCGTTCGACGATCTTGGGGTAAATCGTCGAGCGCAGTTCAGAGATCAGAAAAATTCTAGACACTAAGAAAAATCAGAATGTTTGCCTAGTATTGGTCAATTTTTAAGCTTTCAAAATCTTGGATATTATTTAAGACTTCCTCCATCTAACATTCCTAACTGATTTAGGAAGAAGGTGTGTTTCTTTTCATCCAAAGGCTTGGTGAAAATATCTCCCTTTGTAAATCAGTTGGGATATATTGTAATTCAATTTTATTCTTTTCAACATTATCCCTTAAGAAATGATGCCTAATCTCTATGTGTTTTGTCCTACTATGGAGGACTGGATTTTGAGCTATGGAAATAGCACTTGTGTTATCACAAAAGATTTTAGACTTCTCTAAGTTGTAACCATAGTCTAGGAGTTGATTTTGGATCCACAAGATTTGTGAACAACAACTGCCTGCAGCCATATATTCAGCTTCAGCAGTTGAAGTTGACACAGATGTTTGTTTCTTACAAAACCAAGAGACAAGTCTGTCACCAAGGAACTGACAAGTTCCACTGGTGCTTTTCCTGTCAATTCTGCATCCAGCATAATCAGCATCAGAGAATCCAGTTAACTCAAATGCTGAATCTTTTGGATACCAGAGACCTAGATTTGGACAACTTTTAACATACCTGAGAATCCTCTTTACTAAAGTTAGGTGTGACTCTCTAGGGCTTACTTGGAACCTAGCACATATACATGTAGCAAACATTATATCTGGTCTACTAACTGTAAGATACAGTAAAGAGCCAATCATTGCTCTATATGTTGTCTGATCAACAGGTTTCCCATGTTCATCAGCATCCAATACAGCATTGGTAGGCATGGGTGTTTTCATACAAGATGCCTCAGACATACCAAATTTCTTAACCAATTCATTTGCATATTTGGTTTGAGAAATAAAGATGCCTTCAGCATGTTGCTTGACTTGCAATCCTAGGAAGAAGGATAGCTCACCCATACTACTCATCTCAAATTTAGAATGCATTAGGTTAGAAAACCTTCTGCACAATTTGGAGTCAGTAGAACCAAAAATGATATCGTCTACATGAATTTGTACTAGTAGGGTATGGGACTTATGGGTTCTAATGAAAAGAGTTTGGTCTACTCTACCCCTTATAAAACCATTTTCCAAGAGAAAGCATGCTAGGGTCTCATACCATGCTCTAGGAGCTTGCTTGAGACCATATAATGCTTTGTTCAGTCTAAAAACATAATCAGGAAAAGTTGGAGAGATAAAACCTGGAGGTTGTTTGACATAAACTTCCTCTTTGATGTCTCCATTTAAGAAAGCACTTTTGACATCCATCTGATATACTTTGAAGCCTTTGTGAGCTGCATAAGCTAGAAATATTCTGATGGCTTCCAATCTTGCAACAGGTGCAAAGGTCTGGTCGTAGTCAATTCCTTCTTCTTGAGAGTATCCCTGAGCAACTAGCCTTGCCTTGTTCCTTATAATTACTCCTTGATCATCCAATTTGTTTCTGAATACCCATTTTGTTCCAACAATGGAATGATCCTTAGGCTTTGGCACTAGTTCCCATACTTTGTTCCTCTCAAATTGATGCAACTCCTCTTGCATTGCAATGATCCAGTGTGGATCTTGCTCTGCATCTTGAATGGACTGAGGTTCAATTTGAGATAGGAAGCAAGTGTGCAACAGGTTTTGGTTGACCTGATTTCTGGTTTGCACACCAGCTGAGATTTCTCCAATTATTTGGGTAATTGGATGGTCTCTTGATGTTACTAAATCAACAGGGGGTGTTGATTGTTCACCAACCTGTGTTGTTGTTTCCTCTTGTGGTACAACAACTGGCTCTTCAGGTTGTTCTCAATTATGTTGAGCATTCCCTTCATCTTCACTGCTTTCATCCTCTTGAGTAACCTGTAACTTGTTCATATCTTCAACTAGAGAATGTTCCTGCAAAGGTTCTATGGTAGAAGAATACTTCTCCTTGAAAGACATGTTAGTTTCATCAAATGAAATGTGAACAGATTCCTCAATTTTCAAAGATGATTTATTATAGACCCTATAGGCCTTGCTGATCATGGAGTATCCCAGAAACACTCCTTCATCAGCTTTGGCTTGAAATTTTGCTAAGATATTTCTTGTCATTATTATGAATGTAGCAAATACAACCAAAAACTCTAAAATAGTCAACTTTAGGTTTCTTCCCTTTGAGTAATTCATAGGGAGTCTTTCCCTTTAGTTTATGTATCAGACTTCTGTTCAGCACATAGTTGGAGGTGTTCACTGCCTCTGCCCAAAAGGATAGAGGTAGATGAGCATCTGACAACAATGTAGTGGCAGATTCAATAAGGGTTCTATTTTTCCTTTCAGCTACCCCATTTTGTTGAGGAGTTCTAGGAGCTGAGAAAGTATGTCTGATCCCTTCACTCTGACAGAACTCTTGCATAAGAAGAGAATCAAACTCTGTCCCATGATCACTTCTGATCAGGGCAATGTGAGTATTGAACTCAATCTGTATACATTTGAGAAACTCTGTCAGACACTTAAAGTTATCAGACTTCTTCCTTAGAAAGAACACCCAAGTGAATCTAGAGAAGTCATCTACAACTACTAAAGTGTAGGATTTCCCTCCTAGGCTTTGTACTGTGATGGGTCCAAATAGATCCATGTGTAACAGATACAATATCCTAGGTGAATCACTCTTATTAAGTGACTTAAAACTGTTTTTAGTTTGCTTGCCTAATTGACAAGCCCTGCAGAGTCCTTCCTTCTTGTAGGGGCCAGAAGGTAGTCCTCTAACAAGGTTGTCCTTGGATAGCCTAGCAATAGTTCTAAGGTTTAGGTGTCCTAATCTCTTATGCCATAAAACATTTGGTCTACAGACTGAATTAAACAAGCAGATATCTACATCAGTTGAAAGAAAATCTACTAGATAGATGTTACCTTTCCTTTTACCTGTCAACACTGTTGTGTTGTCCTCTGACTTGATTTTGCATAAGGCTTTGCTGAAGGTCACCTGGTAGCCTTCATCACACAGCTGACTGATGCTAATTAGGTTGTGCTTCAGTCCTTCCACATAAGCTACCTTCTTGAAAGTTACTGATCCAATCTGGACTGCACCATATCCTTTAGTCTGTCCAAAATTTGAATCACCAAAGATAACTTTGGGTCCAAGCTTGGCTCTGAAGGATGTGAGGTTGTCCTTGTTCCCTGTCATGTGCTTAGAGCACCCACTATCCAAATACCATTGCTGGTTAGATGTTGGATAGGTCTTCACCTGCACATAAGACAATTCATTTGTTTTTGACCCAGTTTACCTTGGGCCTAGGTTGATAACCTCTAAATTCTGAAATGAAAGACATCCCTGGTTGACTCTTATATCCTTCAGGATGATATCTCCTTGGAGGTATAATCCATTCAGTATAAGGGTTAAAGGTTTGGGATGAAGAACCCTTAGGATTCAATTTTGATTTGCCTTTGAAAAAGTTTCCAGAGCTCTGACCTCTGTTCGACGATCTTGGAGCTGCGTTCGACGATCTTGGGTCAGATCGTCGAGCTCCGTTCGACGGTCGACTATGGCTGAGGTCAGGTATATGAGATCGTCGACCTGCGTTCGACGACTTTGGCTGAGATCGTCGATCAGCGTTCGACGATTTTTCCTGAGATCGTCGAGCTGCGTTCGGCGATCGTCGATCTACGTTCGACGATTTCTGCTGGGACTTGGTTTTCTGAGGCAGATCAGAATTTTTCCTAGCAACCTCTACAACTCCCTTTCCTTTGTCAGAAATGAACTTGATGGGAGTTGTTAGGACTATAGGTTGGCTGGATGAAGCACCCAAGCCCAGTGTACTGTTAAATCTAGAGTTCACTGTGCTTGTGATGTCCATCAGCTTGATGCTTCTCCCATTAAGGGATTCTTCAAGCTTCTTGGCCTCAGAGAGCTCACTTTTTAGTGAAGCTATCTGTTCCCTACAGTTCTCCAACTCTTGAGAGAGTTTGAGGTTTTCTGACTTTAAGGTATTGTGTTCAGATAATTGATTTCTGAGAGAGATAATCTCTTTCTCAGACTTTAGAAGGTCTAAACACAGTGCTTTAAATTCAGTTTTAAAATCTTCTGAACTAAAATCAAAAGAACTAATTACCTGATCTTCTTCAGGTTGAGTCTCTGAGTCTGACTCTGAATCCTCTTCCTCTGAATTGTGCTGAGAGGCATTGATTGCCATCATGCAGAACCCTTTTCTTCTGCATCATCCTCATCATCACTGGAGCTGGAAGAGGCTTCTGACTCCTCTTCTGTCTCACTCCAGGATTCAGCAACAAACCCTTTTCTTGTATGCTTATTTCTGCTTGAAGAAGGTTTGCTATTGCCATTCCTTTTGGAGTCTTTCTCCTTCCTTCTTTCTTTCCTGTCCCTTCTGTCCTTGTTCTTGTTCTCTGGACAGTCAGGAACTATGTACCCTGGTTTCCTGCAACCAAAGCAAATAATGTCTTTATTATTACCAATGAACTTGTCATACCTTGGCTTATCCTGCTCCTTGTATGATCTTCTTCTAAAGTCCTTTCTGGCCATCTTGTAGAATCTTTTGGCCAGCAAGCTGAGTAGTTCATCATTGTCTGTGGCTTTATCTTCAGGCAGATCCTCAGTTGCCTTGAATGCTATGGTCTTCTCTTTTCTTGTGGCTGGTGAAGCAGCCTTCTGTTCTTCCTCTCTATTCTTGATAAGTGGCTCATAAGATTTGAGCTTACCCAACAAAGCTTCAGTGGTGATCTCATTCAGACTTCTGGCACCCTTAATTGGCCAGATTCTTGAATCCCAAGTGCTGGGGAAGCACATTAGGATCTTGTCATTAAGTTCTGTTAGAGAGATCTCCTTGTCCAATGTCCTTAGTTCACTGACAATTAGACTTAGTCTGTTGTACATATCTCCCACTGACTCAGTCTCTCCCTTCTTGAAGTTCTCATATTGAGAGATGAGATGGGATCTTTTGTCTTTTCTCTCATCAGCTGAGCCTGAGACTATTTCTGAGAGTTTGTCCCAAATTTCCTTGGCTGAATTACATTCAGCTACCTTTTGAAATATGTCATCTGACATTGTTATGGCTAGGATGTTCATAGCCTTGGCATCAGCTACTTTCCATTTTTTGATATCAGCATCTGTTCCTGATGGAGGTGGAACAACATTTGTACTGGAATTCTTTGGGGGTCTTGGACATACTGTCAAAACAGAATTAAAAATATCTTCGTCAATAGAATTCATGTAGAGTCTAATCCTTGCCTTCCAAAGTGCAAACTTGGAAAGATTGCACACTGGAGGTCTGGTGCTAGCATAATCTTTGTTTTGGGCCATGATTTGTGCAAACAAAATCTAATAATACACTACAAAAGAAGAGCAGATCTAGTTTGGGATCTTTGGGTTCAGGTGTTAGCCTGTACAACCAATCAGGTATGGTATGTTTAATCAACCTCGCTCTGATACCAATTGAAAGTACAATTAGATCTGATATACTCTAAAGGGGGGGTGAATAGAGTATATGGTGCATAATCTCTTCTGCAGGAAAGTCCACAGAAACATTCCTTGAAAAATCCCTTGAAACTTGGTCCAGAATTAAATGAAAACGGCTAGCAAATCTCTGAATTAATTGCAGAATAACTCCTAACTGATTTGAATTTGAATTCTGGAAGTTATCTGAAATCATCGAACAGAGCTCTACTATCGTCGAGCTGAGCTCAGTGATCTGAAAACACACAGCAGCAAAATAATCGTCGATCTGAGCTCAAAGATCGTCGAACTGAGCTCAGAAATAAAGATCCAAAGCAGAGTCAAAATCGTCGATCTGAGCTCACCGATCGTCGAATGGAGTTCGAAGATATTATGAAGTTGAGCTCAGCGATCGTCGAATGGAGTTCGACGATATTATGAAGTTGAGCTCAGCGATCGTCGAATGGAGTTCGACGATCTGTCGAAGTTGAGCTAGACGATCGTCGACCGGAGTTCGACGAATCGTCGTGCTGAGCTCGACGATATGACTTAGTCTCCAGACTGAGAATCCTGGTCTTCAGGGCAGCTTCCAAACCTAGACTTCTAACCCTTAGACCCAATTCTAATTGACCTATTAAGCTATACAGAAGGTCAAGAAAAGGTTCCTAGAGACATAGTGATCCTGACTCAAATTAGTAATAGGGTGTTCCAACAATCTCCCCTTATTTGAGTTAGGATTACTATTTACAGACTTTGGAAAAATTGAATAACAACATACAATCAGAAGAACATAAAAACAACAACTAGACATTGCAGAAACATCACAGAGATATATATATCATCCAGATAATCAGAAATTCACAGAAACTGTCACCTTACAATGTCATTTCTTCTCTTTGCCTTTAACCATTTTAATTTCTCTGTTTGGATTGAGGGCTTCTTTGTTTGACCTGGTGTCATCTGCTGCACCCAAATATGTTTGCTTTGTAGGCCTGGGAACCACAGCTGCAGGATGTAATTCCATGTATCTGTCAGCATCAAAGAATTTACTGGAAGCATATCTGTCTAGTTCTTTTTGTCTCTGTTCAGACATAGTTGAAATATTGGAAGAATCTAATCCTTGTTCTTTGGCCTTCTTAATCTGGTCCAGTGCAGCCAATTCCTTCATTCTGGCAGTCCAAGCAGCTGGATTGTTTTCAGGGTCCTCAAAAGGTACAGGTGGCTCATACCTGTTGGAAGGATTGTCTTGAGGAGGCCTGGCAGACACAGTCTCTTTTAGCTTATAAGGGAAAGGACCTGATGATGTATCAGATGAAATATGTCCTCCCCTAGAATATGGGTGCTGCCTGGAGTACCCTTTGGAATATACTTGCATATCTCTCTGATTGCCCCTATATCCTCCTCTCCTAGAATATGAACCCCTGGATTGGCTTTCCCTTTGATAGGATCTGGCATGAGGTTGATAGGGAGCCTGGCTTCTGGCTGGGGGTTGACTTGCAGAGCTTCCACCTGCACCTGCATCAGGAGGAGGTGGTGGAGGAGGATGAGGGTGCTGGAATTGGGATGAGCCCTTCTCATATTTTCTCTTTTTCTTCATGGCTTTCAGCTGGTTCCTGGAATACTGCATCCAGTGTTCAGAGATTAGGCAATTATGAAGGATATAATAAGGAATATCATTATTATCCTTAACTTTAGCAGGAGGAACCCTTTTCATTGCCTTGCTCCTTGCCTTCCCTTTTCTGGCAATGGTAGCAGATGAGTCATTAGAGTCTGTTTTGAATTCATCAGATTCAGAACTCTGATCATCATATAAAGCATCTATTTTCTTCATCAAATCTTTCTTTAGCTGAACAGAGGCAGATGAGGCAGAAGCTGAAACAGCAGCAGGAGTAGGGGCAGCAGCAGATAGAGGAGGTGAAGCAGAAACAACAGCAGCAGCAGGAGAGGTGACAGCAGCAGTAACAGTCTCACTTACAGCAGAAACAGCAGATTCACTCTCAACAACAGAAACTGGAGAGTTGATAGCAGCAACAACTTTACTGACAATAGCAGAAACATCATCAAAAACTGCAGCAGGCTCAATTTCAGTTGCCTCTGTCATAAGAAGGTCCTTGGAGATTGGTGCATCAGAAACAGTTGGAACTTCAGCATCAGTATGAATATTTTCAGCAGCAGCAGCATCAACAATCTCAGAAGCAAAATCAGTCCTTTCTATAGAAGCAGGAGCAATGACTGAATGTACAAAAGAAGTGAGGATGCTAGGGTCACAGCAAGACAATGGCACAAGTGCCTTGGATAAGTCTTCTGGGGGCTGGACAGCATGGACCTCTGGCAGATAGCTAAAGTAGGCAGAATCAAAAGCAGAAAGCAAAGACCTGAGGTCTATTGCAAGAACTGCAGTAGGAGGCACAGCAGCAGCAGCAAGAGGAGGAGCAGCAATCTCAGAAACATCAGCAGCAATAGCATGAAGGCTTTCTTCATATGGCATCTCCCCCTGCCTAGATGCAGATACATCTGGATCAAGGCACACTACTGTAGGTGCTGCCTGAGGAAAGAGGGAGGAGAGCCTGGCAGAGAGAGCTGCCACTGACAGGTGCAGAGGAGCCAAGGAGGCCTCCAATAGTAGAGTTAGCCTGGGGGCAAGTAACTCATACAACCTGTCAGCTAGGGTTGAGAGGTCTACTTGCTCAACAGCTGGAGCAGAGGTAGATGGAATAGGAGTAGCTGAAGATTCTGGAAGTGGAGGGCTGGACAATGTTGGTATGGATGGCTGAGGTGTTGGTAGGGTGGATATGGAGGACAGGGGAATGGAGATGGATGGGGTGAATGTTGGTTGATCAATGATGTGGTGTAGGAGGTCTTGGAATAAAGTGGAGGTAGGTAGGTAAGTCAGGAGGAGAGGATGGGGAATCATCCATATAGGAATCATCCAGAAGGGTGAAGGATGGAATGGATGGTGAAGAGGTGACATCTGGTGGAGGGTAGGAGAACAGAGGGTGGAATTGGTCCTCTGGTGGAGGTAGAATGGGGTCTGGAGATGGAGTCAATGTTGGAGATGGGCTGGATATGGTGATGGTGGATGGAGCTGGAATGGTGGATGGTAAGGGCAGGGATGGAATTGGAGGAGGAGGAGAGGCAGCAACAGCAGCAGCCAGGTCATCTGCAGGAGCAGAGACCTTTGGGAGAGTGACTCTTGGAGTCCTTGTGCCTGAAGGAGCACTGGAGGAGGGCTTGCTAGGCTTGCTTATTTGCTTGTCCCACTTTCCAAAGAGGGCACAGGTTAGTCTCTTGGAGGCATTGATGTGAACTCCAGAGGAGACCAGCAAGGCAGGGCACCTGGTCTGCAGAAAAACTCCAATAATCCTTCCAAAATTAACAAAACTCCTGTTTATTTTCTTCTTAATTAGGTCAAAGAAGACCTCTCCCCAGTTCAAATTTTTATTATCCACCAGAGCTCCCATGAGACAGAGCTGATGTCTGGATATAGTATCATGGGCAGAGTGCTTTGCCAGCAGCACTTTCCCTACCACATCTGCCAGGAACCTGTATTCAACAGACAGATTCCTCTTGAATAGCTTGCTAGGGTTTCCCTCTGGATGACCCATCCTGGCAAGCAGGTCAGAAAAATCTTCTCCAGACAACTCAGCAATATCTTCTCCATTTCTCAATCCAAAAACTTCTGTTAAAATTGTGGGGGTCAAGGGTACCTGATTTCCAGCAATAGACCCAACTATTGTGTTGTTATCTTGATTATGAGTAGTATAGACCCACTCCTTAATCTCATCTGAAGCCAGCTTGATCCTGGTGGTCATGAGGGCAGTTAGATTCTGATCCTTGAACAAACCCAGTATGTCTTGGAAAATCTGGTTAGTGGTGCTGAAAGATTCTATATCAATATCAAACCCGGCATCAAACTTCATTGCAGCTAGGACAGCAACTGACACAGCCATTGTACCTGTAAAAACTCAACAAACAAAACGACCAAGTGTAGAACTGTTTGGAGGGAAAGAAAATTCTTGTAGAGAAATTGAAAGCACAAAAGAGAACGACGGCGAAAAAAGAGTTTTATATTAGGGTTCAACGCAGAATTGGAAAGATCGTTGAACTCAGTTCGACGATCGAGGCTTCTAAAGGAATCTGAAGAGTTTTCAACATCATCGATCTCCGTTCGACGATATTGGAGAGCGTCGAGCTCCGTTCGACGATCGTTCAGAGAACATAATCGTCGAGCGCCGTTCGACGATTGTTGACCGAAAGAGATAGTTCATACTATCTGAGAGGCGCTGAACTCCGTTCGACGATTTTGGAAATCGTCGATCTCCGTTCGACGATCTTGGGGTAAATCGTCGAGCACAGTTCAGAGATCAGAAAAATTCTAGACACTAAGAAAAATCAGAATGTTTGCCTAGTATTGGTCAATTTTTAAGCTTTCAAAATCTTGGATATTATTTAAGACTTCCTCCATCTAACATTCCTAACTGATTTAGGAAGAAGGTGTGTTTCTTTTCATCCAAAGGCTTGGTGAAAATATCTCCCCTTTGTAAATCAGTTGGGATATATTGTAATTCAATTTTATTCTTTTCAACATTATCCCTTAAGAAATGATGCCTAATCTCTATGTGTTTTGTCCTACTATGGAGGGCTGGATTTTGAGCTATGGAAATAGCACTTGTGTTATCACAAAATATTTTAGACTTCTCTAAGTTGTAATCATAGTCTAGGAGTTGATTTTGGATCCACAAGATTTGTGAACAACAACTGCCTGCAGCCATATATTCTGCTTCAGCAGTTGAAGTTGACACATATGTTTGTTTCTTACAAAACCAAGAGACAAGTCTGTCACCAAGGAACTGACAAGTTCCACTGGTGCTTTTCCTGTCAATTCTGCATCCAGCATAATCAGCATCAGAGAATCCAGTTAACTCAAATGCTGAATCTTTTGGATACCAGAGACCTAGATTTGGACAACTTTTAACATACCTGAGAATCCTCTTTACTAAAGTTAGGTGTGACTCTCTAGGGCTTACTTGGAACCTAGCACATATACATGTAGCAAACATTATATCTGGTCTACTAACTGTAAGATACAGTAAAGAGCCAATCATTGCTCTATATGTTGTCTGATCAACAGGTTTCCCATGTTTATCAGCATCCAATACAGCATTGGTAGGCATGGGTGTTTTCATACAAGATGCCTCAGACATACCAAATTTCTTAACCAATTCATTTGCATATTTGGTTTGAGAAATAAAGATGCCTTCAGCATGTTGCTTGACTTGCAATCCTAGGAAGAAGGATAGCTCACCCATACTACTCATCTCAAATTTAGAATGCATTAGGTTAGAAAACCTTCTGCACAATTTGGAGTCAGTAGAACCAAAAATGATATCGTCTACATAAATTTGTACTAGTAGGGTATGAGACTTATGGGTTCTAATGAAAAGAGTTTGGTCTACTCTACCCCTTATAAAACCATTTTCCAAGAGAAAGCATGCTAGGGTCTCATACCATGCTCTAGGAGCTTGCTTGAGACCATATAATGCTTTGTTCAGTCTAAAAACATAATCAGGAAAAGTTGGAGAGATAAAACCTGGAGGTTGTTTGACATAAACTTCCTCTTTGATGTCTCCATTTAAGAAAGCACTTTTGACATCCATCTGATATACTTTGAAGCCTTTGTGAGCTGCATAAGCTAGAAATATTCTGATGGCTTCCAATCTTGTAACAGGTGCAAAGGTCTGTTCGTAGTCAATTCCTTCTTCTTGAGAGTATCCCTGAGCAACTAGCCTTGCCTTGTTCCTTATAATTACTCCTTGATCATCCAATTTGTTTCTGAATACCCATTTTGTTCCAAAAATGGAATGATCCTTAAGCTTTGGCACTAGTTCCCATACCTTGTTCCTCTCAAATTGATGCAACTCCTCTTGCATTGCAATGATCCAGTGTGAATCTTGCTCTGCATCTTGAATGAACTGAGGTTCAATTTGAGATAGGAATCAAGTGTGCAACAGGTTTTGGTTGACCTGATTTCTGGTTTGCACACCAGCTGAGATTTCTCCAATTATTTGGGTAATTGGATGGTCTCTTGATGTTACTAAATCAACAGGGATTGATGATTGTTCACCAACCTGTGTTGTTGTTTCCTCTTGAGGTACAACAACTGGCTCTTCAGGTTGTTCTCCATTATGTTGAGCATTCCCTTCATCTTCACTGATTCATCCTCTTGAGCAACCTGAAACTTGTTCATATCTTCAACTAGAGAATGTTCCTGCAAAGGTTCTATGGTAGAAGAATTCTTCTCCTTGAAAGACATGTTAGTTTCATCAAATGAAATGTGAACAGATTCCTCAATTTTCAAAGATGATTTATTATAGACCCTATAAGCCTTGCTGATCATGGAGTATCCCAGAAACACTCCTTCATCAGCTTTGGCTTGAAATTTTGCTAGATATTTCTTGTCATTATTATGAATGTAGCAAATACAGCCAAAAACTCTAAAATAGTCAACTTTAGGTTTCTTCCCTTTGAGTAATTCATAGGGAGTCTTTCCCTTTAGTTTATGTATCAGACTTCTGTTCAGCACATAGTTGGAGGTGTTCACTGCCTCTGCCCAAAAGGATAGAGGTAGATGAGCATCTGACAACAATGTAGTGGCAGATTCAATAAGGGTTCTATTTTTCCTTTCAGCTATCCCATTTTATTGAGGAGTTCTAGGAGCTGAGAAAGTATGTCTGATCCCTTCACTCTGACAGAACTCTTGCATAAGAAGAGAATCAAACTCTGTCCCATGATCACTTCTGATCAGGGCAATGTGAGTATTGAACTCAATCTGTATACATTTGAGAAACTCTGTCAGACACTTAAAGTTATCAGACTTCTTCCTTAGAAAGAACACCCAAGTGAATCTAGAGAAGTCATCTACAACTACTAAAGTGTAGGATTTCCCTCCTAGGCTTTGTACTGTGATGGGTCCAAATAGATCCATGTGTAACAGATACAATATCCTAGGTGAATCACACTTATTAAGTGACTTAAAACTGTTTTTAGTTTGCTTGCCTAATTGATAAGCCCTGTAGAGTCCTTCCTTCTTGTAGGGGCCAGATTGTAGTCCTCTAACAAGATTGTCCTTGGATAGCCTAGAAATAGTTCTAAGGTTTAGGTGTCCTAATCTCTTATGTCATAAAACATTTGGTCTACAGACTGAATTAAACAAGCAGATATCTACATCAGTTGAAAGAAAATCTACTAGATAGATGTTACCTTTCCTTTTACCTGTCAACACTGTTGTGTTGTCCTCTGACTTGATTTTGCATAAGGCTTTGCTGAAGGTCACCTGGTAGCCTTCATCACACAGTTGACTGATTCTAATTAGGTTGTGCTTCAGTCCTTCTACATAAGCTACCTTCTTGAAAGTTACTGATCCAATCTGGACTGCACCATATCCTTTAGTCTGTCCAAAATTTGAATCACCAAAGATAACTTTGGGTCCAAGCTTGGCTCTGAAGGATGTGAGGTTGTCCTTGTTCCCTGTCATGTGCTTAGAGCACCCACTGATGGCGCGGCCCCTCCAACACTTCCTGATGATGACCCGGTTGCTGCGGCGCAACAAGTTAAAGATTTGCGGCGTCATGACAACGCCACGGACGCTAACGGAAAGCTGCGATACAACCTCCGTCCGCGGCGCGCAAAGCTTGCTTAATAATTCTACTTAGTTTTATTTTAATTGCTTAAAACATTTGGCTTGTAATATTTTTATTTTCATGTTGGTGTGCTATTAAACCCTTGGTGTGTATGTAACCGCCCGGATGGATGAGATTTCATCTCCATCATGGATGGTTGGATCTCTTTTGTAACTCCTATTTAAAGGAGGATATTATGATGAGTTATGCATTGGAAAAAGAAACCTAAAGTAACCCCCCCATTGAGGAATTTCGGCCACCATGGTGAAAGCCATAGCCACCTCCTCCCCTTTGGTGTGAAGCCAAGCCTTGCCTCCTCCATCCCCGTTCGGTGCGACTCCGGCGTGGCTTCTCTCGGTGCGACTCCGTGGAAGAAGGAAGCAGCCCCCTTCGGTGTGAAACCGGTGGAACCGTGGAGAGAGTGATTCTCCCACAAATATTGTGTGATCTTCTTCTTGGTTGGGTAATCTCTTCCCTATCTTTGTGTTTCTTGCTGTGAGAATTTTGTGGAGGTTATTCATCCGTCTTTTCCGCGATTTTAAAGTGTTTTCGCTTGCAAATCTGAATCGAACGTTGTTATTGACCCTCTTGTTTTTCGGATTGGAAGATCCGCTAGAGAACAAACTAGGCCAAGCCTTGACTTGTTCTCCAAGATTGGGCACGCTTTGGTGCTAACAAGGGAGTTAATCTCAACTTGTTCTTGATCCCTCCTTTTCGTTTACCGCCGCTCCTAAATATATTTTTGCTGCGATTGACGGCTTATTTTGAAAAGAATAGATGCTTGTGTAGGTGCGGTGAGATGTGTGCTTGTTGGAGAGGTAGGTCCTAAGGTCGTGGTATCGAGTCCGGCTAGGCGCGAGTTGTGTGCTTGTTGGAGAGTAGGTCCTAAGGACGTTGTATCGAGTCCCGTATTTTTGAGAGCCAACCGACCCCTTTTCGTTCGCTTTTGGTCGGAGCACTCTCTTATTTTTTCTATGTTCTGTGATGGGTAATCCGCCGTTCACGTAAGCACGTCCGTCTCACAAACATCCCTACACCAATTTGGTATCAGAGGGAGGTTGTTTCAACTTTCACGTTGCAAACATCCTCTCTGCGTTCCTTGTTAGAGATCCGATCGTTAGAACTCCAAAAAAAATATTTTCTGTGGTCTGCAAATAGCGGGCTGAAAACTTTATTTTTCAGCAAAATTTCAAAAAAAAAATTTTTTAACGATCTACGTGTTATTCTCATCGGGAATATATAAAAATATCTTATTTCCAATATAGCTTCAGTCCTAGAAAAATTCATCTTGCCCGGGGCCTCCCAAACCTGAATGCGCACTAGGCTAGGAACGGAGTACGCAACCCCGTCTACGTCTAGGATGGCTGCGAACGAGCATGGTGATCCCAACACCGAGGCTATAGCAGGTCTTCGTGCCGAAATGACAGAGCTTAGGAACGCCTTAGCCCAGATCCTACAAAATCAAGCTAGGCCACCCCCACCTCCCGTTAATGCTGGGCAGCCCAACCGGCACCAACCGAACTTTGATTCGGATTCTGAGGGAAACTCTCCCCGTATGCCCCCTCGAGAACCCCGCCCCGAGCGAGGCTTTGATATCACGAGGGCTATCAAGATAGATGCCCCCACCTATGATGGCATGGGAGATCCCCAGATCTTCCTCCATTGGGCTATAGACATGGAGTGCTATTTCGAATGGCACAACCTCACGGACCCCCAAAAGGTTCAAGTTGCCAGGATGAAATTAATGGGACGTGCCAAAACCTATTGGCTGAATGAAGAACGTAGGTTAGGAGCTGGGCACGGGGTCCCACTCATTGGATGGGCTGTTATGAAGAACCTGCTAACCGATCAGTACGTTCCCGCGTACCATCGGACGCAAATGTTCGATGAGCTTGCCACCCTTCGGCAAGGCTCAATGTCTGTTGCTGAATATATGGGAGAACTTAAGGACCGTATGGTACGTTGTGACCTTCGAGAGATCCCCGAAGTAACTTTATCTAGATTTCGCAAGGGACTTCACCCCGACATTCAGCGGAAACTCTTGCGTTATGGTCACACGGACTTGAATACGACTTTCAATGCCGCCTTGGACATTGAAAAGAACCTAGCATCTAAAGCTCACTCCCGTTATTCTAATGCGAAGAATAAGTCCACCGCTGGGGCCTCTTCTTCCACTTTTCCTGATAAAGGAAGATATAGATCCTCCGAGTCGAAATCCGTTGTGATTACCGCGAGAAATACCAAGAACCCCGCTAGTGAGCGTATCCCCGTTGGAAAGGTTAGCAAGGCTAACACCACTTGTTACTCATGCGGTGTTCAAGGCCACTATGCCTATGAATGCCCCACCAAGACGAAGGCCATAGCCTTACTAGAGTCCACTTCCGACCCTGACGACTATGTCCATGAGGCCGAAGAGGAGAGCGACCCTGACGGAGTCCCTAGTGACTTGGAGGACGATCACCGCCTTATGGTGATGCGTTGCATTTTGACCACTCCTCGTCCTGTCGACGACTGGAAGAGGACGAGCATCTTTTCCCTGATCTTTAAGAGTGGAGAAAAACTTTGCAAATTAGTTATTGATGGTGGTAGTTGCGTAAACGCCGTTTCTGAGAATGCCGTTAAGCGTATGTCCTTGGCCATCGAGCCGCACCCGACCCCCTACCAGGTCGCTTGGATTAGTAAGGTTACTATTAAGGTTACCCAACGGTGCCTAGTCCCCCTGTCTTTCAAATCCTACACGGATGAGGTTTGGTGCGACGTCCTTCCTATGGACGTTTGTCATGTGTTATTAGGCCGCCCGTGGCTATATGACCGTGATGTGACGCACTATGGTCGTGCCAACACTTATGAGTTTAAATTCAATGGCAAGATCGTCACCTTGAGACCGACTGTGCCAAAAGAGCCGGTAGTGTTGGCTAAGGATACCACCATCCCAGTTGAGAGGAAAGCCTTGAGTTTAGTTGGTAGGAAGGAATTTGTGAAGGATCCCTTTATTGGGGGAATAATGTACGCTCTTGTACTTCTGAGTGAAAAAACTGATGGTGGCGTGTTGGAAGATTTACCCCGAGAGCTACGGGTATTGTTGGATGAGTTTAGGGATGTATACCCGGAGGAGTTGCCTTCGTCGTTACCACCGCTTAGAGATATACAACACGCAATAGACCTTATCCCCGGATCGTCCTTACCCAACCAACCACACTATAGGCTTAATCCAACTGCCCACATAGAGTTACAAACCCAGATAGAGGAGTTGTTAAATAAGGGATTTATTAGGACGAGTATGAGCCCATGTGCTGTCCCCGCTCTTCTTGCCCCTAAGAAGGATGGCACCTGGCGCATGTGTGTTGATAGCCGAGCTCTCAACAAAATTACTATAAAATATAGGTTTCCAATTCCGCGACTAGATGATCTCTTGGATGTCCTATCGGGTGCCACTATCTTCTCCAAACTGGACTTACGGAGTGGTTACCACCAAATCAGGATCCGAGAGGGGGATGAGTGGAAGACGGCGTTCAAGTCTAAGGACGGGTTGTATGAATGGCTTGTGATGCCCTTTGGGCTATCCAATGCCCCCAGCACCTTCTCCCGGATGATGACGCACATCTTTAGGCCATATATGGGGAAGTTTGTTGTAGTGTATTTTGATGATATCCTAGTGTTTAGTACCTCCCCCGCCGAACACCTCTCTCACATCAAAGTAGTCCTCTCCACCTTAAGGACTGAAACCTTATATCTAAATCTAAAGAAATGCACATTTTATGTTTCGGAGGTTGAATTCTTAGGTTATATAGTTGGCTCGGAAGGAATTCGTGTTGACCCAGGAAAGGTTCAGGTGATTAGAGACTGGCCCGAGCCCACTAGCCTCCGTGAGGTGCGTAGTTTCCACGGGTTAGCTACCTTTTATCGTCGTTTCATACGTGATTTTAGTAGCATTATGGCACCCATTACGGACTGCATGAAGAAAGGAGAATTCACATGGTCCAAATCCGCCACGTTTGCATTCCATCGTATTAAGGAGCTTATGACTGAAGCACCGGTGTTACGTCTCCCTGACTTCACCAAGGTCTTCGAGCTTACTTGTGATGCATCTGGCGTAGGGATTGGAGGTGTCTTGAGTCAAGAGGGTCACCCGGTTAGTTATTTTAGTGAGAAGTTAGCGGGTGCTAAATTAAATTATTCCAATTACGATAGGGAGTTTTATGCGGTCATTAGATGTTTGCATCATTGGAGGCACTACCTCCTTCATAAGGAGTTTGTGATCCTCTCTGATCATGAAGCGTTGCGATTCATCAATGGTCAGCACAAAATCAGCCCGCGCCACGCTAAATGGGTATCCTTCTTGCAAGAATACACATTTACTCTCAAGCACCTTAAAGGGACCGACAATCGAGTTGCCGATGCACTCAGCCGCCTCACCCTCTTACTTTCCTCCATGCAAGTCCACGTGGTAGGGTTCGAGCGCATAAAGGATGAATACGCCACATGCCCTGATTTTCAGGAGCCATACTTATCTGCCCAGGATAGCTCTCCCACGACCATCACGGCCTATTCACTTAGAGACGGATACTTATTCAAACACGGAAAATTGTGTATCCCCCACTCCTCTTTGCGACTCCACATCATTTGGGAGTTACATAGTGGTGGCTTGAGTGGCCACTTTGGCAGAGACAAAACGATAACGCTCGTAGAGGAGAAATTCTTTTGGCCTAAATTAAAGGCGATGGTTGGGAAAGTTGTGAGCAGTTGCCGTACGTGCCAAGTTTCTAAAGGTACTAAGTCCAATGTAGGTTTATACACTCCGCTACCTATTCCGTCCGTCCCGTGGGAAGATGTGAGCATGGACTTTGTATTAGGCCTTCCCCCCACCCTGCGACGTCATGATTCTATACTCGTTGTTGTGGATAGGTTCTCCAAGATGGCGTACTTCCTCCCCTGTAGTAAGACCAACGACGCCTCTCACATTGCGAAACTGTATTTTAAAGACGTCGTTAGTCATCGTGGCGTTCCGAAGACTATTGTCTCAGATAGGGACGTCAAGTTCACTAGCTACTTTTGGAAAACCTTGTGGGTTCTTATGGGCACAAAATTATTATTCTCCGCGGCTTATCACCCACAAACTGATGGCCAGACGGAAGTAGTCAATCGGAGCCTAGGAAATCTTCTTCGATGTCTCGTGAGCGACCATAAAGGCACTTGGGATTTACTGCTTCCACATGCGCAACTAGCTTACAATAATTCTAAAAATCGGTCCACGGGTATGTCTCCGAATGAAATTGTCCACGGGTATAAGGCCCCTGTGCCACTTGACTTGGTCCCCTTACCTCCCACATACAAAACAAGTCAGTTTGCACAATCCTTCGCCCAACATATTCACGACTTACATGCACGTATACGAGCTACCTTGACTGCTCAATATGAGTCTTATCAAGCGCACGCTAATCTACATAGGAAGGTGTCACACTTTAAGGTCGGCGATCTGGTTTTAGTACGGTTAGTTCCCGAACGAATGCCAACTGGCACCGTTAAAAAGTTAGCTCCAAAACGCGCCGGTCCTTTTCGGATTATAAAGAAGCTAGGTGACAACGCTTTCGTATTGGATTTGCCTGCTGAATGGGGTATCTCCCCTATTTTTAATGTCTCGGATTTGACGCTGTTTGTTGCGCCTCCACAAGAGTTGGTTTCTTTGTCGTCTTCTCCCTCCACTGAAATTTCTAATGGGTTGGGGAGTGGTAGTTTGGATGATCTCTCTCCTCCGGTCCCCGCAGGTATAACATCGGATGGTACGCTGCCTTCTTTTATTCCTACTGCTGACATGTTTCCCAGGTTTCCCAAGACGTTTCTCCATCCAGATATGATACTCGCTGCTGAGCCACTTACTACTCCTGCCAGTGCTACCTACCGCTTCCTCATCCGTTGGCGTGACCGCCCACCGTCGGACGACTCATGGGTCCTCGCGACAGAGCTTCAACGTTTGGATGCCGAGCTTCTCCGCCGCTTTCTATCAGCCCACGCATCGGAGATGCGCGATTTTGAGTGGGGGAGGATTGATGGCGCGGCCCCTCCAACACTTCCTGATGATGACCCGGTTGCTGCGGCGCAACAAGTTAAAGATTTGCGGCGTCATGACAACGCCACGGACGCTAACGGAAAGCTGCGATACAACCTCCGTCCGCGGCGCGCAAAGCTTGCTTAATAATTCTACTTAGTTTTATTTTAATTGCTTAAAACATTTGGCTTGTAATATTTTTATTTTCATGTTGGTGTGCTATTAAACCCTTGGTGTGTATGTAACCGCCCGGATGGATGAGATTTCATCTCCATCATGGATGGTTGGATCTCTTTTGTAACTCCTATTTAAAGGAGGATATTATGATGAGTTATGCATTGGAAAAAGAAACCTAAAGTAACCCCCCCATTGAGGAATTTCGGCCACCATGGTGAAAGCCATAGCCACCTCCTCCCCTTTGGTGTGAAGCCAAGCCTTGCCTCCTCCATCCCCGTTCGGTGCGACTCCGGCGTGGCTTCTCTCGGTGCGACTCCGTGGAAGAAGGAAGCAGCCCCCTTCGGTGTGAAACCGGTGGAACCGTGGAGAGAGTGATTCTCCCACAAATATTGTGTGATCTTCTTCTTGGTTGGGTAATCTCTTCCCTATCTTTGTGTTTCTTGCTGTGAGAATTTTGTGGAGGTTATTCATCCGTCTTTTCCGCGATTTTAAAGTGTTTTCGCTTGCAAATCTGAATCGAACGTTGTTATTGACCCTCTTGTTTTTCGGATTGGAAGATCCGCTAGAGAACAAACTAGGCCAAGCCTTGACTTGTTCTCCAAGATTGGGCACGCTTTGGTGCTAACAAGGGAGTTAATCTCAACTTGTTCTTGATCCCTCCTTTTCGTTTACCGCCGCTCCTAAATATATTTTTGCTGCGATTGACGGCTTATTTTGAAAAGAATAGATGCTTGTGTAGGTGCGGTGAGATGTGTGCTTGTTGGAGAGGTAGGTCCTAAGGTCGTGGTATCGAGTCCGGCTAGGCGCGAGTTGTGTGCTTGTTGGAGAGTAGGTCCTAAGGACGTTGTATCGAGTCCCGTATTTTTGAGAGCCAACCGACCCCTTTTCGTTCGCTTTTGGTCGGAGCACTCTCTTATTTTTCTATGTTCTGTGATGGGTAATCCGCCGTTCACGTAAGCACGTCCGTCTCACAAACATCCCTACACCACCCACTATCCAAATACCATTGCTGGTTAGATGTTGGATAGGTCTTTACCTGCACATAAGACAATTCATTTGTTTTTGACCCAGTTTACCTTGGGCCTAGGTTGATAACCTCTAAATTCTGAAATGAAAGACATCCCTGGTTGACTCTTATATCCTTCAGGATGATATCTCCTTGGAGGTATAATCCATTCAGTATAAGGGTTAAAGGTTTGGGATGAAGAACCCTTAGGATTCAATTTTGATTTGCCTTTGAAAAAGTTTCCAGAGCTCTGACCTCTGTTCGACGATCTTGGAGCTGCGTTCGACGATCTTGGGTCAGATCGTCGAGCTCCGTTCGACGGTCGACTATGGCTGAGGTCAGGTATATGACATCGTCGACCTGCGTTCGACGACTTTAGCTGAGATCGTCGATCAGCATTCGACGATTTTTCCTGAGATCGTCGAGCTGAGTTCGGCGATCGTCGATCTACGTTCGACGATTTCTGCTGGGACTTGGTTTTCTGAGGCAGATCAGAATTTTTCCTAGCAAACTCTACAACTCCCTTTCCTTTGTCAGAAATGAACTTGATGGGAGTTGTTAGGACTATAGGTTGGCTGGATGAAGCACCCAAGCCCAGTGTACTGTTAAATCTAGAGTTCACTGTGCTTGTGATGTCCATCAGCTTGATGCTTCTCCCATTAAGGGATTCTTCAAGTTTCTTGGCCTCAGAGAGCTCACTTTTCAGTGAAGCTATCTGTTCCCTACAGTTCTCCAACTCCTGAGAGAGTTTGAGGTTTTCTGACTTTAAGGTATTGTGTTCAGATAATTGATTTCTGAGAGAGATAATCTCTTTCTCAGACTTTAGAAGGTCTAAACACAGTGCTTTAAATTCAGTTTTAAAATCTTCTGAACTAAAATCAAAAGAACTAATTACCTGATCTTCTTCAGGTTGAGTCTCTGAGTCTGACTCTGAATCCTCTTCCTCTGAATTGTGCTGAGAGGCATTGATTGCCATCATGCAGAACCCTTTTCTTCTGCATCATCCTCATCATCACTGGAGCTGGAAGAGGCTTCTGACTCCTCTTCTGTCTCACTCCAGGATTCAGCAACAAACCCTTTTCTTGTATGCTTATTTCTGCTTGAAGAAGGTTTGCTATTGCCATTCCTTTTGGAGTCTTTCTCCTTCCTTCTTTCTTTCCTGTCCCTTCTGTCCTTGTTCTTGTTCTCTGGACAGTCAGGAACTATGTACCCTGGTTTCCTGCAACCAAAGCAAATAATGTCTTTATTATTACCAATGGACTTGTCATACCTTGGCTTATCCTGCTCCTTGTATGATCTTCTTCTGAAGTCCTTTCTGGCCATCTTGTAGAATCTTTTGGCCAGCAAGCTGAGTAGTTCATCATTGTCTGTGGCTTTATCTTCAGGCAGATCCTCAGTTGCCTTGAATACTATGGTCTTCTCTTTTCTTGTGGCTGGTGAAGCAGCCTTCTGTTCTTCCTCTCTATTCTTGATAAGTGGCTCATAAGATTTGAGCTTACCCAACAAAGCTTCAGTGGTGATCTCATTCAGACTTCTGGCACCCTTAATTGGCCAGATTCTTGAATCCCAAGTGCTGGGGAAGCACATTAGGATCTTGTCATTAAGTTCTGTTAGAGAGATCTCCTTGTCCAATGTCCTTAGTTCACTGACAATTAGACTTAGTCTGTTGTACATATCTCCCACTGACTCAGTCTCTCCCTTCTTGAAGTTCTCATATTGAGAGATGAGATGGGATCTTCTGTCTTTTCTCTCATCAACTGAGCCTGAGACTATTTCTGAGAGTTTGTCCCAAATTTCCTTGGCTGAATTACATTCAACTACCTTTTGAAATATGTCATCTGACATTGTCTGGGCTAGGATGTTCATAGCCTTGGCATCAGCTACTTTCCATTTTTTGATATCAGCATCTGTTCCTGATGGAGGTGGAACAACATTTGTACTGGAATTCTTTGGGGGTCCTGGACATACTGTCAAAACAGAATTAAAAATATCTTCGTCAATAGAATTCATGTAGAGTCTAATCCTTGCCTTCCAAAGTGCAAACTTGGAAAGATTGCACACTGGAGGTCTGGTGCTAGCATAATCTTTATTTTGGGCCATGATTTGTGCAAACAAAATCTAATAATACACTACAAAAGAAGAGCAGATCTAGTTTGGGATCTTTGGGTTCAGGTGTTAGCCTGTACAACCAATCAGGTATGGTATGTTTAATCAACCTCGCTCTGATACCAATTGAAAGTGCAACTAGATCTGATATACTCTAAAGGGGGGTGAATAGAGTATATGGTGCTTTAAAAACTTTTACAAACTTTTACAACTATTGTTGAAACATGTGTGAGCAGGGAAGCAATAAAGAATCTAATCACAGCACTAAGCTAAGCAAAAACTAAGCACAGAGAAATCAAGGCCATAAACAAAATGAAAGCAAGCAAAACCAGAAGACACAAGGGAATATAGTGGTTCCCCAAACTTGGGTACATCCACTCTTCTACCACCCTAGGTAGGAATCCACTGCAGGATGAGTTGATCAGGTGTCCTGGGCACCAATGAGCTTTTGATAAGGTGCTCAAAAACCAAAACAGATTTTTTGATCAGGTGTCTTGCCACCAATGAGCTTTTGACAAGGTGCTCAAAAACCAGGTTCAAACTTTTGAAGGGAGTTTGAAAAACCCTTTACAGAGTGGGGGTGAGAGAGTGATGGAAGCCTTCTCTTTCTCAAACAACTGAGAAGACTCTGTGGATTGATGTCAAAGCTCCCCCTGAATCCTTGAAATCTTCAGGAAGAAAAGCTTTGCTGAGGGTGATAGGCCTTCAAAGGTTGAACTCCAGCAGAAGATGATTTCAGCAATAGCTGAAATGTTGAATGTCTGGAGTCTTGGAAATATGTTGGCCTTGAACACTTTGAAAAATACAGAGATCTGAAGATTTTGAGAAATCTTGATCTCCTTGGATGAGTGTTCTTAAGAATTCTTTGTGATAGAAGATTTTTGAATATTTTTCTGTAATCAGTATTCTCTCTCTGTATTGTGTGTTCTATTTTGTTGTGTATGAGAGATTCAAAAAGTTCTATCTTTTATTCTCTTGTACATAATAGAATATCATTCTCTGTCAAGGATAGTCGTTGGTCTGCATTGATTGCATCCTTAATTGCATAATCTCTTCTGGAGGAAAGTCCACAGAAACATTCCTTGAAAAATCCCTTGAAACTTGGTCCAGAATTAAATGAAAACGACTAGCAAATCTCTGAATTAATTGAAGAATAACTCCTAACTGATTTGAATTTGAATTCGGGAAGTTATCTGAAATCGTCGAACTGAGCTCTGATATCGTCGAGCTGAGCTCAGCGATCTGAAAACACACAGCAGCAAAATAATCGTCGATCTGAGCTCAAAGATCGTCGAACTGAGCTCAGAAATAAAGATCCAAAGCAGAGTCAAAATCGTCGATCTGAGCTTACCGATCGTCGAATGGAGTTCGACGATATTATGAAGTTGAGCTCAGTGATCGTCGAATGGAGTTCGACGATATTATGAAGTTGAGCTCAGCGATCGTCGAATGGAGTTCGACGATCTGTCGAAGTTGAGCTAGACGATCGTAGACCGGAGTTCGACGAATCGTCGTGCTGAGCTCGACGATATGGCTTAGTCTCCAGACTAAGAATCCTGGTCTTCAGGGCAGCTTCCAAACTGTTGGGTACATTGGTCAAATGTACCTGATTTGAAGAAGCCTCACCCAACTCAATAATATAAATCATAATGTATTTGATGTATGTTGAGTTTACTTGTGCAGGTTAAGAAATCACTGGACTGAAGCAAAACGTTTCTAAGTCCATGTGTCGACACCCAGAAGGAAAGTGTCGACACTCAAGAAGGCTTGTGTCGACACCCAGACAAGTAGTGTCGACACTTGGAGTCATTGTGTCGACACCTGGGATGCAGAGTCGACACCAGACAGAAAGTGTCGACACTTGGAGCTGTGTCGACACTCAGTGAAGAAAAGTGCAGACAGAAAGTGTCGATACAAGGAGCTGTGTCGACACCCAGTGAAGCTGTGTCTACAACAGAAAGTGTCGACACTTGGGTATGTGTCGACACTCAGCAAAAGTCTGCAGAGACTAAGTTAAAGTGTCGACACTCAGAACAATGTGTCGACACTCAACAGAAGAGTCAGCACTTGAAGTATGTGTCGACACCCAGCACAATGTGTCGACACACAACCAGAAGAGTCAACACATGAAGGAAGTGTCGACACCCAGCACAATGTGTCGACACTCAGCTGAAGACTCTACACTTGAAGAAAGTGTCGACACATGGAGCTGTGTCGACACTTAGCAAAGATCAGAAAGATCAACAAAATTATTCTAAGTACAAGTGTCGACACTAAGGGAATGTGTCGACACTCAGCTGAAGTCTCAACAAGAAGAAGGTGTGTTGACACAAGGAGCTGTGTCGACACTCAGCAAGTATCGACATTAAAGACTATGTGTCGACACCAAGAAGCAGTGTCGACACTTGACAGATTCAACACAAGAAGATATGTCGACACAAAGGAGATGTGTCGACACATAGAAGAATTCAGCTACAGATAGAAGATCAAGTACTTGTGTCGACACTCAATTTCAGTGTCGACACCTGAAGAAGAATTTGTGTCGACACTCAATTTCAGTGTCGACACCTGAAGAAGAATTTGTGTCGAGACATACAAGGAGTTGTGTCGACACCTTGTAGACTTGTGTCGACACTTACACAACATGTGTCGACACTTGTACTATAAGTGTCGACACTTAAAGACAGAAAGTCTCGACACTTTCAGACAGTTAGAGATTTTCAAGAAATGACTGGATGACTTGACAGTTGCCGTTCCAGCCGGTCTACAGCAACTGTCAGAGATGTCAGAAGTCAGTTATGGACCGGACAAGCCGGTTACCATGAAGAAGGCCTATAAATAGGCACCTACAGTTTACAGAAACGGTGGTTGTTCAAGAGTTCAGTTTGTTGAAAAACAAATTATTGAAGTGATACCAAGAGTATCAACACAAGAAGATCTTGCAGTACAAGTGCAGATCTAAGAAGTTGGAGAGAGAGGGCTCCATCCAAGAAATCAGCCTCTGGAACTAGGCTGAGAAGAGGGATTCAGATTCATTCTGGATCTTAAGTGGCAGAGGTCAAGGAACAACTGCAGGAGGATTCAGTCTTATTCAGTTCTACTCAAGAAGCTTTGAAGAAAGCTAAGTCAGATTGAATCCAGCTGAGTTCTTCCAAGAACTCATCAAGAAACTCTCAACTCCCCTCTTTTATTTCTGAGTTGTAGAGTTAATATCTGTAATACATTTTTAACTTGTAGGATCCTTTGGATCTGAGAGAATTGTAAGCATATAATTATAAAGGCTGAGGGTAGGGCTTGAGAGCCTTAGTGTAGGAGATTGAGATCTCTGAGTGTAGGCCTTGGTTGGCTGAGTGTAGGCCTTGGTTGGCTGAGTGTAGGCCTTGATTGGCTGAGTGTAGGCTTTGGGATAAAGCTGAGTTGTAAGGCCTTGGGCCTGAGGTGTAGGAACCATTTTGGGTTCTGAGACAGTGGAGGAGTTTGGCCGAATCTAGTACACTGCTAGATAGGCGAAGGGGGAAAGTGGATGTACCCATATCTTGGGGAACCACTATAAACCACTGTGTATGCTGTGCTGTGCTGTGATTGTTGTTGTGTATGTTGTGTGTTTGCTGTGATAAAGTAGTTAGTATTCTGTGATATAACTGATTGCTGCCATTAAAGTTCAAAAAGGATTAGGTCACCTATTCACCCCCCTCTAGGTGTTTAGTTACCATATCTTTCAAGTGGTATCAGAGGGAGGTTACTCAAAAAGGACTAACAGTCTGAGGGGATCATGTTTGGCAGATTCAGTGTAAGGCAAAACACAGTTTCAAGAAAATCAAGAAACATGGGTTCTTCTGAGAATCACAAGGAATTGGGTTCCATGAAATTACCCATATGCAGGAAAGAGATCTTTGGGATCTGGAAGGAAAGGGTAAGGCTATTTATGGAGGCCTCAGACCCTAGAATCTACATCACAGTAAAGGAAGGGCCCTATGTGCGCATGAAGATTTCAGTTTTGGATGCAAATCAGAGAACTCCAAAGGATTTCTCTGAGATGACTAAGGATGAGATTGTCCTAGCCACAATGGACAAGAGGGCATAGAACATAATAGTGAGTGCCATTGATGATGCAACTTTTCAGAATCTTATACACTGTAAGATAGCCAAGGAGATGTGGGCCTCTCTTATAGTGTATATGGAAGGATCTGAAGAAGTTAGACAAGATAGAAAATCCTTGCTAAATCAGGAGTATGAGAGTTTTAGACAAGGTAAGGGTGATAGCATAACTGAGTGCTATAAGAATTTCTACAGAATAGTTAATGAACTCATGTCTTATGGAAGAGAGTTCAGTAACTATGAACTAAATGATAAGTTCTTAAGGTCCCTAACCAAAGATTGGGACACAAAGATCTGTGCCATTAGAGAAATGACTAAGTTGGGAGAAATTCCTCCTCCTACACTGTTTGGCAAGTTGTTGTCTTATGAAATGCAATTGACAGTGAGGAAAAGGAGGAGAAATCAACAAGGACTGAGCACAAGGAAAGAACTGTTGCTTTCAAGACAGAAGTTCCCAGAAAGTACAGGAATAAGTCATCAACTCCACCTCCAGAGGTAGTTGAATCAGAATCAGATGAGTCAATCAGCACAAAGACTGAGAGCAGTGAAAGTGATGAAGACTTTGCTGCCTTCACTAGACACTTTCAGAAATTCTTGAAGAAGAAACAGTGGAGGTCAAGACCTTCTTCTTCAAAGGGGAAGGAAGTCTTTTATCAGGAGAAAAAGCCTTCAAAGAAAGACAGGAAGAGGACAAAGTCAAGCAAGGCAACTGGATCTAAGATAGTGTGCTATTGCTGCAATAGACTGGGCCATGTTATTGCAAATTGTCCAGAGAAGAGAAAGGAATCTGGTGATAGGAAAAAGACTCACTTCAAAGGCAAGAAAGAGAAGTCTTTTGTAGCCAAGAAAGAGAAGACTCTATTATATATCTCTTCTTCAGAAACTGAGTCTGAGGCTGAAGCCTACATAGGGCTGTTTGCTGAAGAAGAAGAGGAAGAATTCATGCAGATCATGGAGTCTATTTATGAACAAGAAGACAGTCAATGCCAAGGGCTAATGGCTTTGACAGAGAGTGCCAAAATCCTGGAGCAGTCAGGACCTAGTCAGGTACAAGGTTCAAGTTCAAGTTCAGTTTCTTGTTCTAGTTCAGATTCAGATTCTTCTTCATCAAGTGATGAGAATGTATCTGAGTCTGAGGATGATATTCATCAGCTTATAGATGAATATAAGGTGCTGTTGCAAGCTTACAAGAAAAGCAAGTCCCTAGCCAAAAGTCAGGCAAAGGAAATTGCTGATCTTAGAGCTGCTGCAACAGATTTTGAGAAGCAATTTGATCAAAAGCTGAATGAGATAGCCAGACTGAAACACATAACAGTGATTCAGATGGGGACTATCACTTTTAAGAATGATCAAATTAAGAGTCTGGAGATCAATCTTCAGAAGGAGAAGGACTTAGTTTCTAGGTTTTCTAAACCTAAGTCAGTGTTACCTTTAATTGATGATTTTGTTCATCATAAAGGCAAGGCTGGACTGAGCTTTATTAGACCTGCAAGGACTGAGTAGTCCAAGTCTAAGTCAGAGGGCAAAGCCCCAACATTCAACAAGTCTGTTGTAGATAAGACAGTAAAGGCTGTACCTAAGCAAAGGTACAATAAGTTTGAATGCTGGTGCTGTGGCAAGGTTGGCCACTTTGCAGTAGACTGTTGGCACAATGCTAGTGCCAAAGTGAGTAGCAAGCTACCTGGTGGAAAGCCAGTAGGTAGTTTTGTCAAGTTGCAGACTAACAAGTACCAAGGACCCAAGAATTCTTTGGGTTCTAAGGTTCATTAATCTGTTTTGCAAGTGAGTCCAAGTGGCCATACCCCTACATGGTACTTGGACAGTAGATGTTCCAGAAATATGACTGGAACAAGAAGATTACTAAAGGACTATATTCCAATAAAAGATGGTCCAAAAGTAACCTTTGGTGGTTCTGAAAAAGGAATCATCAAAGGATTTGGTAACATTTCTACAAACTTAGTTACCATTACTCAAGTGGCTTATGTTAAAGGGTTGAAACACAATCTAATAAGTATAAGTCAATTAAGTGATGTAGGGTATGACATCTCATTTTTTAAAAATGGTTGTCATATCAAGAGATCAAGTGATCAAGAGATCATTTTGACAGGTTATAGGAAGAGGAATGTCTACTGCCTAGACATTATGATTGAGAACAATGGTTCTCCAGTTTGTCTTGTAGCTGATGAGACAGTCTCTCATTGTGTCAAATGGCACAAGAGGCTTGCCCATCTTAACTACAAGACTATTAGCAAACTCTTTAGCAAAAGTTGGTGAGGAATGGTCCTCAAGTTAAGTGTGTTAAAGATGGTATTTGCTCAGCTTGTCAAAAGGGCAAGCAGACTAAATCCACCTTTAGAAGCATAGAAAACAAAGATGCTGTGAGGTGTTTATACCTCTTGCATATGGATCTCTTTGGTCCAATGCCAGTTCACAGCTTAGGTAGGAAGGTCTATACCTTTGTAGTTGTAGATGACTACTCAAGGTTTTCCTGGGTGTTCTTCTTAAGACAGAAATCTGAAACACCTAGTGTCTTCTATAGCTTTGTCAAGCAAATTCAGAATGAACTAAATAGTACAATGGTCAAAATTAGAAGTGACCATGGTAATGAATTTCAGTCTGATAGCATGACAAAACTGTGTGAAGACTTTGGGATATTTCAAGAATTCTCTTCACCTAGAACACCTCAGCAAAATGGCATTGCTGAGAGGAAGAATAGAACCTTGATAGAGTCTGGTAGGACACTACTAAGTGATACATCACTGCCAGAATATTTCTGGGCTGAAGCAGTTAATACTGCATGCCATGTTATAAATAGGGCTACCATCACTAAAAGGCTTAATAAGACCCCCTATGAAGTTGTGAAAGGTAGGAAACCAAACCTATCCTATTTTAGGACCTTTGGTTGCAAATGCTTCATACTTAACAATGGGAAGTCTTACTTAACTAAGTTTGCTGCCAAGTCCCAAGAAGGAATTTTTGTTGGGTACAGCAATAATAGTAAGGCTTATAGAGTCTACAACTTGACTACGCAAGTTGTAGAAGAATCAGTGCATGTAGTTTTTGATGAGACTAAACTTATTAATAATGAGTTGTCTAGCAGTGTATGCAGCCCCACAGGTTTGACAAAGAAAATGGACAAGCTTACTATAGAAGAAGTGCCTGCTGCAAGACAGCAAGTAGAAGAAAGTAGCTGTTGTCCAGGGGGAGAACTACATGTGCCAATTGCTGAAGAAATACAAGGAATACAGCATGATGCAGATGCTGAAGTGGTTCAACCAGAAGTTAGGATGCCTCCAGCCAACAGGCATCTTAGAGATCATCCAGTAGAGCTGATTATTGGAGATCCAAGACAAGGAGTACAAACCAGGAGTAGAAACATGAATGCAGCAATCTACTCCAGCTTTCTGTCACAAGTTGAACCTAAGAAGTTTGAAGAAGCAATACAAGATCCACAATGGACTGAAGCAATGCAAGAAGAGCTTAATCAGTTCAAGAGGTGCAAGGTCTGGGAATTAGTTCCTAAACCTAAACACCACAATGTAATAGGAACTAAGTGGATCTACAGGAATAAGATGGATGAACAAGGGGTCATCATTAAGAATAAGGCTAGACTGGTTGCTAAAGGATATAGGCAAGAAGAAGGTATTGATTTTGATCAAACCTTTGCTCCAGTAGCCAGACTGGAAGCCATAAGGATGTTCTTGGCCTATGCAACCTATCAAGGATTCAAGGTTTACCAAATGGATGTCAAGTCAGCATTCCTAAATGGTAATCTTAAGGAAGAAGTCTATGTGGAGCAGCCTTCAGGTTTTGTTGATCCAACTCTACCTCATCATGTCTATAGACTTAGGAAAGCTTTATATGGGTTAAAGCAAGCCCCTATGGCTTGGTATGAAACCCTATCTAGTTTCCTCATTGAGAACAAGTTCTCAAGGGGGAAAATAGATAAGACTCTATTCCTTAGGGAATCTAGAGGTAAAGTTATACTAGTCCAAATATATGTAGATGACATTATATTTGGGTCTACTGAAAGCAGCCTTTGCAAAAGGTTTGCAAAACTTATGCAAGGTCAGTTTGAGATGAGTAGTATGGGAGAGCTGAAGTTTTTCTTGGGTCTCCAAGTTAAACAGACTGAAAGTGGTTTATCCATCTGTCAGTCCAAGTTCACCCTAGAACTCATAAGAAAGTATGGTATGGATTCATCCAGTACCATGAAGACTCCTATGGGGTCAAGTATGTCTCTTAGCAAGGATGATGCAGGGAAACCTGTAGATGAAACCTTGTATAGAGGGATAGTTGGTCTCCCTATTATACTTGACTGCTAGTTGACCTGACATCATGTATGCTACATGTGTTTGTGCCAGGTATCAAGCCTGCCCTAAAGAGTCTCATTTGACAGCAGTCAAAAGAATTTTGAGATATCTAAAGGGCACTCCCTATCTAGGCCTCTGGTACCCTAGGAATGGAGATTTTGATCTAACAGGTTATTCAGATGCAGACTTTGTAGGATGCAAAGAGGATAGAAAAAGCACTACTGGAACCTGTCAATTCCTAGGTGGGAGACTAATTTCATGGAGTAGCAAGAAGCAAACCAGTGTGGCTATCTCCACAGCTGAGTCAGAGTATGTGGCTGCAGGAAGTTGTTGTGCTCAACTTCTGTGGATTCAACATCAGCTAGAGGACTATGGATTTCAGGTAAGTAGAACTCCACTTTTCTGTGATTCTACAAGTGCTATTTCAATAGCTAATAACCCTGTATCACATAGTAGAACTAAACATATTGAAATCAAATATCATTTTCTTAGGGAGCATGTAGAAAGAGAAGATATTTTACTTGAATATGTTAAAACTGATAATCAAATAGCTGATATGTTTACTAAGCCCCTAGAAGAAGCTAAGTTCAATAGATTCAAAATTGAACTAGGAATGATAAAATTAGAATAAGTTTACAGAATTAAAATTGGCTAAGTAAAAAGGTGTCGACACATAGACAAGTCTATGTCGACACAGAATAATGGTGTCGACACTTCAGGAAAAAGGTGTCGACACATCTAGGATGTTGGTGTCGACACTTCAGAATATTAGTGTCAACACATGTCCAGTAGGTGTTGACACATCCAAAGTGGTGTCGACACTTATGTTTTACTCAGAATTTTTTAAGTAAAGTCTCAACAATGTGTCGAGTTATGTTGTGTCGACACATAACCAAGTGTCGACACATAAAATCTGTTGACTAAACTTGTGTCGACACATATGTGTCGAGACATTATAAGTCAGTGTCGACACTTATTGCCAGTGTCGACACATTTTAAGTTAGCTGTCCCGCCTGTTCATCTTCAAAATCAGAAAGGTATAAATAGGGTTCTGTCTTTGTTTGTCGACACGCTTTCAAAGTTTCGAGACCAAAACTACTGTGTCGACACCTCTCTTTTCTAAAGACAAATTCTACAAACCCTAATGGCACCTAAGCTTGAGGAGAACGTTAACGAAGGATATGAGCTTGTACGCGGCGCGTTCGATGATGCTGATCCAGAACTTAAGGCAGTAGTAACCCTAGTCGCCGATTCAGGGTTAGATTACTTAGTTTCAGAACCTACTAAGATATGGAAGAAAGAGGTTCTTGAATTCCTTAATGGAGCTGCAGTAGATGAATCTGGATACAGAATCAAATCCAGAGTTCATGGAACTAAGGTCAAGGTTTCACCTAAGAATCTGAGGAAGGTGCTCCAGCTACAAAAAACTCAAGATGAAGAAGAAATTACTGCATCCAAGACCAGGGAAGCTCTTACCTGGTGTGGACTTGATCCAAAGCTGAAGATAGGTTCTGTTTTCAACAGGAAAGGCATGAATACTCAAGGAAAGTTCATGTCTGAGATTGTGGGAAAGGTCTTACTCAGTAAGCCAGGAGGGCATGACAGAGTGTCTGCCTCCATGTTCAATCTAATGACTAGAATTATCTTCACTCTGAAAACAGACTGGTCTATAGTGGTTTTTGAGAAGATTAAGGAGAGCTTGAAGAAGCCCAATCTGGGCAGAATCATTAGTCTATACCTAGCTGGTGTGATACCAGAGGTAATGAGTACTGCTGCAGGAAGCAAGATAAACCACATGAGGAAAATGGATCTAAGGATCTTTTCAAGATGGGATAGGGTGTTATCCAAGGAAATGCCAACCCCAGAGATGACAGTTACTGAGAAAGATACTCCTCCAAAGAAGAAAAGGAAAACAGCTCCTGTGGAACAAGTGTCCACTAGCAGTTCTGGGAGTGAAGAACATGTTGTCTTCACTCCAGATGAGCATGAGGAAGAGCATGTAGTGAAATCTCCTGCTGCTCCACCAACTGATGCAGAGATCCAGGGGGAGCTACCACAAGTTAGCTCCATCCACAGAGATCAAAGCCAGGGGGAGCCTCCAGTTGTAGATCAACCCTCTACACTGGACAGTGAGCAAGCCACCATCATCATCCAAGAGGTACTCACTGACCTAAATACTTTATAATATCTTATAGAAGATGCTGATTTGTCTGATGTTCCTCAGCAAACTCAGCTGCATAGTCAAGAACCAGATGTTGTTATCAAAGACACATCTGTTGTACAAGAAGAGATACCTGATCCAGTAGTTGAAGAGCAAATAATGTCTCCAGCTTCTTCACCCCCTGAATTCACCATGGAAGATTTATTCCTCAATCTAGACCAACAAGATTTTGACCTGGACAAAGAAGCTGCTGGAAGAGATATTATTGCTGCTGAGGGAGAGCAAATGCAAGTTCTGGAAGAGCCTTTAAGGCCAGAAAATGAGAAGGCACCTGATGTGCAAGCTGACAGACCTCCAAGCCCTAAGGATAGGGTTGACATAGCCAACACTTCTGCCTCTGAAGATGAGGAGAGTGCTAGGGCAAAGAAAAAGAAACTGTATGTCTTTAAAAGGAGAAGTCAGAGTTATAAGAAAGCTCTGCAATCTATAGCCCCACAGCATATAGTTCAACAAGCTCCAACTGTTGATTATAGTGCATTAATGATTGCAATGCAGATAAAACTGGATGAACAGAGACAAGCTATAGAGGCTTATGTAGATGAAGGGCACAAAACTTTGCAGTTTGATCTGGCCCAAGATATAAAGTTTATAAGGTTTGAAATGAACCTTAACAAGAAGGAGATGAATGAATGCTTCCACAAAGGTGGAAATGCAGTGGTGTATTTGGCAACACACCAAGAGAAGATCAAAGAACAAGTTGATGATATAGCATTGAAACAAGGATATGTTCTTGAGAATCAGTTAAGAATGAATGACAATTTGACTGCCTCCCATAATGCTATAGTCACTGAGTTGCAGAACAAGGCTTCTGAACCTTCTTCATCTACTGCTGCTGCTAAAGCTGACTTTGACAAAGCCTTTCAAGAAGAAATTACTGCTGTAAAGACTGCAATCCAAGCCTCCCAAAAGGTCATATCTGAACAACTTCAAAAGCTTAAACCTTTCTTTAAAGATGGCATCAGATACTTGGATAGTCAAATCAGATTTCAGAAGGATGATGTCAGAGATCACATGGCTAGAGAAGTCATAAAGGGGGAGAGAGTACTAGTCAAGGCAAGCTCTAAACATGCTAAGTGGATATCAAATTCCATCAGAGCTACACTTGGATATCCTCCTCTGTGTGATGACAATGAGGTTGCTGAATCTGGACTAAATCCTGGTTATTTTGGAGGTGAGCAACCAGAAGTAGCTCAGGTCATTTATCCACCTCCAGACTTTGAAATGATTCAAGCAGATGTGAGCACAATGTATAGCCCACCTGAAGGCAAGGACCATGTCCATATTGAAAAGTTTGTTCAACCTATATCTGAAGCTATGCAAGAGGCATTACAGAAAGAAGAAGAGACAAGGTTGTCCAAAAAGAGGTTTAGGGAACAAGCAGAACAAAGGCCAGACTTTGAACAGTGGAGCCCTACCTCTAGAAACATAATTTTAACTGCCTGGAAAGCTGTCAAGGACAATACTCATGACAGGACCAAGTGGTTTTCTGAAGCTGAATGGAGGAAACATGAGATCAGACAAGAAGCCATTGTTCAATTCAGAAGGAAGGCAAAGATGGGAAAGCTACCTCCTACAGCCCAGGAGCCTAGCAAGTACTTTCCTAAGCCATATCACTATTTTGAGAGGCAGAAGATCAAGGCAGAAGAACTTAAAAAGAAAGATCTAAAAGGAAAGAAGCCTACTGATGCTGAAACTGTTGATGCCCCTGTCAAAGCTCAAGTTCAAGCTGGCAAGGGAATAGTTATCAAGGAACCTGATTAGAAATAGATTAAGATTTTACTTGAAGATTATTTTGTAATCTTTTAAATGTAAAACATTTTGTAAACTACTGAAAATGTATAAGAAAAATTTTAGAACAATATATGATAAATATATTTCATGATTGTTCTGTGAATGTGTCTATTTCTTGTTTGTTCTGAAATGATGAATGTGTATACATGTGTGAATTAATACATGTTTATGTTTACCCTGCTGAATATAACATGCTTTACATCATTTTGTAATTTTTAATTATGAATGGTGTATATCATTGACTAAGGGTTATGACTTCTCCAAATAGGGGGAGATTGTTGGGTACATTGGTCAAATGTACCTGATTTGAAGAAGCCTCACCCAACTCAATGATATACATCATATGTTGAGTTTACTTGTGCAGGTTAAGAAATCACTGGACTGAAGCAAAAAGTTTCTAAGTCCATGTGTCGACACCCAGAAGGAAAGTGTCGACACTCAAGAAGGCTTGTGTCGACACCCAGACAAGCAGTGTCGACACTTGGAGTCATTGTGTCGACACCTGGGATGCAGAGTCGACACCAGACAGAAAGTGTCGACACTTGGAGCTGTGTCGACACTCAGTGAAGAAAAGTGCAGACAGAAAGTGTCGACACAAGGAGCTGTGTCGACACCCAGTGAAGCTGTGTCTACACCAGAAAGTGTCGACACTTGGGTATGTGTCGACACTCAGCAAAAGTCTGCAGAGACTAAGTTAAAGTGTCGACACTCAGAACAATGTGTCGACACTCAACAGAAGAGTCAGCACTTGAAGTATGTGTTGACACCCAGCACAATGTGTCGACACACAACCAGAAGAGTCAACACATGAAGTAAGTGTCGACACCCAGCACAATGTGTCGACACTCAGCTGAAGACTCTATACTTGAAGAAAGTGTCGACACATGGAGCTGTGTCGACACTTAGCAAAGATCAGAAAGATCAACAAAATTATTCTAAGTATAAGTGTCGACACTAAGGGAATGTGTCGACACTCAGCTGAAGTCTCAACAAGAAGAAGGTGTGTCGACACAAGGAGCTGTGTCGACACTCAGCAAGTATCGACATTAAAGACTATGTGTCGACACCAAGAAGCAGTGTCGACACTTGACAGATTCAACATAAGAAGATGTGTCGACACAAAGGAGATGTGTCGACACATAGAAGAATTCAGCTACAGATAGAAGATCAAGTACTTGTGTTGACACTCAATTTCAGTGTCGACACCTGAAGAAGAATTTATGTCGACACTCAATTTCAGTGTCGACACCTGAAGAAGAATTTGTGTCGAGACATACAAGGAGTTGTGTCTACACCTTGTAGACTTGTGTCGACACTTACACAACATGTGTCGACACTTGGACTATAAGTGTCGACACTTAAAGACAGAAAGTCTCGAAACTTTCAGACAGTTAGAGATTTTCAAGAAATGACTGGATGACTTGACAGCTGCCGTTCCAGCCGGTCTACAGCAACTGTCAGAGATGTCAGAAGTCAGTTATGGACCGGACCAGCCGGTTACCATGAAGAAGGCCTATAAATAGGCACCTACAGTTTACAGAAACGGTGGTTGTTCAAGAGTTCAGTTTGTTGAAAAACAAATTATTGAAGTGGTACCAAGAGTATCAACACAAGAAGATCTTGCAGTCCAAGTGCAGATCTAAGAAGTTGGAGAGAGAGGGCTCCATCCAAGAAATCAGCCTCTGGAACTAGGCTGAGAAGAAGGATTCAGATTCATTCTGGATCTTAAGTGGCAGAGGTCAAGGAACAACTGCAGGAGGATTCAGTCTTATTCAGTTCTACTCAAGAAGCTTTGAAGAAAGCTAAGTCAGATTGAATCCATTTGAGTTCTTCCAAGAACTCATCAAGAAACTCTCAACTCCCTCTTTTATTTCTGAGTTGTAGAGTTAATATCTGTAATACATTTTTAACTTGTAGGATCCTTTGGATCTGAGAGAATTGTAAGCCTATAATTATAAAGGCTGAGGGTAGGGCTTGAGAGCCTGAGTGTAGGAGATTGAGATCTCTGAGTGTAGGCCTTGGTTGGCTGAGTGTAGGCCTTGGTTGGCTGAGTGTAGGCCTTGATTGGCTGAGTGTAGGCTTTGGGATAAAGCTGAGTTGTAAGGCCTTGGGCCTGAGGTGTAGGAACCATTTTGGGTTCTAAGACAGTGGAGGAGTTTGGCCGAATCTAGTACACTGCTAGATAGGCGAAGGGGGAAAGTGGATGTACCCATATCTTGGGGAACCACTATAAACCACTGTGTATGCTGTGTTGTGCTGTGATTGTTGCTGTGTATGCTGTGTGTTTGCTGTGATAAAGTAGTTAGTATTCTGTGATATAACTGATTGCTGCCATTAAAGTTCAAAAAGGATTAGGTCACCTATTCACCCCCCCCCCTCTAGGTGTTTAGGTACCTTATCTTTCACAAACCTAGACTTTTAACCCTTAGACTCAATTCTAATTGACCTATTAAGCTATACAGAAGGTCAAGCAAAGGTTCCTAGAGACATAGCGATCCTGACCCAAATTAGTAATAGGGTGTTCCAACAATCCCGAGACTTCACACGGCCTGTGACACGCCCGTGTCCTAGGCCGTGTGCCCAGACACGGCACAAAGACACGCCCTGTCGAAATCCTTCGGCGGGCTGAGTTCGTCGACCTGATTTGACACGCCCTGTGACACGCCCGTGTCACAGGCCGTGTTCAACCTCTCGACACTCAACACTCACATCTCGACACTCGACGATCGTCGAGTGTAAGTCGTCGAGCACACGACACGGCCTTGGACACGCCCGTGTCCTGTGCTGTGTGCCTCCTTTCGACATATCGTCGAGAGAAAAATCGTCAAGACAAAGGCCGATCGTCGACACAACCTCGACACGCCCTGCGACACGCCCGTGTCGCAGGCCGTGTCAGCTGACACGCCCTGGGACACGCCCGTGTCCCAGGTCGTGTCACCCAAAAATTTCCTGTTTCTGAAACTTGGGCTGTTACAATCCTCCCCTCCTACAAGAAATTTCGTCCTCGAAATTCAGATACAGGAAAGGAAACAGAAATCAGCAAGAAAAATGTGACAACATATAAAAGTTTATGTTTCATCATTCTCGCTACACATTACAAAACAGCTTAGGGAAATCTTCTCACATGGTTTGCTCTCGCTCCCATGACAGTCCCTCACGGCCACAGTTGTCCCATCGGACTTTCACAATGCCGACCGTCTTGTTCCACAACTGTTTTTCGGCTCGATCTTCGATCTGAATGGGTCTAACTCTCGTTGTTAGCCCATACTCCACCGGCACACGATCATCCGCGATCACTTGAGCTGGATCTTTCACGGCCTTCTGAAGCACCGAGATGTGAAAGACATCATGTAACCCACCCAAGTCCGCCGACAGAGCTAGCCGATAAGCCGCTTCGCCCACTCGCTCAACCACTTCAAAAGGACCCAAATATCTTGGACTCAACTTTTTCAATCGTCGAATCCTGGAGACACCTTTGAATGGCTTGATCTTCAAGTAGACCAATCGCCAACCGCAAATTCCACGTTCCGGTGCTTGGCGTTGTAGTACTTTGCTTGTCGCTCGCTCTCGAATAGTCCGTATGGTTGAGTTTGCGTCATCAACCTCATTTGGTTTAAAAAACCCGGGCTTCGCCCGCTTCTACCAAAGCCAAGGGAGTACGACACTTCCTTCCATATAACGCTTCATATGGTGCCATCCCAATGCTTTCCTGGTAGCTGCTATTATATGCAAACTCTACCATATAGAGATGATCTTCCCATCTTTTTCCGAAGTCAAGGGCGCACATTCGGAGCATATCCTTTATTGTTTTGTTGGTACGTTCAGTTTGGCCATCCGTTTGGGCATGAAAGGCCGTACTGAAAGTCAACTTCGTGCCCAACAGTCGGTGAACTAGCCTCCAATCATTTGACGTGAATCGCCCATCTCGATCACTTACGATGCTCCGAGGAACACCGTGAAGCCACACAATCTGGTCAACATATAACTTTGCCAAACTTTCAACTGAATCATCCTGCCTGTTTGGGAGAAAATGTGCCACTTTCGTTAGTCGATCAACAATCACCCAAATGGAATCATTTCGTCGTTGCGATCTTGGCAACCCATGCACAAAATCCATGGAAATATCATCAAATTTCCACTCTGGGATCGGTAGTGATTTCAAATAACCGCCCGGCTTTTGGCATTCCGCCTTCACCATCGCACATGTTTGGCATTTAGAGACATAAAGGGCAACATCTTTCTTGAGCCCTGGCCACCAGAAAAGCTTCTTCATATCGTTGAACATCTTTGTGCTCCCGGGGTGAATGGAATACTTTGTATAATGTGCTTCATACAGCAGTTCTTCCCTCAATTTCCCCACATTCGGACGCACAAACGGCCCTCTTTTCGCAAAAGACCGTCATTCCAGGTGAATTTGCCCTCTGGCCCTTCATTCACATAGCGTAAGAGATCTTCATCCAACTCCGTTGCCCGTCGAACTCGGTCCGCAAGGTCACATTGCACCTCGGTCCAGTTCAAACATGCAGTGGCAGTGGAATTCTTGTCAACATAATAGATCTCCAACGCTTCCAACTCCTGGATAAGACGTTCGTCATGCCTTTGTAACCAATTCACTCTAGCCGGAACCCGCCGACTCAAGGCATCCGCGACAACATTCCCCTTCCCGGGCGTATAGTGAATCTCAAAAGTGTAGTCCCCAAGGAACTCCAACCACCTTCGTTGTCGCATGTTCAAGTCTTTCTGCTCCAAAAGATACTTTAGGCTCTTATGATCGGTATAGATCTCCACCTTCACTCCATAAAGGTAGTGTCGCCACAACTTGAGTGCAAAAATCACCGCCGCTAATTCCAAATCATGGACGGGATAGTTTCGCTCATGCACCTTTAGCTGGCGTGAGCCATAAGCAATCACCTTTCCGCTCTGCAGAAGAACGCAGCCTAAGCCGCTTCCTGAAGCATCACTATAAATCACAAATCCATCGGTTCCACATGGCGAAGACAACACCGGCACCGTGGTCAACCGAATCTTCAGCTCTTCAAAAGCTCGTGCGCACTCTGGCGTCCAAATGAACTTCTGATCTTTTCGCGTCAGTGTGGTTAGCGGCAAAGCGATCCGCGAGAAGTTTTCCACAAATCTTCTATAGTAACCCGCAAGTCCAAGAAAACTCCTGACCTCGGCCACGGAAGGCAACATTGGCCACTCTTGTATGGCTTTTATCTTCGCTGGATCCACTGCAATGCCTGCTCCACTCACCACATGGCCCAAAAATGTCACTGACGATAGCCAAAACTCGCACTTCGAGAACTTGGCATATAGCTGATTTTGCCTCAATGTGTTCAACACCAACCGCAAGTGAATCTCATGCTCGGCTTTGGACTTCGAGTACACCAGGATGTCATCAATGAACATGATCACAAACAGATCCAGGTACTCATGAAAAATACGGTGCATCAGATCCATAAACACCGAGGGCGCATTGCACAATCCAAAGGGCATGACTGTGAACTCATAGTGCCCATAACGCGTTCCAAATGCGGTTTTGGGAATGTCACCTTCCCGAATTCTTAACTGGTAATAACCAGACTTCAGGTCCAACTTCGAATAGACGGTCGAGCCCACCAGCTGATCGAATAACTCATCAATCCTGGGTATAGGATACTTATTCTTCTCGGTCAGCTTATTCAATTCACGGTAATCAATACACAACCACAACCCACCATCTTTTTTCTTTACAAAAAGCACAGGCGCGCTCCAAGGTGACATACTTGGGCGGATATAACCTTGCTCTAGAATTTATTGTAGTTGAACCTTCAACTCAGCCATCTCTTTAGGCGCAACGTGATATGGCGAGCGGGCCACAGGTTTCGCACCTGGCACCAACTCGATCGTGAAGTCAATCTCTCGCTGGGGTGGTAGCCCAGGGAGATCCGCGGGAAACACATCTGTAAATTCTACCACAATCGGAACCTCACGGAAAGTGGCCTTAGGCTCAACATCCTGATTTAGTGCAAAGTAACACTTCGCACCCTTCCGAACAGCTTTGACTACCTGGAGTGCAGACATCAACGTCCCGCCCACTCCTTGCATACCCGCGAACTTGGTCTCCTGTTCGGTATTCTGGCCCAACGTGATTTCTTTGGACTGGCAATCAATCATAGCATGCTGCTCCGCAAGCCAATCCATCCCAAAAATCACATCGAATTCCGATATTGGCAAAACAAATGCAGTTAAACGAAAATCCTGACTTCCTAACTGAACCGCCACATCGCAAGCTTGATCCGCAAGCATCCAACAGCCATTCGGCAACACCACTCTGACGCTATCTGTCTTTGCACGACTGAGTATCCCAAGCCGCGTAAGAAACTCACGAGACAGAAAAGAATGCGATGCACCTGTATCAAACATTACTCGCGCCAGCGTGTCCCGAATCATCACAAAACCTATGACAAACATGTCACACACACATACCGCAAACATAGGGGTACTAAGCAAAGCATACAAACAATAGCATATGCAAAACTAAACTCATACATGTGACAACGTCACTCTGCTTGATGGCCTCTTGCAGGCCAAGATTGTAGACCCGGGGTTGCGCCTGCGAGGCAGAGGAATCCACCACCGCCTTTCCTTTTTCCGCATAAGATGCTCCCGCCTTCTTTTCACCCTTTGACGGCATCCTACAATCTGGCGCAATATGCCCCATTCGGCCACAATTGAAGCAGATACGAGTGTCTGGCTTGGAGGTCGCCCCTGATGTTGCTCCCGTTGCAACTGATGAAGGAGCTTGTCCATTAGGCTTGGACTTCTTGCCCCATCTCTTCATATAAAATGGTTTTCCCGATCGGGGCGCCTTCCACTCCGGTTGCGTCACAGCCAAAGCTCTCTTCCCTTGCACCCTCTTCATATCCTTTTCCAATGCGGTCGCGGTGTCAACCAATGCTTGGAAACCTTGGTTCACAGAACTTGACACAAGTAACCTCAGCTCGTCCCTCAGTACTTCATAGAACCGGTTAGTCTTCCTCTGCTCTTCAGCAAAAATAGAACCCGCATACCGCCCCAAGCGAGTAAATTCATGCAAGTATGCGTCAACACTGCCATCACCTTGGGTCAACCGTTGGAATTCATTTTCCATGGCTATCCGCTGAGCCGCAGGAAGGTGCTTCACTAGGAAGAGTCTGGAGAATTCTTCCATGGATACTTGGGTTAACGGACGACCCGCCAAGTGATGCAACTCTATCTCATCCCACCATAATCGCGCTTCTCCTTCAAGCAAGAAGGTAACTAAAGTAACTTTCTGATGCTCCGCCGTTCCTATCGCCGTCATCACTCGCTTGACGCGCGATAACCAATCCTCAGCCTGCGTCGGGGTTCCCGCTCCCGAGAACGTAGGCGGATGGAAACTCATAAACCACGTTAGCTGCTTCGCAGCTGCCCGAGGAGCCACATCCACGACAGGTTCAGGCCTTGACGCCACCTATTCTGGCCTCACAGCCGCTTGCTCCTGCCTAAGGGGCTGTCCTTGGATCATGGTAAATAAATCCTCCACAACTAAACGCACATGTTCCGCAGACGGTGGAGGTGTAGGCACCGCGGCTGTTGCCGTACTTTCATCAGAATGCTGGGACTCAGACGGCCCAGCTCCACTTCATGTCACCTAAAGGTGGACAAGACACACACATTAGCGGTCGTACCCAAGAAATCAACACAAATCAGAACTTACAGGTTCCTCAAACACAACAAATATGCATTTCTATCATGGACATTCAGGAGTTCACTCGTAGACTTTGGTGTGCACAAACACGTGCTCGCCACCCCACAAAAGAAGTCGACCACGACTTCGAGAGGGAAAGACCAAGACGACCGATACCAAAAATGTAACAACCCCATCCGTTCATATGGTATATTCTAGAAGGTCCGGTCGGGGTCCCACAGGATATATCACAAAACAGTCGGTGAAGGTACAAGATGATACCAGAGTCGCGCATCGTACCTATCACAAATCATTCTAGCGGAAGCCTAGACTACAACTGAAACTCCTCATGAATGTCCAAACATAAAACTCCACATTTTATAAAGTATAGGAATGTCTTACAACAAGTCAAAAGAGTTGGTCTTATGGCCTTACATGGTTATCAAACAGTGGCCTAAATAACTTGGCGCGCAGGCCGACCACAATAAAAGAAACCACACAACATAAGTTATAGCCTTCGAGGGCTAACAACAGTAGCAGCAACACCAACAGGAACATCAACCTCTATGCGCCCCGCTCGGTTCTCCAGCACCTGTACAAGGACAACCCACCCAACGGTGGCAAACAAAAGCAACGGTCAGCGTTCAGCTGACCAAATTATAACGACCCTACCCCTTCTCTCGGGGCAGCGGTATTTTTCCCTGCAGGCATATTAGATCACAAGTATGGCAAGATATATCATCAAAATGTGCTTTCATGCACATAAGCCATCACAACCGTTCGCCACCCGGCCCAACGGTCCGTGCACTCAGGGCACATTCTTGGTGTTCTGGCAAAGCTCTTGCCCACCACCGTATCAGGGTCACAACCCAACGGTAAATCTCTTGAGCATTTACTCCATGGCGTGCAACCGGAGTTAGTCTTCCTACACCGGGATGGCCCGTAGCCCCCCATTGTGTCATGGTGCGCAGGCCGAAGACTCTTGCTATGCGCTCCAACAGACCGCACTTTTTGGTCTCACGTCGGAAGGAAATAGCACGGGTCGGATCCTCCACCCCCGTTGCTCAAATCGCCATGCCTTATCCGAGTACAGCGTACTCATGGCTATATCAAAGGCGCGGGTCGGTCTCACCAATCCTGTTCTTGGCATTCAAGCCTGGGTATTTCTCTATACCCATTTATCTCACAACAACAGCGGGTCTTTCCTGGGCACACCAGTACTTCCTGTGACTCACTCCACAGGTGGACACCACACACGCACAAATGTCAGAGGTCTTTCCTAGCTATCATGCCAGTACTTCCTGTTACTCGCTTCACAGGTGGACACCCTACGACATCAAGCATTACAAAAGGGCCTTTCCTGGTCACACCAGTACTTCCTGTGCCTCATTCACAGGTTGGACCCAAAACATCACATGGCTATTTTTCCTGGACTACCACTCCAGTACTTCCTGCTACTCCTTTTCGCAGGTATAACCCGTAGACTCCTTACACTACACGTTATCATGGAGTCTTCTCCGGTTCGTATGCAACATCACCAATCCAGACCAACTTGTCCAGATGGGCTTCACACAGCATGCCTATTCCGTACTCCATTTCCGGATCTATATGCTAACAAAGGGGATTTCAAGCATCCACCCAAAGATTCCCAAAATCAACCACCTCTTGGTGGGGGAAATCACACGATATGCCAAAAGGAAGCCTTCACATGGCTAGGAAGAAAAGTCGTTACCCTTGACGACCGCTTCGGTGCCATGGACTCAAAGCTAGCTTGCAAGACTCGCAAGATCGTTTCCTCCGCAACGCCGGCTTCGGAACTCTTGTCGGTAAACTGCAGCACCACCACCAGCAGCCCCCTTTCCCTCTTCCTCCTCCTTTCTCTCTCTCTTTCTCTTTTAACTTGAAGAAAGATCAAAGCCAAGGAAATGAGAATAACTTCTCAGATTTCGGCCTTTAGGAGAAAGAGGAAAGAAGCTTCAGCCATTGGATCCAGGCTGAAGGAATGGACGGCCACGATTCTGCCAAAAACACTGATTTTGACCCAACACGGCCTCTAACACGGCCGTGTGCCAGGCCGTGTGCCTCAAGCGGTGATCAACCGACTTATCCAAACCAGTGAAACGCCCATGGGACACGCCCGTGTCATGGGCCGTGTCACCAACTCGCCTTCAGACACGCCCGTGTCTGTGGTCGTGTGCCTGGGTGAAACAAATCCCAAAACATCCCGAGACTTCACACGGCCTGTGACACGCCCGTGTCCTAGGCCGTGTGCCCAGACACGGCACAAAGACACGCCCTGTCGAAATCCTTCGACGGGATGAGTTCGTCGACCTGATTTGACACGCCCTGTGACACGCCCGTATCACAGGCCGTGTTCAACCTCTCGACACTCAACACTCACATCTCGACACTCGACGATCGTCGAGTAAAAGTCGTCGAGCACACGACACGGCCTTGGACACGCCCGTGTCCTGGGCCGTGTGCCTCCTCTCGACACATCGTCGAGAGAAAAATCGTCGAGACAAAGGCCGATCGTCTACACAACCTTGACATGCCCTGCGACACGCCCGTGTCGCAGGCCGTGTCAGCTGACATGCCCTGGGACACGCCCGTGTCCCAGGCCGTGTCACCCAAAAATTTCCTGTTTCCGAAACTTGGGTTGTTACACCCGCCCAGCTTCTGACACTCGGCCTTCACTAAGGCAGAAGTTTGGCATCGACTCACGTACAAAGCTACATCCCGCTTCAAACCAGACCACCAAAAGGATTTCTTAATATCCAAGTACATCTTTGTACTTCACGGGTGAATGAAGTACTTTGTGAAGTGAGCCTCAAACATCAACTCCTCATAGAGATTATCGAATTGCGATACACAAATGCTTACGTCCTTCCTTAGAATCCCATCTATCAACTCCCAGGTACTACTCTCGCCCTTTATAGCTTCCACCACATATGGCTGGAACTTCACATCCAAACGGGTCGCTTCCCGAATACGATCGGACAAGTCATTTTACATCTCAATCCAGTTCAACCGAGCCACGCTTGACTCACCTCTTGCTACATACTCCATGCCAAGGGTCTCCCAGTCCCGCATCAACCGCTCATCATGATCTTCGATCCAACTCGGTTGACCAGAATATTTCCGACTCAAGGCATCCGCCACCACGTTGGCTTTGCCTGGCGTATACTGAATCGCCACTTCATAGTCTCCAAGGAACTCGACCCATCTGCGCTGCCATATATTCAAGTCCTGATCTAGGAGATATTTCAGGCTTTTGTGATCCTTGAAGATGTTGGAACACCCTATTACTAATTTGGGTCAGGATCACTATGTCTCTAGGAATCTGTGTTTGACCTTCTGTATAGCTTAATAGGTCAATTAGTAGTGAGTCTAAGGGATTAGAAGTTTAGGATTGGAAGCTGCCCTGAAGACCAAGATTTTCTGGAGACTAAGTCTAATCGTCGAGCTCAGCACGACGATTCGTCGAACTCCGGTCGACGATCGTCTAGCTCAACTTCAACAGATCGTCGAGCTCCTTTCGACGATCGCTGAGCTCAACCTCATAATATCGTCGAGCTCCACTCGACGATCGCTGAGCTCAACTTCGCAATATCGTCGAACTCCATTCGACGATCGGTGAGCTCAGGTCGACGATTTTGACTCTGCACTGGATCTTTATCTCTGAGCTCAGTTCGACGATCTTTGAGCTCAGATTGACGATTATGTTGCTGATTGAATTTTCCAGTTCGCTGAGCTCAGCTCGACGATAGCAGAGCTCAGTTCGACGATTTCAGTTATCTTTCAGAATTCAAATTTAGATCAGACAGAAGTTATTCTGCATTTAATTCAGAAGATCTGCTAGCCGTTTTCATTTACTTCTGGAGCAAGTTTCAAGGGATTTTTCAAGGAACAAATCAGTGGACTCTCCTTTAGAAGAAATTATGCAATTAAGGCTGTAATCAATGCAGACCAACGGCTATCTTTGACAGAGTGATATTCTATTCTGGCACAGAGAATAAAATAGAGAATGTTTTTTGAATCAAACAAGAGATTGACAAGAAGAGGACACACAACTCAGAATACAGAACTTCTTTAAAAATCTTTTGTCAACAAGAATTCAGAAGAACACTCATCAGAGAGATCAAGCTTTGAAAAATCTTCAGATCTCTTCAGCTCTCAAAGTGTTCAAGGCCAACATCATTTCAAGACTCCAGACACTCAACATTTCAGTCATTACTGAAATCATCTCTTGCTGGAGTTCTACCTTTGAAGGCCTATCACCCTCAGCAAAGCTCTTCTTCCTGAAGATTTCAAGGATTCAGGGGGAGCTTTGACATCAATCCACATAGTCTTCTCAGTTGATTGAGAAAGAGAAGACTGTCATCACTCTCTCACCCCCACTCTGTAAAGTGTTTTTCAAACTCCCTTCAAAAGTTTGAATCTGGTTTTTGAGCACCTTGTCAAAAGCTCATTGGTGGCAAGACACCTGATCAAAAAATCTGATTTGGTTTTTGAGCACCTTATCAAAAGCTCATTGGTGCCCAGGACACCTGATCAACTCCTCCTGCAGTGGATTCCTACCTAGGGTGGTAGAAGAGTGGATGTACCCAAGTTTGGGGAACCACTATATTTCCTTGTGTCCTCTGGTTTTGCTTGTTTTCTTTTTGTTTCTGGCCTAGATTTTCTTGTGCTTAGTCTCTGCATAGCTTAGTTTTGTGGTTAGTTTTATTTCTGCTTCCCTGCTCACACTCATTACAACAATTGTTGTAAAGCTTTGCAAAAGTTTTTTTTTGTGTTTTAAAAGAACCATATACTCTATTCACCCCCCCCCCTCTAGACTATATCAGATCTAGTTTCCCCTTTCAATTGGTATCAGAGCGAGGTTGGTTAAACATACCATATCTGTTTGGTTGTACAGGCTAACACCTGAACCCAAAGATCCCAAACTAGATCCTTCTTTTATATTGTATTACTAGATTTAGTTTGCACAAATCATGGCCCAAAACAAAGATTATGCTAGCACCAGACCTCCAGTGTGCAATCTGTCAAAGTTTGCACTTTGGAAAGCAAGGATTAGACTCTATATGAATTCTATTGACGAAGATATTTTTAATTCTGTTTTGACAGTGTGTCCAAGACCTCCAGAGAGCACAAGCACAAATGCTGTTCCACCTCCATCAGGAACAGATGCTGACATCAAAAAGTGGAAAGTAGCTGATGCCAAGGCAATGAACATTTTAGCTCAGACAATGTCAGATGACATCTTTCAAAAGGTAGTTGAATGTAATTCAGCCAAGGAGATTTGGGACAAGCTCTCAGAAATAGTTTCAGGCTCAGCTGATGAGAGAAAGGACAGAAGATCCCATCTCATCTCCCAATATGAGAACTTCAAGAAGGGAGAAACTGAGTCAGTGGGAGACATGTACAACAGACTGAGTCTAATTGTCAGTGAACTGAGGACATTAGACAAAGAGATCTCACTGACAGAACTTAATGACAAGATCCTAATGTGCTTCCCCAGCACTTGGGATTCAAGAATCTGGCCAATTAAAGATGCCAGAAGTCTGAATGAGATCACCACTAAAGCCTTGTTGGGTAAGCTCAAATCTTATGAGCTACTCATCAAGAACAGAGAGGAAGAACAGAAGGCTGCTTCACCAGCCACAAGAAAGGAGAAGACCATAGCATTCAAGGCAACTGAGGATCTGCCTGAAGAAAAAGCCACAGGCAATGATGAACTTCTCAGCTTGTTGGCCAAAAGATTCTATAAGATGGCTAGAAAGGACTTCAGAAGAAGATCATACAAGGAGCAGGATAAGCCAAGGTATGACAAGTCCATTGGCAATAACAAAGACATTATTTGTTTTGGTTGCAGGAAACCAGGGCATATAGTTCCTGACTGTCCAGAGAACAAGAACAAGGACAGAAGGGAAAGAAAAGAAAGAAGAAAGGAGAAAGACTCCAAAAGGAGTGGCAATAGCAAGCCCTCTTCCAACAGAAATAAGCATACAAGGAAAGGATTTGTTGCTGAATCCTGGAGTGAGACTGAAGAGGAGTCAGAAGCCTCTTCCAGCTCCAGTGATGATGAGGATGATGCAGAGGAAAAGGAGTTCTGCATGATGGCAATCAATGCCTCACAACACAACTCAGAGGAAGAAGAGTCAGAGTCAGACTCAGAGACTCAACCTGAAGAAGATCAGGTAATCAGCACTTTTGATTTTACTTCAGAAGATTTTAAATCTGAATTTAAAGCACTATGTTTAGACCTGCTAAAGTCTGAGAAAGAGATCATCTCTCTCAGAAATCAATTATCTGAACAAAATGTTTTAAAATCAGAAAACCTCAAACTCTCTCAGGAGTTGGAGAACTATAGGGAACAGATAGCTTCACTGAAAAGTGAGCTCTCTGAGGCCAAGAAGCTTGAAGAATCTCTCAATGGGAGAAGCATCAAGCTGATGGACATCACAAGCACAGTGAACTCAAGATTCAACAGTACACTGGGTTTGGGTGCCTCCTCCAGCCAACCTATTGTTCTAACAACTCCTATCAAGTTCATTTCTGACAAGGGAAAGGGAGTTGTAGAGGTTGCCAGGAAAAATTCTGATCTACCTCAGAAAACTAAAGTCCAGCACAAATCGTCGAACGGAGATCGACGATCACCGAATGAAGATCGACGATCGCCGAACGCAGCTCGACGATCTCAGGACAAATCGTCGAACGCAGATCGACGATCTCAGCCAAGATCGTCGACCGCAGCTCGACGATCCCATATACCTGACCTCAGCCATAGTCGACCGTCGAACGGAGCTCGACGATCTGACCCACGATCGTCGAACGCAGCTCCAAGATCGTCGAACAGAGGTCAGAGCTCTGGAAATTCTTTCAAAGGCAAGTCAAAATTAAATCCTAAGGGTTTTTCATCCCAAACCTTCAACCCTTATACTGAATGGATTATACCTCCAAGGAGATATCATCCTGAAGGATATAAGAGTCAGCCAGGGATATCTTTCATTTCTGAATTTAGAGGTTATCAACCTAGGCCCAAGGTAAACTGGGTCAAAAACAAGTAAATTGTTTTATGTGCAGGTGAAGACCTATCCAACATCTAACCAGCAATGGTACTTGGATAGAGGGTGCTCTAAGCACATGACAGGGAACAAGGACAACCTCAATTCCTTTAGAGCCAAGCTTGGACCCAAAGTTATCTTTGGTGATTCCAACTTTGGACAAACGAAAGGATATGGTGCAGTCCAGATTGGTTCTGTAACCTTCAAGAAGGTAGCATATGTGGAAGGACTGAAGCACAACCTAATCAGCATCAGTCAACTATGTGATGAAGGCTACCAGGTGATCTTCAGCAAAACCTTATGCAAAATCAAGTCAGAGGACAACACAACTGTGTTGACAGGTAAAAGGAAAGGTAACATCTACCTAGTAGATTTTCTTTCAACTTCTATAGATATCTGTTTATTCAATTCAGTATGTAGACCAAATATTTTATGGCATAAGAGACTAGGACACCTAAACCTTAGAACTATTGCTAGGCTATCCAAGGACAACCTTGTTAGAGGACTACCTTCTGGCCCCTACAAGAAGGAAGGACTCTGCAAGGCTTGTCAATTAGGCAAGCAAACTAAAAACAGTTTTAAGTCACTTAATAAGAGTGATTCACCTAGGATATTGTATTTGTTACACATGGATCTATTTGGACCCATCACAGTACAAAGCCTAGGAGGGAAATCCTACACTTTAGTAATTGTAGATGACTTCTCTAGATTCACTTGGGTGTTCTTTCTAAGGAAGAAGTCTGATAACTTTAGTGTCTGACAGAGTTTCTCAAATGTATACAGATTGAGTTCAATACTCACATTGCCCTGATCAGAAGTGATCATGGGACAGAGTTTGATTCTCTTCTTATGCAAGAGTTCTGTCAGAGTGAAGGGATCAGGCATACTTTCTCAGCTCCTAGAACTCCTCAACAAAATGGGGTAGCTGAAAGGAAAAATAGAACCCTTATTGAATCTGCCACTACATTGTTGTCAGATGCTCATCTACCTCTATCCTTTTGGGCAGAGGCAGTGAACACCTCCAACTATGTGCTGAACAGAAATCTGATACATAAACTGAAGGGAAAGACTCCCTATGAACTACTCAAAGGGAAGAAACCTAAAGTTGACTATTTTAGAATTTTTGGTTGCATTTGCTATATTCACAATAATGATAAGAAATACTTAGCAAAATTTCAAGCCAAAGCTGATGAAGGAGTGTTTCTGGGATACTCCATGATCAGCAAGGCCTATAGGGTCTATAATAAATCATCTTTGAAAATTGAGGAATCTGTTCATGTTTCTTTTGATGAAACTAACATGTCTTTCAAGGAGAAGATTTCTTCTACCATAGAACCTTTGCAGGAACACTCTCTGGTTGAAGATTTGAACAAGTTACAGGTTGCTCAAGAGGATGAAAGCAGTGAAGATGAAAGCAATGCTCAACATATTGAACAACCACTTGAAGAGCCAGTTGTTGTACCACAAGAGGAAACAACAACACAGGTTGGTGAACAATCAACACCCCCTGTTGATTTAGTAACATCAAGAGACCATCCAATTTCCCAAATAATTGGAGAAATCTCAGCTGGTGTGCAAACCAGAAATCAGGTCAACCAAAACCTGTTGCACACCTGCTTCCTTTCTCAAATTGAACCTCAGTCCATTCAAGATGCAGAGTAAAATCCACACTGGATCATTGTCATGCAAGAGGAGTTGCATCAATTTGAGAGGAACAAAGTATGGGAACTAGTGCCAAAGCCAGAGGATCTTTCCATTGTTGGAACAAAATGAGTATTCAGAAATAAACTGGATGATCAAGGAGTAATAATAAGGAACAAGGCAAGGCTAGTTGCCCAGGGATATTCTCAAGAAGAAGGAATTGACTACGACCAGACCTTTGCACCTGTTGCAAGATTGGAAGCCATCAGAATTTTTCTAGCTTATGCAGCTCACAAAGGCTTCAAGGTTTATCAGATGGATGTCAAGAGTGCTTTCTTGAATGGAGACATCAAAGAGGAAGTCTATGTCAGACAACCTCCAGGTTTTATCTCTACAACTTACCCTGATTATGTTTTTAAACTACATAAAGCATTATATGGTCTCAAGCAAGCTCCTAGAGCATGGTATGAGACCTAGCATGCTTTCTCTTGGAAAATGGTTTTATAAGGGGTAGAGTAGACCAAACTCTTTTTATTAGAACCCATAAGTCCCATACCCTACTAGTACAAATTTATGTAGACGATATCATTTTTGTTTCTACTGACTCAAAATTGTGCAGAAGGTTTTCTAACCTAATGCATTCTAAATTTGAGATGAGTAGCATGGGTGAGCTATCCTTCTTCCTAGGATTGCAAGTCAAGCAACATGCTGAAGGCATCTTTATTTCTCAAACCAAATATGCTAATGAATTGGTTAAGAAATTTTGTATGTCTGAGGCATCTTGCATGAAAACACCCATGCCTACCAATGCTGTACTGGATGCTGATGAACATGGGAAACCAGTTGATCAGACAACATATAGAGCAATGATTGGCTCTCTGTTGTATCTTACAGCTAGTAGACCAGATATAATGTTTGCTACATGTATATGTGCTAGATTCCAAGTTAGCCCTAGAGAGTCACACCTAACATTAGTAAAGAGGATTCTTAGATATGTTAAAAGTTGTCCAAATCTAGGTCTCTGGTATCCAAAAGATTCAGCATTTGAGTTAACTGGATTCTCTGATGCTGATTATGCTGGATGCAGAATTGATAGGAAAAGCACCAGTGGAACTTGTCAGTTCCTTGGTGATAGACTTGTCTCTTGGTTTTGCAAGAAACAAACATCTGTGTCAACTTCAACTGCTGAAGCTGAATATATGGCTGCAGGCAGTTGTTGTTCACAAATACTGTGGATTCAAAATCAACTCCTAGACTATGGTTACAACTTAGAGAAGTCAAAAATCTTTTGTGATAATACAAGTGCTATTTCCATAGCTCAAAATCCTAGTCCTCCATAGTAGGACAAAACACATAGAGATTAGGCATCACTTCTTAAGGGACAATGTTGAAAAGAATAAAATTGAACTGCAATATATCCCAACTGATTTACAAAGGGGAGATATTTTCACCAAGCCTTTGGATGAAAAGAAACACACCTTCTTCCTAAATCAGTTAGGAATGTTAGATGGAGGAAGTCTTAAATAATATCCAAGATTTTGAAAGCTAAAAATTAACCAAGACTAGGCAAAAATTCTGATTTTTCTTAGTGTCTAGGATTTTCTGATCTCTGAACTGCGCTCGACGATTTCCCCAAAGATCGTCGAACGGAGTTCGACGATTTCCAGGATCGTCGAACTGAGTTCAGCGCCTCTAAGATAGTATGAACTATCTCCTTCGGTCAACGATCGTCGAACGGCGCTCGACGATCTTGTTCCCTGAACGATCGTCGAACGGAGCTCGACGCCTTTCCAGATCGTCAAACGGAGATCGACGATGTTGGAGTCTCTTCAGATTCCTTTAGAAGCCTCGATCGTCGAACTGAGTTCAACGATCTTTCCAATTCTGCGTCGAACCCTAATATAAAACTCATTTTTCGCCGTCGTTCTCTCTTGCGCTTTCAATTTCTTTGCAAGAATCTTCTTCCCTCCAAACAGTTCTACGCTTGTTCGGTTTGTTTGTTAAGTTTTTGCAGGTACCATGGCCGTCTCAGTTGCTGTCCTCGCCGCCATGAAGTTTGATGCAGGATTTGACATTGATCTGGACTCCTTCAACACCACTGATCAAATCTTCCAAGACATTTTAAGTTTATTCAAGGATCAGCATCTGTCTGCCCTTATGACCACCAGAATCAAACTTGCTTCAGATGAGATAAAAGAATGAGTATATACTGCTCACAACCTTGACAACAACACCATAGTTGGCACCATTGCTGGAACTCAGGTACCTCTGACCCCATCAGTCTTAACAGAGGTTTTTGGTTTAAGAAATGGAGATGACACTGCTGAACTATCTGGAGAGGAATTTTCTGATATACTTGCCAGGATGGGTCATCCAGAGGGAAACCCTAGCAAGTTGTTTAAGAGGAACTTGTCAGTTGAGTACAGGTTCCTGGCAGATGTTGTAGGCAAGGTGCTGTTGGCCAAGCATTCTGCACATGACACTATCTCCAGACATCAGCTCTGCCTCATGGGAGCTCTGGTAGATAGGAAAAGCTTGAATTGGGGAGAGGTCTTCTTTGACCTGATAAAGAAAAAGATAAATAAAACCTTTGTAAATTTTGGAAGAATTCTGGGAGTTTTCCTTCAGGCAAGGTGCCCTGCTCTGCTGGTCTCCTCTGGAGTGCACATCAATGCCTCCAAGAGACTTACCTGTGCCCTATTTGGCAAATGGGACAGGCAAATTAGCAAACCCAGCAGGCCCTCTTCAACTGCTACTTCAGGCACCAAGACTCCAAGAGTCACTCCCCCACAGGTTTCTGCTGCTGCAGAAGACCTGCCTGCTACTGGTGCTGCTTATCCTCCTCCTACTAGTCCAACCCTACCTCTACCATCCACCATTCCAGCTTCATCCCCCATTACAATCTCCAGCCCATCTCCAACCTCAATTCCATCTCCAGCAACCACTTCATCACCTCCAGTAGACCACTTCCACCCATTATTCTCATATCCACCACCAGATGTCACCTCATCTCCATCCATACCATCCTTCACACTTCTGGATGAATCCTACATGGATGATTCCCCCTCTTCTCCTCCAAAATCGCCCTCCTCCTCCACCTCCTTCCAAGATCTCCTCCACCACATTATTGACCAACCCACATTCACTCCATCCATATCCATCCCCTTGTCCCCCATCTCCACAATCCCCTCTCCTGAGCCATTCTTTCCACCATTCAGCTCTCCACCTCCAGCTCCTTCAGCCATCCATATTCCATCTACCTCTGCTCCTCTTCTTGAGCAAGTAGATCTCTCAACCCTTGCTGACAAGTTGTATGAGCTCATTGCCCCCAGGCTCTCCCTCCTCTTGGAGACCTCTTTGGCTCCTCTACACTTGTCAGTGGCAGCCCTCTCTGCCAAGCTTTCCTCTCTCCTTCCTCAAGCAGCACCTCCAGCAGTGTGCCTTGATATAGAGGTATCTGCATCCAGGCAGGGGGAGATGCCCTATGAAGCCAGCCTTCATGCTGCTGTTGCTGCTGCCTCTGCTCCTACTGCTGCTGCTTCTGCCTCTGTGCCTGCTGCTGCTGCTGCTTCTGTATTTGCTGCCTCTTCTGCTCCAGTTGTTGTGCCTACTCCAGTCTTAGCAATAGACCTAAGGTCTTTGCTCTCTGTATTTGATACTGCATATTACAGCTACCTTCCAGAGCCAATTGCTGTCCAGCCCTCAGAAGATCTATCCAAGGCTATGGTGCCCTTCTCTGGCTGTGACCCCAATATTATTTCTTCTTTTATACACTCAGTGACTGCTGCTGCTACTGTTGAAGAAACTGTCTCTGCTGCTGCTGAAGAAAATGTTCCTACTGCTGCTGAAATCCAAATTGTTTCTGATGAGCCCACATCCCAGGATTTTCTGATGACAGAGGCTGCTGTTTTGAGCCTGCTGAAGATTTTGTTATTGTTTCTGAAGCTGTTGCTGCCATCACTCCTGAAGTTACCAGTGCTATTTCTGTTGTTGTTCCTGTATCTGCTACTATATCTATTGCTGTCTCTGCTGCTGTTCCTGCTGCTGCCCCTTCTGCTTCTGCCTCATCTGCTGCTGCTCAGTTGAAGAAGGATCTCATGAAGTAGATAGATGCTATATATGATGCCCAGAGTTCTGACTCTGATGAATTCAAGACAGATTCTGATGATTCTTCTGCCACCATTGCAAGGAAAAGGAAGGCAAGAAGTAAGGCAATGAAAAGGGTTCCACCTGCCAAAGTAAGAGATGATAATGATGTTCCTTACTATATTCTGCACAACTGCCCAATTACTGAACATTGGATGCAGTTCTCCAAAAATCAGCTAAAGGCAATGAAGAAGAAAAGGAAGTATGAAAAGGGCTCCTCCCAGTTCAAGCACCCTCATCCTCCTCCACCACCTCCACCTGATGCAGGTGCAGGTGGCAGCTCTGCAAGTTCAGCTCCTTCTAGAAGCCAGGCTCCCTACCAACCCCATGCTAGAACCTATCAAAGGGAAAGCCAGTCTAGGGGTTCTTACTCTAGGAGAGGAGGATATAGGGGAAATCAAAGAGAGACTCAAGTATATTCTAAAGGGCATTCCAGGCAGCACCCTTATTCCAGGGGAGGACATGTTCCTTCTGATACATCTTCTGGTCCATTCCCCTACAAGCTCAAAGAAACTGTGACTGCCAGGACTCCTCAAGATACTTCTTCCAACAGGTATGAGCCACCTGTACCATTTGAGGACCCTGAAAATAACCCAGCCTCTTGGACTGCTAGAATGAAAGAGTTGGCTGCATTAGATCAAATAAAGAAAGCCAGAGAGAAAGGCCTAGACACTTCCAATATCTCTACAATGTCAGAACAAAGACAGAAAGAATTAGAAAGATATGCCTCCAGCAAGTTCTTTGATGCAGAAAGATACATGGAGTTGCATCCTGCTGCAGTGGTTCCCAGGACTTCAAAGCAAACATATTTGGGAGCAGCTGATGATACTAGGTCCAACAAAGAAGCATTGAACCCTAACAGAGAAATCAAGATGGTAAAAAGCAAAGAGAAAAAGTAATTCTGTAAGGTGACAATCCTTGGTTTTTCTGACTGATATCTGGATGACATATATATATATCTCTGTGATGGTTCTGCAATGACTAGCTGCTATTGTTTTTATGCATTTTTGATTGTATGTTGTTATTTGATTTTTCAAAATCTGTAAATAGTAATCCTAACCCAAATAGGGGGAGATTGTTGGAACACCCTATTACTAATTTGGGTCAGGATCACTATGTCTCTAGGAATCTGTGTTTGACCTTCTGTATAGCTTAATAGGTCAATTAGTAGTGAGTCTAAGGGATTAGAAGTTTAGGATTGGAAGCTGCCCTGAAGACCAAGATTTTCTGGAGACTAAGTCTAATCGTCGAGCTCAGCACGACGATTCGTCGAACTCCGGTCGACGATCGTCTAGCTCAACTTCAATAGATCGTCGAGCTCCTTTCGACGATCGTTGAGCTCAACCTCATAATATCGTCGAGCTCCACTCGACGATCGCTGAGCTCAACTTCGCAATATCGTCGAACTCCATTCGACGATCGGTGAGCTCAGGTCGACGATTTTGACTCTGCACTGGATCTTTATCTCTGAGCTCAGTTCGACGATCTTTGAGCTCAGATCGACGATTATGTTGCTGATTGAATTTTCCAGTTCGCTGAGCTCAGCTCGACGATAGCAGAGCTCAGTTCGACGATTTCAGTTATCTTTCAGAATTCAAATTTAGATCAGATAGAAGTTATTCTGCATTTAATTCAGAAGATCTGCTAGCCGTTTTCATTTACTTCTAGAGCAAGTTTCAAGGGATTTTTCAAGGAACAAATCAGTGGACTCTCCTTTAGAAGAAATTATGCAATTAAGGCTGTAATCAATGCAGACCAACGGCTATCTTTGACAGAGTGATATTCTATTCTGGCACAGAGAATAAAATAGAGAATGTTTTTTTGAATCAAACAAGAGATTGACAAGAAGAGGACACACAACTCAGAATACAGAACTTCTTTAAAAATCTTTTGTCAACAAGAATTCAGAAGAACACTCATCAGAGAGATCAAGCTTTGAAAAATCTTCAGATCTCTTCAGCTCTCAAAGTGTTCAAGGCCAACATCATTTCAAGACTCCAGACACTCAACATTTCAGTCATTACTGAAATCATCTCTTGCTGGAGTTCTACCTTTGAAGGCCTATCACCCTCAGCAAAGCTCTTCTTCCTGAAGATTTCAAGGATTCAGGGGGAGCTTTGACATCAATCCACATAGTCTTCTCAGTTGATTGAGAAAGAGAAGACTGTCATCACTCTCTCACCCCCACTCTGTAAAGGGTTTTTCAAACTCCCTTCAAAAGTTTAAATCTGGTTTTTGAGCACCTTGTCAAAAGCTCATTGGTGGCAAGACACCTGATCAAAAAATCTGATTTAGTTTTTGAGCACCTTATCAAAAGCTCATTGGTGCCCAGGACACCTGATCAACTCCTCTTGCAGTGGATTCCTACCTAGGGTGGTAGAAGAGTGGATGTACCCAAGTTTGGGGAACCACTATATTTCCTTGTGTCCTCTGGTTCTTCTTGTTTTCTTTTTGTTTCTGGCCTAGATTTTCTTGTGCTTAGTCTCTGCATAGCTTAGTTTTGTGGTTAGTTTTATTTCTGCTTCCCTGCTCACACTCATTACAACAATTGTTGTAAAGCTTTGCAAAAGTTTTTCTTTGTGCTTTAAAAGCACCATATACTCTATTCACCCCCCCCCCCTCTAGAGTATATCAGATCTAGTTTCCCCTTTCAGAAGATCTCCACCTTCACACAATAAACATAGTGCCGCCACAATTTCAATGCAAAAATTACCGCCGCCAATTCCAAGTCATGGACAGGGTAATTCCTCTCATGAGGCTTCAGCTGCCTAGACCCAAAGTCTATCACACTGCCATGTTGCACCAATACGCAACCAAACCGCATCCCAATGCATCACTGAAAATTTGAAATCCTTCGGTCCCTTTCGGTAGACTTAGTATTGGAGCTGTCATCAGCGTTTCCTTCAGGGTATCAAATGCCTGATTGCACTCCTGAGTACACACAAACTTCTGATCCTTAGGAGTTAGTCAAGTGAGGGGTAGAGCTATCCGCGAAAAGTTTTCTACGAACCTTCTATAATACCCGACTAGCCCAAGAAAACTTCGGACTTCCGCCACGGTTCTCAAAATTGGCCAACTTCTGATGGATTCCACTTTTGTTGGATCTACTGCCACCCCATCCCCACTGATCACATGGCCCAAAAATTCCACCTTCTCTAGCCAGAACTCGCACTTAGAGAACTTTGCATAAAGGTGGTTCTTTCTCAACACTTGCAAGACTACTCTCAAGTGAGTCTCATGATCCACCTCTGATTTAGAGTACACCAGATATCGTCAATGAATACCACTACAAAAGAGTCCAAGTACTCCCAAAATACTTGATTCATCAAGTCTATGAATACGGATGGTGCGTTCGTCAGCCCGAACGACATCACCGAGAACTCAAAGTGACCATACCTCGTACCAAATGCTGTCTTGGTTATGTCCTCATCTCGAATTCGCAACTGATAGTATCCTGACTTTAAGTCCAACTTTGAATACGCCACCGACCCCACCAACTGATTGAACAGGTCGTCTATCAGAGGAATCAAATACTTATTCTTGACAGTCAATTTGTTCAACTCATGGTAGTCTATGCACAACCGCATAATACCGTCTTTATTCTTCACAAACAACACAGGCATACTCCACGATGAAGAACTGGGTCTGATATACCCCTGCTCCAATAGGTCCTGCAACTGTACCTTGAGTTCGGCCAACTCTTTTGGTGTCATCCTAAATGGAGGGCGTGACATTGGCTTAGACTCTGGAACTAACTCAATCGAGAAATCAATCTCCCATTGAGGAGGTACTCAAGGAAGTCCATTAGGAAACACATCCTCGAACTCTGCCAGTACGGGCACTTCCCCAGTGATAACTTGGAAAAGCGAACCTCAAATAATGCTACAAGAGCTACTCCCCCTTGGTTAACTGCCCTCACCAACTGCATGGCCAAAATCAGGGAACATGCCACTCCATTAAGGGCCTCAAACTTGACTTCTGCCTGCCCTTCGCTTCTCAGGGTCACCACCTTGGATAGGCAGTCATTACTGGCACGCTGCTCAGCTAGCCAGTCCATTCACAATATCACATCAAACTCAACCAACGGCAGGACCACTGCTATCAACATTAATTCAACACCGTCTAGCCTCCAACAAATGCGCCCTTTTTCCCTGGTGGTCATGGATGACCCATTGGGTATGCGCACCATCAGTTCTGCGTCCGCCGAGAACGACTCAACTCCAATTCTCCAGATAAAGCTTTCCACAAAAAAAGAGTGTGACACTCCCGTATCAAACAATACCCTAACGGTGTATCCGCAAACTAACACAAAGCCTAAAATAGAGGCATCAAACATAAACGGTCTTGAAAGTATGAAGTACAGGGTTAAATTTAAACTTTCTCATACCTTTCACCACATCGGGTTGGCGGATCGCTTCCTGTTGCCCAAGGTTATAAGCCCTTGGCTGCACCGGTTAGAACCGAGAAGCGCTAAACTCCGCCATCTTTCCTTTCTCTGCGGCGCTGGGGCCGTAGCGCACATACTGCTCTTGTCTTGGCTCCTGCTCAGTTCCTCATTGAGTGCAAAAACGAGCTATATGGCCCACCTTGCCACAATTGAAGCACGTCGGTGGTTCCTTAGAGTGAGACCCTCCGGACGTCCATTTGCTTTTCTCACCGGACTTGAATGGGCGAGGCTTTTTCTTCCATCAATTCACTTCAGACTTTCCTTGGTATTAAGAAGGCTTCCCTTCCCCTTGCTTGGGCATGAAACCCTTACGATGTTGGGTTCACTCCAGATCACTATCCAACGTTCTGGCAGCCTCAACCAACTCATTGAAACCAGCTCCCTTCATGGCGATGAGGGGTTGTCTTAGATTCTCCCTCAGCCCCTGGTAGAAGAGGTTATCCCACTCCTCATCATCGGCCATTGTCATTCCTGCATAACGACCCAACCGAGTGAACTCTTATACATACTCGTCCACCGTCTTATCCCGCTGCACTAAGTGCAGAAATTGCCTTTGGAGGGACAACCTTGTCGAAACAGGAATGTACTTCTTTAGGAAAGCATTCCCAAACTTTTTCATGGATGGGGTGCGTCCGGGAAACTGGCGGCCGCTATGGCTCACCCATCACAACTTTGCATCTCCCTCCAATATGAAGGCCGCAAACTCAGATTTCTTCTCCTCTGGCATTTCTGCCGCCCTCAAAAGTTCTTTCATCTTTGCCCACCAATCATCCGCATCAGTCGGCGTACCAACTCCCGTAAACGTGGGAGGATGGAAGATCAGAAAATATTTCATCTACCGGTCCCCATGCCCGACAACCACCCTTTCGGCCAACGGCTCTGCTTGCCTGGCTTCTATGCCCGGCACGGTCGTTGTTGTATCTGGGGTAGCAGGGGTTGATACCTGAGCAATAGTGGTTGCTACTTGAGCTGTCACTGCAGCTTGGGCTGCCACCATTGATTCTACAAGCATGCGACAAAAATCAGTCGGGTTTACACCCATGCCCAAAGGACCTTGAGAAGTGACGCTGCTCGCCGAAAGTTCTTCTCTTGGTCTCGATGTACCCGCCTCATTTCTTGCACTCTTAATAAAGGCAGGATAATAAGGAAACAGTCTCTAATCACAAGACTCAAACATAAGGACACTCATGGTCCCGCAATACTCCTATGTCTATAACTTCTATACGTGATCCAATTACGCTAAATCGACCGCTAAACCTGACTTTGGACGTAACCTCACTTTGATAGCAAATTGTAACACCTCCCCTGTAATGTCCGTATAATATGGGTCTGGTCGGGGACCCACAATATACAGTCATCACAGCTTTAGCATTAAAAGATGATATTAACTACCCAATCTCAAAACTTAGAATATAACAACAGCGAAGACCAAAAACATGGCCAGAAGTTGTCCACATACATAGGAGTATCAAAACGGCCTTAAGGCCTTACAACAATAGAGAGTCCAAAGCTCAAATGATAAAATCAAACACCAACGTGCATAAGCACTCCTAGACTACCTCGGCATGCAAGCAGGAAACTTAGAGCATCAAACATACAATGCCATAATTGAAAAAGAGCTAGTACAACACTTTGAACACTTCATGGGGCTTATGCCTTTTTGGCCGGCGAGCTAGCTCCTGCTTACGATCATTGCCCTGTAAAAATTTGATGGTAATGTGGGTCAGCAAAGGTTGACCTCAACTATGTAACCAACACATCTCTTCCCGGCTGCCCCTAACAAATCCCGGGGTACCCCTTCAACCTACAAGTTAACACTTCGTATGTCATATAAATGAACATGTAAAGCTCTAAAAATAGGTTTGGATATCTCAAACAATAAACATGTTTTCTATATTGAGCATATAACAAAAAGAGGGCCTACTATGCAGCATGTATGCAAACCTTGGGCTTCACCCAAGGCACCCTATCATGTATGCATCTAGCACATCATCATAACATATCAGCTGGGTACTTCCAATTTCCCCATCGGCATCAAGTCGCAAACAAAAGGATACTACAATTCCCCTAACGGCATACAAGCAGACACACGGAAATCTTGCAATGGCCCCACCCGCTCATGGGTCTTAGACCCGGGCTTACCTGCAAACCTTGACTTCTCACTTCAGGTTTCCGTCTCACACACATACCGATTCTAAGAACCCTTACTAGACCCCACACACTCGTGGGTTTCATTGCCCGTGCTTGTCCTATGCTTGGCGTTCTCGTCAGTCTCACAGAAGGGGACTAGTCTCATCAGGACACTCTCCCCCACATAACTTGCACATCACGGGATAGCCGGCCGACTACGGAGACAAAGCCGCGCCTTAACACATCACAATCCATAATCTTTCCCACCTTAATCCATCATTTGTACTGCAAACGTCCCCGCATACCAAACAAACCATCAACCGTCAATGCGTTGCCAACCTTGTCCACCAAGGAAACCATCTGCCGCCAATGTGGAGCTAACCTTGTCCGGTTCCGGCTACACGTACTCACTCGAGAAAAGGGGGAAAACACCTACATCACAAACGACATCTTGTCGCTGTGGTTTTCTACAAAATACTTAAGGCTCACTATGCAACATCACTGATTCGGACTAACGGTCGCGACTACGGCTTCATCCACAATGCCTAATCCACTAATGGAGCAGATCTCTAATGTGAAAATCATGTCGGGGACGGACACAATCGACCCGGTGGTTCCTCTTGAACCATGGCGACCCAAACCTCACTCATTTGAGAGATTTGGTGCCCAAAACAAGAAAGATGAGAGATATTATGCACGCATCCTAGAAACCGAGAGGAGAAAATGTCGTTACCTTACGACCTCTCTTCCTAGCCATGGAATCCTTGCTTTAAATGGATTGACACGAGCGCCTCCATGCCCTCTCGAAGGATCCGGTCTCGGAATGATGATCGGAGCTCTGAAGCTTCATCAATGGCGGTGGAAGACTTCTCCCTCCTCCTCACTCTCACCCAACTCCAAGTCAACACTCGAAAATGAAAAAGAATGAATAGAAGAGGCTCTCAGCAATAATAATATCATTTGGGCAGAAGATATTGGGCCCTCGGATCAGATCTAAGGAAAAATCAAACGGACACGAATTGAAAATGACGGAACAGACCCGTCTGCACGATCAGTGGTGCACGACCAGTGGTCGTGCGCACTTGATCCCATGATCGTGCGTTTAATAAAGGCAGAACTCCAGAAAAATGGTATCAACGCGCACGAGCAATATCGCACGATTAGTGGTTGTGCGCACTAAGTCCAACGGTCGTGCATTTGCCCTAGGCATAACTCGGGAAAAAAGGATATAGAGTACACGATCAGTGGCGCATGACCAGTGGTCATGCACACTGGATCCTATATCGAGCTCATCGACCTACCATAGCGGTCTCTCTTCTGTCTGGCATTAGCTTCCAGCTAATCCAGGCCTGAAAACAGGGTGTTACTGTCTGACCAATAAATCCCCACTATAGATGGAGCAGTGGCAACTGATAGATCCGTCTGGCTAGAGCCGGTGTGGATAGTGGACACCGAGACAATAAGCTTTCGGTGGAAAAGTGTACCATTGGTAAATGTCCAATGGTCTAATTACGGGAAATAAGAATACACTTGGGAGCCTGTGGACTTGATGCAAAAGCGCCACCCGGAGTTATTTTCCCAAGGTAAGTTTAAAAGTTTATTATATTTTTCATGCTTCACTCGCCCACAACCTTAGCCTAATTTCGGGGAGGAAATCTATTGTTTTGTTTATAGGATTTGTAATGTCCCGTTTTGCGTGTTTGGAGTCAATAGAATTGACTCAGGCTCGGGAAGCGTCGGGTGAGTCGACTGGACTCGACGAATAGAGCAAATTTTACTTGGAATAATTCTAGAAACTGAGGGTGTCGAGTTTGTTGAGTGCACTCAACGCCATTCGACTAATAATAAATTAGAAGTACTCTGGATGCCGAGGTGTTGAGTGGACTCAACACACTCGACGAAATTGTTACTTAGAATATTTTTTGGACATGTGGCGTCGACTGCGGTTAGTGCACTCAACGCCATTCGATGAATAAGCTAAGGCATTGAGTGGACTCAACACCACTCAATGCCATTCGACGAATTATGCTGAGGCATTGAGTGGACTCAACACCACTTGATGAAATTGGACTTAGAATATTTTCTGAATTTGGGGCTTCGAGTGTGTTGAGTGCACTTGACGCCATTCAACGAATTGTGCTGAGGCATTGAGTGGACTTAACACCACTCAACGTATTTTACTTGGAATATTTTTTGGAAGTTGAGGCATTGAGTGAAGTCAACGCGGCATTGAGTGGTCTCAACAGCACTCAATGATTTTAACTTAAAATCATTTTGAGGGATGTTGGCATTGAGTGGAGTCAACACGACGTTGAGTGGTCTCAACGACATTCAATGCTTTTAACTTAGATCCATTCTGGTTGCTGATGGCATTGAGTGAAGTCAACGCGGCGTTGATTGGTCTCAACGCCACTCAACACTTTTAACTTAGATTTATTCTGGGGGCTGTTGGCTTTTCTTGGATTCAATGCGGTGTTGAGTGGTCTCAACCCCATTCAACGCTTTTGACTTAGAAACTGTAGAATGTTGTTGGCATTGCGTGGAGTCAACACGACGTTGAGTGGTCTCAACGCACTCAACGCTTTTGACTTAGAAATATTTTGGATGATATATGCGTCGAGTGCGTTGAGTGCACTTGGCGCCATTCGACGAATCATCGAGTGAAGGTTGCATAGTCAATACTTTTGACTTAGTGGAATTTTAGCTCAGTCTGCTTTCTTCCACATGCACGGTCTGAACACGAACTTCAAGATTAGCTGCAAATGACTTAAATTGGACGCGTCTTTTAAAAAGGACATTTTTAATGTAATAATATTCAGTCCAACAGTAAGGTGACATGTGGCATAGCGGTTCAACCCTAATTCCTCTTATAAAAGGAGATTTATGGAAAACCCTAGCCGTCACTTCGCCATTTTTGCCAAGCTGTTACCTGTGATGAAATCATCGGGAGAGAAGAGTTTCCAGAGGTGATTTTTGGAGGAAAACCTTCCCTTCTCTTCTTCCGTGATGAACAACACCAACGTAAAAGAAGATGCCACCAAGGAGAGTGACGAGATCCATGGCCGAAACCGCCGGAAACGAGGTGTGCTTCCTATCATCTCCCTTGGTGCTAGATCTGTAGTTATTTCTAAGAGAGTTGTCGACTCAAAAGAATTCGACTTGTGAGATGAAGATCTCCTAGGTAGAGACCATGCTAGGGTTTGTGCCCTAGAGATGTGATGTCTTCAACGTCTCCTCACTTTTTATGTGAAGATGGTGGACTTGGTTTCGTGAAGATAAATGGTCTATGAGGGTGAATAATGGAGGATGAAGTTTTGTATATAGTTTTGATTAAATGCCTAAAGTAAGAAGATGAACCGATGTTGTTCATCTTGCTTTAAGATGCGTGTAGAAATCTATTTTTTGTGCGCAGCGAAACGTCAAGGCATTTTTGGGTATTACGGCCAGATCTGGGCTTTTGACTAAACATGAATGTCGTAGCCCTTGAAAGTACCTTTCCAATGGAATGATACACATTTTCATACAAGTTCTGTAGACTCGAGAATGTCCAGTAGAATTTTATGTAAATCAAGTCTTAAGTACAGCTTGCTCTCGGGTTAGCGTATGTTAGAAATGAACAAAAAACAAGCCGAAAGTGGAGCTAAAAACAAACCGGAAGAGGTTTTAACAGAAACTTTATTATCTGAAAAAGGTATCTATTACAAAGGTATGCCCTCCCTTATATAGAATGGAGGAGAGATGAGAGAATACAAATAAGAGATGTGGGACTAAAAATTTACAGGACTAAGCGGACTATACAAAACAAACCGCACAAGCCGCGCGGTTAGACAGAAGGGCTAACCGCACGGCTACATCAGAGAGAAAGAGAGACTGCCAGGGTAGACCGCCAGACCGCCGGTCTCCAAGCCGGCTGAGACAAACTGCCAGACCGCGCGGTCTTCAACCCGCCAAGACAGACCGCCAGACCGCCCGGTTACCATCTTCAACACTCCCCTCAAGCTTGAGCATATATATCGATCATGCCCAGCTTGTCGCAGATGTGGAAAAGGAAGCAGACACCGGCTTGGTGAAGACATCTGCCAACTCGTTGTCCGAAGTGACAAATGGAGTGCCAATTTGTTTCTTCAATATTTCTTCCCGAATAAAATGACAGTCGACTTCTATATGTTTTGTTCTCTCATGAAAGACCGTATTTTTGGAAATGTATATCGTGTCCTTATTGTCACAGAACATAGGAAGAGGATAGTTGTAAACCTCTCCTAAGTCAAGCATGAGAGCCCGCAACCATTTCAACTCACATGTAGTTGATGCCATGCTGTGATATTCCGCCTCTACACTAGACCTGGAAACTACAGACTGTTTCTTGCTTCTTCCAACTCACAAGATTGCCTCCAACAAATGTGCAGAAACCTGATGTCGATTTGTGGTCCCCTTTGTCATCCGCATAGCTCGAATCAGAGTAAGCTTCAACTCTTAGGTGACCATTCTTCTGAAATAGGAGTCCTTTTCCTGAAGCAGCTTTAATATACTCTAATATCCTCAGAGCAGATTGTAGATGACACTCCCTCGGAGCTTGCATGAACTAGCTCACCTTGCCAACAGCATAAGAAATGTCGGGTCTGGTTACCGTGAGATATATGAGTTTGCCCCCAGACGCCGGTACCTCGTAAGATCAGAGAGAAGAGGCGAGTCATCTGTCCAAGTTTTGTCTTCTCCAGCAGCCATAGGACAACGTGCAGGTTTAGCACCAGTGAGTCCTGCCTCCTTTAAAAGATCAAAAGCATACTTCCGTTGGGAAAGGACCATGGAGTTGGGCTTTCTAGAGATTTCAATAACCAGAAAGTATTTCGGGGAGCGCATATCCTTTGTGACCAGATGTTGACGAAGGTGTTTCTTGGTCATCAATATCTCATCCTGGTCATCGCCAGTAAGAAGAATGTCATCAACATAAACCGCAAGAACAACAAGACCAGAGGAGGTTTTCCGAACAAACAAGAAGTGATCTGCTGAGCTTCTTGTAAAACCAATGGCCGCAACAATGCCACTGAACTTGTCAAACCAGGCATGAGGACTCTTCTTGAGTCCATAGATAGCCTTCTTTAGCCGGCATACCCGTGTCTCCCCTGAGCAACATACCCCGGAGGTTGCTCCATGTAAACATCTTCCTACAGATCACCATAGAGGAAGGCATTCTTAACATCGAGCTGCGAGATGGGCCAATCCCTGTTGACAGCCACAGAGAGAAGAACCCTAATAGAGCTGAGACGAGCTACTGGAGAGAAAGTGTCAAAGTAATCGATGCCATAAGTTTGGGTAAAACCCTTGGCAACCAGGCGAGCCTTATAACGATCCACACTGCCATCCGAGAGAAACTTCACCACGAAGACCCATCGAACAACCAACAACATCCGTGTCGAAAGGAGGAGGAACAAGGGTCCAGGTTGTAACACCCCCTATCCGTCGCATAGCATATAGCAGTAGGTCCGGCCGGGCCCGACGCCATATGCCACAGACAGACCGGGTGGTTACTTATGGAAACCATCCAACCAATCTCAACGTCCTACACAGAGCATTCTAGCGGAAGCAGTTTATAAGTTGCAAAACAAGAACCCAGCACAAGCATGAATGTCCACTAACATGATAATAGGAATGTTATTACAAAATACTCAAAAGTCGGCCTTAAGGCCTTACAAAATGTTTCACTTGTCTTTTACATGATTTACAAACCTCGGCTCGCAGGCCGGCCATACATGAATAAAACATAAAACATTTCCACTTGGGCCTTCGAGGGCCAGCTTCGCAAAAAGGGCTTTAGCCCGCTATTGACCGCTTGGTCCCAGGTGCACCTGCAAGCAAACAAACCACCGCACGGTGGCAAACAAGGCAACGGTCAGCAATGCTGACCAAATTATAGCGATCCCGCCCCCAATTCGGGGCGGCGATGCTCCTTTCCTGCATTTCATTAGCATAAGCGAGCAATTAAAACCATAGCCATTTCATCACAGGCGTGGGCTCGCACGGCCACACGCCCCGTGCACTCAGGGCACATTCTCGGTGAACCGGTCGATGTCACGTCAATTAAAGCCATTAACATTCCGGACTCACCACCGCCACTTAGACGGCCATTCCTATGAGCAATTTGTCTTCATGGTATTGGTCACGTCAATTTAAGCCATCGACCACCGAAGACCTCACATTTATGCCAACGGCGAGTACCATGTAACTTTAGGTCTCTCTAACCCGAACGACATAAAGCGGGTACGGCTCCATCTAACCCGTGCTCACATCGCAACGGCAATTTAAGCCATCTGCGCGGGTCAAACTTTCACCGATTCCCATTCTACCACAAATCACATAACCCCGTTATGTTCAAGTTGGCTCTCAGGCCACCAAGTTGGCAAGACCTCGTGTCCGCCCAGTTTTTCCGGGTGCACCTTTGGGTTAGTCCCCAAGGCTCCCTGCTGCAATCTACCGCGTAGAAAACCGAAAAACACCCAATAGCACGGAGTCTTCTCCGGCCTTATGCAATGCAACATCACCGATCCGAACTACATGTCCGGGTAGGCTTCAACCAAAATGCCTATGTCAGTTCTCGCATACGGACGCTAAACAATGGGGACTTTACATATCTACCCGAAGGAACGCTTCAACTCTCCGCAAACTCGCGAGAGCGGGCTTCCTATGCAAAGAAAGAGAGCGACTCATGCTCAAGTTGAGGATCGTTACCCTTGCGGTCCTCTTTGGCGCCATCGAAAAGTAATCGGATGGAAATCACCGCACTTGCGTTGCCTCCGTGGATCCGGAGTCGGCTTGCGATTCGGAGCTCCGAAGCTCCTCCAATGGCGGATCTAGCTCCTCTTCTTCTTGCCTTAGCTCTTCTTTCTCCAAGGGTTTGGAGAGAGAACAAGTGGAAAAAGTGAGGGTTTTCTAAGTCAAAACCCGGTATATCCCTTCAGGAACAACCCCAGCGTTGGATCCTTCAGTCAAAGAAATGAACGGCTTCGATTCGGGACTGAAATGCCCAATCTGGACCGAACACGGCCTGGCACACGCCCGTGTCCAGGGCCGTGTGCCTCATTCGCCGTCAAAATCGAATCACCTGGAACCTCACACGGGTATCGAACACGCCCGTGTTCGAGCTGACACGCCCGTGTTCCATCTGACACGGCCGTGTAGCTGGCCGTGTACCCCATGATTTTCTCCCGTTTTCAACCCGAGCACTGCACGGGTTCTAGGACACGCCCGTGTCCTTGCCCGTGTCACCTTGACACGCCTGGGCTCCAGGCCGTGTACAAGGTCTCGGCACTTCGCGGCTAAGTGTCGACACGGGTCGACACGCCCTGCGACACGCCCGTGTCGCAGGCCGTGTGCCATGTCTCGACACACTGTCGACACCAAAGTGTCGACTTCGGGGGACGAGTGTCGACACGGGTTGACACGCCCTGCGACACGCCCGTGTCGCAGGCCGTGTGCCGTGTCTCGACACAATCGTCGAAGCACTGTGTCGACTTCACGGCTAAGTGTCGACACGGGTCGACACGCCCTGCGACACGCCCGTGTCGCAGGCCGTGTGCCCAGTCTCGACACAATGTCGAGACCAAAGTGTCGACTTCACGCCTTAGTGTCGACACAGGCTTGACACGCCCTGGGACACGCCCGTGTCCCAGGCCGTGTGCCTGCAGCCAGAACTCAAACTGGCCCAAATTATTCCCCTCTGCTCCTTTGAGTTTCGGGGCGTTACAACTCTACTCTTAAAAGAATTTCGCCCACGAAATTACATAAAGGGAAAAACATGTACAAAACTAAAATTTGTACCTGAGCGGAACAACTCCGGATATTCGTCAAGCATCGTCTGCTCTCGCTCCCAAGAGAGCTCCTCACGACCGCAATTGTCCCACCGGACTTTGACCATCCTGATCTCTTTATTGCGTAGCCGCTTGACCTCCGAGTCCTCAATCCGCACGGGCTTGACTTTTGTCGTTAGCCCACTATCCACCGGCACTTGATTGCCGCGATCACTTGCGTAGGCTCTTGCACCGCCTTCCGAAGCACCGAAATATGGAATACATCATGTAAACCACTTAGCTCCACTGAAAGCTTCAGCCGATAGGCCGCTTCTCCTACTCGCTCCAGAACCTCGAACGGTCCAAGGTACCTCGGGCTTAGCTTTTTCAATCGCCGCACCCGCGAGACACCTTGAACGGCTTGATCTTCAAGTATACATAATCGCCCACAGCGAACTCCACGTTCCTGTGCTTGGCATTATAGTACTTTGCTTGCCGGTCCTGAGCGATAAGCAACCTCTCCCGAATTGTTCTTACCAAAGAAGTAGCATCCTCCACTTCCGATCGCTTATACAACTTCGACTCGCCCGTTTCTAACCAAGACAACGGCGTGCGACATCGTCTACCATAAAGGGCCTCGAAAGGCGCCATCTGAATACTTGCTTGGTAGCTGTTGTTGTATGCGAACTCCACCAAATAAAGGTGGTCCTCCCATTGCTTTCCAAAGTCCAAGACACACATGCGAAGCATGTCTTCCATGGTTCTATTGACCCTCTCGGTCTGCCCATCCGTTTGCGGATGGAAGGCTGTGCTAAACTTCAGCTTTGTTCCCAACATTTGCTGCACCAGCCTCCAATCATTGGACGTGAACCGCCCATCTCGGTCACTCACGATGCTACGGGGCACACCATGAAGCCGCACTATGTTATCCACATAAAGCTTTGCCAGCTTCTCCACCGGATCATCCTTCCTATGCGGAATAAAATGCGACACCTTTGTTAATCGATCGACCACCACCCAAATGGCGTCGTTCCCCTTCTGCGACCTTGGCAAACCATGCACAAAGTCCATAGAGATGTCGTCGAATTTCCACTCCGGAATAGGCAAGGACTTAAGAAATCCTCCCGGCTTTTGGCACTCCGCCTTTACCAAGGCGCAGGTTTGGCACTTCGCTACATATAGCGCCACATCCTTTTTCAAACCCGGCCACCAAAATAGCTTCTTAATATCGCGGTACATCTTCGTGCTCCCGGGTGAATCGAGTACTTGGTATGGTGCGCCTCGTACAACAACTCCACCCGTAAATTGCCCACACTTGGGACGCACAAACGACCGTCTTTCCACAGCAATCCGTCCTCCACAACGAATTGGGAATTTGACCCATCCAGAGCCTCTATCATGAACTGCTTCATATGAGCATCCATATCCAAAGCCTGCCGAATCCGATCAGCCAGGTCATATTGGACTTCAGTCCAATTCAGCACTGCTTCAGCACTAGATTGTCTATCCACACAAACAATCTCCAACGCCTCCAGCTCCTGCACCAACCGCTCATCATGCACTGATAGCCAATTCGCTTGAGCTGGGGCTCGGCGACTCAACGCGTCCGCAACCGCATTCCCTTTGCCAGGCACGTAGTGGATCTTTAAAGTATAGTCCCCCAGGAACTCCATCCACCTACGCTGCCGCATATTCAGATCTTTCTGATCAATCAGGTACTTTAGACTCTTGTGATCGGTGTAGATATCAATCTTCACACCGTACAAATAGTGTCTCCACAGCTTCAAGGCAAAAATCACGGCCGCCAACTCCAAGTCGTGGACCGGATAATTCCTCTCGTGCACTTTTAGCTGTCTCGAGCCATAAGCTATCACGCTGCCGTGCTGCAATAGCACGCAACCCAAACCGCTGCCCGAAGCATCGCTATATATCTCATAGCCTTCGGTTCCAACCGGCGAACTCAGCACAGGCGCCGTGGTCAACCGACACTTAACTCCTCAAAAGCTCGCGCGCACTCCGGCGTCCAAACGAACTTATGCTCCTTCCTCGTCAAAGTAGTGAGAGGTAACGCTATCCGCGAGAAGTTCTCTACGAAGCGCCTATAATAGCCGGCAAGCCCCAAAAAGCTCCGGACTTCTGCTACCGTAGCAAGCTCAGGCCACTCCCGTATCGCAACAATCTTCGCCGGATCCACAGCAATACCCTCTCCACTCACTATATGCCCGAGGAACGCCACTGAGGATAGCCAAAACTCGCACTTCGAGAACTTGGCATACAACTGATTTCTCCTGAGTGTCTCCAACACCAAATGGAGATGCTTGAAGTGATCCTCCTCACTTTGCGAGTACACCAAAATATCGTCGATGAAGACGATCACGAAATGGTCTAGGTACTCCCTGAACGTCCTGTTCATCAAATCCATAAATACTGACGGCGCATTAGTCAGCCCAAACGGCATGACCGTAAACTCATAATGCCCGTATCTCGTACTAAACGCTGTCTTCGGGATATCACTCTCCCTTATCCGCAGCTGATAGTACCCAGACTTGAGATCTAACTTCGAGTACACCGTCGACCCGACTAACTGATCAAAGAGATCATCAATCCGGGGGATCGGGTACTTGTTCTTCTCAGTCAGCAGCTTGTTTAGCTCCCGATAATCAATACACAACCTCAAGCTTCCGTCCTTCTTCTTAACAAAGAGGACCGGTGCGCTCCAAGGCGAAGAACTCGGGCGCACATACCTTGCTCCAACAACTCTTGTAGTTGAACTTTCAGCTCTGCCATTTCCTTAGGCGCTAGCCGATACGGAGATCGTGACACAGGCTTTGCACCTGGCACTAGCTCGATAGTAAAATCTATCTCCCGTTGTGGCGGGGCTCCAGGAAGATCTGCGGGGAACACATCAGGGTATTCCGATACCACTGAAATACAATCCATCGCGGGCTTCGGCTTTGCAACCTCCACTAGTGTAAAGAACAGTTCTGCTCCGGCACGAACCGCCTTCACCACCTGAAGAGCAGACATCAACGTCTTGCTCGACCCCTTTAAGCCCGTAAAGTCGTCTCACGACTTGCTCCCAGCTTTACTTCCTTGCTACCGCAATCTATATGGGCCTGCTGCTCCGAGAGCCAGTCCATTCCAAATATGACGTCGAACTCCACCAACGGAAGTAAGGACGCCCGCAGGTCAAACTCCTGCTCTCCAATACGAGTCTTAACCTCGCAGATTCTATCCGCTCGCATCGAACACCCATTTGGCAACAACACATCCAACTTATCCTTCGCCATCGAAGAAGGGACTCCGATGCGTAATATAAATCCTTCGGACAAGAAGGAGTGTGAAGCTCCCGTATCAAAGAGTGCTCGTGCCGGATTTTCACAAATCAACACAAATCCTAAACAAGTAGTGGTAAGGTAACATGTGCATAACAAGCATATAAAGGAATTGACTTGCTATAAATTAAACCGTACCTGTCACCACGTCAGCTTGTTTAATGGCCTCCTGTTGGCCAAGATTGTAAACCCTTGGTTGGGCCGGAGCATAATGGGATGCGGTCGATTCCACCGCCTTGCCCTTCTCTTCATAAGTAGCTCCAGGCCTCCTCTCGGACTTAGGACGTCCGCTCCAACAATCACGGGCGAAATGCCCCGTCTTTCCACACGTAAAGCACGCACCGGGGTCCGACCCGTAGTCGCCCCAGAAGCGCCAGAAGGAGCTGGACCCGAAGTCCTATGCTTCTTGAAAGTCCTCCGATAGCCGGACTTTGAAGTAGTCGGCACTCTGAACTCAGATTTCTTTTCACCAAGCTTTTCTTCGCTTGTACATCTTCATGTCCTTCTCCAAGGACCGGGCAGTATTGACCAAGGTTAAGAAACCCTGCGTCATTGGCCCCGACAGTAACAATCTCAGCTCATCCCTCAAGCCTTCATAAAACGATTAGTCTTGCGCTCCTCATCCATGATGGTGGAGCTAGCATAACGACTCAACCGCGTAAACTCGTGGAGATATTCATCCACGCTCCTCTCACCCTGCACCAACTTCAGGAATTCATTCTCCATTGAAATCCTCTGAGTAGAAGGGAGGTATCTTGCTAAGAACAATTCCGAGAACTCTTCCATCGGAACGTCTATCAGTTGTCTACCTCTCAGATGATGCAGCTCCAAACCTTCCCACCACATCCTCGCTTCACCGTCCAGCAGGAACGTAGCGATGGTGGTCATCTGCCACTCCTCCGTCTCCGTCGCTGTCATGACTCTCTTCACCCTAGAGAGCCAGTCTTCAGCCTGCGATGGGGTTCCCAACCCCGAGAATAACGGAGGGTTAAAGCTCATTACATGCTTCAACTGCCTCTCAGTCGCCTCCTTGGCACTATTGGTTCTACAACCACTTGCTCCATCCTCCTCGGCTCGGCCTCTTGAAGAGGTACTTGCTCCATCACAGGAGCGGGCTGCTGCGCTTGCCTCCCAGGCTGCGCATTGATCACGGCCAACACCGCTTCAGCCACCAATCTTATATTTTCAGCCGACAAAGGTGTTGCGGGAGCAACTTCCGGTGCACTACTTGCCTCAGAAACTCGGCGTTCTGACGGCCCCCCAATGCCACTTCGAGTCACCTATAGTGGTACAAAACACCGTTAAGCGACCAAATAAATTGCAAACAGCAATTATAGGAACACGCAGGTTCCTCAAACACGAGTATTTTCATTCCTAAGTGGACATTCATGGGTTCTTTTTACTGTTATACGATGACGCACACAATGTGCTCACCACCCCTTAAAAAGAATTCGCCCACGAATTCACCTTAAGCCCGACCAAAACCAGTAGTCTGATACCAAATTGTAACACCCCCTATCCGTCGCATAGCATATAGCAAGTAGGTCGCGGCCGGGGCCCGACGCCATATGCACAGACAGACCGGGTGGTTACTTATGGAAACCATCCAACCAATCTCAACGTCCTACACAGAGCATTCTAGCGGAAGCATTTTATAAGTTGCAAAACAAGAACCCAGCACAAGCATGAATGTCCACTAACATGATAATAGGAATGTTATTACAAAATACTCAAAAGTCGGCCTTAAGGCCTTACAAAATGTTTCACTTGTCTTTTACATGATTTACAAACCTCGGCTCGCAGGCCGGCCATACATGAATAAAACATAAACATTTCCACTTGGGCCTTCGAGGGCCAGCTTCGCAAAAAGGGCTTTAGCCCGCTATTGACCGCTTGGTCCAGCTGCACCTGCAAGCAAACAAACCACCGCACGGTGGCAAACAAGGCAACGGTCAGTGATGCTGACCAAATTATAACGATCCCGCCCCCAATTCGGGGCGGCGATGCTCCTTTCCTGCATTTCATTAGCATAAGCGAGCAATTAAAACCATAGCCATTTCATCACAGGCGTTGGCTCGCACGGCCACACGCCCCGTGCACTCAGGGCACATTCTCGGTGAACCGGTCGATGTCACGTCAATTAAAGCCATTAACATTCCGGACTCACCACCGCCACTTAGACGGCCATTCCTATGAGCAATTTGTCTTCATGGTATTGGTCACGTCAATTTAAGCCATCGACCACCGAAGACCTCCATTTATGCCAACGGCGAGTACCATGTAACTTTAGGTCTCTCTAACCCGAACGACATAAAGCGGGTACGGCTCCATCTAACCCGTGCTCACATCGCAACGGCAATTTAAGCCATCTGCGCGGGTCAAACTTTCACCGATTCCATTCTACCACAAATCACATAACCCCGTTATGTTCAAGTTGGCTCTCAGGCCACCAAGTTGGCAAGACCTCGTGTCCGCCCAGTTTTTCCGGGTGCACCTTTGGGTTAGTCCCCAAGGCTCCCTGCTGCAATCTACCGCGTAGAAAACCCGAAAAACAACCAATAGCACGGAGTCTTCTCCGGCCTTATGCAATGCAACATCACCGATCCGAACTACATGTCCGGGTAGGCTTCAACCAAAATGCCTATGTCCGTTCTCGCATACGGACTCTAAACAACGGGGACTTTACATATCTACCCGAAGGAACGCCTCCAACTCTCCGCAAACTCGCGAGAGCGGGCTTCCTATGCAAAGAAAGAGAGCGACTCATGCTCAAGTTGAGGATCGTTACCCTTGCGGTCCTCTTTGGCGCCATCGAAAAGTAATCGGATGGAAATCACCGCACTTGCGTTGCCTCCGTGGATCCGGAGTCGGCTTGCGATTCGGAGCTCCGAAGCTCCTCCAATGGCGGATCTAGCTCCTCTTCTTCTTGCCTTAGCTCTTCTTTCTCCAAGGGTTTGGAGAGAGAACAAGTGGAAAAAGTGAGGGTTTTCTAAGTCAAAACCCGGGTATATCCCTTCAGGAACAACCCCCAGCCGTTGGATCTTCAGTCAAAGAAATGAACGGCTTCGATTCGGGACTGAAATGCCCAATCTGGACCGAACACGGCCTGGCACACGCCCGTGTCCAGGGCCGTGTGCCTCATTCGCCGTCAAAATCGAATCACCTGGAACCTCACACGGGTATCGAACACGCCCGTGTTCGAGCTGACACGCCCGTGTTCCATCTGACACGGCCGTGTAGCTGGCCGTGTACCCCATGATTTTCTCCCGTTTTCAAACCGAGCACTGCACGGGTTCTAGGACACGCCCGTGTCCTTGCCCGTGTCACCTTGACACGCCTGGGCTCCAGGCCGTGTACAAGGTCTCGGACACTTCGCGGCTAAGTGTCGACACGGGTCGACACGCCCTGCGACACGCCCGTGTCGCAGGCCGTGTGCCATGTCTCGACACACTGTCGACACCAAAGTGTCGACTTCGGGGGACGAGTGTCGACACGGGTTGACACGCCCTGCGACACGCCCGTGTCGCAGGCCGTGTGCCGTGTCTCGACACAATCGTCGAAGCACTGTGTCGACTTCACGGCTAAGTGTCGACACGGGTCGACACGCCCTGCGACACGCCCGTGTCGCAGGCCGTGTGCCCGGTCTCGACACAATGTCGAGACCAAAGTGTCGACTTCACGCCTTAGTGTCGACACAGGCTGGACACGCCCTGGGACACGCCCGTGTCCCAGGCCGTGGCCTGCAGCCAGAACTCAAACTGGCCCAAATTATTCCCCTCTGCTCCTTTGAGTTTCGGGGCGTTACACAGGTACCCGTTCAGTTAAGTAGCAAATCTCCTCATCCATGGCAAAACCTTCCAATGAGGAATAGTAAGGGACTCCTAGTAGGAACGGGGGGTGGCACAGTGCCGAGATAGCCAGTGCAAAAGTTCGGCGAGAAGGGTTAAGACGATCGTAGGAAACAACTGCCAGCAAGCGGGTGTTGGGTACATGCCCGAACCCCTTGCGAAGAGCAATCGGGAGCCAGGTCAGCAGGTGCCTCAGTATCCGGAGTATCCGTGGTGGAGGAGCTGGCCTGGGAGTAGAGAGAGATGGCAGCGGAGTGTGAGGGGGAGAAAGCAGAGTAGAGGGTGGAGATGATGGTGATGGGGAAGAGGGTGGAGAGGGTGAAGATGTGGTGGAACATCAGTGGGAGCAGAGGGGAAGGGATGGGTTAGTAGGAAAAGTAGGATCATGAGGAGGAGAGGAGGAAGCGGGAGAGAAGTAAGAAGCATTGGCAAAGAAGTGACATCCGCAGAGACAAATTGCTCTTCGGGTAACGGGGTCAAAGCAACAATAACCTTTCTGAGTGGGAGAGTACCCAGAGAAAGACACATTTAGTGGCACGTGATGAGAGTTTATCACGGGTGGCAGTGGAGAGAGTGCACAAAGGCAGTACAACCAAAGATGTGCAGAGGAAGAGGAAAGGGATCCTTGTTCGGATAAAGAATGGAGAAGGGGGTAGCACCGTGGAGAACTGTGGAGGGAAGACGATTGATGAGATAGCAGGAGAGGAGGACATCATAGCCCTAATAGGAGCGAGGAACATGCATTTGAGTCATCAGAGTGCGAGCGACATCAAGGAGGTGATGGTTTTGCGTTCCGCCACCCCATTTTATTGTGAGGTCTAGACACAGCTTGTTTGACGAATAAGACCATTGTGAAGACAAAAATAGGAGAAGTCTTGGCTAAGATATTCCTTAGCATTGTCAGAACGAAGGACCTAATAGACGTATCAAACTGAGTCTTAACCATAGAATTAAATGAGGTCCAAACAGAGAACAGCTCGGAGCGATCTTTGAGAAGATACACCCACGTACACTGAGAGAAATCATCGATGAAGGTGACAAAATAGGAACTACCCCGACCGATGGTAAGGTTAGGAGCGGGTCCCCATATGTCAGAGTGAACGAGGTCGAACGGGCGGGAAGAGCCCCGACTTTGCTTTGGTGGGAAGGATGAGCGGTGATGTTTGCCAAGTTGACATGCATCACAGTTTAGAGGAGGATGATGAGGAGGGAGGTGCGGCAGGAGCTGGCGTAGAATTCTGGGAGGAGCATGTCCAAGATGAAGATGCCATTGGAGAAGATCTGTAGAGGAGGAGGAGAAGGCAGATAGAGCAGAGACATTGTCGAGGAAGTAGAGGCCACCACTCTCAGTCCCGGTAGCAATCGTCCGTTGGGAGTCCGGATCCTGAAAAGCACAAGAGGTAGGGGTGAATAAGACAGAACACCGTAATTGCTTGCATAAAGAAGTAACTGATAATAAATTGCACGAAAACTTGGGCACATAGAGGGTATCAGCCAGGCACAGAGACGGAGTGACTTGAACCATGCCCGTCCCATGGACCGGTGAGGGATAACCATCCGCAACAATGACCGGGGGCAATTGAGCATGTGTTTCAAGAAGAAAGAAACATTGAGGATCGCCGGTCATATGATTTGTTGCACCAGAGTCGATTAGCCATCGTCCGCGGGTAACAACATGAGCACTACCAGAAGAGGTTACCACCGAGGCGGACTGACTGGAGGAGGGGAAAGCCATGGAAGCAAGAGAGGAGCAAACCGCGACGATAATAACAAGCTGCGAGAAGAGGAGAACAAGTCGCACGACTTGAAAAGAGCACCAAGTCAGGCGAACAGAAAGCAGGTCGTGCGGCTAGGAAGGCCGCTACCAAGAAGCAAAGTAAAGGGAAAGATGTCGCACGGCTTGAAAAAGTCGGGCGAACAGAGGAGAACAAGTCGCACGGCTAAAGATGAGGCCGGGGCGACACGCAAGCTGGAGCGGGTAGAAGGAAACAGGCCGAGGTAACTAGAAAATAGGCCGCAGCGATGAAGAGGAGCAGCAAGAACACAGCAAGAAACCGCAGCGGATAGAAAAGGAAGAAGCCGCGCGAATACAAGCGGCTAGAAAGCAGTCAAAGGCACAGTGGGGAAGAGGTCGCACGGACTGAAAAGGCCGAGCGAACAGAAGAGAAGGCAAGGAGCAGCGACTACAACAAGTCGCAGGCCGGGCGAACAGAAACAGGTCGCGCCGACGAATAGCAGCAGGAGAAGAGAACCAAGGAGAGGCAATCCGCGCGATCAGGGCAGCGGACAGAAACAAGCCGCGCGAACAGGTCGCGAAAAAGCGGAAAACAAGCCGCGAGAGTCAGAGAGCGCACACAATCAGGAGGAAACGACCGTGTGCTCTGATACCATGTTAGAAATGAACAAAAAACAAGCCGAAAGTGGAGCTAAAACAAACCGGAAGAGGTTTTAACAGAAACTTTATTATCTGAAAAAGGTATCTATTACAAGGTATGCCCTCCCTTATATAGAATGGAGGAGAGATGAGAGAATACAAATAAGAGATGTGGGACTAAAAATTTACAGGACTAAGCGGACTATACAAAACAAACCGCACAAGCCGCGCGGTTAGACAGAAGGGCTAACCGCACGGCTACCATTAGAGAGAAAGAGAGACTGCCAGGGTAGACCGCCAGACCGCCCGATCTCCAAGCCGGCTGAGACAAACCGCCAGACCACGCGGTCTTCAACCCGCCAAGACAGACCGCCAGACCGCACGGTTACCATTTTCAACAGCGTAGAGCTGGGTTTGAATGTGAAAGGGAGGCCTTAGTAACTTAACATTGAGATTTGTTGAACTTAATTTATGGATATTTGTGGTAAATAAGGACTGATTTGATAGATCCTTAAGAAAGTAGATGAGGTTGAGGTTTTTGTAAACCTAGTCTATTCGTAATCGAGATAAATAAATGGTTTGGTGGAACACAATTGTAACAATGGTTTGAAGGAGGCCGACAATCAAATGGTGTAACATCTCATTTCCAACTAGACCCCTAGGAGTGGTTTTGTCCATGACTAGGTCATGACAAACCCTAGGAAACCAGGAATGGGCCAAGAGATAGGAGATAAAATGTGGAAAAATCATCATGGTCTGCAAATAGTAGAACTCTGAACAATGGTTTAGAATGACCATGGGCTACACCTTGACCCCAAGACCCTACCACAACACCCCCTAATACCTTGGGAGGCCCTTTAGAGCCATAAGGACCCATTGGGGTCAACCAAAGAGGCTCAGTTGACCAAGGTCAACCCTATCCCTAAATGGGTCAAACTAGCCTACTTAGGGTCAATTGACCTACTCCTAGCCTAGAGGACCCCACCTATGCCCTCCTATGCCCTCCTAACCCTAAAGTGAGGTCAATGGGTCACCAAGGACCCATTGGGATCAACCCAAATGGTCATGTTGACCCAAGTCAACTCTAGCCCTAAAATGGTCAAGTGCCCTTACCAAGGGACATGTGACCCCCAAGATGCCCAACCAACCCTACTCAAGTCTTCCTAGACCTTAAGGGAGTCCAATGGTTCACCAAGAACCCATTGGGGTCAACTCAAATGGTCATGTTGACCAAGGTCAACTCTATTCTAGTGTTAGGTCAAATTAGCCTAAAAGGGCTAACCCAAGCCCAAGCCACTTCTTCCTTAGGCTAACCTCATTTCTATGTTCATCATGACTAAGTGGGCTGCAATTAGCCTATGGGGTTGACCAGTCAACCTGGGTTGACTAGGAGAGAGAAGGGAGCTTCCCTCCATGTTAATGGAGGAGAGAGAAGATGGGGGAGAGGAAGGGAGAGAGTGGAGCCGGCCAAGGGAGTGTCGGCTAGGTGGAGAAGTCACGCCCCGGGTCACGGCGTGATGCTGGGCGAGTTGGGTTGAGTCGACACTCGACAAACGTCGAGCGAAAATTGTCGAGAGGAACATTTCGTCGAGCTTTATGGAGCGGTCATGCCCCAGATCACGGGCGTGACGGGTGTTCGACGATCATCGAGCGAAAATCGGCGAGCGCGAAAATCGTCGATCGAAAAATGTCGAGCGCTGGACACGGGTCATGTCACGGGCGTGTGACCGGGCATGTCAAGCAATTTCTTCAAAATTTGTTCATTTCTCGGGAATTTGACGTATCACACCCTGGTCACGGGCGTGACCAACAGTACACGGGCGTGACTTGACTGTTTTGTGCAGATTTTTGATTTTTTCTGAAAAATAAAATAAAATAAGTTAGGAAAATATTTACAAAATACGAGCATTTTATTGAACAAAAATAATTAAAACTGATGAAAATATATGAAAACGACTAAATTAATGTACACAAAAATACGAATATTTACAATTCATCAGTGGTGGTGGTGGTCGGATTTCTGCAACAGCACAATGAACTCCCTTGGCTCCTTTAGGAAATGTATGGAACTGAATCCCTGGAGTTCAGGGGAGCTTTTAAGGAAGAGAGTTGTGGATTTGGGTGGGTGTAGGCTGTCATTGCCATAAATGGCCCCTTAGTGAAATTTCGGCCATGGTGGGTGGGGGATGAAGCATGGCTCAAACCAGTCAAAGACCAGCTGGTTGAAATGGGACTACACTCCCCTTGTCCCAGTGAATTGAATGGGGGTTCTGGAAGGGGAAGGATGAGCCCTAAAGTCTTCCCTCATTACTCCCCTTTCTTCCTCTCTCTTTCATTTGGAGATTTTTCTCTCTCATAATCACCAAGCCTGAAATTTGACTTCTAGCTAGCCTAATGGTAGCCCATAAGTTCATTTCATCCACCAATACAAGGTTATCCCAAGTGAATTGGGCTTGAGCTTGAGTTAGCCTATTTTGGCTAGCTTGACCTAAACCTTAACTAGGGTTGACCTTGGTCAATTTGGTCTTTAAAGTTGCCCATAATGGGTCCTTGGTGACTCATTGGCCTCCCCAGAGGTCTAGGTAGAGTTAACTTGGCCCTTTGGAGGTCACTTGTATAACAGTCCAGGCCCATCAACATGGGACCCATCCAGACCGCCGGCCTACCAGAGTCCAGACTCGGGCCCACAGCTGGTAGTCAGCCTATCACATTCAAGCCTGCAGGCCATGCACCCCAACACCTCTCCGGCCTGTTTATCAGCACGGTAGGTTGTTGTCACTGGGTCTCGAACCCATGACCTTGATAAGAGAGCTTTCCACCACTCCCTCATCACCAACTGAGTTGCATATCAGTTGGTGATGAGGGAGTGGTGGAAAGCTCTCTTATCAAGGTCCTGGGTTCGAGACCCATTGGAAACAACCTACCGTGCTGATAAACAGGTCGGAGAGGGGTTGGGGTGCATGTCCTGCAGGCTTGAATGTGATAGGCTGACTACCAGCAGTGGGCCCGAGTCTGGACTCTGGTAGGCCGACGGTCTAGCTGGGTCCCATGTTGATGGGCCTGAACCGTTATAACTTGACCCTTAATCAGGGCACTTTGACCACTTTAGGGCTAGAGTTGATTTGGGTCAACTTTACCACTTTTACTGCCCTCCATCGGTCCTTAGTGACCCAATGACCTCTCTTTAGGTCTAGGAAGACCCTGGTAGGGTCAGTGGGACTTTACTAGGCCACACTGCCCTTAGTTAGGGCATCTTGCCCAATTTAGGCCTAGAGTGGTTCTAGGTCAACTTGCCCACCTTGGGTCGACTCCAATGGACCCTTAGGGCTCTAATGGACCTTACAATGGATTCGTGAGACCATGGTGGAGTCTTAGAGTCATGGTAAGCCTCATGGTCATCCTAAACTAGGGTTTAGGAATCTACTATTTGCAGACCATAGTGATCTCACCTGCATTCCTAGGTTCACTTGGCCTTCTTGGGCTTCCTAGGGTTTTGTCATGACCTAGTCATGACAAAACTACACTTAGGGCTGTAGCTGTTTGAGGGATGTTACAGAGTTCAAATCATCAAAATGTGAGTCGTTACGATCGATTCAATTGCAAACCTTCAAGGGTAACAATCTCTTTCATCGGGTTGGTTGTGTTCGTCCCCAACATTAAATTGTATTAGTGGTCTGCTCAAGATGGACATAGGCATGTTGTGTGAAGCCGACCCGTGGCGATAGGCCTGGAAAAATGATGATCTTGATGTGTGCATAAAGGCGGTTATTTTTGAATGTCATTTTTCATAATTTATGTTCAGTTACCATGCAAAAGCTTTTTTAAATAAAATGTTAATGATCATCTAGTTCGTCTAGTTATAACTCAATGTACATGATCTTCTCGCGAACATCGTCCCATGGATTTCTCTCAAATTACAGTAATGGAGCTTGATAATTAACTTGAATGTTATATTTTGGATGCTCGCTTGAATGATGACTTGGAGGCAAAAAAAATCATAATGAAGCCATATATGGGCAGCTATCTAACTCGAAATTAGGAAATGATTAGAAGATTCCATAGAGAAGTTCGTATGACAACATCTACACTTGGAGGCAAGATGTATTCCGTCCTTGGTAGCAACCAAATCAATTGGATGGATCTCCCCAATCATTTTCCAGCAAATCAGGGAAAATCCTGGAGACATGAATGATCCCCATCTACAATTTAATTGGAATGGTTCGACGTTTGGAAATAGTATATTTTTTGTGAAGTTCTTAATGGAGAATTTGCCTTTACTATCAAGAGACCAAATAGGCCTACATGAGTATGATCAAAAATTTGAATTTAAAAATCAATGCCTGAACAGAGTTGCTACAACCTGCAGGAAGCTGAACAAGACCATCCTAGTTAAACACATCAACAATCAACAGCGTGGAGATATAAAGGTAGCTCCAAATAACTATACATTTATAAGCTTTGTAAATATCCTCATTTTTGTTGATGCCAAGCCAGCATGAAGAAAGAGGGTGACAAATCTTCTGATAATGCTACTATTGGAATTTTATTTTCTTCCACCAGTATCCCCTGTCCAAAAGAAACTTGTAATTCTCTTGTTGATGGTTTTTTTCAAAAAAATCTTAGGGATATGCAAGCTAAACATTTTGTAGATTGAAAAACTAGAAAGGACAGATTTTATAAGGGTAAGACAACCTGCTTGATGAAAGCTTCCTTCCCCAATCATGTACCATGTTTTGGATTTTTACCACCATATTATCAAAAAAATCTAGCTCTCACTATGCTATTGTAAATTGGGTGTTACACATCCACGCGCATGCACATGTCAGATCAAGTAATAATAAGTGAGTAATCATCGTTATCACAACGAGATGTTGAATTCAATGCTTGCAAATACCGGTTGTTCATTTTCTTTAAATCCAAGTGATCAATATCAAAGAGTTTAATTATTAAAATTACAAGTAAAACTCCTAATTAAAGTAAACTACATAACCTGGAGAAATTACTTTCTTATCAGTTATGAGAAAAATAATATTGTATCATGATTTCCTAAGTCTATAGCGATGAATCTTTGAATGCGAATTTATGAAAATGGGTGATGAAATTTTTGCAACGATTTTACAATAGAAATTTGTATCTCTCGAAATTGGAAATCTCTAATCCATTATTTATCTTGTCATCTCTAACTCGGATGAAATAAAGAACCTCTCAGAGGACAAAATCTATGTTGTTAACAACAAGAGGAAAACTCTTTCCTCCTTCAAGTGCTATATCAAATTTATGAAACACTTGCGCAACTCATCTCTCGAATTATGGAGCGTGGTAAAAAGACGAAATCTTGGACAAAAGTTTCAAAATAAAAATAATGCAATCAATAAAGATCATTCGACTCACAATCATAAAGTGAAATATGAACATCATCATTACATTAAGACATATTACTCTCACGATATAAGAATAAGGAAATTAGTTTATGATGACGGAAGAAAACCATCAAATTTGAAAGATCTTACAACACATTATGATAAAAATTCAGAAAATTGCAGGAATCCGCTCTTCGTTTACGCCAAAACAGTCATTCTTCCATGATTTGTTGTGCCTAGTTCTTCCTCTCCAAGGATTTTGAATTTCCTCTTGTCAAAAGATCTCTTTTACTCCGAAATAATCCCCCTTTAAAAAAGTGCCCAAAAGATGTCTCCTTCCATTTTTGCAAACGATGCTGTTGGAACCCTAGTTCTGATTTGGGCAAGGATCACTATTAGATTTGTTTAGATTGACCCACAATGTATAGTCAAGGGTCATAGGTTTATCTCCTATTTTGCCTCAGAAGAGTTCAAGAGAATTGCTGAAAGAATTCCAAGAATTACAGTTGTGACAGTCAGAAAATCAGTTCGACGATAGTCGAACTCTGGTCGACGAACGACTAGCTCAGGTCGACGAACTTTGAGTTCCTTCTCTGAACTCAGGTCGACGAACTCAACCAAGAAGCTCTGCTCGACGAAATCATGCTGAGCTCCACGAACTCCAAGCTCAGGTCGATGATCGTTGAACACAAGACAGCTCGACGAAATAAGAAAATGAGTTCGATGATCTGCAAGCTCCGATCGACGAATTCAGTACAATCAGTTACAGTTGGCAGAATTAATTAAGGATTAATTACAGTCAGAACAACTAGTGCTAAACATTCTCAATGGAAATAGCCGTTCAAAGTGGGCAGTTATAGAAGATTAATTAATTTCCATGGCATCTTCTACTCTCGGGAATGCTTCTGCCGTCTTCAAGATAAATGAATTCGAAAGACCAGAGAACACACAGTGAATAGACACACAGTGAAGGCTTTTCATTTTACAGAAAGGGAGAAACTTTGTATCAATCAAGACATACAGAGTTCTTCATCTGCTCTAGGCTTCTCAAAAGACACACAATCAATATCAGTCTAAGAAGCTTGCTGGAGACATCATCAATCTGAAGGCCTACTCACCCTGAAGCAAAGCTTCCAACTATCCTGAACCACTCAATATTTCATGGGGAGCATTGACATCATCAAATCCACTAAAGTCTTCTCTTAGACTGTTGACAGAGAAGACAACATCACTCTCTTTCCCCTCCTGTATAAAGGGTTCTTTAACTCCCTTCAAAAGATATTCTTGGTTGCAAGTCTCCTGATCAAAAGACTTGAGAATTGGTTTTTGAGCACCTGATCAAAAGCTCATTGGTGGCAGTCACCTGATCAAAACCTGCAGTGTATTCCTACCAGGGTGGTAGAAGAGTGGATGTACCCAGGTTGGGGAACCACTATATATCCTTGTGTCTTCTGTGTTGCTTGCTCTGTTTTCTTTACTTTTGTGCTGCGATTTTCTTTTCTGAGAATATAGATATAACTCTAACTATTTCAAGTTAAGATCTATCCCTATCTTTCAATTGGTATCAGAGCAGGTTTTCTTGGTTGTACAGGCTAACACCTAAACCAAAATAATCTGATAGATCTTATACATCTTTAGAGTTTATTATGACACAAAATGAAGATTTTTCAAGCACCAGACCTCCTATGTGCAATCTTGATAAGCTTGCAATATAGAAGACAAGGATTAGGTTTTATATGAACTTCATTGATGAAAACATTTTTAATTCCATTTTGACAGAACCAACTCAACCTCAGGAAACAACAAGTATCAATGTTGTTCCATCATCTCAATGAACAGATGACCAGAAAAGGCTGAAGATTACTAATGCACAAGCAATGAACATTCTTGCACAATCAATGTCTGATGACATTTTTCAGGAAGTTGCTGAATGTTCATCTGCAAAAGATATGTGAGACTCCCTCACAGCAATGGTTACAGGATCAGCTAAAGAAAGAAACTTTAAAGCTAAAACCTGGAGTGACATTGAAGCTTCATCATGTACAACTGAAAATGAAGAAGAGTCCAGAGCAAGAGAGTTCTGCTTAATGGAAATAAATGCCTCTTGCAGCAACCTTGATGAAGAATCAGACTCTGATGAAGAATCAGAATGTGAATCAGAAGAAGATCAGGTAATCTCTACCCTTGATCTTTCATCAGAGGAATTTAAAACTGATCTTAAATTATTTTGTAAAGACTTAATTCAATCTGAGAAGGAAATAAAAGTTCTCAGAGAGAAATTAAATACTGTATCGTTTGAAAATATAACACTCAAAAAAGATTTAAAGAATGCTCTTGAACAAATAAGTTATTTAGAATCAATTAAAGGAAAGATAAGTTAAAGGACATTGAAAATATTACTGAAGAATTACAAAATAATAAATCAAATCAATTTAAAAATATTCAGAAATTTTTTGTTCAAAATAATTCGTCGAACCGAGATCGACGAAAACAACACCATTCGTCGAACAAATCTCGACGAACTATGAACAAAGATTTCAATCTTAACTGTTCAGGAATCTATGCTCGAGAAAATAAATATGTTGCGTCGAACAGAGGTCGACTAAAATGGAATAGAGAAAACAATTTTCATTGTTCTCTGAGCAGAGATCGACGATCTCAATACCATTCGTCGAACTCAGTTCGATGAAATGACCGTAGTTCATCGAACTCAAAATTTCATAGCAAAAATTTTAACTTATCTCAAAATCATAATCAACATTTTACAAATCCTTTTACTGAGTGGATAATCCCTCCTAGAAAATATCATCCACTTAGTTATGAAAATCAACCTGGATATTCTTTAATTTCTAATTATTATAAAAGAGAACCAGGACCCAAGGTAATCTGGGTCCAGAACTTCTAACATCTCTTTTCAGGAAAAGACCTATCTTACCACAGAGAAACCGTGCTATTTGATAGTAACCAAAAGACTTCAGTCTCAGCCAATACAGGGGATACATCAGTGGCTGTATAGTGAGAGATTGTTTGAAAGGCTACAGCTGTAGAGAGAGACTGTTTATTAAAAAAGATTATAAAGTCTACCCAGATTAGGGGCAATGAATGTGTGCAAGGAAAAGTTATTGCTAAAAAACCTAATAGTGATCCTTGCCCAAATCAGAATAAGTGTTCCAACAATCTCCCCCTATTTGGGTGAGGATACTATTTACATAAAAACAAATGAAAATGCAAAGCAAAAATAATCTTCCTGATTTATAAGAATTTTCAGCAGATGTAGATGGGTGCTTTTAAAATAAAATAAATAAAAATAAAGCTATTGTTGCATCATTCCAAGCAATCAAACAATCTCCCCCTAATTCCTTTTCCTTGCATACATTCCTAATAGTGATCCTTGCCCAAATCTCCAGGTTTTCCTCAGAAGAGTTCAGGAGAATTGTTGAAAGAATTCCAAGAATTAGAGTTGTGACAGTCAGAAAATCAGTTCGACGATAGTCGAACTCAGGTCGACGAACGACTAGCTCAGGTCGACGAACTCTGAGTTCCTTATCTGAACTCAGGTCAACGAACTCAACCAAGAAGCTCTGCTCGACGAAATCATGCTGAGCTTGACGAACTCCAAGCTCAGGTCGACGATCGTTGAACTCAAGACAGCTCGACGAAATAAGAAAATGAGTTCGACGATCTGCGAGCTCCGGTCGACGAATTCTGTACAATCAGTTATAGTTAGCAGAATTAATTAAGGATTAATTGCAGTCAGAACAATTAGTGCTAAACATTCCCAATGGAAATAGCCATTCAAAGTGGGCAGTTACAGAAGATTAATTAATTTCCAAGGCATCTTCTACTCTCGGGATTGCTTCTGTCGTGTTCAAGATAAATGAATTCGACAGACCAGAGAACACACAGAGAATAGACACACAGTGAAGGCTTTCCATTTTACATAAAAGGAGAAATTCTGCATCAATCAAGACACACAGAGTTCTTCATCTGCTCCAGGCTTCTCAAGAGACTCACAATCAATATTATTCTAAGAAGCTTGCTGGAAACATCATCAATCTGAAGGTCTACTCACCCTGAAGCAAAGCTTCCAACTTTCCTGAAACACTCAATATTTCAGGGGGAACTTTAACATCATCAAATCCACTAAAGTCTTCTCTTATACTGTTGACAAAGAAGACAACATCACTCTCTTTCCCCTCCTGTATAAAGGGTTCTTTAACTCCCTTCAAAAGTTATTCTTGGTTGCAAGTCTCCTGATCAAAAGACTTGAGAATTGGTTTTTGAGCACCTGAACAAAAGCTCATTGGTGGCAGTAACCTGATCAAAACCTATAATGGATTCCTACCAGGGTGGTAGAAGAGTGGATGTACCCAGGTTGGGGAACCACTATATATCCTTGTGTCTTCTGTGTTGCTTGCTCTGTTTTCTTTACTTTTGTGCTGTGATTTTTTTTTCTGAGAATATAGATATAACTCTAACTAGTGCAAGTTAAGATCTATTTCTATCTTTCAGACACATTTTTTGAATTTTAAAATTTGAATTCGTTCAAGTTGTTGTAACTTTTTTCTGGAGGTTACAACCTTTTTTCCATGTCATGATATTTGGACAGATTTATTTCCCAAAGCAGATTTCTTCAGCACTTCTAGCAATAACACATTGGAAAAATGCTGAATTAGCCACAAATCAAATAAATATGAATTTACTTTCATTTCTATTTCTATTACACTCATTTTATGCATTTATGGTGAATATTAAGTCCAAAAAATTATGCTGGATAACTTCTTTTTGAGAAGTTATCAGATAGGCAACATCCATTCTCGTGACTCGCAATTAGGTCTTCCTCCTCAACGACAGATTCTTTGCTATTTTAGAATTTGTGATAGCGTGCATTTTCTTTTCTTCCCACATCCTTCTAGAGTTGAGGTAAATATCATGGTCCGTTAGTCTCCCTCTTGTTTGTGTTTTCTGTGATATTTTCATGCGCTAGTATTTCCTCCTTCGATTTTGTCCAGAACTAGGGTTCCCATTTGAATCTTGTTCGATTTTTGTTTCCTCCATCAAATACAGTGTGTTCCATCATTGGTGACATCCGTGTTTGTCGAGCTCATCATCTTCTTCTAGGCCATCTAACAAAACGGTCTAGTCGTCCAGAACTTGGTTATCCCATTTCTGTTTTCCTATTCCATGAACATTCTGTCTCGTTCTGCTATTCAGAACATCCAACACTCACTTTCACAGTTCCGGTTTCTCGTTTTTTTTTCAATTAGTCTTTATCTTATTGACATGATGTACTTAGGCATTAGTGAGACTATGACAAAAGATATGGCACAATGGCGACAAAGGATCCATATAGTCGACCCCACTATTGTGGGATAAAGGCTCGAGTGTTGTTGTTGTTGTCAGTCTTTATCTAATTGAATTAAAATTGCATTAGATTATTGGATATTGTTGAAACTTCTTTATAAAACAATTTTTGTTTCATTTCTATTTTTTTGCAGCAAAACCAGAACTTGGTTGAGGAGAGTTTAGATCAACAAAATGGGAGTCGTTACGATCGATTCAATTGCAAACCTTCCAGGTAACAATCTCTTTAATCGGGTTGATTGTGTTCGTCCCCAACAATAAATTGCATTAGTGGTCTGCTCAAGATTGACTTAGGCATGTTTTGTGAAGCCGACCCGTGGCGATAGGCCTGGACCAGTGATGTTCTTGATGTGTGCATAAATGCGGTGATTTTTGAATGTCTTTTTTCATAATTTATGTTAAGTTATCATGCAAAATTTTTTTAAAAAAATAAAAAGTTAATAATCATTGAGTTTGTCTAGTTATAACTCAATGAAGATGATCTTCTCGCAAACATCATCCCATGGACTTCTCTCAAATTGCATTAATAGAACTTGATTATCAACTTGAATGTTATATTTTGGACGCCTGCTTGAATGCTGACTTGGAGGCAAAAAATCATAATGAAGCCATCGAGGGGCAGCCATCTAACTCAGAATTAGGAAATGATTAGAAGATTTCATATAGAAGCTTGTAGGACAACATCTACACTTGGAGGCAAGATATATTCCATCCTTGGTAGCAACCAATCAATTGGATGGATCTCCCAGATCATTTTCCGGCAAATCAGAGAAAATCTTGGAGGCATGAATGATCCCATCTCCACTTTATTTAATTGGAAGCGTTCGGCGTTTGTAAATAGTATATTTTTTGTGAAGTTCTTAATGGAGAATTTTCACTTACTATCATGAGACCAAATAGGCTTATAGGAGTATGATCAAAAATTTGAATTTAAAAATCAGTGCCTGGACGGAGTTGCTACAACCTGCAGGAAGCTGAACAAGACCATCCTAGTTGAACACATAAACAATCATTAGCGTGGAGATATAAAGGTAGCACCAAATAGATTTACACTTATAAGCTTTGTAAATATCCTCCATTCTGTTGATGCCAAGCCGGCCTGAAGAAAGAGGGTGGAAAATCTTCTTGTAATTCAACTACTGAAATTTTATTTTTTCCACTAGGATCCCCTGTCCAAAAGAAACTTGCAATTCTCTTGTAGATGGTTTTTTTCAAAAAAAAAAAGATTAGGTATATGCGAGCTAAACATGGTGTAGACTGAAAGACTAGAAAGGACAGATTTTATAAGGGTAAGACAGCCTACTTGATTGAGAAGCTTCCTTCACTAATCATGTACTCTATTTTGGATTTTAACAAACATGGTATCAAAATTCTACCTCTCACTCTGCCATTGTAAATCGGGTGTTACACGCACGCACGTACGCACGGAAGCACACACCCACTCATGCACGCACTTACGCCCGCCCGCATTCACGTACGCCCGCCCGCCCGCCCTCACTCACGCCCGCACTCACGCAAGCACGGACGCCCGCCGGCCTGCACGGAGCAACGACGCTCCCTCCACGCGTACCCCTGGAGCACACTAGAAGATTAGATGACAGTAGGAATACTGAACTCTAGGAGCGAGCAAAGCCGTCATGCGACACCAACAAGGTGGGGGTGCTGTCGTTGAGGCACAAGGTTCCCTCATGTATTAATTACAACTTAAAATGGTTACATTGGTGGTTTCCCGTATAATGGGCGGTTGAGATCGCGCGAGGACGATCAGATGATGACAGTTAAGCGGCGTCCAAATGGTCAGTCAACAGTGAGGAGGTCAACTGGGGGCAAGACCAGGCCGGCGAGGGCCGGCCGATGACGGGGCCATCCAGGGCGAGCCGCGACGCGGGAGCACAGTTGAGGGTGGCCTGCCAGGGGAGGTAGGTCTTGGAGATGACGCGGTCGCACGACCATGGGAGGCCGGCTGGAGTCCGGCCCCGAGAGCCATGCGGGCCTGCACCGCGGGCGCGCGGCATTAGGCAGTTGGCCGAAGGGCAGCCACACGGGCGCGCAGCATTAGGCAGTTGGCCGAAGGGCAGCCACAGGAGCATTGCGGCCGCGCGCGGCCAAGTGCGTCCAGCTCGAGGCTGGCTGCGCGAGTTTCGCGGCCGCCCAAACAAGGGAGGCCGGCCGCGGGAGCCTTGCGGCCGCGCGCCTCGGGTGCACGACCAAGGACGGCCTACCGAGAGAGGCTGACCGCGCGGATCCTGCGGCCGCGTGACGTGGGCGTGCGGCTCGGGGAGGCTGGCCGCGGTGTCAGAGGGCCTAACGGCGGGTGGTTGTCCGGTAGATGATGCGGTGGCAGTTGATGCGTTGATCGAGCGTGGATCGGGTGTGGTTATTGCGTATTGGGCGATTTTTTGCATAACTCCCGACTTATTTAGTGGGGGATATGTGAATTAGGTCAACTTGCAACGTGAATATCCTATAAATTGAGGGAGACCCATCAATATTAATGTTGTAGACATTTTTATTTTTAGAATTGTGTGAGAGAAAGTGATAGTGCGTTGGGGGGCCCGTGCCTTGCGCGTATCCACCATCCCCCAACAATGCGGGATATTTATATTTATTTATTATAGTAATTTTTTAATTTTTTAATTATAATCTTAAAAATATTTAAACTTATTATTTATTTTAGTTATTTTGTTTAAAAAAAAAGAAATCTATCAAGCAGAGTGCTGACTGCTGATGCCGCCTCCGGCTGTGAAGTCACTAGTAGCCTGCCCGAAGCCCACCAGCGAATTCTTCAATACCTGATGAATCTGCTGGGAGTAGTCCGTCAGGATCAAGCGTCAGCGCTGGCTCAGACCGTGTGCTCCAACTCAAATGAATTTCTAAATGTTTGTTGAAAATAAAAATGAATTTCAAAATGTTCATAAAATATTTCACATATTTTCGTTAAAAATTTTGATTTCAAAATGTTTATAGAAAAAGTTTGCTGAATAATAAAATTGGAGCAATATATAAATCGACGACCAACCAGCATTCCAGCCAAAAGAACGTATCATTTTATTGATAAGTAAAATAGAATATCTGTTGATCCAACCACAATGCGGATACACCTCAACTTTCTATAATGGAAAGCTTATTCCATAATTGAGAAAGCTTGGTCGGCCACATAAATAATTCACGGTTTTTTTATAAGAAATTAACAATTCCATTTGAAACACATTTTTTTTGTTAGTGCGAACGTTTTTGTTTCTGTTCTTGCATTTTGTCGCCTGATGCATATTTTTTGCTCTGGAGCATATTTTTCACCCCAGCGTGAGATTTTCACTTGGGCGTATGCATTTTGCGCAGGCGCGCATCTTTTCGCTCGAACGCGCATTTTTAGCCGGGGCGCGTTTTGCCGCCCGGGAGAGTGTTTTGTCGACCGGGCGAGCGTTTTCTCGCCCGGTCGCCCACTTTCGCTCGGGTGCCCGTTTTTCCGCTCGGGCTCGAGTTTTTTGCCCGGGCGCCCGGTTTTTTGCGCCCGAGCACGTAATTTTTTTCGGACGTGCATTTTTTTGCGTGGATGCATATTTTTTAATAATATATGTGGAGAGATTAGTTTTTCGTAATATTTTTTAATTCTTATATTGATTTTTATTTAACAAACGAATAAAATTGATCAATTCATCAATATTCACCGGTACTGTTTATTAGGCGAATGCTCGAATTGGAATTAGTACTAATATTCAATTTCATAATATTCACCAATATTAAATTCTAATATTGAATTCCAATTCCGTCCAAACTAACGGACACTAGTTTCACAAACATTGATATTGAAGTATTGGCTTTGAACATATGAAAGTCATTTCTCTTATTCGGAGCAAAAATTGTTGAGTGGAATTGGTTTTCTGATAGAAATTCGTCGATATTCACCATAACCTAAAAAAGTCAAAGATCCAATGTCTATCACCAATGACGGATATTGAGATCGTCAACTCTGGTTTTTCAAAATAAGAGCAATTTTTCTGCCCCAAACGCTATTTTTTTCATCCTGTACGTGTTTTTTCCGCCCGAACGTGATTTTTTCAGTTCATACACGATTTTACCGCTTTTGCGCGAATTTTTCTCCCCGGCTCGATTTTTTTAAACTCGGGTGGAAATTTTTCTCCCGAGCGCGATTTTTTCGCCCGAGCGAGATTTTTTCGGTCAGGTGATATATTTTCGATCGTGTTTGGTATTTTGGCTCTGGTGCGTTTTTCCCCGGAACATGTTTTTTATCCCGGATGCAATTTTTGGCCAGACGCGATTTTTTTCGCCCGGACGCGATTTTTTTCTCCCCGCGGACATTTTTCCGCCGAACGCGTTTTTTCTCTTAGACGCGAATATTTTGGTCTGACTGCGATTTCTCCGCATTGGCGCAAATGTTTTTCGCTTGGGCGCGATTTTTTTGCTCGTGGGAGATTTTTCCACCCTGAGGCGATATTTTTGCTCCGACGCAATATTTTCGCACGGACGTGATTTTTTCTTCCTTATGCGATTTTTTCACTCAAGCGCGATTTTTTTGCCCGGACGAAATTTTTATTTCCGGATGTAATTTTTTCTCGCAGATGTGTTTTTTATGCATGGAAGCGTTTTTTCTCGCCCAGAAATGTTTTTCTCCTGAACTCGTTTTTTTCGCCCGGGCGTGTTTTCTCTACCCAGACGCGATTTCAACTCCTGAACGAGATTTTTTCGCCGGATCGAAATTTTTTCGCAAGTACGGGTTTCTTTTGCCCGAACGCAAATTTTTTTTCTCCCGGACCCGATTTTTTCACCTGGATGTAAAAATTGTGTCTGTGTGAAAAATCGTGTCTAAGCCAAAAAATTATGCCCGGGCGAAATAATCGCACGGGGATTAAAAATTGCGTTCAAGAGGAAAATTCGTATTTGAGCGGAAAAATTGCGTTCCGACAAAAAAATCGTGTCCGAGCAGATAAAATGCGTAAGGGCGGAAAAAATGTGTTTCGACAAAAAAAAACGCTTCCCGACGAAAAATCGCATCCGGGCGAAGGAATCTCATCCAGGAAAAAAATCGTGCCCTGACGAAGAAATTGTCCTCTAGGGAAAAAATCGCGTCAGAGTGAAAAATTCTTGTCTCGTTAAAAAAAAATTGTGTCAAGGCGAAAAAAACGTGTCTGACCGAGAAAAAACTCTTGTCCAACAAAAACAATCGCATTCGGCGGAAAAAATCGCTCTCGAGCGAAAAAATTTCGGTAGAAGGGAAAAATCATGTGCGGGTAAAAAAAACGCATCACGGTGAAAAAAAATCTTGTGCAAAAAATATGATTTTCTTTTAATTCTTGAAAACCAATGTCTTACTTATTCTTTTGATAGAATATTATCATGTCGCCGAACAAAAAAAATATTTAAACTCAATGTCAATTCCTGCATATATTGGTATTCCATTGAAAGCCAAGTCTTTAAAACCATTTTCTTCCAAACGAATTGATCCTAAGTCTCTTTTTTCAGGGGAGGGGCGGGGGGCGCCGAGTTCCTCTCAGGTATGAGGGGGGAAAGTGGGGGAGGGGGAGGGAAGAATACGAAAGTGGGGGAGGAGAAGGAAAAGGGGAGAGAGGGAGAAAGAGAGAAGAGAGAAAGGAAAAAAGAAAGGGTGAGAGTGAAGAAGTAAGAACTACAACAAAATCATTTTACAGTGACATTTTCTTGTCTTCAATGACGATTTTGAAGCGTTGTGATAGTTTTCATGACGTTTATAAAAACTTCACAAAACCGTTGTGATTGTAGTCGTCACCGTAGCTCATTTCGACGTTTTCAGGAAGTCCCTGATATCTTTTGCTGAGCTGCATTCAGCAACATTCTGAAAAATATCATCAAACATTGTTTGGGCTAGTATATTCATAGTCATTGCATCTGTAGTTTTTTAGCTTTTCTCTGAGCCTCTGTCCATTCTAGAGATAGTGTACCTGATGAGTTGTAAATATACGTATTTTTATGTACATTAATTAAGTCGTTTTCACTTATTTTCGTTATTTTTACTTAATTTTGTTCAATAAAATGCTCCTATTTGGTAAATATCATTGTAATTTAGCTTTATTTTTTTTTCTTGAAATTTGCAGAAAAAATGTCAAAATAGCATAGTACACTCCAGTGTACTTCAGGTCACGCCCGTAACCTGGGCGTGTACCTTCAATTCCCGTGAAATCAGCCGCATTCCAAGAAAAATTGTTGAACACTCCCTGCGACATGCCCGTGTCAAATAGGACACGTCCGTGACCAAGCCCGTGTCACTCCAGCTCGATGAAATCGTGCACGACGATCGTCGACCCGACCCGACACGCCCGTGTCAAGATGCGACACGGTCGTGACTTCTCCACCTGGCTCGACAAGATATCGTCGGCGACTTGTTGGCATGACGCCGCGCCCAGATCGACCTACCCGACATGCCCACCGACACGCCCGTGACCTAGGGCGTGACATCCACGTGTACAGCCGCAAAGTCAAACTAGCTGTCAAGTCGCTGGATCATATCATGTATAGTAGTTACACGCCCCCTACATGCCCATGACCATGGGCGTGTGTTGATGCGTGAAAACGACATCGCCTAGTTAACACGGAGGAGTGTTTGATCTCACGGGCAAGATGAAGAAGAGGATGAGGGTTGCGGGGAGGAGGAAGCTTCTGAGTGCTCGAGAGTGGAGCAAACGATTGTTCAAGCGTTGCGGGGATAGAGGAGAGGTTTGCTGAGAGCATCCGGGAAGGCTGATGATTAACGGAGGAGGTTGCTTAGGAGCTGTCGAGGAGACGGTTACTTTGACGGTTGTGCTTGTAGGTTGATGACGAGAGAGCTAAGCTGAGCTAAGAAAAGAGAGGGGGCCGCTAGCAGCGGCAACAGCAGACTTCGCTCGCCGCGGCTTAAATGCCACTCTTGCGACGGGCATTCCTTTGATTATTATTGAGTTATTAGAGCTTGCTATTACACCTTTACAAGAAAGCAAATAAAGGGGTACAAAGGGAAGCTGGCGGCTAAGGAAGGAATGCCAGAGGAGGCCGCGCGGACTGAGCTTGGAGGTCGGCAGACTGCGCGACTAAGGAAAGAAAGAGACCATGCAGACTAGGAACTGAGGCCAATAGGCCGCGCGACTAAGGGCAGAGAGAAGGTGCGGACTGAGAAGAGGAGTCCGCAGGGGCCGCTGGCTTGAGCTTGCTGTGTGCTGTCTTCGAGCGTGAGCACCTTGGTGATGTTAGGTCCTCGCTCCCCCTCAAATGAGAGGCATGGGGGTCTATTTATAGGCCCGAGGAGGTAACAGCTTTCGGCGACGTTACCCCCGGTGAGACGGTAACTTGAGCGAGAAGAGGATGGAGTCCGCCGAGTCCGCGGAATCCGCAAGAGGCCGAGCGGACTGGGGCCGACTTCTGGAACTGGTCCTGCTGATGGCGGACTTGGAGGCGAGTCCACGCCTGCTGATCTGATCGGGCCCGCGCCAAGATTGTGCGAGCTGAGGGACTATCCACCCGCTGCTGGGAAGCGGGAGCTGGAAGCTGAGTGGCGGACTGCAAGGAGAATTCGCGGAGTCCGCCGCTACTGAGCTGAGCGAGTGCTAAGGGTGCGAGCTGAGGAGTGTCCGCTGAGTCCGCCGAGTCCGCACGAGGCTATGCGGTTTGTGACTGCCTTGAGGAGGTTCTGCTGCCTGGCGGACTGCGAGGAGAATCCGCGGAGTCCGCCACTACTCATCGAGCTTGCGCCAAGACTGCGGGCTGAGGGAGGTTGACCCTGCTGATGGAGAGGTGGGTGGAGGCTGAGTGGCGGACTTCATAGCGAATCCGGTGAGTCCGTGGAGTCTGCCTCCGCTGACAAACTGAGTCTGCCTATGCCGTTGAAATAATAGGCCTGTTGCTGAGGATCTGGGGTTCACCAATATAGGCGGACTGGAAGGCTTGACTATACTTCGAGTCCGCCCAGCTCGCGAGGAACTGGAGGTGCGCTAATCTCTACGAATAGCCGCAGAGCTGGAATGTCTGTGCTCCTTAAGCGGACTGATGAAGCTGGCTGCCCGTGCTACTGGAGTCCGCCACTGCTGAACGGAACTTGCCGCACCTGATGGGAGACAAGGGATGGGCTGTCACAACCCGCATTTTCTCAACATTAAAATCGTATCAGAGCAAGAGAAAACACGTGCCGTGATGCCACGTCGTGCAGGGGATAACTGCACACGCTCAGACAAAACTCCATGAAAGTCCACCTAGTGTCAACTATCTTCACCTATGGGGGGGGGGGGGGAATAGGTGACGTGCAGCGTTTTTGCGGAATTTAAAATTGTACCTGCACAAGAAAATAAAACAACACAGCAAATAGAGTACACAAGCTATTTATAGTGGTTCCTCGATTTGGGTACATCCACTTTCCCCCTTCGACCTATCTCCCAACAAGGGACGACTCGGTCTCTTCACCAACAGGATTGAAATCCAATCCTTGCACTATCGGAAGGAACCCTTCCACACGTAGGAGACAACACTCCCACAACACGGGTTGCACCCAACCCTTACAACTAGGAACCTACGTTCCTTTACAACAAAAGTAAAACTAGAATGTACAAGAGATACAAACTACGTTTGGAGACTAAGGTGTCCCTCTTCGTTGACGACGTGTTCTTGAAGTCCACAAATAGTCCACAACCCTAGATCTCTCTTGGAGAGAATCTCCCCGGAACCGGCGGCGGCAAGATGGGCGGCGGCTTGGTTCACGGGATCGGCGGCGACAACGGTGTGCGGCTACTGTAGTTTGGAGATCCAAACTTCGTAGCAAAGCTAGCTAGGTCTTCCAACGGTCACTCTAGTATCGATCGTCTCGATCGATTCGGACGGGAAGTTTTTCCGATCAACAAATCGAGAGACAAGGGATCTCTGGATAGACGCGTGAGACTCTTGTTAAATTTTCTCAACGTGGTCAGCAAGATAGCCCAAACACCAAATTAATATCTTCGGAACTACCCAGTTCGCACGCTGAACATGCGGAAACCCAAGGACTAGAGATTGCACCCAACAAAACAATGGAAGCACAAAAAGATCTTATTATGCATTCACTTCTTTACAATCCGAGGCATACATAGCGAGACATGATTTCGCTAGTATTACAGCTGTAAACAGAAGAAACCAAAAAACAAGCCGGGCGGACAGCACTCCAGTCCGCCGAGACCGCGAGGTCGCCGAAACCGCCGAGACCGCTGAGCTCGCCCAAGCTATGCTGCAATCCGCCGAATACCACGGAGTCCGCCGAGACCGCGAGGCCGCGCGGACAGACCGTTATTCGCCTCCTGCTGAACCCGAACTGAGGAACTCCCCTACCCGCTTGAAGCCGGCGGACAGGTTATTGAAGCTGGGAAAGTTGAAACAGAACTGACAAGCCGCAGAGCGACCTCCTGCTGAGTCCGCAGAGACCGCACACTTCCAAGCACTGACCGAAGTCACAGCCAAACTCCTGGCTCCTTGAAGTTATCCGCGCGACCTGCACACAGCAAACCGTCAGCCTGAAACAATCCGCGCGGACTGGAAAACACAGACCGCAGCACTCGCCCAACCCAATTTACTGTTCACTCACGTTACTCAGGTTACTGTAGATGTGCCAGGGGGGTCCTATTTATAGGCCAGGTGAGGAGTGTGGTCACCGCCCATGAGATAGCGACACCGCCCCAGCCCGCGCGAATACAAACGACCGTCCGCTCAGTCCGCGAGGACTTAGCCAGTCACCAAGGGAAACCGCCAGGAGCAAGGCAACCATTGACGAACCCTCTCCAGTCTGCCCAAGCTAAGCGGACAAGGCACCAGCCCGCAAAGCTCCAACTGCTTCAGGACAGCACCCTCTTCAATGGCAGTCCGCACCAACCCGAGGCAGTCCGCAAGACTCATACCTCAATCCGCCACAAGTCCACGACCAAAGGCAAACAGCAATAGTCCGCCCGGTCAAAGCGGACTTCGTGGATACGGTGGACACCATGAACTTGACACCAAGTGTGACCAAGTCCAAAACCATCAAGGGCCAGTGCGAGCATGGCGGACACAAAGTCCCGTCTGCCAAACACCCTAGCACAGACCGCAACCAGTCCGCGAGCTCCTCGCACTTGTCCAACGCAGCAGCACCAAGCCGGACTCCAAACATCAGTCCGCCAACCGGTCTCCACAGCAAGACCAGCTGTAACACCTGAGCTCGACAAGGCCTCAGCCAAGCTCAAGGCCCAATCCGCAACAGCCCCAACCGCGGACACACCAGTCCGCAAGGCTTCCCGCGAACTCGAACCAACCCGCCAACAACGCAAGCAGCACCCGCGGCCACTGAGCAATGCACCAGTCCGCAAGCCTCTCTATCCGCAGATACCAGGCCGCACCAAACCGCGGACTCCATGCAACAACCCGCTCAGAACACAGCCGGCTTCCACCAGACTTCTCATCAGGCCGCAACCTCAGTCCGCCCAGTCCGCCCAGTCCGCCAATGCTGTCCGCACAGGCCGCGCGGCCTGTCCCGTCACCCACTTCCACTTCACAAATTTCAACACTCCCCCCTGAAGTGAGAAGTGGTGACCAAGCCCAGCAAGCTACGCAAGCGTTCAAAAGGCCCCTTCGACAGCGGCTTCGTGAAGATGTCAGCAAGATTATCTTCACTCCGAACATGCCCGACCAACAGAGACCCCTCCAACACCTTCTCCCTGATGAAGTGGTGATCAATCTCTATATGCTTAGTCCTGGCGTGACACACTGGATTGTTTACCAGTTTGAGAGCACTCTCATTGTCACCCCGGAGTAAAGTAGGCCCTTGCACTTCTTCATGAACATCCTCTATGAGTCTCCTCAACCAAACGGGTTCCCGAGCAGCCAAGGCCGAAGCCTTATACTCTGCCTCCGTGGTTGAAACCGACACCGAGTCCTGCTTCTTGCTACACCACGAGATGCTAGCTGAACCGCAAGTGAACACATAACCAGAAGTAGACCTTCGATCATCCGAATCACCGCCATAGTCAGCATCTGTGTACCCGAGCAACGCAAACTCCGCATCCCTTCCATAGAGGAGTCCCATCTCAGAAGTCACCTTGACATACTTCAGAATTCCCTTCGCCGCCAACAGATGAGAACTCCTTGGTTCAGCCATATATCGACTTACTCGGCCAACAGCATAAGCTATATCCGGCCTTGTAATCGTCAGATAGATCAAGCTCCCAACAAGAGCCCTGAACACCAAGGGATCATGAAGAACCCTTCCCTCATCCCGTCGAAGCTTCAGCCCAGGTTCCAGTGGAGTAGAGCACTTCTTCCCTTCGCCCATGCCAAACCGCTTCACAATACGATCAGCATACCCTTTCTGTCTAATGAGAATCCCGCACTCCTTCCTCTCCACTTCCAGACCAAGAAAGTGATGCAACTCTCCCAAGTCTTTCATCTCGAAGCGTATAACAAGCTCTCCCCTGAGCCTTGCTACTTCCTCCTCCGAGTTCCCTGTGATGATCATATCATCCACATACAGCAGGACCAAGACTCTTAGCTCTCCCTTCTTCTTGACGAACAAGCTAGAATCCGAGTTAGAAGCCAGGTATCCACAGAACTGCAGGTACTCTGCAATCTTCCCATACCACGCTCGAGGAGCTTGCTTCAACCCATAAAGAGCCTTCCTGAGTTTGCAGACATAGTCCGGATGCTTCTCAGAGACGAAACCAAGCGGCTGATCCATGAAGATGTCCTTGTCAATCTCTCCGTAAAGAAAGGCATTCTTCACATCGAGTTGCCACAACCTCCATCCCTTGCTAGCAGCCAAGGCGATCACCACTCTTACAGACGTCATCTTCGCAACTGGACTGAATGTCTCCTCATAGTCTTCTCCATACTGCTGTGAGAATCCTCTAGCGACCAGGCGAGCCTTGAATCGATCAATGCTCCCATCAGCCTTCTTCTTCAACTTATACACCCACTTGCAAGTAACCAGAGTAATGCCATCAACCTTTGGCACAAGGTCCCAGGTTTCATTCTTCTTCAGAGCATCAATATCTTCCTTCATGGCACCTTCCCACTCCTTCACTCCAGTGGCCTCGTTGAAGTTTGCAGGCTCTCGCTCATCCAGAGGACCTGCAAAGAAGCAGGAGACAAAGCTCACTGCATTCCCATCACAGTACCGAGCCGGTGGCTTAACCACCCTCTTCGATCTCCGAAGACACGGCTCCTTGCTCACGGCTTCCGTTGCTTCTTCAGGCTCCACTCCTACCTGGGGCAAGCATTGAGCAGTGCTCCCCCTGCTTCCTGAGCCAGAAGGCTCAGCCTCGGAGTTCGAAGCAACAGGAGCTGCTGGTGAAACAGCAATGCTCCTCTTCCAAGCCTTCAGCAGCCTCCACCGGTGCTTCATCATCCTTGCTACTTCTGGTTAGCTCCACCGAGCCACCTCCATATGACGTCAGCTCGTCAAAGACAACGTCTCTTGACACCACGAACTTCTTCGTCACAGGGTCCATGCATTTCCATCCCTTCTTCCGCTCATCATAGCCAGCAAAGACAAGTTTCCTTGCCTTCGCATCCAGCTTTGTCCGTGAAGCATCCGGGACATGCACGTAGCAAGTTGAACCGAACACCCTAAGGTGTCCAACACTCGGCTTCTCCTTCAGCAACAGCTCAATGGGAGTCTTCATGTTGATAGGGCTGAGTGGCATCCGGTTGATAACATAAGCAGCACAAGACATTCCCTCCGCCCAAAAGGACCTCGGGATATCTTTCGCATGCAGCCAGCATTTGCAGGTTTCCGTCAAATGACGGATCTTCCGCTCCGCTACCCCATTTTGTTGTGGAGTGTGAGAACAAGTAAGCTCCCGTTGGATCCCGTGCTTCCTGCAGAAGTTAGAAAACTCGGAAGAGACAAACTCTCCCCCGTTATCAGTTCTAAACTTCTTAATCCGCAAGCCAAGCCGGCCTTCTACCAACTCCTTGAACTCCACGAACAAATGGAAGGCTTCCGACTTCTCCTTTAAGAAGTACACCCAAGTATACCTTGAGTAGTCATCAACCAAGACAAGCATGTATTTGCTTCCACCAAGGCTGGCCGTAACAGTCGGTCCCATCAGGTCGCCATGAATACACTCCAATGGTTTCTTGCTCCTTGTTTGAGATTTATCAAACGGAAGGCGATGTGCCTTACCGTATTGACAGCCCGCACAAATATGCCCATCACCAAAGGAGGACAACATCGGCAACCCCCTCACCAGACTTCTACTCGCCATTGCCTTTAGCTTGTCCATGCCAACATGCCCCAGCCTCTCATGCCAGATAGCCGCACTATCATTAGCTCTCATCCTATCAACATAGGCACTGGTGGAAAGAACAAACAAGTTCTTCACCCTCCTCCCAACATGAGCAACATCAGCCTTTACCGCTGATACGTTGCGAAGGAACCTCACGTCTGTTGGCCCAAACAGAACATGATACCCAGCGTCCACCGCGTTGGTCACCGAGAAGAGGTTCTTCTTCATGCCCGGCACGTGATACACACTCCTTAACGTGAGTGGCCCCTGATCACTACCCAAAGACACGACCCCCTCCTTCTCTACTGCATAAACAGTATTATCAGCAGTGATAATAGCTTCATTACCTGAGTAAGCCTGCATGGAGGTGAACTTCGACTTGTCTCCGGTGAGGTGATGACCACACCCGGAGTCGATGATCCACTCGCTGTTGAAGTCCTCAGCAGATAAGGCACGGACACAAGTGCCCGTCATGAAAGCTCCTCCCCATTCTGCTTCTTCACTTCGCGAGCAAGGTTCCTCCTTTTCCGCAGCATGCCCAGGCTGCAGTTTGACCTTGCAGTCCCGCTTGAAGTGCCCTCGATGATGACACCGGTAGCACTTCAGATTCTTCTTCCAGTCCTTGGGAGCATTGCTCCTCTCCGGCGGATATGAAGTTGAAGTCTCCTTCTCAACAGCGGCCTGCACCTTCTTCTTCTTCTTCCCTTCCCATCCCTTCTTCTTGCCTGAGAAGAGAGCCTCGCTGCCTTCCTGATTCAGATTCACTCCAGCCATCTGCCTTGCTAAGCTCTCCTGCGAGGCAAGCAGATTCTCCAGCACCAGCAGAGACGGCTGAGTAGCCCACCCTTGAACAGATGTAACAAAGGCCACATACTCTTTCCGCAAGCCACGGAAAATGTGCCTTTTCATCTTTGCCTCAGAGATAGGCTCATCAGGATCCAGTGCCGACAGCTCAGCACACAAGCTCTTCATCTTTAAGAAGTACCTGGAGATGGAAAGGTCTCCCTGAGTTGCCCTGGCCAACTCATTCTCCAGGAACTGAAGCCGCGCCACATTCTTCCTATTGAACAACTCATCAATGGTTGTCCAAATATCAGCAGCCGACTCACATCCAATGATGTGATCAAACAGTTCCGGAGAGACAGCTCTCTTCAGAATGAACTCTGCCTTAGCATTAGTTCTTCTCCAGAGCCTCACCTGCTCAGCAGTACCGAAAGCAGCAGTAACTTCCTGTCTGTCGTCTCCACCGACGACTTCCCACAGCTCCTCGCCCAGAAGATAACTCTTCATGCACGACTTCCACTTTTTATAGTTAGTCGGCGTTAAGAGTTCAATGCCCAGACCTCTTGCTAAGCTTCCTTCCATTGCAACCACCTGTTGGTACCCTTCAGCAGCTCCGAGCAACAACACAAGTTGATCACCACTCAATCACTGAGTAACAACGCTGGTTGACCACCGCTCACGCAACTGAACCTCCGCAACCTCAGAAACCTGCCTCTGATACCATGTTAAATTTTCTCAACGTGGTCAGCAAGATAGCCCAAACACCAAATTAATATCTTCGGAACTACCCAGTTCGCACGCTGAACCTGCGGAAACCCAAGGACTAGAGATTGCACCCAACAAAACAATGGAAGCACAAAAAGATCTTATTATGCATTCACTTCTTTACAATCCGAGGCATACATAGCGAGACATGATTTCGCTAGTATTACAGCTGTAAACAGAAGAAACCAAAAAACAAGCCGGGCGGACAGCACTCCAGTCCGCCGAGACCGCGAGGTCGCCGAAACCGCCGAGATCGCTGAGCTCGCCCAAGCTATGCTGCAATCCGCCGAATACCACGGAGTCCGCCGAGACCGCGAGGCCGCGCGGACAGACCGTTATTCGCCTCCTGCTGAACCCGAACTGAGGAACTCCCCTACCCGCCTGAAGCCGGCGGACAGGTTATTGAAGCTGGGAAAGTTGAAACAGAACTGACAAGCCGCAGAGCGACCTCCTGCTGAGTCCGCAGAGACCGCACACTTCCAAGCACTGACCGAAGTCACAGCCAAACTCCTGGCTCCTTGAAGTTATCCGCGCGACCTGCACACAGCAAACCGTCAGCCTGAAACAATCCGCGCGGACTGGAAAACACAGACCGCAGCACTCGCCCAACCCAATTTACTGTTCACTCACGTTACTCAGATTACTGTAGATGTGCCAGGGGGGTCCTATTTATAGGCCAGGTGAGGAGTGTGGTCACGCCCATGAGATAGCGACACCGCCCCAGCCCGCGCGAATACAAACGACCGTCCGCTCAGTCCGCGAGGACTTAGCCAGTCACCAAGGGAAACCGCCAGGAGCAAGGCAACCATTGACGAACCCTCTCCAGTCCGCCCAAGCTAAGCGGACAAGGCACCAGCCCGCAAAGCTCCAACTGCTTCAGGACAGCACCCTCTTCAATGGCAGTCCGCACCAACCCGAGGCAGTCCGCAAGACTCATACCTCAATCCGCCACAAGTCCACGACCAAAGGCAAACAGCAACAGTCCGCCCGGTCAAAGCAGACTTCGCGGATACGGTGGACACCATGAACTTGACACCAAGTGTGACCAAGTCCAAAACCATCAAGGGCCAGTGCGAGCATGGCGGACACAAAGTCCCGTCTGCCAAACACCCTAGCACAGACCGCAACCAGTCCGCGAGCTCCTCACACTTGTCCAACGCAGCAGCACCAAGCCGGACTCCAAACATCAGTCCGCCAACCGGTCTCCACAGCAAGACCAACTGTAACACCTGAGCTCGACAAGGCCTCAGCCAAGCTCAAGGCCCAATCCGCAACAGCCCCAACTGCGGACACACCAGTCCGCAAGGCTTCCCGCACACTCGAACCAACCCGCCAACAACGCAAGCAGCACCCGCGGCCACTGAGCAATGCACCAGTCCGCAAGCCTCTCTATCCGCAGATACCAGGCCGCACCAAACCGCGGACTCCATGCAACAACCCGCTCAGAACACAGCCGGCTTCCACCAGACTTCTCATCAGGCCGCAACCTCAGTCCGCCCAGTCCGCCCAGTCCGCCAATGCTGTCCGCACAGGCCGCGCGGCCTGTCCCGTCACCCACTTCCACTTCACAAATTTCAACAACTCTAAGCTTGGCTAAGCTTCTGTCTCCGGGAGATCTGGAGGAAACCACGATCAAACAACCGGCGATCGACTTGGACGAGCGGCGACGGCGGCGGAGCTGTTTCGCGATTCTAGGTCAAGGTCGGCTGCTCGTTTTTCGTCTTTTTCTCTGTGTATTTGCTGTTCAAAAATACCCGTATATATATACACAAGTAAAACACCTTAAAGACCGTTGTGGGTCCCATAAGAAGAAACCCTAAATCCGGTTCAAAACAGTGCCAGCGGCAAAGTCCGGTTCAGCGGGATCCAGAAAAATTGTCCAAGGCAAAATCGGCGAGAATCACCTGTGATTCTCGTCGAATCGTCGAGAATCAAGGGTGATTCTCGACGATTCGGCGAGAATCATAAAGTGATTCTCGTCGAATTTGACTTGACTGCACTCTGATTTAGCCGGCGAGAATCAGCCAGTGATTCTCACCGAATCGGCGAGAATCACTTGGTGATTCTCGTCGATTCTTACTTGGATGATTTTTCGTCTTACGCCTCTGAGCTGCTCTTTGACTCATCCTTGCTCCTTGTCTGCTCTTGCATAAACACAGCCCTGTACTTGAAAGTAAGTGCACTCCAATAGAGAGAGTACACGTAGGCCAACACACTGATCTGCTCAACGATGGATTACATCGTGCAGACCCGTGTATATTGACCTACTGCACCCTGACATTGGTGTGCACTTAGCGTGGAAAACTGCAAGCACAACTTGAAATATTTTGTCAAATACATTGTCTATTTACCTTAGCTTGTCCAGGGGCTTCTTCAAATCAGGTATGTTGTGGATACAATACCCAACAATCTCCCCCTATTTGAAGAAGCCTAAACCCACAAGCTAAGGTGAATAGAGCATATGGGAATGAAAATCATAAACTTGAATTGAGTTGAGTGAGTTATTCATTACCAATACTAATTTCTTAGGAGCAAACTTGGAGTCACCTTAGCCTTAGCCGAGAGGGTAATCTCCCCCTTTTCGGCTTCTGCAAATCTGGGTCTGTTGCATTTGACCCCGTGCTCCCCCTCAGTTCTTGCACCTGTGCTCTCACTTGAGTTCCTGGCAGAGGCTCCCCTAGATGCACGAGCCTGGAGCTTCTGTAGTCTTCATCCCTCATAGTTTAGCATCCCCAGTTCAGTTTTGAAAAGACTGAACTTGGCCTCGTCTAAGGGCTTTGTGAATATATCTGCAATCTGCTTGTCCGTGGGGACATAACAGAGAGAGATGTCCTTATTCTCCACGTGCTCCCGAATGAAGTGGTATCGCACTTCAATATGCTTCGTTCTGCTGTGCGATACCGGATTGTTGGCAATTGCAATTGCACTGGAGGAGTTGCAGTACATTGGAACTTCCTTGAACTGAAGGTCGTAGTCGGCTAACTGGTTTCTGATCCATAGGAGTTGTGCTCAACAGCTGCCTGCCGAGATGTACTCAGACTCTGCTGTGGAGGTTGCAAAACAATTCTGTTTCTTGCTATTCCATGAAATAAGCCTTCGTCCGAGGAATTGACACGTCCCGGAGGTGCTTTTCCTGTCATCCCTACTCCCTGCAAAATCAGCATCTGAAAAACCTATTAGCTCGACATCATTGTTTCTCGGGTACCACAAGCCAAGATTGGGAGTACCTTTAACGTATCTTAGAATTCGCTTTGCAGCGACATAGTGAGATTCCTTAGTGTTCACCTGATATCTGGCACATACACATGTGGAGAACATGATATCCGGTCTACTGGCAGTAAGGCAGAGCAGGGATCCAATGATGCTTCTGTATTTGGTTTCATCGAAAGGTTTACCTTTCTCATCCTTATCCAGAGACATAGTGGATCCATTGGAGTCCTCATAGAGGTTGCATTCTCCATACCGAATTTATTAAGGAGTTCATTTGTGAACTTCGTCTGAGAGATGAAGATTCCATCCTCAGACTGTTTCACTTGAAGTCCCAAGAAATACTTGAGCTCTCCCATACTGCTCATTTCAAACTTTCCTTGCATAAGTTTAGAAAACGTTTTGCAAAGATTGTTCTCCGTTGAGCCGAATATAATGTCATCGACATAGATTTGCACCAGCAGAATCTTGCCTTTGACTTCCCTGAGAAACAATGTTTTATCTATTTTACCTCTAGAGAACTTGTTCTCAAGAAGAAAACTAGATAAAGTCTCATACCAAGCTCGTGGAGCTTGTTTTAAACAATATAGAGCTTTATTAAGGAAGTATACATGATTGGGATAAGTAGGATTGACAAAACCCGGGGGTTGAGCGATGTATACTTCCTCCTTCAAGTCTCCGTTCAAGAAAGCTGATTTCACATCCATTTGATAGACTGTGAATCCTTTGTGCGAAGCATACACCAGGAACAGTCTGATTGCATCGAGCCTTGCCACTGGTGCGAAGGTCTGGTCGAAGTCAATCCCCTCCTCCTGTATGTAACCTTGAGCCACCAGCCTGGCCTTGTTATTTATTATGACACCATGTTCATCCAGTTTGTTTCTGAAGATCCACTTGGTGTCAATCACATTCTGCTTGTGTGGTCTGGGAATCAGCGTCCAAACATTGCATCGTTCGAATTGATGTAGTTCATCTTGCATGGCCAAAATCCATGCCGCGTCTTTGTTCGCCTCGTCGAACTTCTTTGGCTCAACCTGTGACAGGAAGCTAAGATGAAAAACTTCGTTAATAGTACCTCTTCGAGTTCTGACACTGACACTAGGATCTCCGATGATCTAATCTCTAGGATGATCCCTCACGTGCCGGAACTCTAGAAGTCTGGCGTCTGGAGCTTCGACTACTTCTTGGGCTTCTCCTTCTTCTAAGAGATTTGTTCCATTTTGATCTTCAACATTCCCAGATGACGTGGAGGTGGAGACTTTGACGTACTTAGGATGTTCATCTTTAGCGGTCTCATCGTGATCCAGCTGTTCAAGTCGTGCACCTGCATCTTCAAGAATACCACTGGAAGAATTGCTGTTAAGCAAACTTCCTTCATCAAATACAACATTAATTGATTCTTCTACCACTAGGGTTTTCTTATTGAAGACCCTATATGGCCGACTGTGGGAACTATAGCCCATGAATATGTCTTCGAAGCATTTTTCACCAAATTTAGTACACGGGTACTTCCCATTATTCAGTACATAGCATCTGCAACCAAAGATCCTCAAGTAGGACATGGTTGGTTTCCTGCCTCTCAGTAGCTCATAAGGCGTCTTACGATGATGCTTGTTGATCAATGCTCGGTTTTGTACATGACAAGCTATATTGACAGCCTCTGCCCAGAAGTATTCTGGGAGAGAAGCGTCTTTCAACATTGTCGTGCAGGATTCAATAAGAGTTCTATTTCTCCTCTCCGCAACTCCATTTTGCTGAGGAGTGCACGGGGAGGAAAACTCATGAAAGATACCTTGATCTTCACAAAACTCTGTCATAGCACCAGATTCGAATTCTGTTCCATGGTCACTTCTGATTTTGACCACTGAGCAGTTAAATTCGTTCTGAACCTGCTTGACAAAACTAGTGAAGATGTCAAACGTATCTTACTTTCGTTTCAAGAAGAACACCCATGTAAACTGAGAATGATCATCAACTATCACTAGCGTATAGGACTTGCCTCCAAAGCTATGAACTTGCATTGGACCAAACAAGTCCATATGTAGAAGGTAAAGACATCGGGAAGAGTCTTTGTCTGCAATGCTCTTAAAGGTAGCCCGAGTCTGTTTGCCCATCTGGCATGCAGGACAGGGGCTATCTTTGATGCACTTGATAACGGGAGCATCCCTTACTAAGTTTTTAGAAAACAGCATACTAATTGTTTTGAAATTAATATGTGCCAATCTCTTGTGCCATTGTTCACAAAGAGATGCACTGCCTGTTGTCACAAGGCATACGGGGGTAGATGAATCTAAACTAAGAAAATTTAAGCAGAAGATATTCCTGCTCCTAATGCCTGATAATACCGTCTCAGAAGAGGTACGCGAAATTATCAGACATTTATCCTTGCAGAACTTAACGTCATAACCTTTGTAACATAACTGACTTACACTGATCAGGTTATGGTTTTGTAACAACCCCATCCGTTCATATGATATATTCTAGAAGGTCCGGCCGGGGCCCCACAGGATATATCACAAAACAGTCGGTGAAGGTACAGGATGATACCAGAGTAGCGCATCGCACCTATCACAAGCATTCTAGCGGAAGCCTAAACTACTTGAACTCCTCATGAATGTCCTGGGCCGTGTGCCTCCTCTCGATGAATCGTCGAGAGCAAAAATCGTCGAGATAAGGCCCAATCGTCGACACAACCTCGACACGCCCTGCGACACGCCCGTGGCGCAGGCCGTGTCACCTGACACGCCCTGGGACACGCCCGTGTCCCAGGCCGTGTCACCCAAAGTTTCCTGTTTCAGAACTTTGGGCTGTTACAGGTTTAACCCTTCAACATAAGCCACGTTGGTGATAGAGATTATACCGTTGGAAATCATACCGTAACCTCTGGTGACTACTCGATCTGACCCTCCAAAGATGACTTTGGGTCCATTCTCGACTGGAGTGTAATCACGCAGCAGGCTTCTTGTCCCAGTCATATGCCGGGAGCATCCACTTTCCAAGTACCAGATCGGCGTTTTGGTGGCCTTTGGACATTCCTGCAAAACAAAATTAATTTCCCTTAGGAACCCAATAGAACTTGGGTCCTAGATTCTTGGTTAGCATACTCCCCCTCGGTTGGTTAACCATACGAGTGGTCGGCCTCGCGTTGCTAATATAGGGAGTCTCAAGATACCTTGGATTAAACCAACAATCTACGGCAAAGTGACCGACTTTGCCACAGCACCAACAGTCGAATCTGTTGTACCTCTTCCTAGGCTCCTCCCTTACCCTGGGAATGGTGGGTACAGCCGGGGCTTGGATCTGGTGGTGGAGGCCTCATAGTGATTGCAGTCACATGACTTCTTCACCTTCTGTTTCGTCAGTATAACATGCTTGACTCTTGGTGCCTGCTTTCCATTATGACCGCTAGAGAATTGACCATAATTTCCCATGTGGATTTCCTCATAAGGTGTCTTGAAGGCACTCTCACCGAAGTTCCGGGGAAAGGTCCAACCATCATATCGGCTCTTTGGCTTTGCAACCGAGGGCCGGAAATGATGACCAAAGGTTGATTCAAAGTCATGTTGGTTGCAAGGAAAGCTAGGCTTTCTGAACGCAACAGCACTAAGCGGAGCCTTCCCCTTTTCATCAGCAGAGGACTTCTTGGCGGCCTTATTCTTCCTCTGGTTCCTGTTTCTCCTGGATGAGGAACCAGATACCCCTACATGCCCCAAGCCAGCTCCTTTGACCTGAGCAGAGAAGGTATCAACTACTGGAAGAATAGTTTTTGGCATAGAGAAGCTCTTGACGATCTTCCTTTCTGCCGCAAGTTGTTCTTCCAACTTGTCGACTTCCTCCTGCTTAAGATCAAGGAGTTTGAGAGACTCTGAATGCTTTGAAGTCAGGTCAAGGTGCTCCTGTCGGAGAGAAATCAAACTGGTGACCTCTTCCCTTAGGGAGACACACTCACCCTTAAGGAATTTCACTTCCTTTTTCTCAGCCTTCAATCTCTTACGGAACTCCTCGAAAGTGTTGAGCATAAGCTTATACTTCTCGAGGAGCTCCGCTTCCCGGGCCGAAAGGCTATCCTCAGGGTCATCATCCTGAGACTCAGGATTAGAGTTAGAGTCGGAGAGAGGGGTGTGAGCTTTTACATTCCAGTAAATGGGGGGCATTCTCCTTCTGAGTTGGAGCGACCCACCAGCCCGAAGTAGGCTTCCTCATCATCACTGGAGTCTGTGGAGTCAGACTCACTCAGTGTCTTTGGCCTTTTGGCGATGTAGCTCCGCTCTTTCTTCTTGTCTTTAGAGGATTTGTGCTCCTCTCCTTTCCCTTTTTCTCTCTTGCCTTGATAGCAGTCGGCCACGACGTGTCCTGGCTTATTGCATCCAAAGCAAATAATGTCAGAGGAGCGATGTTTGTTCGGTTTAGAAGCATACCTGTCAGAAGAATAATTTTCTTCTGATGTCTGGAGGAGGAGCCGTCTTTCTTTTTTTGATTCCTCATCTTGAGGAACTTCTTGAATTCTCGGGTGATGAGGGAGAAATCCTCCTCCGACAGCTCTGAGCTGGAGGAGCATGGTTCGGAGTCCTCCTCCTCATCCTTTTTCTTGGTACGGTATGAAACCGCACCCTTGCCTTTTCTGGAGTGACTGGCTTTTAGAGCCACAGTCTTTTCATTGGCTGCAGCCTTCTCTGCTTCTTCTTCTGCTTTCCTGGTGTTCAGTTGAAGCTCATAGGACATCAGCTTCCCGAACAAAATTTGCGGGTCTGTTTCAGCTAGTCTGCCAAACTCTCGGATGGCGCAGATCTTTGTGTCCCATTCCTTAGTAAGGGACCTAAGGAATTTATCATTGAGTTCACCATTAGTGAACACTCTTCCGTATCCTTTGAGGGCATTGACAATCTTGAGGAAGTTCTCGAAGGTGACTCCGATCTCTTCCTTAGGCCCTTGTCTGCAGGCCTCATATTTCTTGTTCAGGAGGGATCTACGATCATCCCTCACTTCATCAGTGCCCTCTATTAGGATGATCAGGCAATGCCAGATCTCCTTTGCTGTCCTGCAGTTGCAGAAGTTCTGCATCATTGAGTCATCAACCGCGCTGACCAGAATTTTCTGCGCCTTCTTGTCAAGTCCCACTAGCACCATCTCGTCCTTGTTCATTTCAGAAAGTTTCTTCGGCACTTTCTTGGTAGGATCAATGGTGGAGACCTTAGTGGGGACATAAGGTCCCTCCTCCACGATCTTGAAGAGTCGAGGATCAACTGCTTCCATGTAGAACCTGATCCTTTCCTTCCAGATAGGAAAGTTGAGCCTGGTGCACACTAGGATCTTGCCTGTGAACTTGAGCCCGTCCATAGTAGATGTTTGCCTTCCTCTTGACACTAGCGGCAGGATTCTACTCAAGGTGTTAACCTTTTTGATGAGGAACTTGGCTCTGATACCACTTGAAAGTCCACCTAGTGTCAACTATCTTCACCTATGGGGGGGGGGGGGGAATAGGTGACGTGCAGCGTTTTTGCGGAATTTAAAATTATACCTGCACAAGAAAAAAAAACAACACAGCAAACATAGTACACAAGCTATTTATAGTGGTTCCCCGATTTGGGTACATCCACTTTCCCCCTTCGACCTATCTCCCAACAAGGGACGACTCGGTCTCTTCACCAACAGGATTGAAATCCAATCCTTGCACTATCAGAAGGAACCCTTCGACACGTAGGAGACAACACTCCCACAACACGGGTTGCACCCAACCCTTACAACTAGGAACCTACGTTCCTTTACAACAAAAGTAAAAATAGAATGTACAAGAGATACAAACTATGTTTGGAGACTAAGGTGTCCCTCTTCGTTGACGACGTGTTCTTGAAGTCCACAAAGAGTCCACAACCCTAGATCTCTCTTGGAGAGAATCTCCCCGGAACCGGCGGCGGCAAGATGGGCGGCGGCTTGGTTCACGGGATCGGCGGCGACAACGGTGTGCGGCTGCTGTACTTTGGAGATCCAAACTTCGTAGCGAAGCTAGCTAGGTCTTCCAACGGTCACTCTAGGATCGATCATCTCGATCGATTCGGACGGGGAAGTTTTTCCCGATCAACAAATCGAGAGACAAGGGATCTCTGGATAGACGCGTCCGGTTCAGCGGGATCCAGAAAAATTGACCAAGGCAAAATCGGCGAGAATCACCTGTGATTCTCGTCGAATCGTCGAGAATCAAGGGTGATTCTCGACGATCGGCGAGAATCGGCGATTCGTCGAATCACAAAGTGATTCTCGTCGAATTTGACTTGATTGCACTCTGATTTAGCCGGCGAGAATCAGCCATTGATTCTCGACGAATCGGCGAGAATCACTTGGTGATTCTCGTCGATTCTTACTTGGATGATTTTTCGTCTTACGCCTCTGAGCTGCTCTTTGACTCATCCTTGCTCCTTGTCTGCTCTTGCATAAACACAGCCCTGTACTTGAAAGTAAGTGCACTCCAATAGAGAGAGTACACGTAGGCCAACACACTGATCTGCTCAACGAGGGATTACGTCGTGCAGACCCGTGTATATTGACCTACTGCACCCTGACATTGGTGTGCACTTAGCGTGGAAAACTACAAGCACAACTTGAAATATTTTGTCAAATACATTGTCTATTTACCTTAGCTTGTCCAGGGGCTTCTTCAAATCAGGTACGTTGTGGATACAATACCCAACACTCCAGACCTTTGATTTTAAGGAAAATCGTTGATTAATTATGAAAGAAAACCAGTTGTGTTGAATGGCCGTATCCCTCGGCACGGTGGATCAGCTAGTCCATAATAAAAGTATATTTATACGCAACAGAAAATACTTTAGTTCAATTAAGTGGACACCCTAAATGAGCATAAGTGTCCCCGAGGGACGACTCATGGTATGCACGACTCTAAAGTGAATATAGTATGTATGAAAGATAGTGTTTTACGTTAAGGAAAAATAGTGTCTTTGTTTTATAAATATGTTATGCATGAGGTACGTATAATAATGCTTTTAGAGTTTAAAATATCTAACATGCAACCTAGCAAATATCCTTCCCAGAAGCAAGTAACCAACCACAAATAGGCAAAAGAATAGCAGTTTAAGGTCATACCAGCATCGCAAGAAGCCACCAGTGGACGTCAACAACCTGACACGAACCCACTGGTGAGTATGTATGTCTATACAGAAAGGTAAAGAACTACCTCACAAAATCGGGGACCAGCTATCTCAGCTACCCAAGAGGCCACCAACAAGCCCCTCCAAAAGACCTAGCCGCAGAACTGGCTACAACCTGAACCTGAGGCATTCAAGAAAAGAACAATTCAGCAAGAAAATAATCAAAAAGAAGTAAACAGAGCATTAGATTTATGAGCAAATAAGAAGGGTTTACCAACCCGGCAACAAACTGCTATAAACAAAAGAAAGGGCATGACAGTAAGAAAAGAGCACTGTCTAAAGCACAGCAAAGCACACCAAGTGCGAGCAATAAAAGCAATATGCCCTACAAAAGAGCCTGCAACAGCAACAAGACATATACATATATGCCAAAAGAAAAAAAAACCACAGAATAGGAAAGGAACTAACAGTCCTAACACATGGGTTAATGGCGGTGGTCAAAATATGGATCTGAATACAAAACCAAAACCAGATCCAAAAAGGGCTAAGGGGTCAAACAGTGGGAGCTTTAGGGTCCCACACACGACATCCCAAAACCGGGGCAAAAGGCGGTGGCCACAGCTCTCCACATCAAAATCCACCCCTCCAGAGGCCACCAAAACTCCACCACCTGCCACAACCCAAGAGTCGGCATGCAAAACTAGTCAAACACCCAATTCCACCCCCTAGAGAAAGGGAAAAGTCACACTAACAATCCTAAGGAAACACACAAACCCAAGACAGAAATGTCGAGCCCACTCGACGCGGCGTTGAGTAAGCTCCGCTTACTTGACGCCAAAATACTTAGCCGCAAATCCTACGCCGGGTGACGGCGTTGAGTGAACTCTGCTCACTCGATGCTGTCAGCGCTTTCCACTTAGGGTAACATAAGTTTTTTGTTAAAACCGCAGCCTAAACTCTCTCAATGCGCGAAAATAGAGAGTTGGAAATTTAATCCCAACCCTCCGTTCCATCATAACTACCCAGGGCTACCACAACTAAACCTAAACTGCAACTAACCGCAGCCTCACCCTAACTTTAGCTACCCACTAGACACCAAACCTCTGACAAAAGAGAGAACATTGATTTAATTGTAAAAAGCAAAGAACAGCACATGGATGAAATGACGGAAAAAGGCATCATATTGCTCTAATTTCTAAGGAGAAAAAAAAATAAAGAATACAGAGGTTTTGCACAGGAAAAGAAAACAGAGTAAGAGTTAGAAATAATTTGGCAAGGTCAAGAGAGCCACTTGCCTCTACCTCCAGGAAAAACAACAGCTAACACCACAGCTTGGCACCAGCTGCAAGATCGGCCACCTAGAAGACCAAAACTGAAACTTGAGGAAAAAGAAAAGAAATCAGATATTCTCAACTCCTAGAATCGACCCTAAATCAAGAAAAACTTACATGGAAGGGGAGATCTAGATGAGAGCAAGCCAAATCAGCTATCACGCGAGAAAAACGGGCTCTAACCCTCCCGCAATCGCCGGCCAAAACAACCAACGCCTCCTCTCAAAACCCTTTCGCTGGAAGATCTCCAGACTCGGGAACGATGAAAATGAGGAGGAAAAACGGTTCACGGCAACAAAAGATGCTCTCAGGAGAAAAAGTACGGAACACGCCCCAGACACGCCCGTGACACGGCCCGACACGCCCGTGTCACGGGGCGTGTACTTACACACTCGACGAACGTTGATCTCCACTCGACGAAAACACGGGACACACCCGTGACACGGCCCGACACGCCCGTGTCACGGGGCATGTACTCACACACCTACCCACTCGACGATCGTCGATCTCAGCTCGACGAAACAAGTGACACGCCCTATGACACGCCCGTGTCACAGGTCGTGTACCAACTCAAACACCACTCGACGATCGTGGAGCGCCGATCATCGAACAGAGAGACACGCCCCGTGTCATGCTCGTGTCCGATACGACACGCCCGTGACACGGCCGTGTTCTCACTAAAATACCGCCTGACGACCATCGAGCGCAGCTCGACGAACCGAAGGGGGACACGCCCTGTGACACGCCTGTGTCACAGGCCGTATTCCTACAAAAAAACCCGTCGACCAAAATTCGTCAACCAGAGAAAAGGGAGCTCTACCCGAGCACGACACGCCATGGGTCACGCCCGTGACCCAGGCCGTGTCACCCAAACTTTCACAAAAAAAACTGCTAACTCCTTAGCAAACAGACAAGGCACCAACCTACTAGCTCGGCTACATCAGGCCACGCACAGCACAGCAAACATTACAGCTAACAAAACAATCGTCGAAACGACGCGAAAGCAAACAATCCCGGATTTCGACCAAAACTCGCACCGTAGCTAAACTCCCAAGCTACGAAAACAACGGTGAGGTCGAAAACAACATCCGACGATCGCACACTCAGGCTAACACCTCCCGAAGCCAAAACACAAGCATTTCCCTAAGAGGCCCAACCGAGTCACCAAAACAGACTCCGACTAGCTGGGGAAACTTGCCAACCGGCTACAACCAGGCTACACCTAGGAATCTAAAGAGCTAAGACCACGCTCTACAACGGCGAAGGGCCGGAAATGCGTCATCGTAACACCAATCCAAGATCAAACAAAACAAAGAAAAACCGGGGGCGTTACAGCCACTCCCCCTAAAAGAAAATTTCGCCTCGAAGCTTTACTCACTACACTCCTATGAAGAAGGAGAGAGAAAGAGCCAGGAAAGGGCTATATATAAACGAATAAAATAGAACATACCATGCACAAGATCAGGGAAACAGATGAGGGTGAGCCTCCCTCATAACCGACTCCAATTCCCAAGTCGCGCTTTCTACATCCTGATTCCTCCATAAAACTTTAACCATAGGAATAGTCTTCTTCCGCAGCGCACGAACCTGAGAATCCAGAATGCGGACAAGCACCTCCACATAAGAAAGATTCGGCTCCAACTGAGGCACATAATCCAAAACCTGCCTGCCATTCATCATACATTTCCGCAGCTGACTGACGTGGAAGACATCATGCACGCCAGGGAAATTTGCGGGCAAAGCCAGCCTATAAGCTGATAACCCAATCCGCTCAACAATCGGCAACAGACCCACGTACCTCGGGTCCAACTTCCTGTTCTTGCCAAACTGCTTGACTCCGATCAACGGGGAGACCTTTAAGAACACCGAGTCCCCCACCACAAATTCCAAGTCCGATCTACGCCGGTTGGCGTTCTTCTCGTATCTCTCCTGGGCTAACCGAAGCTTTTCCCGAATAAGCTTCACAGCGGTTTATATCTCTTCGAGTGCTTCTGGACCCAACAAAGGTCTCTCGCCAACCTCAGCCCAAAACAAGGGAGTCCTGCAGCGCCTCCCATACAAAGCTTCAAAAGGAGCCATTTGCAAGCTTTCTTGATAACTATTATTATACGCAAATTCCATAAGCCGCAAGCGCTCATCCCACGCTCCTCCGTGGTCCAGAATATAGCATCGGATCATATCTTCCACAATCTGATTTACTCGCTCCGTCTGACCATTGGTCTGCGGATGATAAGCCGCGGAATATCTCAAATCTGTACCCAACCCCTCTTGAAGGCTCTTCCAAATGCGAGCCGTAAACCTGGAGTCTCGATCTGATATGATACTCACGGGTACACCATGCAATCTTATAACCTCATCCAAATACAGCTCGACTATCTTCCTCATCGGATAATCGATCTTAAATGGTACGAAGTGAGCACACTTCGTCAATCTGTCTACGATCACCCAAACTGAATCATGCGCTTTAGGAGATCTCGGTAAGCCTGTAATGAAATCCATCAAGATACTCTTCCACTTCCACATCGGAATCTCCAAGGGAGTTAGCTTGCCACCAGGCCTCCCATGGTCGACTTTCACACGCCTGCAAGTGAAACACTCTGAAACAAATCTGGCTATGTCCTTCTTCATCCCACACCACCAGGCAATCTGCTTTAAATCATGATACATCTTGATAGACCCAGGATGGTAGGCAACACTAGATCCGTGGGCTTCTCTGCACACCATATCCCGGATATCTCCAACTGCGGGGATGCAAAACCTGCCACGATACTTCAAGGTACCCGCATCATCTATAGAGAAATCTGGTAGTTCACCTTTTTCAGCTCGAAGAAACAAATGAAGAAGATCGGGATCATCCTTCTGATGTAGTCTCGTAAGCCCAATCCACGAATGTTCTGCCACTACCAAGCTACTCTGCGAATCGCAGCTTCCCACAGAAATGTCCATCAATAGGAACTCTTCCACTAGACGCTCGGCAGAGAGATTGAAAATCTTCCCTGACTTCCGACTCAGGGCGTCGGCCACCACATTAGGCTTGCCCGGATGGTACTGGATTTCAACATCATAGTCGGTCACGTACTCCAACCATCGCCGCTGGCGCAGATTCAATTCTTTCTAGGTGAAGACATACTTCAAACTCTTATGATCCGTGAAAATCTTGCACTGCGCGCCACATATCAAATGCCTCCATAATTTCAACGCATAGATCACAGCTGCAAACTCCAGGTCATGCATAGGGTAATTCCTCTCGTGAGTCTTTAGCTGACTCGACCCGTACGCAATCACCTTCCCGCCCTACATCAATATGCAGCCCAGTCCGACATGCGACGCATCCACATATATATCATACTCACTATCTTCAGTAGGCAAGGACAAAATTGGAGCTGAACATAGCCTTCTTTTTAGTTCCTCAAAAGCCTCCTCACATTTGCCATCCCATATGAAGGCTACATTCTTCTGCGTCAACTTGGTCAACGGCGCAGACAAGGTAGAGAAGCCCTCTACAAATCTTCTATAATATCCAGTCAAGCCAAAGAAGCTTCTGATCTATTTGGGAGTAACAGGCCTCGCCCATTCCATAACAGCAACGATCTTTTCTGGGTCCACCGATATTCACTCCTTATTAACCACGTGGCCGAGAAAAGAAACTTGAGGCAATCAAAATTTGCATTTGCTCAGCTTGGCGTATAGCTTATGGTCTCTCAGAGTCGCCAAGACCAGTCGCAAATGTCGATCATGCTCATCCGCATCTTTAGAATACACCAAAACATCATCTATAAAGACCATCACAAACGTATCTAGGAAATCCTTGAAAACTCTGTTCATCAGATCCATAAAAGCTGAGGGCGCATTAGTCAAACCAAATGACATAACCAAAAACTCAAAATGCCCATGACGAGAGCGGAACGCCGTCCGCGGAACATCTGACTCCCGAATCCTCAACTGGTGATAGACCGAACGAAGATCAATCTTGGAAAACATGGCACTACCATGCAGTTGGTCAAACAAATTGTCAATCCGAGGCAAAGGGTACCTGTTCTTAATAGTAACCTTGTTCAGCTCTCTATAGTCGATGCATAGCCTCATCGACCCATCTTTCTTTTTAACGAACAGCACTGGTGCACCCCAAGGTGAAGAACTCGACCTTATGAAACCTTTTGCCAACATCTCATCCAGCTGAATTCGCAACTCTTCCAGCTCTCGCGGGGCCATCCGGTACGGCGCCTTTGCAATAGGACGCGTGCTTGGCTCCAAATCTATAACAAACTCGACCTCTCGATCGGGTGGAAGACCGGGAAGATCATCAGGAAACACATCAGAGAAGTCACACACCACAAGAATCTCTTCCAAACACGGCACTCTAACAACTGTCCCTACCAGAGAGACCAAACAGGCAAAACATCCAGAATCAAGCAACTTCCGAGCACGCACCGCAGAAATGACTGGAGACTCCTGGAGAGAATACCCATAAACGCTCTCTGGCTGACCGTTGTCTTTGACGAAGTTCAAGCGCTTACCCTTGCACCGGATAACAGCATCGTACCTTGACAACCAATCCATGCCCAAAATAACATCAAAGTCCTCCAGGTCAATCACCTTCAGATCTGCCTTTGCTAGAAATTCCCCCAACAAAATCGGACAATCAAGGACAGCCAGGTCCGTAACCACAGAGTCACCGGAGTGGAACTTAATGCAAAAGGCACCACCAACACGATCTAGGCCCAAACTGAACCGCTCCACGAAGGCTCTAGCCACAAACGAGTGGGTAGCACTGAAATCGAAGAAAACGCGCGCCCAGCGGTTCTTTACCTTAAATCGTCCTACAAATAGCGCACGCATCTAAGGCAACAAACACAAAAATGAAAAATACAACCAAAAAGGGAACATAACGAAACGACTGGGGAGGAGTCGAACCTGAAATAACATGGGTCGAAGTCTGCGCTTCGTCTGCCGAAAGCACATTCAGCTTCCCCTTTCCTCTATCCAATTGCTGAGGAGGTGGCAAAGCCTGGAGGGGAACTGGCTTCATAATAGGCTGGGACTGTGGGCACTTTGTCTTGAGATGACCCTTCTGGCCGCACTGAAAACAGACCTTATCTTTTTACCAGCAACGGGCAGCCTCATGCCCCTTCCTTCCACATAAGGCACATACCAAGTCTCCTCTGGGAGCACCCTAAATCGCATGCACCTGTTCCTTCTTCTGCGCTCCCAACCTTTTGAAACACTTCTCAAAGGGGTGGCCTGGCCGGCCACAAAAACTACAAACCTCTTTATTCTTCTTTCTCGAGACAGCATCAGGTTCCTGAGGGCTCTTCCCTCCAACGGTCTTCCGCTTATCCTTCCTCAACTGCTGGCCTCTAATTTTAGCATTCTCAATGGCCTCAACTCTCAAGGCAGCTTCAACCACGCTGGCATAACTGACTGCTCCGTAGGCATTCGCTAACTGCTGAATGTCGCTTCTTAGTCCACCCAGAAATCACTTAACTCGGTCTGCTTCAACACTCACCAGACCCGGAGCAAACCGACTCAACTTACTAAACTCAATCTCGTACTCACTAACTGTGAGTTTCCTCTGCTTCAAATGGAGAAAGTCATTCATCAACCGGTCCCTCTCGACTGAAGGCAGAAACTTACTCAACGACATCACCTTAAATGACTCCCAAGAGCATCCTGCCACCAAGCTTTCTTTCTCCCTCAGCCACCAATTCTTTGCTAAGCCCTTGAGCTGGTAGGCAGCGAGCATCACTCTCTGATCGTCCGTAATCCCTGAGTAAGAGAACATCTCCTCTATGGTAATCAGCCAGTCATCCAAAATCATGAAATCTGCTTGCCCATCATAAGTAGGGGGCCTCAGCCGCTGAAACTGGGATATAAACGCCATCTCCGGGGGCACCACAACCAAAGGCATAGGGGGAGCAGGAGGGGCAGGAACCGCTACCCCCTCAGCGGGGTCCGGAACTCTCAGAGCATGTCCCGCCACCACTACTATGAGGGACTGAATCTGAGCCTGCATAGCCACTACCTGTCTCGATAAGGCCTCATTACTCTACCGCAGGTTTTCTACCAACGCCTCGCTCTGCGCTCCTGACGTTTCACCCTCAGATTGGGGGGTCGATCTCGTCGCAGGACGTCTCTCCATCCTATAATCGCACAAGCTTTAGACAAAACCTAGCCTAACAGCTAGAACAAAACTACCCGGTATAGACAAACACACTTAAATATGAACTTCAACTGTAAAACTTGCTCTGGGAGTTGTTTTTACCATGATGATGTTATGCTTAACCTAAGATGGTTCACCACCATCATACTAACTCATGTGCCTAAACCATGAATGCATGTATTTGTATTCTTTTTGACTCAAAAACCATGCGTGTACATATGTCATCTTGCAAATCTTTAGCTTGGCACGTTGTGCTTATGAAATGTTATGCTATGCATGATGTGCTATGCATTCTAAAAAGGCCTTAATACATGCCATGGGAGGCGTACACATGAAAATGTTATGCATCCTATCCTACATAACATTCCCATGCAACGAAAAAAGAAAACGTGCTAGCTGCATTCATGTGGTGAGGTTATGCATCTCATACTACATAACCCTCACATGTTGCCTCCTATGGTGGATCCATATACAAACACATATTATGCATCCCATACTACATAATATGCCCCGTATACTTCTTTATGCTCATGAGTGTAGTGTTCATGCTTTAGCCAAGACGTACTGATGACATATCGGTGTGTGTATGGTATGACACGAACCACTAATGCAAACAAAGGAAAGGTTGTCCGACCATTTGTCAAGCAACCTCCCTCTGATACCAACTGTCACAACCCGCATTTTCTCAACGATAAAATCATATCATAGCAAGAGAAAACACGTGCCGTGATGCCACGTCGTGCAGGGGATAACTGCATACGCTCTGGCAAAACTCCAGACCTTTGATTTTAAGGAAAATCGTTGATTAATAATGAAAGAAAACCAGTTGTGTTGAATGGCCGTATCTCTCGGCACGGTGGATCAGCTAGTCCACAATAAAAGTATATTTATACGCAGCAGAAAATACTTTGGTTCAATTAAGTGGACACCCTAAATGAGCATAAGTGTCCCCAAGGGACGACTCATGGTATGCACGACTCTAAAGTGAATATATTATGTATGAAAGATAGTGTTTTACGTTAAGGAAAAATAGTGTCTTTATTTTATAAATATGTTATGCATGAGGTACATATAATAATGCTTTTAGGGTTTAAAATATCTAACATGCAATCTAGCAAAAATCCTTCCCAGAAGCAAGTAACCAACCACAAATAGGCAAAAGAATAGCAGTTTAAGTTCATACCAGCATCGCAAGAAGCCACCAGTGGGCGTCAACAACCTGACACGAACTCACTGGTGAGTATGTATGTCTATACAGAAAGGTAAAGAACTACCTCACAAAATCAGGGACCAGCTATCTCAGCTACCTAAAAGGCCACCAACAAGCCCCTCCAAAAGAACTAGTCGCAGAACTGGCTACAACCTGGACCTGAGGCATTCAAGAAAAAAACACCTAAGCAAGAAAATAATCAAAAAGAAGTAAATAGAGCATTAGATTTATGAGCAAATAAGAAGGATTTACCAACCCGGCAACAAACTGCTATAAGCAAAAGAAAGGACATGACAGTAAGAAAAGAGCACTGTCTAAAGCACAGCAAAGCACACCAAGTGCGAGCAATAAAAGCAATATGCCCTGAAAGATATGGTACCTAAACACCTAGAGGGGGGGGGGGTGAATAGGTGACCTAATCCTTTTTAACTTTTGTTTGGCAGCACAACAGCTATTTCACTGAATTCTACAGCTAACAGCAATTACAGCATATAAACAGTAATTCCACAGCACAGCACAGAAGACAAACTAATTTATAGTGGTTCCCCAATTTTTGGGTACATCCACTTTCCCCCTTCGCCTATCTAGCAGTGTACTAGATTCGGCCAAACTTCTCCACTAACTCAGAACCCAACTAGGTTCCTACCTCAGGCCCAAAGCCTTACACTCAGCCAAAAGGCCTACACTCAGCCACCCAGGCCTACACTCAGCCAATTAAGGCCTACACTCAGAGTTCTTCAACTCCTACACTCAGGCAAGCAAGCCCTACCCTCAGCCTTTATAATATAGGCTTACAATTCTCTCAGATCCAATGGATCCTACAAGTTAAAATAGAAAGTACAATAGCTAACTCTACAACTCAGAAAATAAGAGAGGAGTTGAGAGATTCTTGAAGAGTTCTTGGAAGAACTCAGTTAGATCCAAACTGACTTAGCTTCCTTCAAAGCTTCTTGATTAGAACTGAATTAGTCTGAATCTTCTGCAGTTGTTCCTTGACCTCTGCTTCTTGAAATCCAGATGACTCTGAATTCTTCTTCTCAGCCTTAGTTCCAAAGACTGAATTCTTGGTTGGAGCTCTCTCTCTCCAACTTCTTAGATCTGCCGATGCACAGCAAGATCTTCTTGTGTTGATACTCAATATACCACTTTTACAAAGATCTGAACTCTCTCTATCAAAAACTTTTTCAACCACTTCTATATTACTTCATCAATCCTTGTCTGTAAACTATGAGTGCCTATTTATAGGCTTCCTTCATGGTAACCGGCTGGTCCGGTTCATAACAGACTTCTGATATCTCTGACAGTTGATGTAGACCGGCTGGATCGGCAGCTGTCATGTCAACCAGTCACTTCTTGAAATTCCCTAACTGTCAGATAGTGTCGAGACTTTCTGTTCTTAAGTGTCGACACTTATAGACTAAGTGTCGACACATGTTGTGTAAGTGTCGACACAAGTCTACAAGGTGTCGACACAATTCCTTGTATGTCTCGACACAGATTCTTCTGCATGTGTCGACACTGAAATTGAGTGTCGACACAAGTACTTGTTCTTCATTCTTCAACTGTATTCTTCTAAGTGTCGACACATGTTCTTTGTGTCGACACATCTTCATGTGTTGAAACTGTCAAGTGTCGACACTGCTTCTTGGTGTCGACACAAGTCTTCACTTTTGTTTCTTCAGCTGAGTGTCGACACATTCCTTTAGTGTCGACACTTGTACTTAGAATATTTTGTAACTTTTCTGTTCTTTGCTAAGTGTCGACACAGCTCCTTGTGTCGACACTTTCTTCAAGTGTTGAGTCTTCAACTAAGTGTCGACACATTGTGCTGAGTGTCGACACTTTCTTCAACTACTGACTCTTCAGCATAGTGTCGACACATTGTGTTGAGTGTCGACACTTACTTTAAATACTGAGTCTTTAGCTAAGTGTCGACACATTGTGCTGGGTGTCGACACTTTCTTTAAGTGTTGACTCTTCTGCATAGTGTCGACACATTGTGTTGAGTGTCGACACTTGCTTCAAATACTGAGTCTTTAGCTATGTGTCGACACATTGTGCTGGGTGTCGACACTTTCTTTAAGTGTTGACTCTTCTGCATAGTGTCGACACATTGTGTTGAGTGTCGACACTTGTACTTTGATTCTGCAGACTTTTGCTGAGTGTCGACACAACTCCAAGTGTCGACACTTTCTGGTGTTGACTCAGCTCTTCTAGGTGTCGACACTTCTGCTAAGTGTCGACACAGCTTTTCTGCATTCTTCTACACTGAGTGTCGACACAGCTACAAGTGTCGACACTTTCTGACTGGTGTCGACTCTTCTTCCCAGGTGTCGACACAATTACTCCAAGTGTCGACACTGCTTGTCTGGGTGTCGACACAAGCTTTCTCAAGTGTCGACACTTTCCCTCTGGGTGTCGACACATGGAATTAGAAACTTTTAGCTTCAGTCTAGTGAATACCTAACCTGCACAAGTAACTCAAACACACATCAAATACACTATGATGTATATCATTGAGTTAGGTGAGGCTTCTTCAAATCAGGTACATTTGACCAGTGTACCCAACAATCTCCCCCTATTTGGAGAAGTCATAACCCTTAGTCAATGATATACACCACTCATAATTAAAAATTATAAAATGATGTAAAACAGGTATATGTCAACAGAGTTAAACTTAAACATGTAATAAAGCACACATGTATACTCATTCAGCATTACAGAACAAACAAGAATTAGACACATTCATCTGAACAATCATGAAATTTATTTAACAAAAATTGTTCAAACATTGTTGTTAATACATTTTAAATGATTTACACAAAATGTTTGATGTAACAGATTACAACATTCTTCAGTTTAATCTTAGTCTAATTCTGCTCTGGTTCTTTTATGACTATGCCTTTTCCAGCTTGCACTTTGGCCTTTACAGCAGCAGCAGCAGCAGGCTCAGCTTCAGCAGTCTTCTTCCCTTTGGAGTCCTTCTTCTTCTGTTCTTCAGCCTTGATTTTTTGCCTCTCAAAGTAATGATAGGGCTTAGGAAAGTACTTGCTAGGCTCCACAGCTGTAGGAGGTAGCTTTCCTAACTTAGCCTTCCTTCTATGCTGGACAATGGCTTCCTGCCTACTCTCATGCTTCCTCCATTCTGCCTCTGAGAACCACTTGTTCCTCTCATGTGCATTGTCCTTGGCTGCTTTCCAGGCTGTGAGAATGATGTTCCTAGAAGTAGGGCTCCACTGTTCAAAATCTGGTTTTTGCTCAGCCAGTTCCCTGAACTTCTTCTTTGATAGCCTAGTTTCTTCTTCTTTGTCCAAAGCCTCTTGCATAGCTGCTGTAATAGGTTGAACAACCTTTTCCAGAACAATATTAGGCTTACCAGCAGTTGGACTATACATTGTGCTTACATCAGCATGAACCATGTCAAAATCTGGAGGTGGATAGATCACCTGAGCTACTTCCTGTTGCTCACCTCCAAGATATGCACTTTGAATACCAGATTCAGCTACATTGTCATCATCACACAGGGGAGGATAGCCCAGTGTAGCTCTGATGGAATTAGAAATTCATTTGGCATGGTCAGAGCTAGCTTTGACTAACACCCTCTCCCCCTTTATGACTTCTTGTGCTACATGATCTCTCACATCATCTTTTTGAAACCTGATTTGGCTGTCCAAATACCTTATGCCATCCTTAAAGAAAGGTCTAAGCTTTGTAAGCTGTTCAGAAATGACCTTCTGTGAATCTTTAATTGCAGTCTTTACAGCAGCAATTTCTTCCTGAAAGACTTTATCAAATTCAGCCTTGGCAGCAGCAGAGGATGTTGATGGTTCATCAGACTTACTCTTCAGTTCAGTGACTATTGCATTGTGGATGCAGTCAAATTATCATTCATCCTCAATTGATTCTCCAGCACATAGCCTTGCTTTAGTGCTATATCTTCTACCTTCTCTTTTATGGTTTCTTGATGTTTAGCCAGGAATACTACTGCATTTCCACCCTTGTGGAAGCATTCATTCATTTCCTTCTTATTCAGGTTCATCTCAAACCTGATTGACTTGATATCTTGAGCTAAATCAAACTGTAAAGTCTTGTGGCCTTCATCAATATATTTCTCTATAGCCCTCCTTTGCTCATCCTAGCTTAACTTGCATTGCTACCATTAAGCTACTATAATCAGTTGATGGGCTTGTTGGACTAGTGAGTGTTGAGCAACAGTTTGGAGAGCCTTCTTATAGCTCTGACTCCTTATTTTGAAGACAAAGAATTTCTTCTTTTTAGCTTGCTCAGTTTCATCATCCTCAGACTCTGATGTACTGGCTATATCCACCCTATCCTTAGGGCTTGATGGTTTTTCAGTTTGCACATCTTGTGCCTTCTCAGTATCTAGCCTTATAGGCTCTTCCTGAATTTCCAGATTCTCCCCCTCAGCAGCAGCATCCTTCTCTTCATCAGCAGCATTCTTTTCCATGTCAAAATCATCTTGATCTAAATTTAGAAATAGATCTTCCATTGTATATTCTGGGGGTGACTGTGTAGGAGATGTACTGTGTTCATCAGCTATAACAGATGTGTCTTGGAGAACAACATCTGGTTCTTGAGTTGCTTGCTGATTTTGCTGATGGTCATCAGACAAATCAGAATTTATTATAGAAAAATTGAAAGAATTAAGGTCAACAAGTACCTCTTGGATGAGGATGGTGGCTTGCTCACTCTCCAGTGTAGAGGGGTGTTCTACAGCTGGAGGCTCCCCCTGGCTTAGATCCCTAGTGTGAGGCAGCTCCCCCTGAGTCTCAGCCACATCTTTAGCAGCAGGGGTCTTTTCTACTATCTCCTCCTCTTGATTATCAGGTGTGAACACCACCTGTTCTTCACTTCCAGAACTGCTTGAGGACACTTGGGCCACAACAGCAGTTTTTCTCTTCTTCCTTGGAGGGGAATCCTTCTTAGAAGCTTGTTTCTCAGGGGTGGTCAATTCCTTTGACAGCACCCTTTCCCACCTGGAGAATATCCTTGAATCCATTCTCCTCATGTGATTGATTTTAGTTCCAGCAGCAGTGCTCATTACCTCTGGAATTGATCCAGCCAGGTAGAGACTTAGTATCCTGCCCAGATTGGGCTTCTTCAGACTTTCCTTCACTTTCTCAAATACAATCATAGACCAGTCTGTTTTGAGGTTGAAGATGATTCTGGTCATAATACTGAACATAGAGGCTGACACCCTGTCATGTCCTCCTGGTTTGCTTAGTATAACTTTGCCTACAACTTCAGACAGGAATTTGCCTTGATTATTCATTCCCTTCCTGTTGAAAACTGATCCTATTTTCATCTTAGTATCAAGACCACACCAGACCAAAGCTTCCCTGGTCTTGGATGTAGAAATTTCTTCTTCTTGCTTGAGTCTTAGGTAGCTGAAGTACCTTTCTCAGACTTTTGGGTGATACCTTGACCTTGGTTCCATGCACTCTGGATTTGATTCTGTATCCAGAGTCATCCACAGTTGCTCCAGTAAGAAATTCAAGCACTTCTTTCTTCCATATCTTGGTTGGTTCTGAAACCAAGTATTCCTAGTCCTGAATTGCTGACTAGGGTTAACCACTGACTTGATTATCTTGATCGCCATCGTCGAATGCGCCGCGCACGAGCTCATAGCCTTCGTTAACATTCTCTTCCAGCTTGGGAGCCATTAGGGTTTGAAGATTTAGTCTTGAGAAGAGAGAAATGTCGACACAAGAGTTTTGGTCTCGAAACTTTGAAAGCGTGTCGACAAACACAAACAGAACCCTATTTATACCTTTCTTGTTTGAAGACGAACAGGCGGGATGAATTTCTAAAGATATGTCGACACTGTCAATAAGTGTCGACACTGTCAATAAGTGTCGACACTGACTTATAATGTCTCGACACACATGTGTCGACACAAGTTTAGTCAACAGATTTTATGTGTCGACACTTGGTTAAGTGTCGACACCACACTACTCGACATGTAGTCGAGACTTTACTTAGAAAATTCTGAGTAAAACTTAAGTGTCGACACCTTATTGGATGTGTCGACACCTACTCGACATGTGTCGACACTAACATTCTGAAGTGTCGACACCAACTTCCTAGATGTGTCGACACCATTTTCCTGAAGTGTCGACACTTACTATTCTGTGTCGACATAGACTTGTCTATGTGTCGACACCTTTTTACTTAGCCAATTTTTAGTTCTGTAAACTTAGTCTAAGTTTATCATTCCTAGTTCAATTTTGAACCTATTGAACTTAGCTTCTTCTAAGGGCTTAGTGAACATATCAGCTATCTGATTATCAGTTCTAACATATTCAAGTGCAATATCATTTCTTTCTACATGCTCCCTAAGAAAGTGATATTTAATCTCAATATGTTTAGTTCTACTATGTGATACAGGATTGTTAGCTATTGAAATAGCACTTGTAGAATCACAGTAAAGTGGAGTTCTACTTACCTGAAATCCATAGTCTTCTAACTGATGTTGAATCCACAGAAGTTGAGCACAGCAACTTCCTGCAGCTACATATTCTGACTCAGCTGTGGAAATAGCCACACTGGTTTGCTTCTTACTGCTCCATGAAATGAGTCTTCCACCTAGGAATTGACAGGATCCAGTAGTGCTCTTTCTATCTTCTTTGCATCCTGCAAAGTCTGCATCTGAATAGCCTGTTAGATCAAAATCTCCATTCCTAGAGTACCAGAGGCCTAGATAAGGAGTGCCCTTTAGATATCTCAAGATTCTCTTGACTGCAGTCAAGTGAGACTCTTTAGGGCAGGCTTGATACCTGGCACAAACACATGTAGCATACATAATGTCAGGCCTACTTGCAGTCAAGTATAGTAGGGAGCCAACTATCCCTCTATACAAGGTTTCATCTACAGGTTTCCCTGCATCATCCTTGCTTAGAGACATACTTGACCCCATAGGAGTCTTCATGGTACTGGATGAATCCATACCATACTTCCTTATGAGTTCTAGGGTGAACTTAGACTGACATATGGATAAACCACTTCCAGTCTGTTTAACTTGGAGACCCAAGAAAAACTTCAGCTCTCCCATACTACTCATCTCAAATTGACTTTGCATAAGCTTTACAAACTTTTTGCAAAGGCTACTTTCAGTAGACCCAAATATAATGTCATCTACATATATTTGGACAAGTATTACTTTGCCTCTAGATTACCTAAGGAATAGAGTCTTATCTATTTTCCCCCTTGAGAACTTGTTCTCAATGAGGAAACTAGATAGGGTTTCATACCAAGCTCTAGGTGCTTGTTTTAACCCATATAATGCTTTCCTAAGTCTATACACATAATGAGGTAAAGTTGGATCAACAAAACCTGCAGGCTGCTCCACATAGACTTCTTCTTTCAAGTTACCATTTAGGAATGCTGACTTCACATCCATTTGGTATACCTTGAATCCTTGATAGGTTGCATAGGCCAAGAACATCCTTATGGCTTCCAGTCTGGCTACTGGAGCAAAGGTTTGATCAAAATCAATACCTTCTTCTTGCCTATATCCTTTTGCAACCAGTCTTGCCTTATTCTTAATGATGACACCTTGTTCATCTAACTTGTTCCTGTAGATCCACTTTGTTCCTATCACATTGTGATCTTTAGGCTTAGGAACCAGATCCCAAACCTTGCACCTTTTGAACTGATTAAGCTCCTCCTGCATTGCTTCAGTCCACTGTGGATCTTGTAATAGCTTCTTCAAATTTCTTTGGTTCTATTTGAGACAGAAAACTTGAATATACTACAGCATTCTGATTTCTGCTCCTTGTCTGAACACCTTGTCTTGGATCTCCAATAATTCAGCTCTACTGGATGATCTCTTAGATGCCTGTTGGCTGGAGGCATCCTTGCTTCTGGTTGTACTTCTACAGCATCTTCATCATGCTGAGTTCCTTGTACTTCTTCAGCTCCTGGTACATGTAGTTCTCCCCCTGGACATAAGCCATCTTCTTCTACTTGCTGTCTTGCAGCAGGTACATCTTCTATGGCTAGCTTGTCCATCTTCTTAGTAAGACCTGTGGGGCTGCATACATTGCTAGACAACTCATTGTTAATTAGTTGTGTTTCATCAAAAACTACATGCACAGACTCCTCTACAACTTGTGTAGTCAAGTTGTAGACTCTATAAGCCTTACTATTATTGCTGTACCCAACAAATACTCCCTCTTGCGACTTGGCAGCAAACTTAGTTAGGTAAGACTTTCCATTGTTAAGTATGAAGCATTTACAACCAAAGATCCTAAAATAGGATAGGTTTGGTTTCCTGCCTTTCACAACTTCATAGGGGGTCTTGTTTAACCTTTTAGTGATGGTAGCCCTATTTATCACATGGCATGCAGTGTTAACTGCTTCAGCCCAGAAATATTCTGGCAGTGATGAATCACTTAATAGGGTTCTACCAGCCTCTATCAAGGTCCTATTTTTCCTTTCAGCAATGCCATTTTGCTGAGGTGTTCTAGGTGAAGAGAATTCTTGAAATATCCCATAGTCTTCACACAGCTTTGTCATGCTTTCAGACTGAAACTCAGTACCATGGTCACTTCTAATTTTGACCACTGTACAGTTCAATTCATTCTGAATTTGCTTAACAAAACTATAGAAGACACTAGGTGTTTCAGATTTCTGCTTTAAGGAAGAACACCCAGGAAAACCTTGAGTAGTCATCAACAACTACAAAGGTATAGACCTTCCTACCTAAGCTGTGAACTGGCATTGGACCAAATAGATCCATATGCAAGAGGTATAAACACCTCACAGCATCTTTGTTGTCTAAGCTTCTAAAGGTGGATTTAGTCTGCTTGCCCTTTTGACAAGCTGAGCAAATGTCATCTTTGACACACTTAACTTGAGGACCATTCCTCACTAACTCTTTACTAAAGAGTTTGCCAATAGTCTTGTAATTAAGATGAGCAAGCCTCTTGTGCCATTTGACACATTGAGAGACTGTCTCATCAGCTACAAGACAAACTGGAGAACTATTGTTCTCAACCATAATGTCTAAACAATAGACATTTCTCTTCCTATAACCTGTCAAAATGATCTCTTGATCACTTGACCTCTTGATATGACAACCATTTTTAACAAATGAGATGTCATACCCTACATCACTTAACTGACTTATACTAATGAGGTTGTGTTTCAACCCTTTAACATAAGCCACTTGAGTAATGGTAACAAGGTTTGAAGAGATGTTACCAAACCCTTTGATGATTCCTTTTTCAGAACCACCAAAGGTCACTTTAGGACCATTTTTGATTGGAATATAGTCCTTCAGTAGTCCCCTTGTTCTAGTCATGTGTCTGGAACATCCACTATCCAAGTACCATGTTGGGGTATGGCCACTTGGATTCACCTGCAAAACAAATTACTGAACCTTAGAACCCAAAGTAAACTTGGGTCTTTGGTGATTGTTAGTTTGCAATTTGACATAGCTACCTGCTGGCTTTCCAACAGGTAACTTGCTACTCAACTTGACACTGGTATTGTGCCAACAATCCAAGGCAAAGTGGCCAACCTTGCCACAACACCAGCATTCAAACTTGTTGTACCTTTGCTTAGGTACAACCTTTGCTGTCTTGACTACAGCAGGCTTGTTGAATGTTGAGGCTTTGCCCTTGGACTTGGACTGATCCTGAACAGTCCTAGCTGGTTTAATAAAACCCAATCCAGCCTTTCCTTTATGATGAACAAATTCATCAATCAAGGGTAGCACTGATTTAGGTTTTGAAAACCTAGCAACTAGCTCTTTTTCCTTCTGGAGATTAATCTCCAGTAACTTAATTTGATCATTTTTATAAGTGATAGTTCCCATCTGAATCACAGTAATGTGTTTCAGCCTGGCTACCTCATTGAGCTTTTGATCAAATTTCTTCTCAAAGTCTGTTGCAGCTGCCTTTAGATCTGCAATTTCCTTTGCCTGACTTTTGGCAAGGGACTTGCTTTTCTTATAGGCTTGCAACAGAACTTTATATTCATCTAAGGAGCTGATGAATATCTCCCTCAGATTCAGAAACACTTCCATCACTTGATGAAGATGATTCTGACTCTGAACTAGAACTGGAATCTGAACTTAAGGTTAGACTTTGTACCTGACTAGGTCCTGGTTGCTCCAGGATTTTTGTACTTTCAGTCAATGCCATCAGTCCTTGGCACTGAACCTCTTCTTGTTCATAGATTGATTCCATGATCTGCATAAACTCTTCTTCTTCTTCAGCAAATAGCCCATATATAGGCTTCAACATCTGTCTCAGTGTCTGAAGAAGAAATGTCTGAAAGAGTCTTCTCATTCTTTGCAACAAAGGACTTCTCCTTCTTTCCTTTGAAGTGAGTCTTCTTTTTGTCACTGGATTCTTTCCTTCTTTCAGGACAATCTGCAATAACATGACCCTGTCTATTGCAGCAGTAACACACAATCTTAGACCCAGTTGCCTTACTAGTCTTTGTCTTTTTCTTATCCTTCTTTGAAGGCTTCTTCTCCTGATACTGGACTTCTTTCCCTTTGGAATATGAAGGTCTGGACCTCCACTGTTTCTTCTTAAGGAATTTCTGAAAATGTCTGGTAAATGCAGCAAAATCTTCATCACTTTCACTGCTTGTAGATTTAGTGCTAACAGACTCATCAGATTCTGATTCAACTACCTCTGGAGGAGGAGTTGATGACTTAGTCCTGTTCTTTCTAGGGACTTCTGACTTAAAGGCAACAGTCCTTTCCCTGTGTTCAGTCCTTGTTGACTTTTCCTCCTCTTTTCTTACTGACAATTGCATCTCATAAGATAACAACTTTCCAAACAGTGTGGGAGGAGGAATTTCTCCCAACTTTGCCATTTCTCTGATGGCACAGATCTTGGTGTCCCAGTCTTTGGTTAGGGACCTTAGGAATTTATCATTCAATTCATAGTTAGAGAACTCTCTTCCATAGGACATGAGTTCATTAACAATTCTATAAAACTTCTTGTAGCATTCAGTGATGCTATCTCCTCTTCCTTGCCTAAAGCTCTCATATTCTTGATTAAGCAAGGACTTCCTATCTTGTCTTACTTCTTCAGAACCTTCCATGTAGACAATGAGGGTATCCCACATTTCTTTTGCTGTTTTACAGTGAATAAGGTTCTGGAAGGTGGCATCATCAATTGCACTAACTATGATGTTCTGTGCCCTTTTGTCCATTGTAGCTAGGACAATCTCATCCTTGGTCATCTCAGAAAAATCCTTTGGAGTTCTCTGTGTAGCATCCAAGACTGAAATCTTCATGGGCACATAGGGCCCTTCTTTGACTGTGATGTAGATCCTAGGGTCAGAGGCCTCCATAAACAGCCTTACCCTTTCTTTCCAGATTCCAAAAATCTCCTTTCTGCATATGGGCAGTTTCATTGAACCCAATTCCTTGTGATTCTCTGAAGACCCCATGTTTCTTGATTTTCTTGAAACTGTTTCCTGACTTATACTGAATCTGCCAAACTGGATCTCCTCAGACAGTTAGTCCTTTTTGAGGAACCTCGCTTTGATACCACTTGAAAGATATGGTACCTAAACACCTAGAGGGGGGGGGGGTGAATAGGTGACCTAATCCTTTTTAACTTTTGTTTGACAGCACAACAGCTATTTCACTGAATTCTACAGCTAACAGCAATTACAGCATATAAACAGTAATTCCACAGCACAGCACAGAAGACAAACTAATTTATAATGGTTCCCCAATCTTTGGGTACATCCACTTTCCCCCTTCGCCTATCTAGCAGTGTACTAGATTCGGCCAAACTTCTCCACTAACTCAGAACCCAACTAGGTTCCTACCTCAGGCCCAAAGCCTTACACTCAGCCAAAAGGCCTACACTCAGCCACCCAGGCCTACACTCAGCCAATTAAGGTCTACACTCAGAGTTCTTCAACTCCTACACTCAGGCAAGCAAGCCCTACCCTCAGCCTTTATAATATAGGCTTACAATTCTCTCAGATCCAATGGATCCTACAAGTTAAAATAGAAAGTACAATAGCTAACTCTACAACTCAGAAAATAAGAGAGGAGTTGAGAGATTCTTGAAGAGTTCTTGGAAGAACTCAGTTAGATCCAAACTGACTTAGCTTCCTTCAAAGCTTCTTGATTAGAACTGAATTAGTCTGAATCTTCTGCAGTTGTTCCTTGACCTCTGCTTCTTGAAATCCAGACGACTCTGAATTCTTCTTCTCAGCCTTAGTTCCAAAGACTGAATTCTTGGTTGGAGCTCTCTCTCTCCAACTTCTTAGATCTGCCGATGCACAGCAAGATCTTCTTGTGTTGATACTCAATATACCACTTTTACAAAGATCTGAACTCTCTCTATCAAAAACTTTTTCAACCACTTCTATATTACTTCATCAATCCTTGTCTGTAAACTATGAGTGCCTATTTATAGGCTTCCTTCATGGTAACCGGCTGGTCCGGTTCATAACAGACTTCTGATATCTCTGACAGTTGATGTAGACCGGCTGGATCGGCAGCTGTCATGTCAACCAGTCACTTCTTGAAATTCCCTAACTGTCAGATAGTGTCGAGACTTTCTGTTCTTAAGTGTCGACACTTATAGACTAAGTGTCGACACATGTTGTGTAAGTGTCGACACAAGTCTACAAGGTGTCGACACAATTCCTTATATGTCTCGACACAGATTCTTCTGCATGTGTCGACACTGAAATTGAGTGTCGACACAAGTACTTGTTCTTCATTCTTCAACTGTATTCTTCTAAGTGTCGACACATGTTCTTTGTGTCGACACATCTTCATGTGTTGAAACTGTCAAGTGTTGACACTGCTTCTTGGTGTCGACACAAGTCTTCACTTTTGTTTCTTCAGCTGAGTGTCGACACATTCCTTTAGTGTCGACACTTGTACTTAGAATATTTTGTAACTTTTTTTTTTGTTCTTTGCTAAGTGTCGACACAGCTCCTTGTGTCGACACTTTCTTCAAGTGTTGAGTCTTCAACTAAGTGTCGACACATTGTGCTGAGTGTCGACACTTTCTTCAACTACTGACTCTTCAGCATAGTGTCGACACATTGTGTTGAGTGTCGACACTTACTTTAAATACTGAGTCTTTAGCTAAGTGTCGACACATTGTGCTGGGTGTCGACACTTTCTTTAAGTGTTGACTCTTCTGCATAGTGTCGACACATTGTGTTGAGTGTCGACACTTGCTTCAAATACTGAGTCTTTAGCTATGTGTCGACACATTGTGCTGGGTGTCGACACTTTCTTTAAGTGTTGACTCTTCTGCATAGTGTCGACACATTGTGTTGAGTGTCGACACTTGTACTTTGATTCTGCAGACTTTTGCTGAGTGTCGACACAACTCCAAGTGTCGACACTTTCTTGTGTTGACTCAGCTCTTCTAGGTGTCGACACTTCTGCTAAGTGTCGACACAGCTTTTCTGCATTCTTCTACACTGAGTGTCGACACAGCTCCAAGTGTCGACACTTTCTGACTGGTGTCGACTCTTCTTCCCAGGTGTCGACACAATTACTCCAAGTGTCGACACTGCTTGTCTGGCTGTCGACACAAGCTTTCTCAAGTGTCGACACTTTCCCTCTGGGTGTCGACACATGGACTTAGAAACTTTTAGCTTCAGTCTAGTGAATACCTAACCTGCACAAGTAACTCAAACACACATCAAATACACTATGATGTATATCATTGAGTTAGGTGAGGCTTCTTCAAATCAGGTACATTTGACCAGTGTACCCAACATGCCCTACAAAAGAGCCTACAACAGCAACAAGACATATACATATATGCCAAAAGAAAAAAACCATAGAATAGGAAAGGAACTAACAGTCCTAACACGTGGGTTAATAGCGGTGGTCGAAATATGGATCTGAATACATAACCAAAACCAGATCCAAAATGGGCTAAGGGGTCAAACAGTGGCAGCTTTAGGGTCCCACACACGCCATCCCAAAACCGGGGCAAAAGGCGGTGGCCACAGCTCTCCACATCAAAATCCACCCCTCTAGAGGCCACCAAAACTCCACCACCTGCCACAACCCAAGAGTCGGCATGCAAAACTAGCCGAACACCCAATACCACCCCCTAGAGAAAGGGAAAAGTCACACTAACAATCCTAAGGAAACACACGAACCCAAGACAGAAATGTCGAGCCCACTCGATGCGGCGTTGAGTAAGCTCCGCTTACTTGACGCCAAAATACTTAGCCGCAAATCCTACGCCGGGTGACGGCGTTGAGTGAACTCGGCTCACTCGACGCTGTCAGCGCTTTCCACTTAGGGTAACGTAGGTTTTTGTTAAAACCACATCCTAAACTCTCTCAACGCGCGAAAACAGAGAGTTGGAAATTTAATCCGAACCCTCCGTTCCATCCTAACTATCGGGGCTACCGCAACTAAACCTAAACTGCAACTAACCGCAGCCTCACCCTAACTCTAGCTACCCACTGGACACCAAACCTCAGACAAAAGAGAGAACATTGATTTAATTGTAAAAAGCAAAGAACAGCCCATGGCTGAAATGATGGAAAAAGGCATCCTATTGCTCTAATTTCTAAGGAGAAAAAAAAAATAAAGAATACAGAAGTTTTGCACAGGAAAAGAAAACAGAGTAAGAGTTAGAAATAATTTGGCAAGGGCAAGGGAGCCACTTGCCTCTACCTCCAGGAAAAACAACAGCTAACACCACAGCTTGGCACCAGCGGCAAGATCGGCCACCTAGAAGACCAAAACTGAAACTTGAGGAAAAAGAAAATGAATCAGATATTCTCAACTCCTAGAATCAACCCTAAATCAAGAAAAACTTACATGGAAGGGGAGATCTAGACGAGAGAAAGCCAAATCTGCTATCACGCGATAAAAACGGGCTCTAACCCTCCCGCAATCGCCGGCCAAAACAACCACCGCCTCCTCTCAAAACCCTTCCGCTGGAAGCTCTCCAGACTCGGGAACGATGAAAATGAGGAGGAAAAACAGTTCACGGCAACAAAAGATGCTCTCAGGAGAAAAAGTACGGAACACGCCCCAGACACGCCCGTGACACGACCCGACACGCCCGTGTCACGGGGAGTGTACTTACACACTCGACGAACGTCGATCTCCACTCGACGAAAACACGGGACATGCCCAAGACACGCCTGTGACATGGCCCGACACGCCCGTGTCATGGGGCGTGTACTCACACACCTACCCACTCGACGATCGTCGATCTCAGCTCGACGAAATAGGTGACACGCCCTGTGACACGCCCGTATCACAGGCTGTGTACCAACTCAAACACCACTCGACGATCGTGGAGCGCCGATCGTCGAACAGAGAGACACGCACCGTGTCACGCCCGTATCCGATACGACACGCCCGTGACACGGCCGTGTTCTCACTAAAACATCGCCTGATGACCATCGAGCACAGCTCGACGAACCGAAGGGGGACACACGTTGTGACACGCCCGTGTCACAGGCCGTGTTCCTACAAAAAAACCCGTCGACCAAAAATTCATCGACCAGAGAAAAGGGGGCTCTACCCGAGCACGACATGCCTTGGGTCACGCCCGTGACCCAGGCCATGTCACCAAAACTTTCACAAAAAAACTGCTAACTCCTTAGCAAACAGACAAGGCACCAGCCTACTAGCTCGGCTACATCAGGCCACGCACAGCACATCAAACATTACAGCTAACAAAACAATCGTCGAAACGACGCGAAAGCAAACCATCCCGGATTTCGACCAAAACTCGCACCGTAGCTAAACTCCCAAGCTACAAAAACAACGGTGAGGTCAAAAACAACATCCGACGATCGCACACTCGGGCTAACACCTCCCGAAGCCAAAACACAAGCATTTCCCTAAGAGGCCCAACCGAGTCACCAAAATAGACTCCGGTTAGTAGGGGAAACTTGCCAACAGGCTACAACCAGGAACCTAAAGAGCTAAGACCACGCTCTACAATGGCGAAGGGCCGGAAATGCGTCATCGTAACGCCAATCCAAGATCAAACAAAACAAAGAAAAACCGGGGGCGTTACATGGGCAACCTGCCAGACTGACGAGGCAGGCCGCATATGTTGGCGAGGTAGAAACTGAGGTAGCTGTCTGGCCACCTGGGGGCAGGTCCCCACTTTTGTTTGGTGGTTTGAGCGGTCTGGGCGGATAGACGTTTTAGTCTGTTAACATTGGACGTCACCTGTCAGGAGCGGGCTAAGTAGCGGCTTGTTGTCATCCTGGGTAGATAGAGATCCGTGTCCAGGAAAGAGGGCACCTATTGATAAAAGCTACGGTTAAGCTGACAAGGCGCACGACCTGCAACGGCGGACTGAAAAAGAAGTCTGTGGTCCCTGCCGACCAAGGGAACACCGTGCGGCCTGGGCAGTCAGACCGCTGAGACCTCCCAAGTCATGCGACCTGAGCGGACAGAAGAACTTGTTTGCCCATCCTAAGACGTCGCGACCTCCAGGAGGAACCCGCAGCAGGCCGCGACTAGCGAGCTGGCTGCCTTGGGAAGGATCGCCGATATCAGGGTTAACATAATCCTCACACTTTTTTTAGTTGAGAAGGGAACTTCGAAAAATTTGGAGACCCACGAAAATCATGATCCACCCCAAAGGAAAGAAAGGGGGCAAGGAGAGATAGAACCTGATGTCTCTACTTAGGAGTTTGGTGTTGCCTATCTTTTTCCTGTAAAGGAAAAGTTAGTGTAGGCATGTATGGAAGGTACGTCTTGCGCGTACTTGGGTTTGCTTTTGCAAAATGAATAAGATGTGTCTTCTACTGAGTTCTGCAAAATGAAGGTGAGAGGAAAACATAGAAGCATAATTACTTGCAAGCACCTGTTATCCTCTGCAAAAGGAAGAGTTAGCAGCATGCATGAAGAGAAAAATAAGTTGCAAGTACCTGAAGGGGACTTGCAAGCATTTGTTGGTTGTTGTAAAAGAGAAGTTAGCGGCATATATGGAAGTAAAGTAAGCTGCAAGTACTTGAAGGTAACTTGAAGGAATTTTCTAGTCTCTGTAAAAAGGAGTTAGAAACGGATGTAATATATGAAAGTAAGTTGCAAGTACCTGTGAAGAAACTTGCAAGCATCTGCTGATCTCTGCAACAAGAGAGTTAGAAGCAGATGTGGTATATGAAAGTAAGTTACTAGTACCTGTGAAGAAACTTGCAATCATCTGCTAATCTCTGTAAGAAAAGAGTTAGAAGAAGAGGTGATTTATGAAAGTAGGTTGCAAGTACCTGTGAAGAAACTTGTAAGCATCTGCTAATCTCTGCAAGAAGAGAGTTAGAAGCAGATGTGGTATATGAAAGTATGTTGCAAGTACCTGTGAAGAAACTTGCAAACATCTGCTGATCTCTGCAACAAGAGAGTTAGAAGCAGATATGATATATGAAAGTAGGTTGCAAGTACCTGTGAAGAAACTTGCAAGCATCTGCTGATCTCTGCAAGAAGAGATTTAGAAGCAGATGTGGTATAAGAAAGTATGTTATAAGTACCTATAAAGAAACTTGCAAGCATCTACTGATCTCTGCATGAAAAGAGTTAGAAACAGATGTGATTTATGAAAGTAGGTTGCAAGTGCCTGTGAAGAAACTTACAAGCATTTGCTGATCTCTACAAGAAGAGAGTTAGAAGCAGATGTGATATAAGACAGTATGTTGTAAGTACCTGTGAAGAAACTTGCAAGCATCTAATGATCTCTGCCAGAAAAGAGTTAGAAGCAGATGTGATTTATGAAAGTAGGTTGCAAGTACCTGTGAAGAAACTTGCAAGCATCTGCTGATCTCTGAGTGGAACTTGCGAATGCTAACTGTTGATGAGATAAGTTTGATATGATCATATAACAAAGGAAATGTCTAACGAGCTCTAATGATAATTGAATGAAGATCAAACCAGAGTAGTGATCTTCCTGCTATATTAGAGATGATATCTTTAACGTGAAGTCCAAATCAATAAGTCGAGCGTCGACTGTTGATATGATAGGATGGCTATGATCAGATTAGCAGAGAAGAAGCTTAATGCATTCTGCCAATTCGAATAAAGATTTGATCTCAATGGTAATTGTAGTAAGATAGATATATCTTCAATATGAAGTCCCGATCAATAAGAAGAGAATATCTCAGTTAGACTCCGCTTGCATGGCTTGTTAATCAAGGAGAGCCAGATGCTTTGATCAATGATTGATGCCATTAATCATTTGATAAAAGTAATGAACAACTTTGTGAATCATCATCTGATAGAGCTTAAGCAAGCAGTGAATAAAAGATGAGAGTAATAGAGCTTATATAAGTAGAGAGCTTGTAAGTTATCATTTGATAGAGATTATGCAGGCAACGCATATAAGATGAGCATAAGCAAAATGAATGTTTGCTAATCCTTTTTATAGGTAGGAATGAACCTATTCACCTGTGAAAGAGGCAGTTGATAATAATGTGGTCTATACTCGGAGATGACCAAGAAAGGGTCGGATACTGCCACAGGAGATCACCTGTGAGCCTTATGCATCGCTTGTCCAAGAAAGGTCATTAGGAGTATAGTCCTACTTAGAGCGGACTAGATACACTCCCTTGACAGAGCACAAAAGGGAGACATGCACAAAAATCCTAAGAAGGAAGCGGTAGAAACACTGCTCTCTTGCCTCGGGTACAATCATCACTGATCAATGAGACTAGTTGCGCCAAGTGGCCTAAAGCATTGCTTGTCTGTGGAAAGATTAGTGGAGTTATGGATCCCGCGAAGGCACGGATTGAGAGTACCATAGAGTGTTCGACCATCACAGTCATGAGATGATCGAAGAGACAAGTCTATGCTTGATTTCCATTGCTTGTCCAGCGAAGATCATTGTAACTGTAATGTATCCTTAAGGAAGCATAGCAGAGCTAACACATGGGGCTTCCCTAGCACACACTCTGTGTCAGATGCCGGCTAGGATCCGATGTCTGATGCCCACCATCGTAGATTAAACAGCTTTCACTGCACATACGTGAACACTCCCAATAGTATGTGGTCATAGCGGTAGTGCCAGAGAACAATCTATGGAGGGAACAATAAGAATTGGCGGTATCTCAGTGGTTCATTGATCTCTTTGGCAAAGAGAAAAATAGAGGAAGAAGCATTACAAAAAGAGAACTGTGTCAGTACGGGATCACTGATGAAAACTTTCTTGAAAAGCAAGAATGAATACTTAGAAGCGTTTTGAGATGAAAATGTTTGAAACATGAAGAGTAGAGTAAGAGTAACCACTAATGAATGAGAGGAGCATTGAGGATTTAGTGATATCCCTTTTATCTTCAGAATAGTCTTCCTTTGGAGCCCTCGTCATCGACATCGAAGCATTCAACAACATTGTTAACAACAAGGAGAGGGGGATCTTCGACTAGGCTCACACATCTTGAGCAACAAGGAATGTCTGCAACTTCTTTGCCCTTTGAGGTTGCTGGATCAGGGCGATCATCTTTGGGAAGCAGGTCATCTATATTACCCCGCCGTAACATCTTTTGCATTAGTTGGCGGAGTGCTCGACAGTTTTTCCGTTAGGTGGCTTTGCTCTTTGTGGAATTCGCAGTATGGTTCTGAGTCTTTGGATCTTTGATTTGCTGGTCGATAAGGCCTCTTATAGCTAGCCCTATCGTTCATGATTTGGCTTACTTATTGCATGGCTTCATCTAGTTCATGCTCATGCAATTCATTGTCTTGCTATTGATGAACTGCAGCTGTTTGTAAAGATGGAGCTGGTGGTAGTAGTAGTTGATCTTGAGCACGATCATGGCTCGGTAAGGAGTATTGATTGCGCTGAAATCTTCTTTCCCTTCTTGAGTGAGTCGGGAATTCTTTCCAAGGAGACCTCAGAGGCTGCTTGTGAGAAGGATCTTTCTTTGATATGAGTCTGGAGATGAAGCCTGGGTTGCTCTTTTCACCTCGGATGTATGAGTTAGCTAAGGCAATCAACTCTTGGTATGTTCTTGGTGCTCCGACATTGGCTTCAAACTTGAGTGGCCCTTCACGAAGACCGTGAATAAGAGCCACTCGGTATATTTCTTGTTCAACAATCTCAATGTCTAAGATCTCTCTCTAGAATCGATAAAAGAATTGAGACCAAGTTTCATTTTCTCACTGCTTGATCTCAAAGAGGGCTTTTGGACCGCCCTTTCACTTAGTTGAAGTAGAGAATCTGAGCAAGAACTCCCTTCACAGATCAGTAAAGGAAGTGATGGAGTGAGGGTGAAGACCATAGAACCAATCCCTCACTTGTCCACCAAAGGTTGTGACAAGGAGCTTGCATTTAGCTGCATCTGAGAGAGTTTTGAGAGCAACGGCTGATTCAAAAGCTTGAAGATGTTTCACTGGATCAGTCTCTCCAGTGTAGATTGGCAACCGTGGCTCTCTGAAGTTTACTGGAGTCGGTTCATGGCAAACATTCTCTGTAAATTGTGACGGTTCTTCTTGTTCTCCTACAACATAAGGACAAAAGGGAGCATAAGCTGCAACTGTAAAAGAAGCAGGAGGATAAAAGGGAAAAGTTGTTGTAGGAGGAGCAAAGGCAGGAGCTGAAGGGTATGGATGACTTCCCTAAAAGTTGCGAAATCTTGCTGGACTTCCCTAGGCTGCTTCCCGGAAGAAGTTTTGACGAGCTGCAAACTCATCGTCTTGAGGTTGCAAAGGCGCTGCAGGCCCTTGCGGAAAGGTTGTTGTATAAGGAGGATAGAATGGCGGGCAAGCTGGAGGATAAGCTTGTTGATGCTCCAATGTTGGCGTTGGATTGACTGGAGCAGCTGGAGAAACTGGAGCTGCTGCAGGTTGAGCGTCTAATCGCTGTATCATCATAGCAAGCATTTGGTTGATTGCTTGGAATTTCTGAGCATTCTCACAGCACGATTGCTCGAAGGCCTCCCAGAGTGGATCATCTCTGGGAGTTGATTGAGCATGGTTCTCAGCTGAACGATGATCTGACATGGCTAACTATCGGTGTTCACCGTCTGTTCGGATCTGAAGGTCGCGTGTTAACTATTGATGCATGAAAACGACACTGCCTAGTTAATACGGAGGAGTGTTCGATCTCACAGGCAAGGTGAAGAAGAGGATGAGGGTTGCGGGGAGGAGGAAGCTTCTGAGTGCTCAAGAGTGGAACAAACACTCATTCGAGGGTTGCAAGGATAGAGGAGAGGTTTGCTGAGAGCAGCCGGGAAGGTTGATGATCAGCGAAGGAGGTTGATCAGGAGTTGTCGAGCAGACGGTTACTTTGACGGTTGTGCATGCAGGTTGATGCCGAGAGAGCTAAGCTGAGCAAAGAAAAGATAGGGGGCCGCTAGCAACGGAACCAGCAGACTTCGGCCGCCGCGGCTTAATTGCCACTCTTGCTATGGGCTTTCCTTTGATTAATATTGAGTTATTACAGCTTGCTATTACACCTTTACAAGAAAGCAAATAAAGGGGTACAAAGGGAAGCTGACGGTTAAGTAAGGAATGCCAGAGGAGGCCGCGCGGACTGAGCATGGAGGCCGGCAGACCGCACAACTAAGGAAAGAAAAGAGACTGCGCGGACTGGGAACTGAGTCCGTCAGGCCGCACGACTAAGGGCAGAGAGAAGGTATAGACTGAGAAGAGGAGTCCGTAGGGGCTGCTGGCTTGAGCTTGCTGTGGGCTGTCATCGAGCGTGAGCACCTTGGCGATGTTGTGTCCTTGCTCCCCCTCAAATTAGAGGCATGGGGGTCTATTTATAAGCCCGAGGATGTAACAGCTTTCGGTGACGTTACCCCCAGTGAGACAGTAACTTGAGCGAGAAGAGGATGGAGTTCGCCGAGTCCGCGGAATCCGCAAGAGGTCGAGCAGACTGTCCACTGATGGAGAACTTAGAGGAGAGTCCACGCCGGCTTCTAAAACTGGTCCTACTGATGGAGAACTTAGAGGAGAGTCCACGCCTGCTGATCTGATCGGGCCCGCACCAAGATTATGCAGGCTGAGGGACTATCCACCCTCTACTGGGAAGCGGGAGCTGGAAGCTGAGTGGCGGACTGCGATGAGAATCCCTGGAGTCCGTCGCTGCTGTGCTGAGCGAGTGCTAAGGGTGCGAGCTGAGGAGTGTCCGTTGAGTCCACCGAGTACGTACTAGGCTATGTGGTCTGGGACTGCCTTGAGGAGGTTCTGCTGCCTGGCAGACTGCGAGGATTATCCTCAGAGTCTGCCACTACTAATCAAGCCCGCGCCAAGACTGCGAGCTGAGGGAGGTTGACCCTGCTGCTGTAGAGGTGGGTGTAGGCTATGTGGCGGACTGCATAGCGAACACATTGAGTCCGTGGAGTCAGCCTTTGCTGACAAGCTGAGTCCGCCTATGCCGTTGAACGAAGAGGCCTACTGCTGAGGAGCTGGGGTTCACCAATGTAGGCAGACTGGAAGGCTTGACTGCACTTCGAGTCTGCTCAGCTAGCAAGGATCTGGAGGTGCGGTGATCTCTGCGGGTAGCCAGAGAGCTAGAATGTCCGCGCTCCTTAAGCGGACTGATGAAGCTGGCTGCCCATGCTGCTGGAGTCCGCCACTACTGAACGGAACATGTCGCACCTGATGGGCGACAAGGGATGGGAGACCTGCCGGACTGACGAGGCAGGCCGCGCATGTTGGCGAGGTGGAAACTGAGGTAGCTGGCTGGCGGCCTATGGGAAGGTCGGCACTTTTGTTTGGCGGTTTGAGCGGTCTGGGCGGATAGACATTTGAGTCAATCAACATTGGACGTCACATGTCAGTAACGGGATAAGTAGCGGCTTATTGCCGTCTTAGGCAGATAGGGATCTGAGTCCGGCAAAGGGGGCACCTGTTGAGAAAAGTTATGGTTAAGCTGACAAGGCGCGCGACCTGCTGGGGCGGACTGAAGAAGCAGTCCACGGCCCCAGCCGACTAAGGGAACTGCGCGCGGCCTGTGCGGTCACACCGCTGAGACCGCCCAAGACGTGCGGCCTGAGCGAACAGAAGAACCTGTCCACCCATCCTAAGACATTGCGACCTCCAGGAGGAACCCGGAGTAGGCCGCGACTAGCGAGCTGGCTGCTTTGGGAAGGATCGCCGTTTCGGGGTTAACAACGTGTACTTCAAAAATTTTGCCTATAAAAAGGAATTTTCTATATGAACTCTTGTTCTTCTTTTTTGGGACCATTTTGCTTAGTGGCTGGTTGTTAGATAATTCCAAATGCTGTGTAAGGGAATTTCTCCCCCTCTCCTTTATTTTTTTAGCTTTGTAATCTCCTATTTAGATTAATAAAATTTGTAGATTTTCTCCCTTTATATGGATTTGGATTTCATCTATGTGCCCACTCTCTAAGCTATCTTATTTTTTCTTTGTTTTATCTTTATTTTTCTTGATCTTTTAAAATGGGTGTGTGTGTATGAGATTAGTTTTCATGATTTTATACTTAGTTATTTTTACTTAGTTTTGTTAGATTTAGGATTTTATCGCTTTTCAGTCATTCCTATAAATCCTTAAAACTATTTTCAAAGCTGTTTTCATTTTTTTAACTTAGATTTTCTTTTTTATGTTGTAAAATTTTTTCGTTCGTTTTACTTTATTTTCACCTTTTTAGCACTTTTACGGAGTTATAGGAATGAATATATAGTCGTTTTAATTTTTCGAGCACTTCGATTTTGATTTTAAACTTTTGCTCGTTTAATTTTTCTGTCTTCTTTTTATGCATTTCTACCGAATTCTACCGGTGGAAATGTATTCGTTTTAATTTTTGGAGCACTTTTATTTTGTGTTTATTTGAAAAACTTTTTCCCTTTTTAATTTTTATTTTCTCTTTTTATGCATTTCTACCACATTCCAGCGGTAGAAATGTAGTTGTTTTAATTTTTAGATAACTTAGTTTTTTGTCTTTTTCGTATGTGTGCATGCGTGTATGAGATAGATTTTATGGCTTTCATTACTTTTTGTAGAGTGCGTGTGTGTGTTTTTATTTATGTATAGTGAGTGTGTTTTCATTTTATGTTGAGTTTGTGAGTTTTATGTCTGTTGTGTGAGTGTGTTTAATTTAGTGTAGTGTGTGTTGAGTTTCATTTCTATAGAGTCTGTGTGTGTCTTTACTTTCTGTAGAGTGTGTGAGTTTTCTTTTATGTAGAGTGTGTGTGTGTGTTTTAATTTTTGTCATGTGAGTGCGTGTGTCTATTTTAATTTTAAGTAGAGTGCGTGAGTGTGTGCATTTATTTTCTCCAACTCGTTTGAGTAGGACTCGCTTTAATTTCAGTCCTACTCATTTGAGTAGGACTCGCTTTAATTTCATTCCTACTCATTTGAGTAGGACTTTTCTTTTACTGCTTTCATTTCCAGCCTACTCAATTGAGTAGGACTTGCAATTTTCCGCCCACTCGTTTGAGTGGGACTTGTCATTTACTGTTTTCATTCCCCGCCTACTCATTTGAGTAGGACTCGCAATTTAACGATTTCCTTTACTGCTTTCTTTTCAGCTTTCCTTTTCTGCTTCCATTTTATTGCTTTTTCCCGCAAGCCATCCCCGTTCCGATGAATGGCTAACCACTCTTAGCCCTCAGTATCGAAGAGCATTGGGACAAATAAAATCACTTTAAATAACTAAAGGTCCTGTTTTTCTAATTAATTAAATTAACTTAAGGTTTACTCCGAGTCTACAACGCGTAGAACCACAGATCGATGTGTGGGCTCTATTTCTGTAGTACATATGCTAGCTAGCCGAGAGGCCGTGCATGTGGTCATATCAGACCGCATACAAAACTACAATTGCTTGTATGCCACATCGATTAGTTACGACAAATCGTATCATCTCCCCATAGAATTAGAACATCGCGCTCTTTGGGCTTTAAAACTCTTAAATCTCGACGCTAACTTAGCCGCTCAAAATAAAAAATTGCAACCAAACGAGCTTGATGAATGTCGTTCAAATGCTTACGAGAGCAATAAGTTCTATAAGGAGTGTTCTAAGTTTTACCACGACCGAAAAATCAAGACCCAAAGAACTTTTTCTCTCTGAAATCTTGTCCGTCTATATAATTCACAACTTAGACTTTTTCCCGGGAAACTAAAATCACGATGGTTCGTCCCCTTCAAAGTTGAAAAGGTTTGGCCATATGGGACCGTACTCATATCCAACCCGGAAAAAGGCTCATTTAAAGTGAACATTCATCGCTTAAAATTATATATAGCAGGCGATCCTGTGGGCTGTAATTTTGAATCCATAACTCTCCTCGACATATAAACCACTAAAATAGTCAAGCTACACGACTATAAACAAAGCGCTCATAGAACGTACCCCATGTTTATCTTTTTCGCTATTTCATTAATTTTTCTTTGCTTTTTTTTTTCATAAAAATGAAGGGTTCCTAATCTGGTTCTGAATTTTGAACACTTTTGGTGTTAAGGGTTGCTGCTAGGAGGTGTTTTAGTGCTATGTAAGGATAATCTCCCCCCTCCTTTTTAAGTTTGTTTAAGCTTTTGTAATCACTTTCTTTGTTAATAAAATTGTTAGTTTTTTCATCCTTACAACGCTTTGGAATGTCTCTGAGTGTCTCCTTTTCATCAATCTTATGTATCTTTGTTTTTATTTTCGTATGTGTGCGTGCGTGTATGAGATAGATTTTATAGCTTTCATTACTTCTTGTAGAGAGTGTGTGTGTTTTTATTTATGTAGAATGAGTGTGTTTTCATTTTATGTTGAGTGTGTTTAATTTAATGTAGTGTGTGTTGAGTTTCATTTTTGTAGAGTGTGTGTGTCTTTACTTTCCGTAGAGTGTGTGATTTTTCTTTTTTGTAGAGTGTGTGTGTGTTTTTATTTATGTCGTGTGAGTGTGTGTGTTTTAATTTCAAGTAAAGTGCATGAGTGTGTGCATTTATTTTCTCATACTCGTTTGAGGAGGACTTAATTTAATTTCAATCCTAGTTGTTTGAGTAGGACTTGTCTTTTACTGCTTTCATTTCCCGCCTATTCATTTGAGTAGGACTTGAAATTTCCCGCCCACTCATTTGAGTGGGACTTGTCATTTACTGTTTTCATTTCCCGCCTACTCATTTGAGTAGGACTCGCAATTTACCGCTTTCCTTTACTGCTTTCTTTTCAGCATTCCTTTTCTGCTTTCATTTTATTGCTTTTCCCCGCAAGCTGTCCCCATTTCGATGTGTGTCTAACAGCTCTTAGCCCTCAGTATCGAAGAGAATTGGGACAGATAAAATCGCTTTAAATAACTAAATGTAATGTTTTTCGAATTAATTAAATTACTTAAGGTTTACTCTGGGTCTACGACGCGTAGAACCACATATCAATGTGTGGGCTTTATTTACATAGTGCATACGCTAGCTAGCCGAGAGGCCATCCGTATGGACCGATCACCCCCGGGTAAAGGGAGTTCCGCACTAACCCTCGAGAGAGGAGGTGCGCAACTCTACCGGATTGGGTTCCACACCCAATAGCAGGGTTCTTACCATAATGTGGGCATTAAGAGGAATCCTTTGTCGGACGAGAGCCCGATCGAATAGTCTTAATGTTCATGTGAGCGATAGTCCTAGAGATAGGTGAACTCATTTTTGTGGAACCACCACGGCCAAGTCTCCGTCTTAATTAATTTGAAATTTAGGATCTCTTTTTATTAAAAGTTTATTTTAGTTCAAATTTTATTCGATGCGATTGCGCTAAGCTCTTCATCGGATCCATCTTTAATACTTTTATTTTCTTTTTTTATATATAAATAATATCCTGACAATATTAATTATCCGTAAAATAATAGTCTCCTCCAGGGAAGAGTAGAAATAATCAACCCGACCTCGAGAACGACATCAATATTCCACATCGGAATATCCTGTACTACAGCGATAGGTGCACTTGCCTCCTTTCGCTAAAACTCTATTTCACTATTTTATATCCAAATAAAAAAATTCGCATGCCCCGTTTTCTAAATAAAACCAAATCCACTTTTCTTAAATAAACCTGTTGGGTCCGGCATTCCTTCACTTGACCCGTGGCGCTTTGATACTTATTTAAGAAATTAAGTAGCGCCCTCTCCAACAATCCGGGCTTTTTGTGCAGTTGGGTATGCGCTTGATCCTTCAATTGGTATCAGAGGACGTCACGGGTTCAAGACCGGGGGAGCGCTATTAAATCCTGATTTTTCCCTTCTACCTGTATGGGTCTGGTGGGTCAGGCAACCGTGGACATGTGGTAACCCCACCTCTGAGCCGTGCAACCGTGGACATGTAGTAACCCCACCTCTGAGCCGTGTGGGCCATGTGGTAACCCCACCTCTGAGCCACGTGGGCCATGCGTTAACTCCACCTCTGAGCCGACGGGTTGTGCTGGACGCCGGGGGGGGGGGGATTGTTGGGTCCGGCGTTCCTTCACTTGACTCGTGGCGCTTTGCTACTTATTTATGAAATTACGTAGCGCCCTCTCCAATAGTCCGGGCTTTTGGTGCAGTTGGGTATGCGCTTGATCCTTCAAAACCGCCCAGGGCGCCGCGTGCTCTAAATCAATTTTTGGAGTTTTAACCCCAATCAAGTTTTTGGCGTCATTGTCGGGGACTCTCTGAGTTGTTATTTCAAAATTCGAAGTCTATTACTTTTACCTATATTTTTAAAAACTAAAAAAAACTTAAAAACTTTACTTAAATATCCAAAAAAGGAATAAAGTTAATTTTTTAGTTAATATTTTAGGGTGTATGACCCGTGGATAACCTTCAGAGACCAAAAATTTGGATTTCGATCCTGAGATCGAACGCTCACTTGCGCGTATTCGATCTCAAAGCTGAAATCTCTCTTTGGATCCCGAAGAATCCGTTAGAGAACCCTCTGTCGTTGCTACGACAGACCCTAATCCGAACGCGGCCGTCGAGCGAATAATGTCTCATTACGCCCGGCCGAATTTGGACGATACTGGGTCCAGTATTGTTCGCCCAATGGTGGCAAACAATAATTTTGAGATCAAATCGAGCGTTATCCAAATGATCCAAAATGTTGTGCAGTTCGATGGACTATCGGATGAGGACCCGAACGTTCATTTGTCATTTTTTTTGAAATCTGTGATACCTTTAAGATTAATGGCGTCACTGATGGCTCTATTTGTTTGCGCCTTTTTCCATTCTCCTTAAGATCCAAAGCTAAGGCGTGGTTGAATTCCCTCCCACGAGGATGTATCACCCCCTGGGTCGAGCTTGCGGAATGGTTCTTAAGGAAGTATTTTTCGCCCGCCAAAACTGCAAAGTTGCGGGCAGACATTTCTTCGTTTGTGTAGAACGATTCCGAGTCTCCATTTGAGACTTAGGAGCGGTTTAAAGAATTCCTCCGCAAGTGTCCGCACCACGCGCTGCCTGCGTGGTTGCGGGTCCAAATCTTCTACAATGTGCTTAACTAGCAAACGCGTCAAATGATTGACGCGGCTGCTGGGGGTACCTTGAATAACAAGACCCCCGAGGCTGACCAAGCTCTGATTGAAGAGATGGCTATGAACACCTACCAATGGAATATCCCACTAGGACGTCCCAAGCAGGCGGCCGACATGTTCGAAGTGGATTCCACTGCCCACTTAGCCCTTTAAGTTGAAAGGCTGACGAAGAATATGGCAGAGATGTTTGCTGCCTCCTCCACTCTGCCTTGGGCGATTCCCCCTAATGTCAGCATAGTCAATGAATTCGTAGACTACGTGGGAAATGCTGGTCGACCTTCCTTCAACCCCAACAACAACCCTTATATTAATAACTATAATCCGGGTTGGAGGAACCACCCCAACTTCTCATGGAGCAACGCGAATAATGCGCAGCGCCCGCCCAATTCTTTTGTGTCCGGTTTCTGCTGCCTCCCCCTCTTCCAAAACCCTCACCGATGGTGGAAAATGTTTCTAAATACATAGCTTCCAACGAATCAAATATCCGGAACATCACCAGATCGCTAAAAAATATGAAACTCAAGGTTGGACAACTAGTGCGAATGATGTCCGAGCGCGCGCTCGGGGCACTGCCGGTAAACACGGAGCCCAATATGTAGGAGAATATCAACGCTATAACCCTCCGTAGCAGAATGGAGGTGATCGATCCAAAATGGATCGATCCACAGGTATATATTTCACCTCCGACCCCTCTTCCCCATTCTTCGAATAATCCACCGTTACAAATTTTAAAAAAAGAATTATTAAAACTCCCTTACCATATCCACAAAAGCTTGATAGTGAGCGTAAGGCCGTAGTACGAAAAATTTATTCTATTATTAAAACAAATTCATATTAATGTTCCCTTCTGCGAAGCGATCTCGCAGATACATAAGCAAGCGAAATATTTAAAACAACTTCTTTCTAATAAACAAAACATACAAAATATTTCGCATATATCTCTGAATGCTGACTACTCAACGACTCTTACTAATAAATTGCCCCTTAAAAGAAATAACCCGGGACGGTTCTCCATCCAGTGCATTTTTGGCAATATATTAGTAAAATATGCTCTTGTAGATTTAAGCGCGAGCATTAATTTGATGTCGTTTTCGCTCTTTCAAAAATTAGGTTTGGGCACTACGGCCCCTACTAAAATGCATATCCAACTAGCGGATTGCTCGGTTAAGTTTCTCGTCGGGGTAGTGGAGGACGTACTTGTCCGAGTTGATAAGTTTATCTTTCCGGTAGACTTCGTCATCTTAGACATCGAGGAGGACACCGATGTACCAATTATACTCGGTCGCCCTTTTCTCGCCACCTCCCGCGCATTAATTGATGTAAGTAACGGTTGTCTCCTCCTTCGGGTAGGAGATGATGAAGTTACTTTTTCTATTAATCCCTCCATAGGAGACTCATCATCGAGCGATGAATTTTCTTATAATTTAGATACCTATCTTTGAGATTGTTCTTCCCCTTTTTTCGAGTCTACTTTTTTAAACGATGACATTTTTGCGATCGAAAATTTTAACTGTGAAGTGGATAACTCTACTAATTTGTCTTTCGAACCTTTTGGATCGAAAGAAATTAAAATTAAAACCTCGTTAGAAGAACCGCCCTGCCTTGAACTCAAACCGCTACCCGAATCACTCATATATGCCTTTTTGGAAAAAAATAATACCCTTCCCGTTATCATTTCTGCACATTTGAGCGATTTGAAGACTTCCAATTTATTAGGAGTTTTACTTAAACATCGCCACACAATTGCGTGGCAAATTTCTGATCTCAAAGGCATTAACCCTTCTTTCTGCACCAATAAGATTTTCCTTCATGATAATTGTCGCAAAACTATTCAGCCACATCGACGTCTTAACCCAAACATGAAAGACATCGTTAAAGCCGAAATTATTCAATTATTAGATGTGGGGATTATTTATCCTATATCAGATAGCACATGGGTTAGTCCCGTTCACATCGTGCCCAAAAAGGGCGGTCTTACCGTAGTGAAAAATGAGCATAATGAACTCGTCCCAACTCGTACTATTACGGGTTGGCGGATGTGCATCGATTATAGAAAACTAAATGATTCCACCCATAAGGATCATTTCCCACTACCGTTCTTAGACCAAATTCTAGAGCATTTATCCAGTCATCCGTATTTTTATTTTCTTGATGGCTTATCGGGGTTTTTCCAAATCCCCATTTCCCCCGATGACCAAGAGAAAACAACTTTTACCTGCCCGTTTGGTACCTTCGCATACCGAAGAATGCCATTTGACATCTACAATGCGGCAGCTACATTCCAAAGATGTATGTTGGCGATCTTTGGCGAGCTGGTAGGAGACATTATGGAAGTCTTTATGAATGACTTCTCTATTTTCGGAAGCTCTTTCCGTCTTGTCTTCGCAATTTAGAATGTGTCCTTCAACGATGCGAGGACACGCATCTTGTTTTAAATTGGGAAAAATATAACATTATGTTTCGAGAACGTTTGGTTCTCGACCATAAGATTTTGTCTAAGGGGATGAAGGTCGATAAGGCCAAAGTTGAAATTATCGAAAAACTTTGCCCGCCTTCTAACGTTAAATCTATTAGGAGTTTTTTAGTCCATGCGGGCTTTTATACACGTTTCATTCAAGATTTTTCAAAAAATAACAAAGCCGCTTACTCGCCTCTTGGAAAAGGAATCAAATTTTGTCTTTGATAGCGAATGCGAGTTTGCATTTAATTTTATAAAACAAAAGCTTATCAATTCACTCATTTTAGTGGCGCCCGATTGGACCCTTCCGTTCGAGATTATGTGCAACACTAGTGATATTATTGTAGGTGCCATTTTTGGCCAACGTATAAACAAATATTTTCATCCTATTTATTACGATAGCAAGACGCTCACTTCCGCACAAGGAAATTACACGACAACAGAAAAGGAACTTTTAGCCATCATTTCTGCTTTTGATAAGTTTTGCTCGTATATAACGCTATCTAAAGTTATCGTATTTACCGACCACTCAGCCTTAAAATATTTGTTAGCAAAAACGGACGCCAAACCCCGCCTTCTTCGATGGATCCTCCTCCTGCAATAATTTGATTTGAAGATCCGGGATAAGAAGGGCGAGGAAAATTTAGCCGCCGATCACCTCTCCCGCTTAGAAAATCCTGGTGCGGAAGCGCTCGTCGAGTCTGACATAAATGACAGATTCCTCAAGGAATCCCTCCTATCCATAAATATTAGTTCATCTTCCCCACCTTGGTTTGCATGTTTTGCGAACTATTTAGTTGTGCGGGTGCTCCCAAAAGACTTTTTAAGCCAGCAAAAGAAGAAATTCTTTTCTGACTTGAAATATTTTTTTTGGGAGGACCCTTTTATTTTTTATATGTGCGCGGGCCAAGCAGTCCTAACATGCATCGCAGGTGTGGAGTGCACGCAAATACTTAGGCACTACCACGAGGGCTTGGGTGGTGGGCATTATCAATCTAACCGGATCACGTGGAAGGCGATGGAGTCGGGCTTCTTTTGGCCCACTCTATTCAAAGATGCTCACAATTTTGTGTGCTCCTGCGATAGCTGCCAGCGATCGGGTAACATCTCTCGGCGCGACGAGATGCCCCAAAATTTATTTTTAGAATGCAAAGTCTTCGATTTATGGGGCATCGATTTGATTGGCCCCCTACCTCCGTCTTTTAAAAATAATTATATTTTAGTGGCGGTCGACTACGGATCGAGGTGGGCGGAGGTGCAAGCTCTCCCCACCAACGATGCGCGAGTTATCGTTACTTTTCTTAAAAAACTATTTTCTCGCTTCGTCACACCTCACGCTATTGTGAGTGATAGGGCAACGTAATTCTGCAACACTCAGATGGCTAAGACGTTAGTTAAATACGACATCACGCACAAACTTGCCACCCCCTACCACCCGCAAACTAGTGGTCAAGTTGATGTAGTAAATCGAGAGATTAAGGGTATATTAGAGAAAAACCGATTCACTTAATAGGAAAGATTGGTCCATCAAACTCGACGATGTGTTGTGGGCATATCGTACTGCATTGAAAACCGCAATTGGTTATATGCCATATCGATTAGTCTACGGCAAAGCATGTCATCTCCCCGTAGAATTAGAACATCACGCTCTTTGGGTTTTAAAACTCTTAAATCTCGATGCTAATTTAGTCGCTTAAAATATAAAATTGCAACTAAATGAGCTCGATGAATGGCGTGCAAACGCTTACGAGTGCAATAAGTTTTATAAGGAGCGTTCTAAGTTTTTCCAAGACCAAAAAATAAAGACCCAAAAAACTTTTTCTCCGGGCGATCTTGTCCTTCTATATAATTCACGACTTAGACTTTTTCTCGGAAACTAAAATCACGATGGTCCGGCCCCTTCAAAGTTAAAGAGGTTTGGTCATATGGGACCGTACTCGTCTCCCACCCGAAAAAAGTCTCGTTTAAAGTGAACGGTCATCGCTTAAAATTATATATAGCAGGCGATCCTGTGGGCGGTAATTTCGAATCCATAACTCTCCTCGATATATAAACCGCCAAAATAGTCATGCTACACGACTATAAACAAAGCCCTCCTGGGAGGAACCCCATGTTTATCTTTTTTACTATTTCTTTACTTTTTCTTTGCTATTTTTTTTAATAATGCAGGGTTCCTAAACTGGGCCTCCTCGACCTCGTTTCAGGGAAGCTTCTACCCCCCTCTCTTTATTTTCTTTATACATATTGCATTTTCTTTTTGTTTTGCATACTAAAGTTGCAATATTGAGCACAATGTTGGACTTAAGTATGAGAGTATTTTTTTGCTTTATTTTCTGCACTTCTACTTTCTGCACTCCAAAAATAAAAATATACATAAAAAGAAAAAAAAGAAAACAAAACAAAAAAATTTGAAAATGAAAACTCAAAAAGAAATTCTCATTCTTTTTATCATAGAAATTCCAAAAAAAAAAATAAGAAAACAAAAATTCCAAAAATATTATAAAACAAAAATTCCAAAAAATATTTACTTTTATTTTGTAAATAAATTTGTAAATACTTTGTGCACATATCTTTTTGTAAATATTTTTATAAATATTCGTTTCTCTCTTTCCACTCTTGCTTTCTTTCTCTTTTTTCTAAATAACTTTTCTCTCTTTTCTTATTTTGTAAATATTTGCTTATAAAAACCAAAAAAATACAAAAAAAACTTAGAACAAAAAAATAGTTCAATATATATATATATATATATCTTGTCGTTTTTTTAGTATGTATATAATAACAAAATTAACTCAAGGTTGGACAACTAGTGCGAATGATGTCCGGGTGCGCGCTCGGGGCACTGCCGGTAAACACGGAGCCCAATACGTAGGAGAATATCAACGCTATAACCCTCCGTAGCGGAATGGAGGTGATCGATCCAAAATGGATTGATCCACAGGTATATATTTCACCTTCGACCCCTCTTCCCCATTCTTCGAATAATCCACGGTTACAAATTTTAAACAAAACAATTATTAAAATGCCCTTACCATATCCACAAAAGCTTGATAGTGAGCGTAAGGCCGTAGTACGAAAAATTTATTCTATTATTAAAACAAATTCATATTAATGTTCCCTTCTGCGAAGCGATCTCGCAGATGCATAAGCAAGCGAAATATTTAAAACAACTTCTTTCTAATAAACAAAACTTACAAAATATTTCGCATATATCTCTGAATGCTGACTACTCAACGACTCTTACTAATAAATTGCCCCTTAAAAGAAATAACCCGGGACGGTTCTCCATCCAGTGCATTTTTGGCAATATATTAGTAAAATATGCTCTTGCAGATTTAAGCGCGAGCATTAATTTGATGTCGTTCTCGCTCTTTCAAAAATTAGGTTTGGGCACTACGGCCCCTACTAAAATGCATATCCAACTAGTGGATTGCTCGGTTAAGTTTCTCGTCGGGGTAGTGGAGGACGTACTTGTCCGAGTTGATAAGTTTATCTTTCCGGTAGACTTCGTCATCTTAGACATCGAGGAGGACACCGATGTACCAATTATACTCGGTCGCCCTTTTCTCGCCACCTCCCGCGCATTAATTGATGTAAGTAACGGTTGTCTCCTCCTTCGGGTAGGAGATGATGAAGTTACTTTCTCTATTAATCCCTCCATAGGAGACTCATCATCGAGCGATGAATTTTCTTATAATTTAGATACCTATCTTTGAGATTGTTCTTCCCCTTTTTTCGAGTCTACTTTTTTAAACGATGACATTTTTGCGATCGAAAATCTTAACTGTGAAGTGGATAACTCTACTAATTTGTCTTTCGAACCTTTTGGATCGAAAGAAATTAAAATTAAAACCTCGTTAGAAGAACCGCCCTGCCTTGAACTCAAACCGCTACCCGAATCACTCAGATATGCCTTTTTGGAAAAAAAAATAATACCCTTCCCGTTATCATTTCTGCACATTTGAGCGATTTGAAGACTTCCAATTTATTAGGAGTTTTACTTAAACATCGCCACACAATTAGGTGGCAAATTTCTGATGTCAAAGGCATTAACCCTTCTTTCTGCACCCATAAGATTTTCCTTCATGATAATTGTCGCAAAACTATTCAGCCACATCGACGTCTTAACCCAAACATGAAAGACATCGTTAAAGCCGAAATTATTCAATTATTAGATGTGGGGATTATTTATCCTATATCAGATAGCACATGGGTTAGTCCCGTTCACATCGTGCCCAAAAAGGGCGGTCTTACCGTAGTGAAAAATGAGCATAATGAACTCGTCCCAACTCGTACTATTACGGGTTGGCGGGTGTGCATCGATTATAGAAAACTAAATGATTCCACCCATAAGGATCATTTCCCACTACCGTTCTTAGACCAAATTCTAGAGCATTTATCCAGTCATCCGTATTTTTATTTTCTTGATGGCTTATCGGGATTTTTCCAAATCCCCATTTCCCCCGATGACCAAGAGAAAACAACTTTTACCTGTCCGTTTGGTACCTTCGCATACCGAAGAATGCCATTTGACATCTACAATGCGGCAGCTACATTCCAAAGATGTATGTTGGCGATCTTTGGCGAGCTGGTAGGAGACATTATGGAAGTCTTTATGAATGACTTCTCTGTTTTCGGAAGCTCCTTCCGTCTTGTCTTCGCAATTTAGAATGTGTCCTTCAATGATGCGAGGACACGCATCTTGTTTTAAATTGGAAAAAATATAACATTATGTTTCGAGAACGTTTTGTTCTCGACCATAAGATTTTGTCTAAGGGGATGGAGGTCGATAAGGCCAAAGTTGAAATTATCGAAAAACTTCCCCCGCCTTCTAACGTTAAATCTATTAGGAGTTTTTTAGTCCATGCGGGCTTTTATACACGTTTCATTCAAGATTTTTCAAAAATAACAAAGCCGCTTACTCGCCTCTTGGAAAAGGAATCAAATTTTGTCTTTGATAGCGAATGCGAGTTTGCATTTAATTTTATAAAACAAAAGCTTATCAATTCACTCATTTTAGTGGCGCCCGATTGGACCCTTCCGTTCGAGATTATGTGCAACACTAGTGATATTATTGTAGGTGCCATTCTTGGCCAACGTATAAACAAATATTTTCATCCTATTTATTACGATAGCAAGACGCTCACTTCCGCACAAGGAAATTACACGACAACAGAAAAGGAACTTTTAGCCATCATTTCTGCTTTTGATAAGTTTTGCTCGTATATAACGCTATCTAAAGTTATCGTATTTACCGACCACTCAGCCTTAAAATATTTGTTAGCAAAAACGGACGCCAAACCCCGCCTTCTTCGATGGATCCTCCTCCTGCAATAATTTGATTTGAAGATCCGGGATAAGAAGGGCGAGGAAAATTTAGCCGCCGATCACCTCTCCCGCATAGAAAATCCTGGTGCGGAAGCGCTCGTCGAGTCTGACATAAATGACAGATTCCTCGAGGAATCCCTCCTATCCATAAATATTAGTTCATCTTCCCCACCTTGGTTTGCATGTTTTGCGAACTATTTAGTTGTGCGGGTGCTCCCAAAAGACTTTTTAAGCCAGCAAAAGAAGAAATTCTTTTCTGACTTGAAATATTTCTTTTGGGAGGACCCTTTTATTTTTTGTATCTGCGCGGGCCAAGCAGTCCGAACATGCATCACAGGTGTGGAGTGCACGCAAATACTTAGGCACTACCACGAGGGCCTGGGTGGTGGGCATTATCAATCTAACCGGATCACGTGGAAGGCGATGGAGTCGGGCTTCTTTTGTCCCACTCTATTCAAAGATGCTCACAATTTTGTGTGCTCATGCGATAGGTGCCAGCGACCGGGTAACATCTCTCGGCGCGACGAGATGCCCCAAAATTTATTTTTAGAATGCAAAGTCTTCGATTTATGGGGCATCGATTTCATTGGCCCCCTACCTCCGTCTTTTAAAAATAATTATATTTTAGTGGCGGTCGACTACGGATCGAGGTGGGCGGAGGTGCAAGCTCTCCCCACCAACGATGCGCGAGTTATCGTTACTTTTCTTAAAAAACTATTTTCTCGCTTCGTCACACCTCACGCTATTGTGAGTGATAGGGCAACGTAATTCTGCAACACTCAGATGGCTAAGATGTTAGTTAAATACAACATCACGCACAAACTTGCCACCCCCTACCACCCGCAAAGTAGTGGTCAAGTTGAGGTAGTAAATCGAGAGATTAAGGGTATATTAGAGAAAAACCGATTCACTTAATAGGAAAGATTGGTCCATCAAACTCGACGATGTGTTGTGGGCATATCGTACTGCATTAGAAACCGCAATTGGTTGTATGCCATATCGATTAGTCTACGGCAAAGCATGTCATCTCCCCGTAGAATTAGAACATCACGCTCTTTGGGCTTTAAAACTCTTAAATCTCGATGCTAATTTAGTCGCTTAAAGTATAAAATTGCAACTAAATGAGCTCGATGAATGACGTGCAAACGCTTACGAGTGCAATAAGTTTTATAAGGAGCGTTCTAAGTTTTTCCAAGACCAAAAAATAAAGACCCAAAAACGTTTTCTCCGGGCGATCTTGTCCTTCTATATAATTCACGACTTAGACTTTTTCTCGGGAAACTAAAATCACGATGGTCCGGCCGCTTCAAAGTTAAAGAGGTTTGGCCATATGGGACCGTACTCGTCTCCCACCCGAAAAAAGGCTCGTTTAAAGTGAACGGTCATCGCTTAAAATTATATATAGCAGGCAATCCCGTGGGCGGTAATTTCGAATCCATAACTCTCCTCGATATATAAACCGCCAAAATAGTCATGCTACACGACTATAAACAAAGCCCTCCTCGGAGGAACCCCATGTTTATCTTTTTTACTATTTCTTTACTTTTTCTTTGCTATTTTTTTTTTAATAATGCAGGGTTCCTAAACTGGGCCTCCCCGACCTCGTTTCAGGGAAGCTTCTACACCCCCTCTCTTTATTTTCTTTATAACTATTGCATTTTCTTTTTGTTTCGCATACTAAAGTTGCAATATTGGGCACAATGTTGGACTTAAGTATGGGGATGTTTTTTTGCTTTATTTTCTGCACTTCTACTTTCTGCACTCCAAAAATAAAAAATATACATAAAAAGAAAAAAAAGAAAACAAAACAAAAAAATTTGAAAATGAAAACTCAAAAACGAAATTCTCATTCTTTTTATCATGAAAATTCCAAAAAAAAAACAAAAATAAGAAAACAAAATTCCAAAAATATTATAAAACAAAAATTCCAAAAAATATTTACTTTTATTTTGTAAATAAATTTGTAAATACTTTGTGCACATATCTTTTTGTAAATATTTTTATAAATATTCTTTTCTCTCTTTCCACTCTTGCTTTCTTTCTCTTTTTTGTAAATAACTTTTCTCTCTTTTCTTATTTTGTAAATATTTGCTTATAAAAACCAAAAAAATACAAAAAAAACTTAGAACAAAAAAATAGTTCAATATATATATATATATATATATATATATATATATATATATATATATATATATATATATATATATATCTTGTCGTTTTTTTAGTATGTATATAATAACAAAATTAACCACAAACACAAAAAAAGATAATAACTCAAAAAATAATAAAAAAAGTGTAAACCAAAAAAAAAATAAAAAAAAAAGATACTAAATTAAAAACACAAAAATAAATGATGAAAACTCTAAAAATTCCAAAACATTTATGAAATAAATAAATCGAATATTCCATTGTTAACCATTTTTGCTCTCCAAAAATATTGTTGCGAGTTTATTTATAAGAGAATTTCATTAATTCTTTGTTTAATATCTGTTTATTAATTAAAGATTGATAGATTTAAATATCCGGGGTTAAGTTTTAAAGAATTTTTTATGCTTTATTCTTATGATAGGGGACTTATTTTAGACACTACTTCTAATTTATCTAAAATAGAGGCATGTGTATTATGTTAGAAAAATAACAATAGACTTTAATTATTTCTACTTCAAGTTTTTTAGAAACACAGGAACGTTCAATTTATAAAGGTTGCTCTCAAATTTATTTTTATTAAAATCTAGTTTTTTTTTTGAAAAAAAACCATCTCCCCATATTTTATCCTTAAAAGAACCTATGTCAATTGGAATAAGATTTCGTTCTGTAAGCATAGACATCCAATATTTGAAAAAATTATATGTTACGGAGTAAGGGGATAAAATTCATTACTCATATACATATACATTGAGTTATATGAAGTTGTACAAAAAAAATCACTATTGCATGTTATGAAAAATAATATTTCGTTTTCCTAAACATCCATATTCAAAAAAAAATTTGTATTCAAGGTTTGAAAAAAATATACCTCACCGCCTCCAAAGCCCTCTTCATAAACCAAAACAATCCGATTAGCCATATTCAATGATTCTAGACTTAATATAAAATCTTTTTGAGAGAATAATTTTTAAATTGCATTATTTCCTTTAAACTCTTAAGCTAAAGTTCCTATAATTCCAATCTATTTTTTTAGCTAACGATTACAATTTTTGCTTACTATTTGGCTACTTCAAGAAGTCTTTTTGGCCAAAACTTTTACTCTATTTAAATCAATTTCATGATTTAGGACTTAACTGTTATACCCCTAATAATTACTTTGATCTCTCTTTTAATTAATTCAAGCGGTAGCTAAACTTATGATTTCATTTAATTCCTTTTAAGTACATCTCCAACTTTTGCTCTAGAATAGCAAAAGCTTAAGTATGGGGGTATTTGATGAGTTGTAAATATACATTTTTTATTAATTAAGTTGTTTTCATTTATTTTCCTTATTTTTACTTAATATTGTTCAATAAAATGCTCCTATTTGGTAAATATTATTCTAACTTATCTTTATTTTATTTTCCTGAAATTTGCAGAAAAATTGCAAATAGCATAGTACACACCCATGTACTTGAGGTCATGCCCGTGACCTGGGCATGTACCTTCAATTCCCGTGAAATCAGCCGCATTCCAAGAAAAATTGCTGAACACACCCTGCGACATGCCCGTGTCAAATAGGACATGCCCGTGACCAAGCCCGTGTCACTCCAGCTTGACGAAATCGCCCACGATGATCGTCGACCTGAACCAACACGCCCATGTCAAGATGTGACACGGGCTTGGCTTCTCTACCTGGCCTGACAAGACATTGCCGGCGACTTGTTGACACGATGCCACACCCAGATCGACCTCCCTGACACGCCCAACAACAAACCCGTAACCTAGGGCGTGACATCCATATGTATAGCTGTGAAGTCAAACTAGCCGTCAAGTCATTTGATCACATCATGTACAGTAGCTACACGCACGTGTCCTGGGGCGTGTCTTTCAAACATTTTGCCTATAAATAGGAATTTTCTGTATTAACTCTTGTTCTTCTTTTTTGGGACCATTTTTCTTAGGGGATGGTTGTTAGATGATTCTAAATTCTATGTAAGGGAATTTCTCCCCCTCTACTTTATTTTTTTAGCTTTGTAATCACCTATTTAGATTAATAAAATTTGTAGATTTTCTCCCTTTCTATGGATTTTTATTTCATCTATGTGCCCACTCTCTAAGCAATCTTTTTTTTCTTTGTTTTCTCTTTATTTTTCTTGTTATTTTAAAATGGGTGTGTGTGTGTGTGTATGGGATTAGTTTTCATGCTTTTATACTTAGTTTTGTTAGATTTAGGATTTTATCGCTTTTCAGTCATTCCTATAATTCTGTTAAACTGTTTTCAAAGCGGTTTTCATTTTTTTAACTTAGATTTTCCTTTTTTATGTTGTAAAACTTTTTCGTTTTGTTTACTTTATTTCAACTTTTTTAGCACTTTTACGGAGTTATAGAAATGAATATATAGTAGTTTTAATTTTTCGAGCACTTCGATTTTCATTTTAAACCTTTGCTCGTTTAATTTTCTATCTTCTTTTTTTGCATTTCTACCGCATTCTAGCGGTAGAAATGTATTCGTTTTAATATTTCGAGCACTTTTATTTTTCGTTTATTTGCAAAACTTTTCCCCTTTTTATTTTTATTTTCTCTTTTTATGCATTTCTACCACATTTCTGCGGTAGAAATGTAGTTGTTTTAATTTTTAGATAACTTGGTTTTTCGTCTTTTTTGTATGTGTATGTGCATGTATGAGATAGATTTTATAGCTTTCATTACTTTTTGTAGAGTGCGTGTGTGTGTTTTTATTTATGTAGAGTGAGTGTGTTTTCATTTTATGTTGAGTGTGTGAAATTTATTTCTCTTATGTGAGTGTGTTTAATTTAATGTAGTGTGTGTTGAGTTTCATTTCTGTAGAGTATGTGTGTGTGTTTTTACTTTCTGTCGAGTGTGTGTGTCTTTACTTTCTGTAGAGTGTGTGAGTTTTCTTTTATGTAGAGTGTGTGTGTGTGTGTTTTAATTTCTATCGTGTGAGTGTGTATGTGTTTTAATTTCAAGTAGAGTGTGTGAGTCTGTGCATTTATTTTCTCCTACTCGTTTGAGTAGGACTCACTTTAATTTGAATCCTACTCGTTTGAGTAGGACTTGTCTTTTACTGCTTTCATTTCCCGCCTACTCATTTGAGTAGGACTTGTAATTTCTGGCCCACTTGTTTGAGTGGGACTTGTCATTTACTGTTTTCATTCCCCGCCTACTCGTTTGAGTAGGACTCGCAATTTACTACTTTCCTTTATTGCTTTCTTTTCAGCTTTCCTTTTCTACTTTCATTTTATTACTTTTTCTCGCAAGCCGTACACATTTCGATGAGTGGCTAACCGCTCTTACCCCTCAGTATCGAAGAGCATTGAGACCGATAAAATCGCTTTAAATAACTAAAGGTCATGGTTTTCTAATTAATTAAATTAACTTAAGGTTTACTCCAGGTCTACGACGCATAGAATCACATATCGATATGAAAGAATTAGTGCCTAACCACCTAGAGGGGGTGGGGGGGGGGGTGAATAGGTGTAATTCCTGATTTTCTTATAAGGCAAAAAAGCTGTTCAGTTAACTAATAATAAACTGCAAAATCTACTACTAACACAGCATAGCAATCACAGCAACAATCAATCACAGAATGCACACAGATTTTTATAGTCGTTCCCCAAGGTCTGGGTACATCCACTTTCCCCCTTCGCCTATCTAGCAGTGTACTAGATTCGGCCTAACTTCTGCACTTCACCTCATGTCCTCTTATCTTACATCTCAGAACCCAAATCAGGTTCCTACAACTCAGAGTATATCCACACTCCTACAACTCAGGCCAACTTCCCTACCTCGGCCTTTAACAAGGCCTACACTCAGAGATCACAATCTCCTACACCTCAGGCTCACAACCCTACCACTCAGAGAAAATGTTCTCCTACACTAAGCCATTATATAATAGGCTTACAACTCAGATCTAGAATAGATCCTACAGAATATAATGTTTAGAAAGTAATTAACCACCACCCAGATAGAGAGAGAAGGGATGGATGGCTTCTTGAACATTTCTTGGAAGAACTTGATGGCAGAGCGCAACCTCTCTTAGCTTTCTTCAAAGCTTCTTGAATCTAAACTCAGTAGGGTTGAACTCTTGAGAAGTTGATCTTCAATCAGCTTCTGACTTGAGATTCAGATCTCAATCTAAATCTTTCTTGGCAGCCTGGTTCAGCAACTACTCTTCTTAGATGGAGCTCTCTCTCTCCAACTTCTTAGATCTTCTGTCGAAGGTCTTATTTTTTTGTATACTGTATTCTTTAATCTGTACTTTATCTCTTCTATTGTGATCAGGTTTTCTATTGAAGGTGAAAGGCCTTTATATAGTCTTCCTCCATGGTAACCGGCTGAACCGGTTTCTAACAAACTCCTGACAACTCTGACAGTAGTAGTTGACCGGTTGGAAATGGTAGCTGTCAAGTCATCCAGTCATTTCTTGAAAATATTATCTCTGTTTGAAAGTGTCGAGACTGAACTTCATTGTGTGTCGACACAAATAGACTAAGTGTCGACACAAGTGGACTAAGTGTCGATACATGCCTTGGTGGTGTCGACACAACTCCTTTTGTTGTTGTTAACATTTCTCGACACAGCCTTCTATTGAATGTGTCGACACAGATTCTGTGTGTCGACACAAGTACTTCTTCACTTTAACTTTATTGAAGCTTGCTGTGTGTCGACACATCTCCTTTGTGTCGACACAGTTGATGTTGGCAAAAACTTCTGTGTGTCGACACTGCCTCTATGTGTCGACACATGTGATGTCGACTAAGTATTCCTGTGTGTCAACACTGCCTTCTGGTGTCGACACAGTTGATGTCGACTTAGCTTCTCTGTGTGTCGACACAGCCTCCTGGCGTCGACACAATTTCTTCTGGTGTCGATAAAGCCTTTCCAAGTGTCGACACAATCTACTCCAAGTGCCGACACAGCTTTTCTCCAGTGTCGACACAAGCCTTCATAATTGTCGACACTTCTTCTCTAGGTGTCGACACATGGACTTAGAAATTTTTTTGCATTTCCTGCAATTACTTAACCTGCACATATAAACTCAAAACACATCAAATACACCTTGATGCATATCATTGAGTAGGGTGAGGGTTCTTCAAATCTGGTACACATTTTCCAATGTATCCAACAATCTCCCCCTATTTGGAGAAGTCATAACCCTTAGTCAATGATATACACCATACATAACAAATACACATTTTGATGTATAACAATATTATATGACAGGGTAAAATACTTAAAACAAAACATAAAAGATATTTCATCACAGAATAAGTATGCTAACACAATGAGTATTCATTATAGTTTTGTTTCAACTCACAATACTTTCTTTAACAAACTTTTACATATATTTTAACACAAAAATTTACAATGTTATAAAATCTAGTAAATTTATTATAAGGCTTCTCTGACTCTTTGATGACAATGCCCTTGCCTGATTGAATCTTGGCTTGAGCTGGAGCATCCGTGTCATCAACTGACTTCTTGCCCTTTAGGTCTTTCTTCTTTAGCTCTTCAGCCCTTATTTTTTGTCTTTCAAAGTAGTGAAAGGGCTTAGGGAAATATTTGCTAGGCTCTTGTGCATTAGGAGGTAGCTTCCCAAGCTTAGCCTTTCTTTTATATTGAACTATGGCTTCTTGCCTGGCTTCATGGTTTCTCCACTCTTGCTCAGAGTACCATTTACCCCTCTCTAGGGTATTATCCTTTGCAGCTTTCCAAGCAGTCAGTATAATATTTCTAGAAGTTGGGCTCCACTGTTCAAAATCAGTCCTTAACTCTGCCATTTCTCTAAATATCTTCTTTGACAATAGAGCTTCTTGCTCTTTCAAAAATGCCTCTGACACAGGCTTGTCTACTTTCTCTATGATCATATTTTGAGAACCTTCTAGAGGGCTATACATAGATTGTACCTCTTGATGTATCATCTCAATATCTGCTGGAGGGTAGATTACTTGAGCAACTTCAGCTTGTTCACCTCCAAAATCTGCAGGATGCACTCCAAATTCAGCTACATTGTCATCATCACATAGGGGTGGATATCCAAGTGTGGCTCTGATGCTATTCAAAATCAATTTAGCATGGTCAGATCGATCATTGACTAAAACCCTCTCCCCCTTTATGACTTCTCTGGCTACATGATCTCTGAGATCATTCTTTTGGAATCTGACTTGTTCATCCATGAAATTGACTCCGTCTTTATAGAATGCCTTTAATTTCAGTAGCTGTCCAGAAATTATCTTTTGGGAATCTGTAATGGCAGTTTTTACAGCAGCTATTCCTTCTTGTAATTGCTTATCAAACTCTACCTTGGCTTTAGTCATAGCTTTAGTTTGAGCAGTAACAATATTCTTCATCTCAGTAACAATCACATTGTGTGATTCTGTAAGATTATCATTCATTTTTAGTTGATTCTCTAGGACATAGCTTTGCTTAAGAGCAATATCATCAACTTGTGTCTTGATCTTTTCCTGATGGGTAGCTAGGAAAATTACAGCATTTCCACCCTTGTGGAAACAATCAGTCATTTCTTTCTTATTCTGATTAACCTCAAACCTTATAGATTTTATATCTTGAGCCAAGGAGAATTGGAGATCCTTATGGCTCACATCCATATATGTTTCCATACCTTTTCTTTGCTCATCTAATTTTACTTGCAAGGCCACCAACAAAGAACTATAATCAATTGTTGGGGCAGGCTGTGGAGTAACTGTTTGTAATGTTTTCATGTAGCTTTGGCTTCTCCTTTTGAAGACCATACGCTTCATCTTCTTAGCTCTAGCAGCTTCTTCATCCTCAGAAGCTGAGGTACTAGCTATGTATACCCTTTTCTTAGGACTAGGATGCAATTCCTTCTCAGTCCTTGGTAGCTCCCCCTGTGTCCTTTGCTCCTCAGTCTCAGTTCTGCTTTGCTCCTCCTCATTTCTTACAGTCTCCCCCTGAGACCTTACATGCTCCCCCTCAAGATCTACATTCTCCCCCTCAAATCCAGTGTGCTCCCCCTCAATTCTTTCTTTCTCCCCCTGAGTCTCTTGCTCTATAGCAATGAATAGCTCATCTAGGGTAAACTCTTGTTGGGAATGAACTGGAGATACTCTTATCTCAGGAGCATTATCAGCAGCAGATGTGTCTTCCATGACAACATATTGTGGTTGACTGTGTAGATGTGTTGGCTGGTTAACATCAATCAAAAACTCAGTTAATACTTCATCCTAATTATGGAAAATTAATTGATTAACTTCATAAATTACCTCAAGGATTATTTGAGTTGCCATTTCACTGTCTAAGTGAGTTGGCTCATCCACATGTTAAGGCTCCCCCTGGAGTGGATCCAGGTGGATAGGGCTAGCAAATGGTTGCTCTCCCTGCCTCTGTGCATCTTCATTTCTTACTGGTTACCTTCCAGTATTATCAACTTCTTCCTCATTTGAAATGAAAACTACGTGCTCCTCTGAACTACTGGAGGATTTAGGAGCCATTATGGCTTTCTTCTTCTTCTGTGGAGGATCTTCATTCTCTGGAGTAGGCATGTCCTTTGTTAACACTCAATCCCATCTTGAGATTATCATGATATCCATCCTCCTCATATGGTTAATTTTAGAACCAGCTGCTTGGTTCATGACTTCTGGAATAGTTCCAGCTAAGTACAGACTCATTATCCTACCCAAATTGGGCTTCTTCAGAATTTCCTTAATCTTTTCAAACATCACTGTTGACCAATCAGTTTTTAGTTTAAAGATGATCCTTGTCATTAAACTGAACATGTGAGCTGATATCTTATCATGCCCACCTAGCTTGCACAGAATCACCTTTCCTACCACTTTAGACAAGAACTTTCCTTGCATATTCATGCATTTTCTGTTAAATACTGAGCCAATCTTCATGGTTGAATCTAGTCCACACCATTGCAGTGCCTCTCTTAGCTTTGATGCAGGTTCATCTTCTTCCTCTTGTGTTCTAGGCAGGTGAAGAACTTTTCTTAACCTTTTCTGGGTGAGTTTTACTTTTACTCCATGGACTATAGATTTAATCTTGAGTCCTGTTTGATCTAAAACAGCTGCACCAAAGAATTCTAGTACCTCCTTCTTCCAAATCTTGGTTGGTTCTGAAACTAGAACTTCCAACCCATTCTATGCAATTAGGGTTACAACCCCCTTAATTTCGGGTTCCGCATGGTCAAATGCGTTGCGGACTAGCTCATATCCTTCATTGACGTTCTCTTCAAGCTTAGGCGCCATTAGGGTTTAGAGAAATCTTGAATTTAGATGAGAGAGATGTCGACACAAAGTTTTGGTCTCGAAACTATAGAAAGCGTGTCGATAAACAATGTTGAGAACCTATTTATACCTTTCTGAGAACGAAGGTGAAAAGGCACGTCATAAACCTTTAAATGTGTTGACACTGTTGAAAAGTGTCAACACTTACTACTTAAGTCTCAACAACGGTGTTGACTACTATGTGTCGACACTAATATAGTCGACAGAATTTAGGTGTCGACACTTATACATCTGCCCTCGACGATTAGTCGATACTCTACTCGACGAATTCTGTGTTGAACCTAAGTGTCGACACCACTTCTGGATGTGTCGACACCTACTTTGGATGTGTCGACACTATTTCTCTGAAGTGTCGACACTATTTCTCTGAAGTGTCGACACAGACTTTCTAGATGTGTCGACATCATTTCTATAAAATGTCGACACCACTTCTATGTATCGACACAGACAACTCCTTGTGTCGACACCATTTTACATAGCCAATTTTGTTAAACTAATCTAAGTTCAACATTCCTAATTCAATTTTAAACTTATTGAATTTAGTTTCATCTAGAGGCTTAGTAAACATGTCAGCAATTTGATGATCTGTTTTGACATATTCTAGTGAAATGTCCTCATTCTCTACATGTTCTCTAAGAAAATGGTTTCTAATTTCTATGTGCTTAGTCCTACTATATGAGACATGATTATTTGCAATAGAAATAGCACTTGTAGAATCACAAAGCAAAGGTGTTCTACTTACTTGAATACCATAGTCTTCTAGCTGGTGCTGAATCCATAAAAGTTGTGCACAACAGCTTCCTGCAGCAACATATTTTGACTCAGCTGTGGAGATTGCCACACTGGTCTGCTTTTTACTGCTGCAAGACACTAGTCTTCCACCTAGAAATTGACAGGTGCCTGTAGTACTTTTTCTATCTTCCTTGCAACCAGCAAAATCTGCATCTGAATAGCCTATCAGTAGAAAATCTCCATTCCTAGGGTACCAATGGCTTAGATAAGGTGTGCCCTTAAGATATCTCAAAATCCTTTTGACTGCAGTCAGATGAGATTCTTTAGGGCATGCTTGGTACCTAGCACAGACACATGTAGCATACCTGATATCTGGTCTACTAACAGTCAAATACAGAAGGGAGCCAACTATCCCTCTATACAAAGTTTTATCTATAGGTTTCCCTGCATCATCTTTGCTTAGAGAAACACTTGACCCCATAGGAGTTCTCAAGGTAGTGGATGATTCCATACCATACTTCTTTATTAACTCTAGGGTGAACTTAGACTGGCATATGGACAATCCATCATCAGTCTGTCTTACTTGGAGACCCAAGAAGAACTTAAGTTCTCCCATACTGCTCATTTCAAATTTTCCTTACATACGTTTTGCAAACTTTCTGCAAAGATTACTTTCAGTAGACCCAAATATTATGTCATCAACATATATTTGGACTAGGATTATCATTCCTTTAGATTCCCTAAGGAATAGTCTTGTCTATTTTCCCCCTTGAGAATTTGTTCTCAATGAGGAAACTAGACAAGGTTTCATACCAAGCCCTTGGGGCTTGTTTCAACCCATACAATGCCTTCCTAAGTTTATAAATATAATCAGGTTTGAGAGGATCAACAAAACCTGATGGCTGCTCTACATAGACTTCTTCCTTTAAATTTCCATTCAGGAATGCTGATTTCACATCCATTTGGAATACCTTGAAACCTTGATATGTTGCATAAGCAAGGAACATCCTGATTGCCTCCAGTCTTGCTACTGGAGCAAAGGTTTGATAAAAATCAATACCTTCTTCCTGCCTATATCCTTTTGCAACAAGTCTAGCTTTATTCTTTACAATGATTCCATTCTCATCCAATTTATTCGTAAAGATCCACTTTGTTCTAATGATGTTGTGGTCCTTGGGTTTAGGAACTAGCTTCCAGACCTTGCACCTTCTAAACTAATTCAGCTCCTCTTGCATGACATCAATCCAATGTGGGTCTAGAACTGCTTCTTCAAATTTCTTTGGTTCCACTTGTGATAGGAAGCTGGAGCAAAGAACTGTGCTCAGATTCCTGCTTCTTGTTTGCACTCCTTGCCTTGGATCACCAATTATCTGATTTGCTGGATGATCCTTTAAGTGTCTATTGGCTGGAGGTAGTCTATCTTCAGGTTGAACACCTTCAGCCTCTTCAACATGCTTCACCTCTTGGTTTTCTTCAACATCTAGAGAGTCTTGTACTCCCCTAGACAGCAGCCACCATTTTCCACTTCCTGATTTGCAGTAGAATCTTCTGCATTAGTAAGCTTGTCCATCCTCTCAGTTATACCTGTATAAATGCAAGCACTACTTGACAACTCACAGTTAATCAGTATTGTTTCATCAAAGACTACATGTACAGACTCTTCTACAACTTGAGTAATCAAGTTGTAGACTCTATATGCCTTACTATTGTTGCTATACCCAACAAATATCCCCTCTTGGGATTTGGCAGCAAACTTGGTTAGATAAGACTTGCCATTGTTAAGTATATAACACTTGCAACCAAAGATCCTGAAATAGGATAAATTTGGTTTTTTGCCCTTCACAATCTCATAGGGAGTCTTTTTGTGGCACTTGGTGATAGTAGCCCTATTGATCACATGACATGTAGTGTTTACTGCCTTAGCCCAGAAATATTCTGGGAGAGAAGTGTCACTCAATAGAGTTCTACCAGCCTCTATCAATGTTCTATTCTTCCTTTCAGCAATACCATTTTGCTGTGGTGTTCTAGGTGAAGAAAATTCTTGAAAAATCCAAAATTCTTCACACAGTTTTGTCATACTTTCAGACTGAAATTCAGTACCATGGTCTCTTCTGATTTTGACCACTGTACTGTTCAACTCATTCTGAATTTGCTTAACAAAACTATGTAAGACCGTTGGGGTTTCAGATTTTTGTCCTAGAAAGAACACCCAGGAATATCTAGAATAGTCATCTACCACCATAAATATGTAGACCTTCCTACCTAGACTATGAACTGGCATAGGACCAAAAAGATCCATATGCAAGAGGTATAGACACCTCACAGAATCCTTATTTTCAAGGCTATGAAAGGTGGATTTGGTCTGCTTGCCTTTTTGACAAGCTGAGCATATCCCATCCTTTATACACTTAACTTGAGGACCATTCCTCACTAACTCTTTGCTAAAGAGTTGGACAATAGTCTTATAGTTAAGATGAGCCAGCCTCTTGTGCCATTTAACACAATGTGAGACTCTCTCATCAGCTACAAGACAAATAGGAGAAACATTGTTCTCACACTCAAAGTTAAGATAATAAACATTTCTCTTTCTATATCCTGTCAATATAACCTCTTGATCACTTGACCTTTTGATATGACATCCATTCTTAATAAATGAAATGTCATAACCTAAATCACTCAGCTGACTTATGCTTATAAGGTTGTGTTTCAAACCCTTCACATAGGCCACTTGAGTGATAGTAATTTGATTACTAGAAATATTACCAAATCCTTTGATGATTCCTTTTTCAGAACCACCAAAGGTTACTTTAGGGCCATCCATGATAGGTGTGTAGTCCCTCAGCAATCCCCTTGTTCCAGTCATGTGTCTGGAACATCCACTGTCCAAGTACCATATTGGGGCATGACAACTTGGACTTACCTGTAACACAGATTACTTAACCTTAGAAACCAAATAACTTTTGGGTCCTTGGTACAAGTTAGTCTGAACTTTAACAAATCTACCTGTAGCTCTTCTAGCAGGCAGATTGCTACTCTCCTTGACGCTAGAATTGTGCCAACAATCTAAGGCAAAGTGGCCTACCTTGCCATAACACCAGCACTCGAACTTGTTGTACCTTTATTTAGGTACAACCCTGGCTGAATTATCTACAACAGGCTTCTTGTTTTGTGTTGGGGCTTTGCCTTTAGATTTGGACATAGCAGTCCATACAGTTTTCTTAAACCCTAACCCAGCCTTACCCTTTTGAGGTACAAACTCATCAATCAAGGGTAATACAGATTTAGGTTTAGAAAACTAGCTACTATCTCTTTCTCTTTCTGAAGTCTAACCTCCAGATTTCTAATCTGATCATTCTTGAATGTGATAGTATCCATCTGAATAATAGTAATGTTTTTCAGTCTGGCTATCTCATTCAACTTCTGATCCAGCAACTTTTCTGAATCAGAAGCAGCCATCTTAAGATCAGCAATTTCCTTAGTCAGAGTTTTGACCAGGTTTTTGCTCTTCTTAAGTTCCTGCAATAGATCTCTATATTCATCAATCAGTTGATGAATATCACCCTCAGACTCAGATTCATCCACATCACTTGATGCAGATGTTGCTGACTCTGACTTAGTACTGCAATCTGAGTTTCTAGAAATACATAGTACCTTACTTGGACCAGGTTGATCCTGGCACTTATGCTCTTCTGATATAGCCATCAGACCCTTGCACTGATGGTCTTTTTGTTCATATATAGAGTTCAGTACTTGTAAAAACTTTTCTTCATCATTTGCAGCAAATAGATCAATATAAGCCTCAGCTTCAGATTCTGACTCTGAAGATGACTGATATGATAAGATATTCTCCTTCTTAGCAACAAAGGACTTCTCCTTCTTGATCTGGTGTTGACTCTTCTTCTTATTTGCAGTCTCTTTTCTTTTATCTGGACATTCAGCCACTACATGTCCAGGCCTATTACAATAGTAGCAAACAGTCTTTGATGTTGTAGACTTGTTTGGCTTAGACTTGCTCCTGTCTTTCCTGGATTACTTCCTCTTTTGATAGTAATCATCCTTAGGCTTAGATGTGGAAGGCTTAGACTTCCACTACTTCTTCTTCAGAAATCTCTGAAACTGCATTGTGAAGGCCGCAAAATCTTCATCTGAGTCCATGCTGTCTGAATTCTGGTTGTCTGAATTTTCTGAAGCAATTTCAGCAACAATCTTAGGAGGTGATGGAGACATCCTCCTATTTTTCTGAATTCTGGCTCATGTTGCCGAGAGCCAGGCCGCGATAGATCCGCTGGCTCTCACGAAGTCTGCGGCGCAAGCTCGCCGGGATGAGCCGCCCCCACTTCCTCTGACCGGCGCTGGGAAGCGGAAGACCGGCATCCCTTTTCCCTAAGCGCTCAAGAGACCCAAAACAACCACTACTGACAAGGGTAAAGATGTAGTGGTTCCGCCCTCCCGACCTCCCGCTCTAGGCCGTTCCTTTGAAGAGATCCTCCGGGCTGCCAGCGAGATTTCTGTTGCCAGGAGTGGCGCCGAGACACCTGCTGAGAACCTCCCGGCCGCCAGTGGGGCAGATGGCAAGGGGGCCACCGCCGAGACCTCCGCACAGTCTCCGCCTGGAGAGGTGCCGCAGGGACATTGAAATTTTGGTCTTGGCACGAAGTGCCTTGATGCGGAAAATAAATCGCTGCTTCAGTGGGACCCTGATACCAATAGGGTCTCAATCTCTTTTCTTCTACCTAGCTGGGAGGAGCGAGAGGAAGTCACCTGCGAGGCCTTCTCCTTGGGCTATGGCCTTTACAACCGGGAGAACGCCGACATCTACGATAAAATGACAACCTGGCTCCTGGCCTACGACTCCACCAGGGCCCTGATGCGCGGGATCGAGCTTGTGCATATGTGTGCACGTCGAAGTATCACTATCGACCGCAACTTCAAAGACATGTTCAAGGCAAGGGAGGAGGTGGTGGCTCAGGCGGCTGCCCTGAAGAAAGAGCTGGCAGATGCTAAGCAACTGCTGTCCTCATGCCCGGTGGAAGAGGTAAGCGAGACCTTTCGCAGCATTTGCTCTCGCCACTATAGATTTCAACCTTTTTCCTCTCATGCTAACCTCTCGTTATGCAGGACTCCGCTCAGGCCGTGACACTTCACGCGGAGCTAGCCCAGGTACGATACGAGAACGTCCTGCTGAGGGACCAGCTCCAGCACATGGAGGCGGCTGTGGTCCAGCCTTCTCCTTCGCTAGACGAAAGGCTGAAGAGCCTCCACTACTAAGAATATGACATCGACAAGCTCCTGCTGGCCAACGCTCAAGCGACGGTCAAGCTGACCCTGGAGACGCTGCAAGATGTAGGCTGCTTGGACAGGAGAGGAAAGTCCGACACCGCTCGCCAGCTCGTCCCTTGGCTCTTTGAGCCCATCCAGAAGCCCCCAGGCGCGCCCGATTCCTCGCCCTCGGATGTCCCGAAATCTGCTGTCGTGGGTGGCGAGACATCCAGGGAGGACTCAGGCGAGAGCTCTCGCGGGAGTTCAAGCGAGAGCTCGGAGGGATACAACACGTCTCCTTGAAGGGCCCCACCTTTCTTTTCCCTTTTGGTTGTAACGAGGAAGATGCTCAAAACTTGTAATTATATTTTGAGTAAACGATCGTAAAAACTACAAATGTTTGTGTCTCTTTTCTTTTGCATTGTATATATGTTACAAGTGTTTTGAGTAGATACGCCTGTAGAGGCCGAATGCCTCTTAAGCATGCTTCCACCTAGGCCCTGAGCCCCTCTAGGGTTGTCTCCCTTAGCGATGGATAGGCGCGATCCTGTCGAGAAAGCCTAGGGTTAGGACATCCCGTTACTGCGTTCTGCCAAGAACCGTCCGCCGGGAACGTCGCCCGTAGGCCTTTTAAGGGGTGACCGTCCCTCTTTACCTTGCACGAACTGGCCGAACCTTCCGCCTATCACTTCCCACTGTCTGACCAAGGATCCTTTGTCAGGAGCCTTCCCGCCGAGAACTTCCTTTGGCAAGATCTCCTTGGCGGAGACCTCCCGGCCGAGACCTCCTCTGGCCGAGGCCTCTCCTGCCTGAAGGGATCCTACCTTTCTTCAGTCCATATTCCGGGTGCATTTCTTTCCCCGCTCAGAACATCCGATTCGAAGTGTCTCCCAGGATCAAAAACTTCCCTCCCACAGGTGAGCCTTAAGGCCTGCCAGCTAATGAGAGCCTGCGTAGCGCGTCTACCTGGGGCGGAGCCTAGCTCGGTGTTGAAAGTGAAGGTTAGATCTGAAATACTCTAGAGGGGGGTGAATAGAGTATTGTGGTCTCTTACAAAATCTTTACAACTTTTGCTGTAATCCTAGGTGAACATGTTAGCAAACAAAGTAATAAGCACAACAACCTAACAAATCACAGAACACAGCCAAAAACAAAAGAAAAGGGGCAACCAGACGACACAAGAAATTATAGTGGTTCCCCAACCTGGGTACATCCACTCTTCTACCACCCTGGTAGGAATCCACTCAGATTTTTGATCAGGTGTCTGACACCAATGAGCTTTTGTTTAGGTGCTCAAAAACCAAAACCTCAAGTCTTTTTGTAGGAGACTTCCAACCAGAAATAATTTTGAAGGGACTTAAAACCCTGTACATATGATGAAAAAAGGTGATGGTGTCTTCTCTTTCTCAATAACAACTAAGACGACTAGTGGATTGATTTCAGCAAATTCCTCCTCTTGAGATCTTGAATGGATCAGGAAATCTGGAGCTCTGCTTCAGGGTGACAGATCTTCAAAAACTTGATTTCCTTGACCAGAGATTGCTTCAGGAACTTCTTCGACATATAGAGTTATTGTTGTCCTTCTGAAGTTATCCTGTGGGATTGAAAGAAGAAGACTCTTGATAGAGGTTGTATGTTCTTCTTCTTGATGATGATGTTCTCTAGCCTAGGCTGATTGGAGTATGTGAAACTTTTGATTTCTATAAGACTTCTTGAATGTAATGTGTGTCAGCAGGACTGTTTAAACTTTTCTTTTCTTGAAATTGACTAAAAAACACATTCGAAATTTGAATCCTTGAGCAGTAAATGCAGTCGGCCTGAGAAGGAAGCGACAATGAATGAATTCCCTAACTGTCCCGAGGAAAAATGGCATGTAATAATCCATGATCAATGCTCGTTCTAATGGTAACATTCCGAGAAGATTGAGCATTAATTACTCAGGAATCATCGCCAAGAAAAAGGGACGGAAAACTGGAGAAGACCATGTCTGGAATCGTTGAACGAAGAATAGAAATCGTCGAGCTGAGTTCACAGTTCGTTGAGCTGAGCTGATGAGTTCGTCGACCAGACAATAGCAATTAGTCTTCATGGGAAACTTGTCAATTCTGCTACAATCTTCATCGAACTGATAATCATCATTCGTCGAACAGAGATCCAAATTCGTCGACCGAAGAATGATTGTGGACTTAGAAAGAATCTGAGAAGTCTCTGGCTGAGAATAGTTCAAATAGCAGATCAGAAATCGTCGACCAAGGAAAATGATTCGTTGAGCTGAGATCGACGAACGTCGAACACATTTCCTTGAGCTGAAGATATCTCTAAGTCTTGAGTTTCTCTGGCAGTCTGGAGGATGGCTGGTCCATAGGATGATGTTCTAAGGACAAACCCTAGACTCTAGGACACAACCAATGACCCTGACTATACAAGGTGGGTCAAAGACATCCTAACTCAGTGAACATAGCCCAAATCCAAACTAAGGATCCAACAATCTCCCCATATTTGGGTGAGGTCACTAAGTGAAGACACAGACTGAAACAAAACAAAGCAGTAAAAGCATATATCTGACAGAGAATTTATCACACATGTAGCAGATATATAAAAGCTTTGTTCAGAAACATAACCAGAGAGTTGTAAAAGCAAAAAACAGGAAAAGAAAGAAAAACTTAGATCATATCTTACTCTTCTTGAATTGGTCTTTGTCTTTCTCTTTGCTGCTGCTACTGCTAGCTCCAGGCTTTTAGAATTTGATCTCTCTGTGTGGATTAGGTGCCTGAGCTATAGTCATTGTCATATCAGCTATACCAAGCATATTCTGAGTAGAGGATCTGGGAACAACAGCCTCTGGATGGAGCTTCATATAGTCATCAACATTGAAAAGTTTGTTTGCTTTGTCAAACTGTTTAAGTTCTTCTTTTCTATACTTTGACATAGTTGAGTATCCTGAAATGTCCTTTCCTTCAGCTTTTGCTTTATTAATCAATGAGAGGCCAATCAGTTCCTGAAATCTGGCCATTCTAGCAGTGTTAGTTGTTTCAGGATCCTCAAAAGGAACAGGAGGTAAATATGGTTTTCAGGACTGTTTGCCTTCTGTTCTACAGATACATTTTGCTGTTGCTGCTGAGGTTGTTGTTGTTGATGTTGTTGTTGGCCTGAAGATTGTTGCCTCTGCAGGTAACCTCCTGAAAACTTGCTCTGATGCCTTTGGTAGGTTTGTACAGGAGCAGACTTTGAAATTGAGGAACTGGAAGTACCAGCAGCTGGAGGAGGAGGAGGATCTCTTCTGTATCTATAAACTAGTGAAGAAGAGTATCTCCTGCTTTTCTTTCTTTCATTTTGTTGATTCTTTGACAACCACGTCCAAGCAGGCATTCCCTCATAGGGAGTGATGTTATGCAAGATGTAGTAGGGAGTGTCAGCTGTTGGATTAGGCTTATGAGCAGGAGGAGGAGGAGCCTTTCTCTTATTTGACCTGACTCTCTTCTGGGCTTCTTCATCTTCCTCTTCCTCATCTGACCTATACCCTTGAGGATTGGCATACTGAGCATCAATCGCCCTTAGGGTAGTTGCAAAGATCTGGGGCTTTGCAAGTTGAACTGGAACTGGATAGCTGATTAAGACTGAGCGCTCTTCTTGAGCTTTATTCTCTTCCTCAATGTCTCCCAGAATCAATGCATCCAGGTCAGGCATTTGGGAATCATCCATAACAAAAATAGGGGCAAAAATCTCTTCTCGGGGGGGGGGGGGGGGGGGGGAAGAGATGGCTTGCTCTCGAACAGCAAAACTGTCACTAAGTTGCTTAGCAATTGTAGGACTTATTGGAGAGGTGACAGGAATAATAACCAAGGATGGCTTAGTAGAAGGGAAATGTACATAAATTGTATCAAAATATCTCAACAAACTAGCTAAATCAACTGTGGGATTCAAATGGAAATCACCAACAGTTTTTATCTGCTCTGGAACGGACTCCTCTAATTCAATGTCAGTATCCATGAAATGAATCAAGTCAATCAAATCCGAATCAAATTCTATCAAAATTGCTGCTTCTGAATCTGAGACTACTGTAGGAGGAACTGCTGCTACATCTAAAACTGCTGCTATATCTGCTGCTGCTTCATCATAGAGCATCTCCCCCTGCGTGGTTTCAGGAGAACCTAGAGCCAGGCCCCTGAATGAAGAGGGGGCAGCATAAAGAAGAGATACTTGGGCAGATAAAGAATTGATAGAATTTACAAGAGGTGTAATGGCCTCTGTGATTAGAGATTTGAGGAGGGGAGTGAGCAGGGTTATGATGGTAGATACAGTGGGGGGCTCCAAAGATGGAGAAGTAGTTGGTGATGGTAGAGAAGTAGATGAAGTGAGGGGAACATATGGAGGGGATACAGTTGGAATGACATCTGTCATGGTGGTGTCGGGTGGAGGTGGAGAAGGGGATGGTATATCAAAATGTGTAATGTTAGATAGATAAGATGGAGGAGGTGATGTTGTAGGAGACTGATGACTTGTTTTAGTCATCATGTTTGGGATAGTTTAGTATGCAAAATTCCTAGTTTAATTGTATGATTCATGTATTTTCATGCATATCTTGTTTAAAGTCTTGTTGTGTTAGGATATTATAATTCCTAGTTTTATTATAGCTTTATTTGCTCATTATGTTGAAATTTTATTTTGTTATGTTTTGATATAAAAATCTATAGTTTTATTATATGTTTTATGTTTTATGTTCACTAGTGTTTTGTTTTTGAATATAATTAATTACTAGTATGTTATGTTTATGTTTAATTACTAGTATGTTTTGTTTTATGTTTTATGTTATTTTATTAAACTAATATTATGTTGCTTAGTTGTGTTATGATTTCTTATATAACTAATGTTATTATGTGTTATTTTCTTGTAGGTACTTGCTAGATGATGCAGCCCACAAAGTGCAGCCCTCCTCAAACTCAAACCCGAGCCCCCCAAGCAGCCCACTTCAAACATGGTGCAGCCCGGCCCCATATGGTGCAGCCCAAGCAGCTCTCCTAGCCAACCCGAGCCCCCTATGCAGCCCAAAACAGCCCCTACCCGAGCCACCAAGCAGCCCACCTAGCCTCTACCCAAGCCCATGCATGAATTTATTCAAGTTCATGGCATGCCACCTTGCATGATTCTCTCATAAGTGCATGGCCGGCCCCCTATATTTCCCCCCCTTCATTATTACCATCCATCCCCCCTCTCTCCTTTATTTTATTTCATTTCCATAAGCCACATTCATGCATGTTCCCTCCTCTCTCTCCTTTTTATTATTTTTCTCCACTCTTTATTACCATCCATCCCCCCTCTTTTATGTATTTCATTTCTTTTAAATTTATATGCATGAATGTATATTCTCCCTCTTCCTTCATTTAATATCATGCATGAATTCTCTCCACCTCATTCAATGCATGCATGCACCTTCTCCACCCTACATGGCCGGCCACCCCCCTTGCCCCCTCTTCTTCTTTCCATTCTAGAATCTTCCCTCCTCATCTATAAAAGGGCACCATGGTCTCATGCTTTGGAGAGTTGGATTTTGGAGAGCAAGTGAAGTTCTAGTTCAAGAGAGTGCTTTCTTTTTGCTTACATGTTGTTAAGTCTTTATTAGTGTAATCTTTTCTTTTCAATTAGTGCAAGTTTTCCTTATAGCCTAATCTAGTCTTTTTAATATTTTGTACACTCTTTTTATTTGCAAGTAATGAAATTCTCTTCTATTTGTTTCGTTGTTTCTTTTTGCAATATGCGTAGCTAATCTTCTTTTAGCATTTGATCATGAGGATCCATGATTTGAAATGAGAATTATTTTTATTTCATAGTTTTATTTTTGCGTAATTCTACTCGGTCCTTCTTTGATTTATTTTGCGTCGACTCCGTATTTCCGGTATACGGTAGTAGGCTTATGATCTCATATTCGAGTAGCCGAGAGGCTCGTGGATGTGAAAGATCACTCAAAGAAGGAAGGAGTTGAACGCAACCCTAGAGATAGGACGACGTAAATCCTCCGGATTGGAGTCAAATCCAATAGTGCGGATCACCTCGATAATGCAACTTTAGGCTTTTTCGGTTTGTAAAGAGATTTCGATCGAAGAGTCTATAAGTTAGGAGACTTAATGCTCTAGCGAGATTTTGTCTTATTTTCGGATCCGTCACGGCCAAGTTGGATTTGCAAATTTAAAACTATGCCCTTTTATTTTCTCGATTCATTTCATGGTGAATCAATGATCGAATGCTAGCTTTTTTTATATAAGTTTTCGTCTCGCAATTTATCGTTCCTTTTGCTTCTTAAAAAATTCTCAAATCCCTTTAATTTTCCGGTAGGATAATAGTTAGAGCGCGAGTAGAAGTACTTGACAACCCCGTGTTTAAATACGACCTTGGTACTACAATTCGACAGGTACGCTTGCCTGTTCGGGTTTTGGCCCACCAAGTTTTTGGCGCCGTTGCCGGGGAGCTCTCTTCGTCAATATTTTGAAAACGCTTGCGCTATTACTTCTCCAAAAAATCAAAAAAATTATAATTTATATATTTAAATTTTTTTATAACCAACCCACCTCATTTTAATTTCTACCCCACCTAAAATCTCTCGAAAAGGGTAAGGGGCTTTAAGCGCCACCATTTTACCTAGTACCGGGCGAACCCTTCACCGGGTAGTCCTCGGGAAGTTCGAGAGCCAAGCCGTCTAAAAAAAATCTTTTTTTCAAAAAAAAACAAAACTAAAAAAAAAATTTCCTTTCTTTTCCCTCTTTTTCTTTTTTTTCCAAGCTTTTATTCTCATCTTCCCTCGTTTTCTTCACTAGTGCATGACCCGAGCGAATCCGTCGCTACTTGTTGATTTGGACCCAGAAATCGAACGCTCCTTTCGGAGACAACTACGATTCGGGGCTTCCACTTCTCAAACAGCGGTTGAGGATTCCTTTGGGGATTGCAATTATTCTGAAATGGGAGATCCCAACCCAGGAATGGCTCAGCAAAGGACTATGTCCGATTATGCTCGACCCAACCTGGAGGGGACTGAAACAAGTATTGTTCGACCTGCCATTGCGAACAATAACTTCGAGCTTAAGCCTAGCATCATACAAATGGTGCAGCAATATGTCCAGTTCGACGGATTACAAGATGAAGATCCGAACTTACATATTGCTAATTTTCTTGAAATCTGTGATACCTTTAAAATTAATGGTGTCTCAGATGATGCTATAAGGCTAAGACTCTTCCCCTTCTCCTTAAGAACTAAGGCCAAACAGTGGTTGAGTTCTCTTCCAAGAGGCTCAATCACTACTTGGAACATTTTAATTGAAAAATTTCTTGCTAGATATTTCCCCCCGCCAAAACTGCTAAGTTAAGAAATGATATCACTTCTTATTCTCAAATTGCTTCTGAGACCCTCTATGACACTTGGGAGAGGTTCAAAGAACTTTTGAGAAGGTGCCCTCATCATGCTCTGCCTGTATGGTTACAGGTTCAGACATTTTATAATGGGCTAAACCAAGAGACAAAGCAAATGATAGATGCCGCTTCCGCTGGTTCTTTAGACCGCAAAACTCCGGAAGCCGCTCTTGAGCTTATCGAGGACATGGCGATGAACACTTATCAGTGGAACTCGTCCAGGTCTCGCCCATCTAAACCTGCAGGTATCTATGAAGTGGATTCGGTTTCGCAGCTGGCGCTACAAGTGGAAATGTTAAACAAGAAGATTTCGGAGATGACTGCTTCCTCCGCCGCTAAGGTATATGAAAACGTGAATGCTGCTGCTGCCGAGCAGGTGGATTATCTGGGGAACATACCCAGGCCTGCTCAAAATAATTCTGCAAACAATTTTTCTGCTTTTACGAATTTTTCTTCTCCGCCTGGTTTTTCTTCTTCTTCTAATTCTTATCACCCCGGATGGCGTAACCATCCAAATTTCTCATGGAGTACTAACGCTAACGCCATACGCCCACCGCACGATTTTACACCACCACCACCCCCGCAACAAAATTTTCAAAAACCTTCCCCTTTGGAAGAGATCCTCGCTAAATATATAAGCTCGAACGATGCCACTATTAGAAGTTTAACAGGATCAATGAAAAACTTAGAAAATCAAGTCGGCCAACTCGCTAAGGCCTTTTCCGAGAGACCACCTGGAACTCTTCCCTCGAACACTGAGCCTAACCCAAGGGAACATGCAAATGCAATTTCCCTTCGGAGCGGTAAAGTTGTTAACGAGCCCACCACAAGGGAAGAGCCAAAGGTGATTGTCCCTCCTGTTGTGGAAGAAATTACCCCTACGGAAAATAATACAACAAATTTTGAAAATGAAAAATCTACTTTAGATAAAGAAAAAGATATTTCTATTTTTTCTAATGATGACGTTCAACATGATGCTCCGCTTATCATAAAGGAATTTCCGCCACCTCCTTATCCGGCTAGACTTAGGCAAGAAAAATTAGATAATCAATATCAACGCTTTCTTGAAATATTTAAACAAATTCATATTAATTTGCCATTTCATGAAGCGATTAGTCAAATGCCGAAGTACGCCAAATATCTTAAGGACCTATTAACGAACAAGACGAAATTGGAGAACTTATCGCATGTAACATTGAATGAAGAATGCTCGGCAGTCGTTAAAAATTCTAATCTACCTAAAAAGATAAATGATCCGGGTAGTTTTTCCATTCCGTGCGTTTTTGGTGATCTGTTTGTTAAACATGCGTTAGCGGATCTAGGAGCGAGCATAAATCTGATGCCCTTTTCTTTATTCAAAAAGCTAGGATTAGGCACTCTTCGCCCTACAAGAATGAGTATCCAGTTAGCCGATAGGTCTATCAAGTATCCACTAGGTATCGTTGAGGACGTGCTAGTAAAGGTCGACAAATTCATCTTCCCGGTGGATTTTGTCATTCTTGATATTGAAGAGGACGTCGAGGTTCCTCTTATCCTTGGACGACCATTTCTAGCCACCTCTCGAGCGGTTATAGACGTTAGTAACGGAAAGTTGTTTTTGCGTGTGGGAGATGATGAGGTCACATTTTCAATTAATCAATCCATGAAAAATTCCTTACAAAATGATGACTCATGCTTCTTTCTTGATGTTTTAAATGAAGATTCTTCCCTTTCCCTTTCCAACATCTCTTCAAATGAATTTTCCTCTTCTTTTTCTGAAATTTCTTCACATGATTTTGAAAACACGGTTATGTCCGCAAAAACAACTTTTGAAAATGATTCTGTCTTTGGTAGAAGTAAGTATGAAAGTCTTGTTTTTGAAAAAGAAAAGAATTTGAAAAACTCTTATAATGAGCCACCCCATCTTGATTTAAAACCACTCCCTGATCATCTAAAATATGCCTTTCTTGAAAAAAATTCTAAGTTGCCCGTTATAATCTCGGCCTATTTATCTCAATCCGAAAACGATCAGTTGATCGAGGTACTACAAAAGCATCGCCGAGCTATAGCGTGGCAAATCTGTGATATTCCTGGCATAAGCCCCTCCTTCTGCACACACAAAATATTTTTTGACAATAATCCTAAGGGTGTAGTTCAACCACAACGTCGTCTTAATCCAAATATGAAAGAGGTTGTGAAGGAAGAGGTGCTTAAGTTATTAGATGCGGGGATAATTTATCCGATTTCCGATAGTCAGTGGGTGAGTCCGGTACAGGTTGTTCCTAAGAAGGGAGGGATTACGGTAGTACCAAATGAAAATAACGACTTAATTCCAACTAGGACGATAACGGGATGGAGGATGTGCATCGATTACCGTAAGCTAAACGATGCCACTCGAAAAGATCACTTCCCCCTCCCCTTTATCGATCAAATTCTAGAACGTTTGTCCGGGCACAATTTTTATTGCTTCCTCGACGGTCTCTCGGGATACTTTCAAATCCCTATCGCACCCGAGGACCAAGAGAAGACGACATTCACCTGCCCCTTCGGAACTTTTGCTTATCGTAGAATGCCTTTCGGACTATGCAACGCACCCGCCACCTTTCAGCGGTGTATGCTTGCCATTTTTGATAAATATGAAGAGAATATTATGGAAATCTTTATGGACGATTTTTCTGTTTTTGGCGACTCCTTTAATTTATGTTTAGAAAATTTGGAAAAAGTTTTACAACGCTGCGAAGAAACGAATCTAGTTTTAAATTGGGAGAAGTGCCACTTTATGGTACGTGAAGGTTTAGTACTTGGCCACAACATTTCCGCTAGGGGAATTGAAGTGGACAAGGCAAAAATCGAAGTAATTGAAAAGTTACCGCCGCCTACAAATATTAAAGCAATTAGAAGTTTTTTAGGGCATGCGGGTTTTTATCGACGATTCATTAAAAACTTTTCAAATATTACTAAGCCTCTCACCCACCTTCTCGAAAAAGACACTCCTTTCGTTTTTGATGAATCATGTCTCGCGGCATTTGAATTAATTAAATCTAAACTTATAAATGCCCCTATTTTGATCGCCCCAGTTTGGGATTTACCTTTCGAAATCATGTGTGATGCGAGTAATCATGCGGTAGGTGCGGTTTTAGGTCAACGAATTGCTAAGAACTTTCATCCGATTTTCTACGCTAGTAAAACTCTCACGTCTGCGCAAGAAAACTACACCACGACGGAGAAAGAGCTCTTAGCGGTTATTTTTGCTTTTGATAAATTCCGACCGTATGTTACTCTTTCTAAGGTTATTGTTTTCACGGATCATTCCGCTCTGAAGTACCTCCTTTCTAAACCGGATGCCAAGCCGCGTCTTATCCGTTGGATCCTCTTACTTCAAGAATTCGACTTGGAGATTCGGGATAAGAAAGGAGCGGAAAACTTAGCAGCTGATCATCTCTCTCGTCTTGAAAATCCAAATCTAGATCTTTTAAATGAAACTTTTATTAATGATTCTTTTCCGGATGAGCGTCTTTTTACTATTTCTTCATCTCCTACCCCCTGGTTTGCCGATCTGGCCAATTATCTTGTGGCCCGGGTCCTCCCAAAAGAATACTCCACTCACCAAAAGAAGAAATTCTTTTCGGAGTTGAAGTATTATTTTTGGGAAGACCCATTTCTATTTCGCATTTGTGCGGACCAGGTGGTTAGGAGATGTGTTTCACGGGAAGAGGGTCACCTAATTTTAAAACATGTTCATGAAGGTCCGACTGGCGGGCACTATCAAGCTAACCGCACCGCACACAAAGTACTTAGTGCTGGCTTCTATTGGCCAAGCATATTTAAAGATGCACAAATCTTTGTGGGCGGGTGCGATCGATGCCAGCGGACTGGAAATCTCTCAAATAAACATGAAATGGAACAAAACTACTTTCTCGAATGCGAAGTTTTTGATCTATGGGGCATAGACTTTGTCGGCCCATTTCCCTCCAGCTTAGGAAATAAATATATTCTAGTCGCAGTCGATTATGTTTCTAGGTGGGCCGAGGCCCAAGCTCTACCAAATAATGATGCTCGCGTTGTTGTCAAATTTTTAAAAAAATTATTTTCTCGCTTTGGTTTTCCTCGAGCGATCGTTAGTGATAGGGGAAGTCATTTTTGCAACGCTCAACTCACTAAGGCTTTAGCCAAATATGGCGTTACGCATAAATTATCCACCGCTTATCACCCCCAAACTAACGGTCAGGTCGAGGTAGTCAATCGCGAACTTAAACGAATTTTGGAGAAAAACGTTTCTACTTCTCGTAAGGATTGGTCTTTAAAATTGGACGATGCTCTGTGGGCCTATCGGACAGCGTACAAGACCGCCATCGGTTGTACTCCTTTCCGATTAGTCTATGGAAAATCGTGTCATCTTCCGGTAGAAGTAGAACACCGTGCGTACTGGGCGTTAAAGTTTTTTAATTTCGATCCGCACTCGGTCGGCGAGCATAGAAAAAACCAACTAAATGAGCTTGACGAGTGGCGAGCGTACGCATACGAAAATAATAAAATTTACAAAGAACGCACGAAATTGTATCACGATAAGAACCTGCGCCACCCTAAAACTTTTAAACCAGGCGATCAAGTTCTTCTTTTTAATTCGCGTTTACGTCTCTTCCCGGGAAAGCTCAAATCTAGATGGTCCGGACCATTCACGGTCAAGGATGTTTTTCCTTACGGCACTGTGCTACTTTCACACCCCGATAAGGGGGACTTTAAAGTTAATGGTCATAGACTTAAACTCTATTTCTCTAATGATTCTGTGACTCCTGCCAAGGAGAATCTTCTTTTTGATTCTTAGTTCTCTTATTTTCTGATGGACATTTTCGTTTTGGACTTATTATTATTTTGTGACTCTTTTATTTGGATGATTGTAATAAAAAAAAAAACATTATCGGGCATCTGCCCATGGACTCTATCCATGTTTTGTTTTTATTTTGCTCTTCCTACCGGAGGCCAATCAAGTCCATGTTCGTGGTCGCCGCTCCGCCGTTGCTGATATCAGATGGATCAAGTCATACCTGCTGACGATCAAGTACTCTAAACAGCAAGCATGGGGGAGCGACATCCGCCTTCATCTCACGAACCCGGGGAAGTCCTGTTCTTTTTTATTACTTTTCCTGCATTTTTCTTTTTCTCTTCTTCTCAGTCCCCTTCTCTTTTTCTTTATGTTTTCTTCATTGAGGGCAATGAAGGATTTAAGCATGGGGGGGGTCTAGTTTCTTTTGTCTTTTCCTTTTTGTTCTTCTTCTTTCAAAAAAAAAAAAACAAAATTATGCTTTATATTAGTATAGTATTTTATGTTTTCTAAAATCCAAAAATTATAAAATATAAAACCCAAAAAATTAGAAAAAAACAAAAATCAAAAAAATTATGCTAAAATCTATTTGAAAAACAAAACCTAAAATTATTTTCTATCTTTATTTTTATGTTTCTTCTAGTGATGTGTAGGCCCGTGCGGTTCCTTAGTTCTATTTAGATTTCTTTGAATAGGTTTTCTAAATTTATCAGTTTAACATAGTTTAGTTCTACTAGTTTCTTTTTCTTAAATATAGGCATCCGTTTTTTACGTTATAAGTAGCAATTTGTAGTTATATCTTTTTATCCGGTTAGTTGCTTACGAATGGTTGCTAGGTATCATTAGCTCTTTTTCATTTGCGAGGTAGTCTTTCTTGGTGTCTAGAACTTGTACCAAGCTACTCTCGAAGCATTTGCGCCGTTTTTTTTACGTTCTTTAGAAATGATTTAGGCCACCATTTGAATAGTTTGAGCTTTTCATGCCCACCAAAAACAAAACCCTTGCAAAACAATTTTGGGCCTTTTCCTTATTTTCTTTGTTTTTAGCTCCACCTTTCATTTCATTATGTTCACCAAAGCCAAATATCTTTCCTATTTTTGCACTATAAATTTGAGCTTAAAAATTATTTTTGTGGGAAGGATATTATTTTTGAAATGATTGGGAAATTCTCAAGCTCATTTTTTGGAGCCTTCTATTCAAATGTTATTCAAAAGGAAAAAAAAATTTGAGAAAGAAAAAAAATATATCATTACAAAATCAAATCAAAAAAAAAAAATCAAAAAAATCAAATGAATGCAAAAAGTTTATGTTTGGCCAAGTTTATAAAAGAAAAAAAATGCCATGGCCTTGTTTTGTAGTTTCATGTTGGAAAAATGATATACTTGTCATTTCTCATTTTTTCATTATGCTTTATTTATTTTTGAGCTCACCTTGGTTTAGTGCCTAAAACCCTCATGTTTATCTTTGATTCCACTTCCTAATCATTTACCTAAGCCAAGTTTTAATGCCTAGTAGAAGTCCTAATGATCTTAGAACTTAATTTCGCGTAGTGGAGAAAGTGTGAACGTACAAGCCTATGGCCACCATCATTGATGGATTTCTTTGGAGGTTATCTTGGAGTGTCTTAGAGTTAATGTTTATCTAGCAACCTAGTAGTTTGTTAATGCGCCGTTTATTTAGAACCTCTACTTTTTGTTGTCCTTATTTTCATTTATTTTGGATGCCTTGTTTTTAAGATTTAGAAAGGTGTAGACTTTTCTTATGCTCTAATGATATTTTTAGGTCTCCACTTTCAAGTTTTCTATTGTGCACTTCTCACCCCACTAGTTGTTAACATAGGAATTAGGATAGTTTAATTTTTCATGTTTTGATTTTCTTAATTATGCAACCTAAAACTTCTTTTGTTTCCCTAGTTCTTTAAGTTTTATTTGCTTGAGGGCAAGCAAATACTCTAGCATGGGGGAATTTGATGACTTGTTTTAGTCATCATGTTTGGGATAGTTTAGTATGCAAAATTCCTAGTTTAATTGTATGATTCATGTATTTTCATGCATATCTTGTTTAAAGTCTTGTTGTGTTAGGATATTATAATTCCTAGTTTTATTATAGCTTTATTTGCTCATTATGTTGAAATTTTATTTTGTTATGTTTTGATATAAAAATCTATAGTTTTATTATATGTTTTATGTTTTATGTTCACTAGTGTTTTGTTTTTGAATATAATTAATTACTAGTATGTTATGTTTATGTTTAATTACTAGTATGTTTTGTTTTATGTTTTATGTTATTTTATTAAACTAATATTATGTTGCTTAGTTGTGTTATGATTTCTTATATAACTAATGTTATTATGTGTTATTTTCTTGTAGGTACTTGCTAGATGATGCAGCCCACAAAGTGCAGCCCTCCTCAAACTCAAACCCGAGCCCCCCAAGCAGCCCACTTCAAACATGGTGCAGCCCGGCCCCATATGGTGCAGCCCAAGCAGCTCTCCTAGCCAACCCGAGCCCCCTATGCAGCCCAAAACAGCCCCTACCCGAGCCACCAAGCAGCCCACCTAGCCTCTACCCAAGCCCATGCATGAATTTATTCAAGTTCATGGCATGCCACCTTGCATGATTCTCTCATAAGTGCATGGCCGGCCCCCTATATTTCCCCCCCTTCATTATTACCATCCATCCCCCCTCTCTCCTTTATTTTATTTCATTTCCATAAGCCACATTCATGCATGTTCCCTCCTCTCTCTCCTTTTTATTATTTTTCTCCACTCTTTATTACCATCCATCCCCCCTCTTTTATGTATTTCATTTCTTTTAAATTTATATGCATGAATGTATATTCTCCCTCTTCCTTCATTTAATATCATGCATGAATTCTCTCCACCTCATTCAATGCATGCATGCACCTTCTCCACCCTACATGGCCGGCCACCCCCCTTGCCCCCTCTTCTTCTTTCCATTCTAGAATCTTCCCTCCTCATCTATAAAAGGGCACCATGGTCTCATGCTTTGGAGAGTTGGATTTTGGAGAGCAAGTGAAGTTCTAGTTCAAGAGAGTGCTTTCTTTTTGCTTACATGTTGTTAAGTCTTTATTAGTGTAATCTTTTCTTTTCAATTAGTGCAAGTTTTCCTTATAGCCTAATCTAGTCTTTTTAATATTTTGTACACTCTTTTTATTTGCAAGTAATGAAATTCTCTTCTATTTGTTTCGTTGTTTCTTTTTGCAATATGCGTAGCTAATCTTCTTTTAGCATTTGATCATGAGGATCCATGATTTGAAATGAGAATTATTTTTATTTCATAGTTTTATTTTTGCGTAATTCTACTCGGTCCTTCTTTGATTTATTTTGCGTCGACTCCGTATTTCCGGTATACGGTAGTAGGCTTATGATCTCATATTCGAGTAGCCGAGAGGCTCGTGGATGTGAAAGATCACTCAAAGAAGGAAGGAGTTGAACGCAACCCTAGAGATAGGACGACGTAAATCCTCCGGATTGGAGTCAAATCCAATAGTGCGGATCACCTCGATAATGCAACTTTAGGCTTTTTCGGTTTGTAAAGAGATTTCGATCGAAGAGTCTATAAGTTAGGAGACTTAATGCTCTAGCGAGATTTTGTCTTATTTTCGGATCCGTCACGGCCAAGTTGGATTTGCAAATTTAAAACTATGCCCTTTTATTTTCTCGATTCATTTCATGGTGAATCAATGATCGAATGCTAGCTTTTTTTATATAAGTTTTCGTCTCGCAATTTATCGTTCCTTTTGCTTCTTAAAAAATTCTCAAATCCCTTTAATTTTCCGGTAGGATAATAGTTAGAGCGCGAGTAGAAGTACTTGACAACCCCGTGTTTAAATACGACCTTGGTACTACAATTCGACAGGTACGCTTGCCTGTTCGGGTTTTGGCCCACCAGAGACATAGCAGGGGATGCATGAGTTGATGGGGAAACATGAATGGGGGAAGTTGAAGGAATTGGAAGACTGGTTGAAGATGGAAGATGGGTTGCTGGAAGAGGTTGCGAATATGGGATTACATCTTTTGCGGGGTGGGGAGTGGCCTGCACGGCCCTTATGCTCTCAGAAGCTGGGATGGAAGAGGAGGAAGCCTTGGATGGCTTAACGATCATCCTCTCCCATCTGCCAAACAAGCGTATGTGAGGTGCTTGCTGGCATTGATGAATATGGTCGGGGAGACCATGAATTCACCAGCTTTTGCTTGAAGGAAAATCCCCAAAATCCTTCCAAAGCATACCTCTTTCTTACTGTTTTTCTTCTTTATCAAACCAAATAAGATCTTGCCCCAATCAATGTGACTCTTGTTGACCACCGCGCACATGACAAGGAATTGGTATCTTGTGATGTAATCGTGCGCGGTGTGCTTGCCCATAAACACTTTTCCCATAACATCCGCCAAGAACTGGTAGGCGGCAGAAAGCTATTTCTTTAACAGCTTGTTAGGGTTACTCCCAGTAAACCCCATCAGATTTAGCATCGAACTATACTCATCAGAATCTATATCCAAATCTACTTCTCCATTGACCAACTCAAAAATCTCAGAAATAACGGCGGGGGATAAAGAAACAACATTACCCCCGATATTCCCTGTCAAGTGTTGTCCTCAGAAGCAGAAGAAGTATACACCCATTCTTTAATCTCTGTTGCGTGCAGTTTGATTCTCCTGGTCATAAAATCCTTGAGACCCAGCTCTTCTAGAAGTTCCAGAATGTAAAGAAATATATGGTCAGAATGCTGAAATGAATCAAAGTCCATATCAAAGCTTGTATCGAATTTCATTTCAGCCAGGGTGCTCGCTGGAACTGCCATTAATTACCTGCAAGAGAGACAAACAGCGATCAAGTGCAACAGGAACTGAAAGCCCAGGATGGAGGTCGAAGAAAACCTAGATATAGGGTTTTCCTGAATATGAATCGACAAACTCCGTTCCACGAAAAGGAAAACAGTTCTCCAAACTGAGGTCGACAAAATAAATTATAGATAAATAATTCGTCGATCTCATCCAGAAGAAATGAAAACAGTTCGTCGAACTCCGTTTGACAAAATATCTTCTGAAGCAAAGTTCGTCGATCTCTAGTCGACGAAAATTATTTACACACAGAGAATTTGTCGATCTCTGTTCAACGAGCATCTCTCAAACTTTCCCTAATTCGTCGAACTCCGTTCGACGAACTCTATAGAATTCGTCGAATGCAGACAGAAACTAATTTAACACTTCTCCATTGATCATTCCTAGTTGATTTATAAAGAACAGATGATTTTTCTCATCCAAGGGTTTGGTGAAAATGTCTGCTCTCTGTAAATCAGTAGGAATATGGATTAGATTAATTTTCTTTTTGTCTACACTATCTCTAATGAAATGATGTCTTATATCAATATTTTTGGTCCTACTATGGTGAACTGGATTCTGTGTTATAGCAATAGCGCTAGTGTTATCACAAAATAATGTTGAATTATTTAAGTTGACACCATAGTCTATGAGTTGGATTTGTATCCATAACATTTGTGAACAGCAGCTGCCAGCAGCCATATATTCTGCTTCTGCAGTTGATGTAGACACAGATATTTGCTTTTTACAAAACCAAGAGACAAGTCTCATACCCAGGAACAGACAAGTTCCAGAGAGACTTTTCTGTCCACTCTACATCCAGCATAGTCAGCATCTGAGTATCCAGTTAACTCAAACTCTGACTCTACAGGATACCAGAGTCCTAGATTTGGACAACTTTTTATATATCTCAAAATTCTTTTTAAGAAAATAAGGTGAGATTCTTTGGGGTTCACTTGGAACCTAGTACAAAGGCATGTGGCAAACATGATATCAGGCCTGCTAGCTGTTAGGTATAATATGGATCCAACAATTCCCCTATAAAGCTTCTGATCTACAGGTTTCCCTGCTACATCAGAATCCACAACAGCATTGGTAGCCATAGGTGTTTTCATTCCTGAAGCATCACCCATCCAAAACTTCTTAATAAGCTCTTTAGCATACTTAGCTTGGGAGAGGAAGATACCATCAGGGAGCTGCTTCACTTGGATACCAAGGAAGTAGGAAAGCTCACCTATGCTACTCATCTCAAATTTGGAATGCATGAGGTCAGCAAACCTCTTGCATAATTTGGGATCAGTAGACCCAAAGATGATGTCGTCCACATATATTTGCACTAATAAGATTTGGTCCTTATGATGTCTAGTGAAAAGGGTTTTATCTATGGTCCCTCTTGTAAATTTATGCTCTAAAAGAAAGCTTGCTAAGGTCTCATACCAAGCTCTTGGAGCTTACTTTAAACCATAGAGAGCTTTATGCAATTTAAACACAAAAGAGGGTTGAGTTAGAGAGATAAAACCTGGAGGTTGTTCCACATAAACCTCTTCTTGAAGCACTCCATTCAAAAATGCACTCTTGACATCCATTTGGAAAGCTTTGAATCTCTTGTGAGCTGCATAGGCAAGGAATATTCTTATGGCCTCTAACCTTGTAATAGGGGCAAAGGTTTGGTCATAGTCAATTCCTTACTCTTGCCTGTAGCCCTGAGCAACAAGCCTAGCCTTGTTTTTCACAATGTTTCCTTGAGTATCCAGCTTGTTTCTGTAGACCCATTTGGTTCCAATAACTGGGTAGTTTTGAGGTCTTGGAACCAAATCCCAAACTCTATATCTCTCAAACTGATTCAGTTCCTCTTGCATTGCAATGATCCAGTGGGAATCTTGCTCAGCTTCATGGATGGAGAGAGGTTCAATCTGAGAGAGAAAACAAGCATGCATCAAGTCTTGGTTGAGTTGATGCCTTGTCTGTACACCTGCTGAAATGTCTCCAATCACTTGAGATCTGCGGTGATCTCTAAGTGTGACAAGATCAGTGGGTGGAGTTTGTTCAGCAACAGCTTCTATAATTATTTCCTCTTGAGGAATGTTATTAGCTGTTGAAGGAATTTCAGCCACTTCCACTTGATTTTCTTCTTCACTTTCTTCAGCAACCTGTGGACAAGGATGTGTTGACACCACTTGGGTAAGGTTTAGTCCATCTATAGACTCACATAATTGTGGAACCTGCAAAGAGTTTTTGGTAGAAATCTCTTTCTCCTTATAAGACATGTTAGCTTCATCAAAAGATACATGGACCGACTCTTCAATTTTAAGAGAGGATTTATTAAAAACCCTATATGCCTTGCTTACTTGGGAGTATCCTAGAAAAATCCCTTCTTCCGCCTTAGCCTCAAACATTCTAATGTGTCTTTTGTTGTTTGTGTAAATATAACATATACAACCAAAAACTTTAAAATATGTGATTTTAGGTTTCTTTCCTTTAAGAAATTCATAGGGGGTCTTATTTTTCAGCTTATGTATGAGGCTTCTATTCAGGACATAGTTAGCAGTGTTTATAGCTTCTGCCCAAAAGGATAGAGGCATGTAAGCATCTGCTAATAATATACCTGCAGCTTCAATGAGTGTCCTATTTTTCCTTTCAGCTATCCCATTTTGTTGGGGAGTTCTAGGGGCTGAGAAGCACTGCCTGATACCTTCCTTCTCACAGAACTCATGCATAAGAAGAGACTCAAACTCTGTGCCGTGATCACTTTTGATCAATGCAACATGAGTAGAGAACTCAATCTGTATGGTCCTGAGAAAATCTGTAAGAATCTTGAATGTATCTGACTTAGTTCTCAGAAAGACCACCCAACTGAATCTGGAGAAGTCATCAACAATTACTAAAGTGTAAGACTTTCCTCCGAGGCTTTGTACTGCAATGAGTCCAAATAGGTCCACATGAAGCAAATACAAAATCCTATGTGAATCACTCTTATTAATAGATTTGAAACTAGTTTTAGTTTGCTTGACTAATTGACAAGCCCTGCATAGGTATTCCTTCTTGTAGGGACCAGAAGGTAAGCCTCTAACAAGATTGTCTTTAGATAACCTAGCTATATTTTAAGGTTTACCTGATCTAATCTTTTATGCCACAACTCATTTTGGTTACTAGTGATATTGAGTAAACAAACATCAATTTTGGCAGAAATAAAATCTACTAGATATATGTTACCTTGTCTAGTTCCAATTAAAATAGTTTTATTTTCATTATTAATATTAGAACATGAGGTAGAGTTAAAGTGTACATGATAACCTTCATCACATAATTGGCTTATGGATATTAGGTTATGTTTGAGTCCTCTTACATATGTTACTCTCTTGAAAGTATCTGTTCCAATATTTACTGCTCCATATCCTTCAGATTAGCCACTATTTGAATCACCAAAGATCACCTTTGGTCCTAGCTTGGACTTGTAATTAGATAGATTGTCCTTGCTTCCTGTCATATGCTTGGAGCAACCACTGTCCAAGTAATAGGTCTGACTCACCTTTGGACAGCTCTTCACCTGTAATGAAAAACAAAAATTAATTGTTCTTGACCCAGGTTACCTTGGGTCCTTTATTTTGTTGAAATAAAAAGCTGGAAATAACTGACAAAGTAGGTTGAGATTTATAACCTAAGGGGTGATATCTCCTAGGTGGAATAACCCAATCAGCTACTGGAGTGAATGGTTTATCAACTGGCTTAGAATTTCTATAAGAGAAATGATTTATGTTTGGTCCTTCTGGGTTCGACGAGTTTCTGTAAGTTCGTCGACCAGAGTTCGACGAATAGGGCTGAGATCGTCGATCTCTGCTTAGAGAATGACAATAGTCATTTTCTGCTCCACATGTTCGTCGACCTCTGCTCGACGAACCATACAAAGTTCGTCGATCACAGTTAGACGAATTGTTATTACTGAAGTTTGTGTTCAACATTCGTTGATCTAGGTTTAACGAACGGGGCACATTTCGTCGATCTGAGTTCGACGAATGCTGCTGAATCTTATTTTTATTAGCTGTTTTCTGATTTTTATTACTCTTGTCTATGGGTTTTGAATTGTTTTTAGACATTGGTTTGTTTATTATCTTCTCTTTTCCCTTGGCAGAAACAAATTTAATGGGTGTTGCAAGGATATTTTTCTTAATTATGGGGGGCAAACCTGATGATGCACCCAAGCCCAGCTTGCCATTTAATCTGGCATTTAATGTGCTTGTTATGTCCATCAGCTTGAGACTTCTTCCATTGAGAGATTGCTCAAGTTGTTTAGCCTCACATAAATCAGATTTTAATTTAATTATCTGCTCATTTGCTGAAGTTAGTTGATCTTTTGGTTTAAGATTTTCTGAGTTAACAGATTCAAGGTTTCCTAGTTTTTCTCTAAGGATTTTTATTTCTTTCTCTGAACTAATTAAATCTAAACACATAGTCTTGAATTCAATTTTAAATGAATCAGAATTATAATCAAAACTTGAAAGAACCTGATTTGCCTTTTACTCTGAGGCTGCCTCATCTTCAGATTCACCTTCTGATCCTGAACTGCTCCTGGAGGCATCATTTGCCATAAGGCAAACCTCCTTGTTTCTTGCTTCTTCCTCTTCTTCACCTGAGCTGGAGGAGGATGATTCTTCTTCAGTATCACTCCATGTTTCAGCAACAAAGCCTTTGTCTCTCTTTTTGTACTTGCTGGAGGATGGTCTGCTGCTGTGTTTTCTCCTGGAGTCTTTTTCTCTGCCTTTCTCCTTCTTCTGGCTTTCTGTACATTTAGAGATGTGATGTCCAGGATTTCTACATCCAAAGCACACAACCTCCTGGGTTGGTGTGTTGTCATATTTGGGCTTATCATCCTGCCTGGATGATTTTCTTCTGAAGTCCTTTCTAGCCATCTTATAAAATATTTTTGCAAAGAGGCTCATTAGTTCTTCATTGGATGTTGAGGTCTCACTTTCCTCTGATGCCTTGAAAGCTATAATGTGATCTTTTCTCACTGGAGTTGTTGATTTCTGTTCAGCTTCTTCTCTTGATTTAATCAACTGCTCATAAGATTTTAGTTTGCCTAGCAGAGATTCAGTTGATATCTCATTTAGGCTTTTGGCTTCTTTGATAAACCAGATTCTTGAGTCCCAAGAGCTTGGAAAGCACATCAAGATTTTGGCATTCACCTCTATAAGGGTGATATCTTTATCCAAGGTTTTAAGCTCATTGATGATTGAGCTCAACCTATTGTACATTTCAGCAACTGATTCAGCATCATCCTTCTTAAAATTCTCATGCAGGGATATGAGATTTGATCTCCTGTCTTTCCTTTCATCAACTGAACCAGCCACCATTTGGTTGAGGGAGTCCCAAATGGCCTTGGCTGAGGTGCACTCAGCCACCTTCTGAAATATTTCATCTGACATAGTCTAAGCCAAGATGTTCATTGCTTTTGCATCTCCAATTTTGGCTTTCCTCTGGGCTTCAGTCCACTCAGGTGGTGGCACTACTATTGTGCTTGAAGATGTTGTAGAAAATGTGAAGATTTGGGGGGGGACCTGTCAAAATAGAATTGTAGATATCTTCATCAATAGAGTTAATATACAATTTGTTTCTTGCCTTCCAGATGGCAAATCTGTTAAGATTGCATACTGGATTTCTGATGCTTGCATAATCTTTTTTTGAGCCATTCTATGAAGAAATAAATCTAATAACGGAAACGAAACAATGAGATCTAACAAGAGGGATCTTTGTGGTTCAGGTGTTAGCCTGTGCAACCAACAATAACCAACCTCCCTCTAATACTGATTTAAAAAAAGGTTAGATCTGAAATACTCTTGAGGGGGGGGGGGGGGGGGGGGGCGAATAGAGTATTGTGGTCTCTTAAAAAATCTTTACAACTTTTGTTGTAATCCTAGGTGAATAGGTTAGTAAACAAAGTAATAAACACAACAACCTAACAAATCACAGAACATAGCCAAAAACAAAAGAAAAGGGGCAACCAGACGATACAAGAAATTATAGTGGTTCCCCAACCTGGGTACATCCACTCTTCTACGAACCTGGTAGGAATGCACTCAGATTTTTGATCAGGTGCCTGACACAACTGAGCTTTTATTCAGGTGCTCAAAAACCAAAACCTCAAGTCTTTTGGTAGGAGACTTGCAACCAGGAATAATTTTGAAGGGACTTAAAACCCTGTACAGAGGTTGAAAAAAGGTGATGGTGTCTTCTCTTTCTCAATAACAACTGAGAAGACTAGTGGATTGATTTCAGCAGATTGCTCCCACTGAGATCTTGAATGGATCAGGAAATCTGGAGCTCTGCTTCAGGGTGACAGATCTTCAAAAACATGATTACCTTGACCAGAGATTGCTTCAGGAACTTCTTCGACAGATAGAGTTATTGTTGTCCTTCTGAAGTTGTCCTGTTGGATTGAAAGAAGAAGACTCTTGATAGAGGTTGTATGTTCTTCTTCTTGATGATGATGTTCTCTGGCCTAGGCTGATTGCAGTGTGTGAAACTTTTGATTTCTATAAGACTTCCTGAATGTAATGTGTGTCAGCAGGACTGCTTAAACGTTTCTTTTCTTGAAACTGACTAAAAAACACATTCGAAATTTGAATCCTTGAGCAGTAAATGCAGTCGGCCTGAGAAGGAAGTGACAATGAATGAATTCCCTAACTGTCCCGTGGAAAAACGGCATGTAATAATCCATGATCAATGCTCGTTCTAACGGTAACATTCCAAGAAGATTGAGCATTAATTGCTCAGGAATCATCGCCAAGAAAAAGGGACAGAAAACTGGAGAAGACCAAGTCTGGAATCGTTGAACGAAGAACAGAAATCATCGAGCTGAGTTCACAGTTCGTCGAGCTGAGCTGATGAGTTCGTCGACCAGACAATAGCAATTAGTCTTCAAGGAAAACTTGTCAATTCTGCTACAATCTTTGTCGAATTGACAATCATCATTCGTCGAACAGAGATCCAAATTCGACGACCGAAGAATGATTGTGGACTTAGAAAGAATCTGAGAAGTCTCTGACTGAGAAGAGTTTAAATAGTAGATCAAAAATAGTCGACCAAGGAAAATGATTCGTTGAGCTGAGATCGACGAACGTCGAACACATTTACTTGAGCTGAAGATATCTCTAAGTCTTGAGTTTCTCTGGTAGTCTGGAGGATGGCTGGTCCATAGGATGATGTTCTAAGGACAAACCCTAGACTCTAGGACACAACCAATGACCCTGACTATACAAGGTGGGTCAAAGACATCCTAACTCAGTGAACCTAGCCCAAATCCAAACTAGGGATCCAACAGGGGAGCCGATGAAGTTAACACAAACAAGTCCTATCCCCCACAGGCGAGCCTTCGGACATGCCAGATAGATGAGAGCCTGCGCAGTGGGTCTACCTGGGGCCGAGCCTAGCTCGGGGTGCCGATGAAGTTTCCACAAACAAGACATATCCCCCACAGGAGAGCCTTCAGACCTTCTAGCTAGATGAGAGCCTACGCAGCGGTTCTACCAGGGGCCGAGCCTAGCTCGGGGTGTCGATGAAGTTTCCACAAATAAGACCCATAGACCTATCCCCCACAGGCGAGCCTTCGGACCTGCTAGCTAGATGAGAGCTCGGACCTGACAGCTAGATGAGAGCCTGCGTAGCGGGTCTACCTGGGGCCGAGCATAGCTCGGGATGCCGATGAAGTTTCTACAAACAAGACCTATCCCCCACAGGCGAGCCTTCGGAACTGCCAGCTAGATGAGAGCCTGCGCAGCGGGTCTACCTGGGGCCGATCCTAGCTCGGGGTGCCGATGAAGTTTCCACAAACAAGACCTATCCCCCACAAGCGACCCTTCGGACCTGCCAGGTAGATGAGAGCCTGCGCAGCGGGTCTACCTGGGGCCGACCGTAGCTTGGGGTGCCGATGAAGTTTCCATAAAGAAGACCTATCCCCCACAGGCGAGCCTTCGAACCTGCCAGCTAGATGAGAGCCTGCGTAGTGGGTCTACCTGGGGCCAAGCCGAGCTCGGGGTGCTGATGAAGTTTCCACAAACAAGACCTATCCCCCACAGGCGAGCCTTCGGACCTGCCAGCTAGATGAGAGCCTGCGCAGCTAGTGTACCTGGGGCCGAGCCTAGCTTGTGGTGCCAATGATGTTTCCACAAACAAGACCTATCCCCCACAGGCGAGCATTCGGACCTGCTAGCTAGATGAGAGCCTGCGCAGCGGGTCTACCTGGGGATGATCCTAGCTCGGGGTGCCGATGAAGTTTCCACAAACAAGACCTATCCCCCACAGGCGAACCTTCAGACCTGCCAGCTAGATGAGAGCCTGCGCAGTGGGTCTACCTGGGGCCGAGCCTAGCTCGGGTTGTTGCAAAACACATAATTACATCCTATCATAAGAATTTTATAACAGACAAAAGGAAAACAAGTTGATTGATGTATTATAACAAGCTTGATTTTGGATACATAATTACACCTTCCCCCTCTCACGGGTAGAAGCGTTTTACGTCATCGCCACTCCAGGTGTGGTTTAAGGTCCTCCCCTCCATGTCCTGGAGGTAGTAACCTCCTGTTACAAGGACCTCCTTCACTATGTAAGGCCCTTCCCAGTTCAGGTTGAGCTTGCCCACGGGGGCCGACCTTCCTGCCGCGTCAACCTTTTTCAGCACCAGATCTCCTTCGGCGAACTGCTTGACCCTGATATGCGTATCGAAGTACTTAGCCATCCGCCGCTTGATCACTTCTTGCCTAATGGCTGCCACATCCTGCAGCTCTTCCACCATGTCTAGCGAGAGGTGTAACCCCTCCTCGTTCTCCAACCTCCAAGTTTCATCTCCTTCGTCTGCGTCTCCGACCCGCGAGGACCGAATCTCGAACTCCACTGGTAGGACCGCCTCACACCCGTGAGAAAGCTTGAAGGGGGTATCACCGGTGGCCGTGTTCGGAGTCGTTTGCAAGGCCCACAGGACTGAGGGGAGCTGCTCCACCCAATTTCCTCTCAAGTTCTCCACTTTTTTCTTGAGTAGGTTCACAATAATTTTGTTTTCCCCCTCCACCTGGTCGTTGCTCCAGGGGTGATGGACAGAGGAAAATCTGAGATCTATCCCCAGTTGGGCGCAGAAGCTGATGAACTCTTCACTTGCAAACTGGGGACCGTTATCTATCTCTATCGCTTGAGGCAGCCCGTGCCTGCATATGATCTCCCCCAGACGAAGTTCCTTATGACTTGCGAGGTGACTTTTGCCAAGGCCTTAACCTCCAGCCACTTTGAGAAGTAATTGACTATGACCAGGAGGAACCTCCTCTGCCCACTAGCCGGAGGGAAAGACCCGACCAAGTCCATCCCCCAGATGCCGAAAGGCCGTGGCGATGTTATGCTTCTAAGTCTTTCAGCAGGAAAGAGTTGGAGGGGGGCGTATAGCTGGCACTTTTGGCACCTTTTTGCGAACTCTGCTGCATCCTTCCTCAGGGTCTGAAAGAAATACCCCTGCCTTATTAACCTTGCCTCCAATGTCCTTCCTCCCGAGTGGCTGCCGCACTCGCCTGAGCGTACCTCCCTCAAGATCCTTTGGACCTCTTCTTCGGTTACACATCTTGCTAGGAGCCCTGACAACATCTTACGATGCAACCCCCCTTCCATTATCAAGTAATAAGCTGACTTGCGCCTCAAGCTCTTTGCATCCTTAATCTCCTCCGTCAGCCTGCCAGTGGTCAGGAAGGTTACCAACGGGTCCACCCACGAGGATCGCCGGCCTACCTCCATCAACTCCCCTTCCTCAATTGCTGGCCGAAAAAGTTCAGTCAGGGTCCCTCCTCCCCGAGGTCCAAACTTCGCCAATCGATCGGCGACCGCGCTCTCCTCCCTGGGCACATGCTGGATTGAGAATGTCCGGAACCCACCGATGATCGCCCTTACCTTGGATAGGTATTTTATGAGGGTAGGCTCCCGAGCTTTGAACTCTCCTCGGATATATGACTCTAATACCATCGAGTCAGTGAAGGCCTCCACGTCCTGGATCTCAAGCTCCTTCGCCAAGCGAAGGCTGGCGATCACGGCCTCATACTCTGCTTGGTTATTGGTCATCGGAAAGTGGTAAGCCACCGCCTTCTCTATCGTGACTCCCTGGGGGCTTATCAGCACCACTCCTCCCCCGAGGGAATACCTTCTTGAGGCCCCATCAACCATCATCTTCCATGCTTCATGTGGCTGCGGCTCTCCCTCCTCGACTTCAACAACATAGTTCGCCAGAAAGTCTACCACCGCTTGCACCTTAATGGAGAGTCTCGGAACAAAATAAATGTCGAACTCACTTAGTTCGATGGACCACTTGGCAAGTCTTCCCGAGTGCTCTACCCCTTTAAAGATCTTGCGATGAGGATGGTCAGTGATCACCCTAATCGAGTGTGCTTGAAAATACGGCTGGAGCTTCCTTGCCTAGACGACCAAAGCGTAAGCCAACTTTTCGAGGATGGGGTAGCAGAGCTCTTCCTTCTTCAAGATCTGGCTTACGTAGTAGATTGGCGGCTGCTTCTTTCCCTCCTCTCTTACTAGAACGGAGTTGACCGCCTCAGCTCCTACTCCCAGGTACAAGGTCAGGTCCTCCCCTTCTTTTGGGCTTTGAAGCAGAGGAGCTTGAGAGATCTGTCTCTTCAGCCCTTGGAAGGCTTCTTCGCACTCGGTGTTCCACTCTAACCTTTTGTTCCCTCGTAGTACCTTGAAGAATGAAGAACACTTATCTCCTGACCTAGATAGGAACCTACTTAGCCCAGCCAATTTGCCTGTCAAGCACTGGACCTCCTTGGCATCGCGAGGTGATTCCAAATCTAGGATGGCCTTCACCTTATCCGGGTTAGGCTCCACCCCTATTGGAGTCAAGAGATGCCTGAGGAACTTCCCGCGTCTGGCCCCGAAGACACACTTCAAGGGGTTCAGACTTATCTTGAACCTCCGCAGGGTGGCGAATGTCTCTTCTAGATCCTACAGGTGCGAATCCACACATTTGCTCTTAATCATCAGGTCGTCGACATAGACCTCCAAGTTTCTACCTCTTTGATCTCGGAAGACCCAATCCATCATGCGTTGGTATGTATCCCCCGCGTTATTCAACCCAAAGGGCATCATATTATAGCTGAAGCAACCCTCCCTTGTGATGAAGGAGACATCCTTGACATCGGGAGGGTGCATTCCGATCTGGTGATAACCTGAAAAAGCATCCAAAAAGCTCATAATAGAAAAACTGACAGCTGAATCAACCAATGTGTCGATCCGAGGCAGGGGTTAACAATCCTTAGGGCATGATTTATTTAACAAAGAGAAATCGATACACGTTCGCCATTTTCCACCCCCTTTCTTAACCATTACCACACTGGAGATCCAGCCTGGATACTGGATCTCTGAGATGAAGCCGGCCTCCAGGAGCTTCCTGACCTCTTCGCAGATGGGTTCCTATAGCTTGGTGGCGATGGCCCTCATCTTTTGGCGTATGGGACGAGTGTGGGGGTCCAGGTTCAGGCGGTGGCAGGCAATGTCCGTATCGATGCCCTACATGTCTGCCGCGCTCCAAGCGAAGATGTCGATGTTGCTTTGGATGCAGGCCCGCACTCGCTCCCGGTCCTCGGGACTCAAGCCCCCGCTGACCCGTACCTTGTACACCTGCCCTGCACTGGTGTAGACCTCGAGCTCCACTACTTCCTCGGCTGGCTCCAGCCGTGACTGCTCCCAGCTAACCCTTGCTTCTTCTTCCAGCTCCAACTCCTCCCTTCCTACTTCCTCCTCAATCTCCATCGCCCCCTCAGGGCCTACCTATTGCTGCTCGACTTCCACGCCCCTCCGAGCCTCCTTCTCAGCTTTAACCTGTCCCTCTGTCTCCCTCCTTGCCTCTCCTAGGCTCATCTCCTCTTCTCTGGCGTCCTCCTCCTGCTCCGCCATCTCCCTCCTCGCCTCTCCTAGGCTTATCTCATATTCTCCGACATCCTCCTCCTACTCTGCCATCTCCCCCTCTAGCTCTTCTGCCTCGGCCATTTACGACACGGTGTTGACCGCCGTCACATAGCATTTCCTCACCACCTATGGATCCCCCCTGATCCTAACCTGCACCCCTCAGTTATTGAACTTTAGACATTGGTGGAACGAGGAGGGGACACATCAAAAGGTGCTGATGATGGGACGCCCAAAGATGGCATTGTAACTGCTCGGAGCGTCCACTATCATGAATCTACAGTTCCGTGACATGCCTCCTAACATCACATGCAGCCCTACCCCTCCTTCTACTTCCTTCCTCTCTCCAAAAAATCCGAACAGCAGTCCATCCGAAGCCAAGACCCTTTTCCCCTTAACCCTCATCTCATCAAAGGCTTTCTTGAAGATAACATTTACTGAGCTCTTATTGTCCACCAGTATCCTCGAGACCGTGATATTCTCCACTGCCGTTTGGATCACCAGAGCGTCACAAAATGGATCTTCATAGTCCGGCATGTCTGCTGACGAGAAGGTGATCTTTTCTTCCGGCGGGGGAGCCTCAGAGGTAGAGGCGACCCCCCTTCGGTATATGGTTTGAAGGCTCCCCTTGCGGGTTGCCTCGATCCCCACTCCTCCGTCGATCACCCCGATTCCCCCGGGTTCCCACATCTACCCGGCCCTCACATCTATCTTCTACCTCCCCCTGCCGCACTTCCACGATCCTAACTGGCGGATCCTGCCTCCCTGCTCCTCTTGCTTCTCTCATCTCTAAGAACTCAGGGTAGGTGGCCGTCACGTGACCTTCCTCCTGGTGGAAGTCACAAAAGAGCAACGCCACCCTACCCCTTCTTTCTTCTCCTCCTCCTCTTCTCCCATCTCCTCAAACTCCTGTCCTTGCTCCTCTTCCTCTGCCCACCTCCACGGCCTCTTGCGGCGGCGTGAGGTGACCCCTTGGCCCCTGCCTCCATGCCGGTTGGTCGAACCTCCTGGGTTCTCGTAAGTTATCTCTTCCCTGGTAGCCTCCTCCTTGATCCTGGGGGAGACCCTCCTGGGGCCTCCAACCCAACAGGTTGTTTGGCTCCCGGGCCCCTCATCGCTTCTGCTGCCCCTCCCTTCGGGGTTCTTCCCTCAGTATTTCTTCTCTTTGCTCCCTCTGCTCTCTAGGCTCCTTCTGCCTTCCCGCTGTAGGTTACTTCACATCATCTTCCACCAGCCTGACCAACTTCCTGGCGAATGCTGGATTTGCCCTCTCGAAGTCTATCTCTTTTGCTGCCCTCTCCATGAGCTCCTCAAAGGAGAGGGGGTGCACTCTCTTCAACTGCATACTGAAGAATCCCGGCCTCAGCCCACGGGTGAAGGCGAGCATCAGCGCGTACCTTGGGACCTCCTAGATTAGGAGGATCTCTTCCTGAAACCGGTCAACGTAGTGACCCAATGTCTCATCCTGCTTCTGCCACACTGCAAACAGGCACTCCGCCTCCTTCTTCTACTTATTACACGTTGAGAACCTCAACAAAAACCCTCGGTGCAGATCTTCAAAGCTGTATATTGTAGCTCGCCGGCAACTGGTGGAACCAGTCCCGGGCCTTCTCCTTCAATATGATGGCGAACAACCGATACTTGAAGGCATCTGTCATCTGCCTTATAAAAACCACGTCTTCGAACCACTGCACATGCTGTATAGGGTCTTCGTTCCCTGAGTAATAGGGCATGTCCGGCTCCCGGAACCCCTCCGGCACCGGAGCCGAGTTGATGAGCTTGCTGAAAGGGCACTCGCCTCCTGCCTGGCGAGAGGGCACACCCCGCGGCATCGGCTGGCTGCCTCGATCCGCGAGACCATGCCCTGGGAAGAGCACTCGCACAGCCGCCTCCCTCTCGCCCAAATCTGTCAGAGTCTCCTTGCATGGGCGCTGGCCTGGGAAGAGCTCCCGTGCGGCCACGTCCCTCTCGCCAGCCTCCACCGGGACCTCCTTCCCCGGGCGCTGTCCAGGGGAGTTCTCGCCCAAGAGCGGGACCTCCGCTATCGGAACCTGAGGTGTGGCCCACTCGCTTCTGGCCGAGAAGGCTATGCTGATGGTCTGCAAGACTACTCGCCTGAAGTCCTCCAACATCTTCCTCATCGCCTCCTCTCCTCTGGTGGGGGAGCCTCCAGAAACAGACCCATCACCTTCACCTCCAGCCATGGGATGAAACTCAAGGCTTTCTTGTTTTAGCTGCCTTCCACGCTCACCGCACCAGAACTGTTGAAGCCAAAAATGACCTCAACGGGAGTTCAAAATAGGGGTGCAACCAACACCTACTTCTCTCGAGCCTCGACCCTCGACTAGATTCAAAGGACCTAAGACTGACCCAAAGCCTCAGCAGGGAGGTCCTACCTCACTCCCGAAAGATCTCTGAGAGCTTCCCCTCCAAAGCCAAAAGCTGGGCTAGGAGGTCCTCAGAAAGCACTAGAGATTTGGAGGATAATGAGAGCTTGCTTTCTAAGGAGCTCTTATGGGTCTATTTATAGCCTTTTGCTGACCTGAGATTACTGAAATATGCTTAGTTGACCTGCCAATAGACAAATCTCGCTGTTAAAGTACTAAAAGCAGCCCCTGAGGGTACATGAGTAATTTTACCTGAGGGTAATTAGGTAATTTTACCCCGGGCCCTGGACCCCACTCGATGAGGACTCTATGCCGAGAACCTTCTTATCCAGAGGTGGGCGCAAGCAATGTCACCCGCTTATTGGCAAGAGCTCCTCCAAGGCGGGAGCTTGGCGCTAGCGCAAGCGTTCCCGTCCACTCATGGGCGGGAACTTCTTCAGGGCGAGAGCTCTTCTGGTCTGAAGCACGAAGCTAGTCCAATTCTGACCGTTGGTGCCTCCGGGTCCTACTCAGCGAATATGGGGTTGTACACCCATTTGTGATGATTTTGCAATAATCAAGGTTAGTTAACTTAGAATATTATGAAACTTTGGCAATGCTGATCAAATATCATTTTTATGCACTAGTAAATTATTTGGATTATTTGGGCATTTTCTCTTAATACATGATGTGTAAAGTGAACTAGTTCACCTTGCTTTGATGAATAGATAATAAATACTATATCTTAATGGAAAATTGTGTTACTTGGCCAGGAAACCTTTTTGGGCCTATTAAAGTCTAGAAAATTATTACATGTTATTTGGATGAGTTTATAAGAATGTTCCTGTCACAACCCGCATTTCCTCAACGAGCAGATCGTATCAGAGCAAGAGAAACTACGGGTTATGATGCCACATCGTGCAGGGGATAACTGCACACGCTCAGGCAACTCTTGACGCTTACTTTATGAATTGAAATTCAATAGTTAGATGTAAGAAAACTAGTTCATTTGCTGGCCGTATCCCTCGGCCTTAGGTATCAAAACACATTGGTACGCGGCGGAAATCCTTGGTTTATTTATAATGAGCTCCTATATGCAGCCTATAGTGATATTATTATACGAAATTCTCTTTGTTTACGTTATTTGAAAATAAGTCTTAATTTAGCAAGTCATGGATGCATGAGATACAATAATAGTTTTGGTTTATCTTCAAAATACCTAATGCAACCTACCAGAAAACCATCCCAAAAGCAAGTACATCCCATCCAAAGGAGTTTACATTAGCAGTCTCGTTCATATTTACATAAAAGAAAATCCACCAAATGGGCGCCAACAAGCTGACACGAACCCATTGGGGCACATGTATGTCTGTACAACAAAAGAAGAACTACCTCGCTTTGAATGCTCGGTTAGCTCCCAAGAAACGCCTCCAACCAACCTAGCCGCTCAACCGGCTACAACCTGCACCTGAGGCATTCAAGAAAGAATACCTCAGCAATCAACCAAACTATACAAAAGAGAGTAGAAATTTCATAATGGATCAAGAAGGGGCTTACCGACCCCATAGCAATGCTTAAGTCAAAAGAGTGCACAAAACAAGTGCGTACATGTAGAAAAACAATGTCATTCCAAAGGATCAACCGCACCAAGTGCGTACTAGTTCTTCAAGTCCTGCTCAAACCGCAGAAACAAAAGGCAAAACACATGCCTATTCCATCATGCATAGAACAAGAACCTACTAGACAAGTGAAGCATAAGCAGCGGTTAAGTTCAATTTCACAAGGGTCTTATCGGTGGCGGCCCTAACGTGAAACACACCAAACAAAACCAGACCAAATCGGGGCCAAAGTGGTCTCTCTAACCACAAAAACAAAACCCGGTGGCCACAGGCTGAAACCACACCACCCCTTGCAAAATCCTCACACAAACGCTCCCGCCATGCTTCACGAATTCGCCTCGCAAAACACCCCATAACCCAAGGTAACACGTTTCCTTTCATCATCCTCCACACGACTATCACTTTCCAACGTAGAGTGTGATAACTACATAAATCACATGCTTTGTATAACAAAAAAGAATCACATAAGAGAGTTTGATAAGTACGTAAATCACGGATTTGGAGCATGAATCATATGTGTTTGATCAAGGAAGTATCACATCAAGATGGGTACATGAATGGAACAAATTAGCTACATGAATTAAGTTAGCATAGGCAAATTGATAATTACATGAATCACAAACCTAAACATGGGAGAGCAAATTCGTTTAGCATAGGGAATTTAACATAGGGACTTAGCTAATGTCATATGGAATTAACATAAGGAATTAGCTAATTTGACTTTAGCATAGGGAATTTAACATAGGAAATTAGCAAAGTCATCATTTGGATTGATCATAATTTGAAAATTAGCAAGGTCATAAGAAATTAGCAAGGGCATAATGAACAAACAAGGGAAATTTAAGAACACAAGAACTAAAGCTAGAAAAGTGAAAAAGGAACACTAGCTATGTTGGCATAATTCATATCAAGAATGGAGATTGGCAAGGGTGGAGGACACCGCTTGCCTGAACCGAGACGATGTCGCGACGGCTGCTTTTCTTTTCTTGCCTTGCTTGAGCCTTTCTCTCTTTGCTTTCTCTTTGAGGAGAAGGAAGAAGAAGATGAAGATGAAGAGGAAGAAGATGAAAATGAAAGGTTTCTGTTTCGGACTTATTTCCTCCAGAACCGAGCTGAACCGTTCGATGCAGGATCAAGGAAATGAACGGCACAAAAAAACTGGAAAAAGTCAATTTTCGGGCCGGTCACGCCCTGTGTCACGCCCGTGACACAGGGCGTGTACCATAAGCGGCGCCGAAAGGCGGCAATTCCACGTTTATCCAAACGGTACACGGCCGGGGTACACGCCCGTGACGGGTCGGTCACGCCCGTGACGGGTCGGTCACGCCCGTGACCTAGGGCGTGTAACCCGTGTCTCGACACCTCGTCGACAGAAAGTGTCGACACTCGACCCAGCCTGACACGTCCTGTGACACGCCCATGTCACAGGCCGTGTCCCCTCTCTCGACGACTCGACACTCGATACTCGACGCTCGATACTCGACGATCGACACTCGACACTCGACGAAGCGGGACACGGCCCGTGACACGCCCGTGTCAGGGGGCGTGTACCCCATTCGTCGAGCTCAACTCGACGCAAGAAAAATTCGTCGAGTCAAGGAGGTCACGCCCAGGTCACGGCCTGGGTCACGCCCGTGTCAGGGGCGTGTCTCGCACAAAAACGACCATTTTCCCCTTTTGTGAAAAATGTTCCTGGGACGTCCTAGACCATTTTTGCCTTAAGCACTTTTTACCCTTTTTTTGTTTCCTGAACCAGCAACTGATTTTGAGCAACATTCCCCGGGCGCGAAAACGTGCAAGCATTCCCTAAGAGGCCTCACCGAGTCCCTTATTTGGACTACGGTTTGCTGGGGAATCGTGCAACTCGGCAACCAAAACAGCCACTCGCATGCCCGCGGGAAAAACCATGCTCGAACAACAGTCAACGCCAACGTAACGCCCATCATGCGTACGTAAGAAAAATTCGGGGCGTTACAATCACTCCCCCTAACAAAAAGTTTCGCCTCGAAACTTTTCACAAAACCCAACACACAAGCAAACCAAAACATGAATCCAATCAAACACTAAATCACATACTAGCTTACGGGAACAAATGAGGGTGAGCCGCCCTCATCGTTGACTCGAGCTCCCACGTCGCGCTTTCCACATCCTGATTTTTCCATAACACCTTTACCATAGGAATCTTCTTTTTCCGCAACACACGATCTTGGGAGTCCAATATCCGGATGGGCATCTCCACATAAGAAAGGTTTGGCGCCAATGGCGGCACCACGTCCAACACTTGCGTGTCATTCCGCAGACACTTGCGCAGTTGGCTCACATGAAACACATTGTGAACACCAGGAAAGTTCACCGGTAATTCCAGTTTGTAGGCAGATGCACCAACTCGCGCAAGAATCTTGAAGGGACCCACAAATCTTGGGTCTAATTTGCGCTCTTTCCCAAACCTTTTAATCCCAACCATTGGGGAGACTTTCAAGAAAACGGAATCCCCCACCGCAAACTCTAATTCCGACCTTCGTCGGTTGGCATACTTTTCATATCGCTCTTGGGCGATTCGGAGCTTCTCCCGAATACCTCGTACTGCAACTTCCATATCCTCGAGCGCCTCTGGCCCCAACAAAGGCCGCTCGCCAACCTCAGTCCAAAAGAGTGGGGTCCGACATCGTCACCCATATAACGCTTCAAACGGAGCCATTTGCAAGCTTTCTTGATAGTTATTATTATACGCGAACTCCATAAGCCGCAAACGTTCATCCCATGCTCCGCCATACTCCAGAATGTAACATCGAATCATATCTTCTACAATTTGATTAACTCGTTCTGTTTGGCCATTCGTCTGAGGATGATAAGCCGTGGAGTATCGCAAATCTGTCCCCAAACCCTCTTGTAAACTGCGCCAAAAACGAGAGGTAAAGCGGGAATCTCGGTCTGAAATGATATTCACAGGCACACCATGCAGTCGGATGATCTCGTTCACATAGAGCTCCGCTATTATCTTCATCGGGTAGTTGACCTTAAAGGGTACGAAATGAGCACACTTGGTCAACCTATCCACGATCACCCACACGGAGTCATGTCCTCGGGGAGATCTTGGTAAACCTGTAATAAAATCCATTGAGATGCTTTCCCACTTCCAGGTTGGAATCTCCAATGGTGTCAACTTGCCACCAGGCATCCCATGATCAGCTTTCACCCGCTTGCAGGTATGACATTCCGACACAAACTGCGCTATATCACGTTTCATTCCATACCACCAGACAATTTGTTTCAAATCACGGTACATTTTTGTTGAGCCTGGATGGTAGGCCATACTTGCGCCATGTGCTTCCTTACACACCATCTCGCGAATATCCCCAACCGCGGGGATACAAAATCGTCCACGATACTTTAACGTGCCTGCAACATCAATCGCAAAATCTGGCAATTCATCCTTTTCCGTCCGAAGAAATAAATGTAACAGATCAGGATCATCTTTTTGATGTTGTCTTGTAAGCACCAGCCATGACAGTTCTTCTATTGCCGAATGACTTTGCGGATCATATTTTCCCACGGAAATCTCCATCAATAAAAATGCGAGTTTTGGTTGCCGCAAGTTGCTTTTCTGGGTCATGTCATTAATCACCATGGTATTTCAGTGGATCCCGAAAAGATTTCTGCGGTCATGGAATGGAGAAGACCGGAAACACCCAAGGAGATTCGAAGCTTCTTGGGCTTAGCCGGCTATTATCGCAGATTTGTCGAAGGTTTTGCGACGTTGGCCGCACCTTTGACTCGATTAACCCAGAATAACGTGGCATTTGAATGGAATGACAAGTGTGAGACCTCCTTCCTGGAACTCAAACATCGATTATGTACCGCTCCTGTGTTGGTCTTGCCGACGGAAGGAAAAGAGTATGAAGTGTTTGTGGATGCGTCGCACGTTGGACTGGGCTGTGTGTTAATGCAAGACAAGAAGGTGATTGCGTATGGGTCTCGGCAGTTGAAAAGTCATGAAAAGAACTACCCAACGCATGATTTGGAGTTTGCAGCGGTGATCTTTGCATTGAAGTTGTGGAGACACTTGTTATATGGTGCGCAGTGTAAAATCTTTACCGATCATAAAAGCTTGAAGTATGTCTTCACGCAGAAAGAACTTAATTTGCGCCAGCGGCGATGGCTTGAGTATGTAGCTGATTATGATGTGGACATTCAATATCATCCGGGGAAAGCGAATGTTGTCGCCGATGCTTGGCGAATAACCGTTGATCTCGTAAAGTGGCCAATACTAATCGCAGATGCTGTTCATGTTCCTCAGCACTGCGGGAGTAGATAAGAACATCATCAATAAACACCACCACAAATTTATCCAAATAGTCCTTGAACACTCTGTTCATCAGATCCATGAAAGCTGATGGTGCATTGGTCAATCCAAAAGACATCACAAGGAATTCAAAGTGGCCATGCCTTGATCGAAATGCAGTTCGCAGAATATCAGATTCCCGGACCTTGAGCTGATGATAGCCCGAGCGGAGATCAATCTTCGAAAATACAGAACTGCCACGCAGTTGATCAAATAAATCATCGATTCTTGGCAGTGGGTACTTGTTTTTAATAGTCACCTTGTTCAGTTCCCGGTAATCGATGCAAAGCCGCATTGACCCATCTTTCTTCTTTACAAATAACACCGGTGCACCCCAAGGTGATGAACTCGACCGGATAAACCCTTTTGCCAATAAGTCATCCAGCTGTGTACGCAACTCTGCTAGCTCACGCGGGGCCATCCTGTATGGCGCTTTCGCGATCGGTCGCGTACCCGGCTCCAAATCAATAACAAACTCGACGTCACGATCAGGGGGTAGACCAGGAAGGTCAGTAGGAAAAACATCTGGGAAGTCACGCACAACAGGAATCTCTTCCAAATGCGGCAAAACAGCACTAGTCCCCACAGCGGAGACAAGACAAGCAAAACAGTCGGAAACAAACAATGTCCGAACACATACCGCCGAAATTCCCGGAGAATCCTGGCAAGAATCACCATACACACTTCCTGGCTGACCATCGTCCTTGACAAAATCCAAGCACTTCCCTCTGCACTGGATGACGGCGTCATAGCGGGATAACCAGTCCATACCCAGAATGACGTCGAAATCTTCCAAATCGATTACCTTGCAATCAACCCTTGCTATAAAATCTCCCAACAGAATGGGACAATCAAGAAGACCCCAGTCAGCCACCACAGAAGTGCCGGAAGGAAATTTCACCAAAAATGCATTCCCTACTCGCTCTGGTGTCAGATGATACCGATCCAGAAAGTTTCGCGCTACAAATGAATGGGTCGCGCCAGAATCAAAGAGAACACGCGCCCAACGGTTCTTGACCTTAAAGTTTCCTATAAGGTATATATGCTACGCTAAGAACGACACATATATACTAGGCAAGGCATACACAAAACGAGAACCAGAGGACTGAATCGAACCTGAGATAACCTGCGGTGATGTATGCGCTTCCTCTGCAGAGATCACATTCAACTTCCCTTTGCCTTTGTCCAAGTGCGGAGGCGGAGGCAAAGCCTGGAGTGGTGCGGGTTGCAACACAGCTTGGACCTGTGGGCACCTTGCGCGCAGATGTCCTGGTCTGCCACACTGGAAGCATACCTTGTCTTTGGCCCAGCAGCGGCTCACATCATGACCTCTTCTCCCACAAAATGTACACTCCAAGTCTCTGGTTGGCGCACCCATCATGGCGTGCACCTGCTCCTTCTTTTGCATCCCCAACCGCTTGAAACATGTCTCAAAGGGGTGACCAGCTCGGCCACAGAAGCTACATGTCTCCTTGTTTCTCTTCCTTACGTCTGTGTCTTGGGAGCTTTTCCCTCCCACCAGCTTCCTCTTATCCTTCCTCATCAGTTGTCCTCTTTGTTTTGCAGTTTCGATCGCTTCCACCTTCAACGCAGCCTCAACCACAGCAGTGTAACTCGTCGCTCCATAAGCACTTGCGAACTGCTGTACGTCGCTGCGGAGTCCGCCAAGAAACCGCTTGACTCGATCAGCTTCCGTCGTCACCAAGCTCGGGGCAAACCGACTGAGCTTGCTAAACTCAATTTCATACTCACTCACTGTGAGTTTCCTCTGCTTCAAGTATAAGAAATCATTCATCAGGCGGTCCCTTTCCACTGTCGGTAGAAACTTGCGCCGTACCATTTCTTTAAACACTTCCCACGAGCAGCCCGCCCCTAGTCCTTCCTTTTCTCGTAACCACCAACCTTTCGCCAACCCTTTCAGTTGATAGGCAGCAAGCATCACCTTCTGGTCCTCGGTCACACCAGCATACACAAACATTTCTTCCAACGTAATCACCCAATCATCCAAGATCACGAAGTCTGCCTTTCCATCATACGTCGGTGGTCCAAGTCGCTGAAACTGCGAGATGAAAGTCATCGCAGGAGGAACTACAACTAGAGGTGTCACTGCCACTGAAGGAGTCGAACTAGTGGGGCCTCTAACCGTCTCTTGTCCTCTTGGTGCCAGCCCAGACATAGCGGATGACATAGCTTGAAGCTGGGACTGCACTTCCTGCACCTGCCTCGTCAAAGCCTCATTACTTTGGCGAAGACTATCTATCAGTGCATTATTCTGCGCACCCGAAGACTCGCCCTCGGATTGGGGAGTTTGCCTTGTTACTGGACGCTTCGACATCCTATAACACGTTCACTCTTATCAGGCTCAAACCCAACAAAGCACACAACGACTATGTACAGACCATACATATAAAAATATGAACATCAACTGCTAACTTGCTTTGGGAGTTTGAGAATGATGGTATGCCTACCCTAAAGATGACTCACCGTCATCCCACTAACTTGTGCCTAAACCATGGATGCATGACTTGATTTGACCCAAAACCATGAGTGTACAAGTGTCATCATGTAAATCTTAGCTTGGCACGTTGTGCTCATGCAATGTTATGTTATGCGTGCTGTGCTATGCATTCTAGAAAAGGCCTTAATGCATGCCATGAGCAGTCGTACGCATCCCAATGCTATGCATCCCATACTACATAGCATTGCATGCAACGAAGAAAAGAAAACGTGCTAGTCGCATCCATGTGGTGAGGTTATGCATCCCATACTACATAACCCTCACATGTTGCCCCTATGGTGGATCCATATACAACCACATATTATGCATCCCATACTACATAATATGCCCCGTATACTTCTGGTCATGCCATGAGTGTAGTGTACGTGCTTCGGCCAAGACATACTGATGGCACCTCGGTGTGTGTATGAAATGATGCTTACAAACACAAAAGACAAGGAAAGGTTTGCCCGACCACATGTTAAGCAAACCTCCCTCTGATACCAACTGTCACAACCCGCATTTCCTCAACGAGCAGATCGTATCAGAGCAAGAGAAACTACGAGTTATGATGCCACGTCGTGCAGGGGATAACTGCACACGCTCAGGCAACTCTTAACGCTTACTTTATGAATTGAAATTCAACAGTTAGATGTAAGAAAACTAGTTCATTTGCTGGCCGTATCCCTCGGCCTTTGGTATCAAAACACATTGGTACGCGGCGGAAATCCTTGGTTTATTTATAATGAGCTCCTATATGCAGCCTATAGTGATATTATTATACGAAATTCTCTTTGTTTACGTTATTTGAAAATAAGTCTAAATTTAGCAAGTCATGTATGCATGAGATACAATAATAGTTTTGGTTTATCTTCAAAATACCTAATGCAACCTACCAGAAAACCATCCCAAAAGCAAGTACATTCCATCCAAAGGAGTTTACAATAGCAGTCTCGTTCATATTACATAAAAGAAAATCCACCAAATGGGCGCCAACAAGCTGACACGAACCCATTGGGGGCACATGTATGTCTGTACAACAAAAGAAGAACTACCTCGCTTTGAATGCTCGGTTAGCTCCCAAGAAACGCCTCCAACCAACCTAGCCGCTCAACCGGCTACAACCTGCACCTGAGGCATTCAAGAAAGAATACCTCAGCAATCAACCAAACTATACAAAAGAGAGTAGAAATTTCATAATGGATCAAGAAGGGGCTTACCGACCCCATAGCAATGCTTAAGTCAAAAGAGTGCACAAAACAAGTGCGTACATGTAGAAAAACAATGTCATTCCAAAGGATCAACCGCACCAAGTGCGTACTAGTTCTTCAAGTCCTGCTCAAACCGCAGAAACAAAAGGCAAAACACATGCTTATTCCATCATGCATAGAACAAGAACCTACTAGACAAGTGAAGCATAAGCAGCGGTTAAGTTCAATTTCACAAGGGTCTTATCGGTGGCGGCCCTAAAGTGGAACGCACCAAACAAAACCAGCCCAAATCGGGGCCAAAGTGGTCTCTCTAACCACAAAAACAAAACCTGGTGGCCACAGGCTGAAACCACACCACCCCTTGCAAAATCCTCACACAAACGCTCCCGCCATGCTTCACGAATTCGCCTCGCAAAACACCCCATAACCCAAGTTAACACGTTTCCTTTCATCGTCCTCCACACGACTATCACTTTCCAACGTAGAGTGTGATAACTACATAAATCACATGCTTTGTATAACAAAAAAGAATCACATAAGAGAGTTTGATAAGTACGTAAATCACGGATTTGGAGCATGAATCTTATGTGTTTGATCAAGGAAGAATCACATCAAGATGGGTACATGAATGGAACAAATTAGCTACATGAATTAAGTTAGCATAGGCAAATTGATAATTACATGAATCACACAAACCTAAACATGGGAGAGCAAATTCGTTTAGCATAGGGAATTTAACATAGGGACTTAGCTAATGTCATATGGAATTAACATAAGGAATTAGCTAATTTGACTTTAGCATAGGGAATTTAACATAGGAAATTAGCAAGGTCATCATTTGGATTGATCATAATTTGAAAATTAGCAAGGTCATAAGAAATTAGCAAGGGCATAATGAACAAACAAGGGAAATTTAAGAACACAAGAACTAAAGCTAGAAAAGTGAAAAAGGAACACTAGCTATGTTGGCATAATTCATATCAAGAATGGAGATTGGCAAGGGTGGAGGACACCGCTTGCCTGAACCGAGACGATGTCGCGACGGCTGCTTTTCTTTTCTTGCCTTGCTTGAGCCTTGCTCTCTTTGCTTTCTCTTTGAGGAGAAGGAAGAAGAAGATGAAGATGAAGAGGAAGAAGATGAAAATGAAAGGTTTTTGTTTCGGACTTATTTCCTCCAGAACCGAGCTGAACCGTTCGATGCAGGATCAAGGAAATGAACGGCACAAAAAAACTGGAAAAAGTCGATTTTCGGGCCGGTCACGCCCTGTGTCACGCCCGTGACACAGGGCGTGTACCATAAGCGGCGCCGAAAGGCGGCAATTCCACGTTTATCCAGACGGTACACGGCCGGGGTACACGCCCGTGACGGGTCGGTCACGCCCGTGACAGGTCGGTCACGCCCGTGACCTAGGGCGTGTAACCCGTGTCTCGACACCTCGTCGATAGAAAGTGTCGACACTCTACCCAGCCTGACACACCCTGTGACACGCCCGTGTCACAGGCCGTGTCCCCTCTCTCGACGACTCGACACTCGATACTCGACGCTCGATACTCGACGATCGACACTCGACACTCGACGAAGCGGGACATGGCCCGTGACACGCCCGTGTCAGGGGGCGTGTACCCCATTCGTCGAGCTCAACTCGACGCAAGAAAAATTCGTCGAGTCAAGGAGGTCACGCCCAGGTCACGGCCTGGGTCACGCCCGTGTCAGGGGGCGTGTCTCGCACAAAAACGACCATTTTCCCCTTTTGTGAAAAATGTTCCTGGGACGTCCTAGACCATTTTTGCCTTAAGCACTTTTTACCCTTTTTTTGTTTCCTGAACCAGCAACTGATTTTGAGCAACATTCCCCGGGCGCGAAAACGTGCAAGCATTTCCTAAGAGGCCTCACCGAGTCCCTTATTTGGACTACGGTTTGCTGGGGAATCGTGCAACTCGGCAACCAAAACAGCCACTCGCATGCCCGCGGGAAAAACCATGCTCGAACAACAGTCAACGCCAACGTAACGCCCATCATGCGTACGTAAGAAAAATCCGGGGCGTTACAGTTCCTTCACAAATGCACTTTAATGAAATTATTTGAAGTATTTTTTTACATAGCTCACTCACCTTGAAATTGCATGTAACTTAGTCAGTAGTGTTTTATGATCACTATAAGGCTCTAATAATTTTTATATAATTTTTAGACTATGATTTATGGTACTTTCTTCATTAATTCTAATTATTTGAATTAACGTGAATTAATTATTTAGAGGTTATTAAATTTATCAAAATCTGTGAAATTTTGTATTCATTGATATTTTGCTATCATATAGTGTTCATAATTTTTGGGTGTGCATAACTTGAGGAACTCTAGTACTTCATGTTCAAAATTACCCATGTCCTAACATTTGGGAAATTTAATAAATGCCAAATTAATTAGAAAAATTAAAATTTTATGGATTTAGGCTAATTGTGTTTGGAAAGACCCTCAATAATTATCTTAAGACTTTTGGATGAAAAGTTGGAGTACCTCCTGTCGTGTACATCATGTAGCATAGATTGGTCTACATATAGTAAAATTGAGAAATTGTGATAACATGAGGAATGGACATAGGCAGTTGGGTTGATTGTATACTAATTTGGTAAGGTGAAAAAGAGAGCTTCATTAGGAGTCATGATGAGGAGGGTGTTGGATTGACTAGTGTTAGGTGGTGCTCGGGATCGACAAAAGTTCATCTTTCCTGTGGAGAGAGAGAAAGATTCAAAATGCACTAGGGCTAGATCCAGTAAAACATTAAATGAGGTTGGCTATGGGTCGATACCAATAATAATAAGTATCTTACGAAAGGGGGCTTTGGGCTTCAGCCCATAGTACTTCTTAAGCCCTTCACAGGGAATACCCTAGGCAGTCCAAGGTTAACCTAAGCTGTAGAACTAAATGGAATACAAGAGTAATTAGAAATACTCTAGGATTACACTTGCACTCACACTCCCCGGTGTTGTGGGAGTTAGGTTGGGTCTCACGAGCGGTAGGATCAGTGGTTTTGGTGATGTGCAGGTTTGCCCGGCGAGCCGATGGCTCGGATGGTTTATGATGGACGGGATAGTCTAGGGAGCTTTGGATCGGTTGGAAAATGTATTAATGTTGCATATGCATAAAATATAAGATGGTGGGTCTTTGGTATTGGAGTGTCGTCGCACCGACACCAATATGTTGACTCGTCAAGTTTGGTTTAGCACTTATCCAAATAAAGTCCGGTGCACCATCCGGCAAGAGTACGCAGGAGATCTGCTTAGTGCACAAGCATTGAGGTGTACTATATTTCTGACTGGTAGTGCTGATACCGGTTTAGAAGTGGGTGAGGCCCAACCCACCGCTTCCGTTTGCCACTACGGAGGCATCCTGGGAGGTTATGCTACAAAAGGGGGAACTAAAGGTCTGTGTGCACAGAGTCAGGCGTGTGTGTTGCACTTGCATATTCTTATCATAGCATACTTGCATGACATAGTATAATCATTGCATATAACTCTTGACACCTATTGTATAAATTGGTGTGGGACACTTTATGCAATAGGCCTTGAAAAACGACCACTTGGTTTATAGGTTTGTATGGGCATTCCTATAGGTCATGGTTACTTAGTTTAAATTCTTGTACTTTTACTTATTCCTTAGTTTACCTTACATGCTCTTACTGTTCTACTATACTCATTTACATTACTGCTTTCTTGTTATAGTTCTTTTATATATACACCTATTAGGGTAGTTGTCACCTGCTTATTCCACTCTACATTATTGTCCTCCACTTTCATCCTTCCCGCACGGTGCCTAAGAGTCGCGGGGGTGAGGCGAGGATGATAGTGAGTTAGTCTTTATGACTAACGGTCGGTGACCACATCATTTTAGGGGACTGAGCAGTAGGAGCATCAATGCCGGAAGGACAAGGAGACAAAACATGAGGAGCAGTTGCTGTGCACTACCACTACTACATGGTGACGGGTCGAGGATGGATTTCAGTTTGCTTCCTCTTATATGTTGAGAGTTGCGAGAGTGTTGTAGTGAGGACTTGATGTGCCGAGCTTTAGCCTGTCTATATTTCTATTTGCATTTTGGCTTCAGTACTTCTTTTTCATGTGGACATTGCTGTGATTTCTATTTCATATTATATATGATATGTAGACTTGAACTTATCTGTATACTTCTCATTCTTTGGTGATCGTTAAGGCCGGCAAGATCAGCGTTTTGTAGTGGCGACCCACCTGAGCGTCGGTGTCACCGCAAAATGGTGATTCTGGGCATAAGACCATGGGATTTAAAGTAAAAAATGGGGTCTTACAACTGGTATCATAGGGAAACATCGATCCAAAGAGAAAAGTCCACAAAAATCCTAGGCCATCCCGCGCGAGCTTAGTTTGAGGATAAACTAGTAGCGGAAGCAATGGTGTGCCCATAAGGGGAATCACATGCAAATGTCCACCTTTCTTTAGTTCCACTTGTACATTAGTTAACAATTAGAATTCTTCTTTGTATCCTGCGATAAACTCCGCCCCCAACACGGAGCATCTCCGGTTGCGAAGATCTCATCATATAATTCTCTAGTCAATGAGTTATACTCAACCCATTAGGAAACATAACTAACCATGACAACTTATAGTATGCCATGGTCGAAAATAGACCATAGGTATGAACTTGGATAAGGTAAGGAGATACCCAAAGAGTATAAAGGAGGAGTTTAACACGAGAATGGCTACCTAAGACATAAACTCAGGTGTCCCTACGTTCTCTATCAAGGATTACTCAAACCGGTAGGACTTCCTTAAGGAGAATTAAGGCCAATAATCTATTAGCAGAATGGCAGAAGACACTTTGTCTCAACCCTCGAACCAGTAACAAAATTACCTGGAGACAACCACCAAGACAATCACCGAGGGTCGGATAGGAATTCAAGTTTGGAAGAGACCCATTTGAGATTGGGAACATTTTTACCCTAATAAGTTTGTCATAAATGTGACTTAGAGGGTTAAAAGTATGGGGTATATCGACAAGTTTTAGGATGGAACCCCAAATCTAGGGTTGATGCCCTAGGGATTGTGCACCCAAGAAGGATAGATATAATATGTAATATCAAAGACACTTAGCCCAAGATAGGTATGGGCTTATCTTTTGTTTATTGGGGGCTTGTCATTTGTTTATTTGGCAAATTAGTTATTGACTTGGTTTTCCTTAGACCTAATTTAGAAAATGTGGTGTCACAAACATAGTGAGATTGAGTTGATCTTTGTCGACGTTATTCAGGTGAAGATAAGTTTTTGTAAACACGTGTTTGGAATGATGATCTGCAGCATTACCAGGACAATGTCATGGTAATAAGGAGGAGTAATTGCGAGATTTAACTATTATAAGATATCACATGAAATTAGATGACGGGTAACAAGATTCAGGATATTTGGGAAGATAAAATTAAATCTCTATATTGTAATATCGAAAGTATGATGACTCTAGGAAACTGTAAGGAGTTAGAAGACAATATATTGAAGAACATAAACCTTATATATGACTCGTAAAGTTGAATTGATTGATTACTCAGGAGTACTTGAAGGAATAAGAACATGATCGTGTAGAGTAAGTTTATAGAGTCATTGTCTACACTTTCAAATGAGAACTCAAATTACTGGAAGAAAATTGTGTTTATCAGAACGTCACCGGAATAAAGAAAGACGTCATGGATTTTGTTACGCACGGTGAGGTTTATCGGCTGGAGGAGGTCAAGAGCTCAAGACAATCGCGTCGGATCAGTATTTAAAGTTTATATACAGGAAAGAAGATTAGTCTAGGATTATCTGGGCTTTTGGTCGATATTCAACAAAGCTCTCCACCCTCAGACGGACATGCAGACGTAGCGTACCACCCTATTACCGAAGGATCTTTTACACTTATACATTCTGGAACACGGAGAGCCATGGGAGAGACTTTTGCCGCTGATTAAGCTCTCTTATAAGAACAGTTATTAGTACAACAGAGACATGTCCAACATGAGGCATTATACAGACAGAGGTACAGGACTCCACTGTATTGGACCTAGGATGAGGATCCAAAGGCACTCAGCTCAGAATTTATGGAGGACATAGATACCCAGGTGTGACTGATTCGAGGTAGGATGTTGGAGGCCCAGAGCAGATCGGCCAAATATTACGATGTGCGACATTACCAAGTAGAGTCTCAAGATGGATACCATGAGTTCCTGAAGATACGTCTGATGCACGAAGTCTCGCAGGTATGCGGGTGAAAGAAGCTCAGTCTGAGGAATATGGAGCCCTACAGGATCTTGGGTTGGATCAGTTTATTGCCTTACAGACCGGAGCTACCATAAGAGTTTGCGGGTTTGCATGACGTATTCCACGTCTCCTATCTTAGGAAGGCTCTTCTACGATCGGAGCAGCAGGTAACTTGTATAGATGGCTCAACAGCTTCTGATCGATCAGTCCTCTTAGAGATGGTCAGGATAGATGATACAACAACGTGAGTCTTACGGTGCAGGAAGGTTCCGGTGGTCAAGATCATGAGGTCAAATCATGAAAGGAGGAGCATACCTGGGAGCCAGTAGACCTGATGTAGCAGAAGTACCTGGAGCTCTTTACATCTGGTATAAGTTCAATTTCTGAGGGATGTTACATTCAATTACTCTCAAAAGAAACCCCGCAGGCCTACCCTGAATTTCGGGGACAAAATTATTATTTTTGTTTATTGGGATTTGTAACATCCCTCAAATAACTAGATCCCTATGAGTGGTTTTGTCATGACTAGGTCATGACAAAACCCTAGGAAGCCAAAGAAGACCAAGTGAACATAGGAATGATGGTGAGATCACCATGGTCCACAAATAACACTTTCCAATTACCTAACCTAGGGTTTAACCTTATGGCCTCACCTTGACTCTTTGACCCCAACATAATGTCCCTAGACCTTTAGGAGGACCCTTGGTTCACCAAGGACACATTGGGGTCAACCCAAAAGGAGCAAGTTGACCAAATTCAACCCAATCCTTAATTAGGTCAAACTAAGCTCACACATGGTCAATTGACCTCCCCTTAGCCAAAGGGACCCATGTAGACCTTCCCAAGCCCTAAGGGAGGCCAATGAGTCACCATGGACCAATTGGGGTTAACCAAAGAGGCTAAGTTGCCCAAAGTCAACCCTAGCCCTAAAATGATCAAAGTGCCCTACCAAAGAGGCTAAGTTGACCAAAGTCAACCCTAGCCCTAAAATGACCAAAGTGCCCTAACTAAGGGTCAAGTGGCCTCCAAGGTGCCCAACTAACCCTACCCAGACCATCATTGCACTTAGGGGAGGCCAAAGGGTCACTAACAACCAATTAGGGTTAGCTAGGTCACCCAATGTGGCCTATGGTACTGCTAACCCACATTGGGTCAATGTAACCCAAATAGTCTAACTCAAGCTAAAACACAAATCCACTTGTGCTAGCCTCATTTTAATTATTAATATGGGTTAATGGGGTGCTTTTTTGGCTGAAATGATCATCAAATTCGGCCATGGTGACTACGAGAGAGAAGTCTCCATTTTTTGCCATTAATGGAGGATAGAGAAAGTGAGAAAGAAGGCCATTCATGGACAATGGAGACCAAGGGCCTCTCCAATTGATTCCAAAGGCTGGATACATTTCCCCTCATCAGTTTTGAGGAGTTGAATAGCCATGGTCGGCCACCCAACGGGCTGAATTCAGAGAACTCCACCTTAGCTGAATTTCCCCATTAATGGCAATAATGGAAATTGAAGCCATGCCCCTTCCCCTACCACAACTGTCCCCATTTATACCTTTACATCGCTGCATTTGCTCAAGGATATAGATCGGGAGGTGGAATCTTTTGGAGCTCGGCGGCCATGGCGCACCACCAACAAACACGTTGGCAAGCACGGTTGAAGGTCCGCTTCTCCTCCTTTCCCCTTGTGATAGCTTCCTAGATCAATAGGATTTGAAATTGAGCCCAATTGGGCTGGTTTCCATTTTCGAATTCCATGAATTTTAATGGTTTTTATACTTTGCGGGTTCACCGGAAACCGCCCCTCCGGCGGCCGTGCCGCCCTCCAGCGATAGCCACCACCTCAATGGAGGTGGTGGTGGTGGAAGGCCGGGGAGGGGACTTGATCGCCGATAAAATGCTTGGAAAACACCTCCAGGTAGTGTTGATCACGTCCACTGGCTGGAGGAGGAAGACAAAATCCTGGCCGTCCGAATTGATATTATTAGATTATTAAATTTGTATTTTTTAACCCTTTACTGTGCACCCTTTAAATTAAATAAATAAGGACCTTAGGTGCTGAAACCTAAAAAGTGGCCAACATGAAATTGTCTCCCTTGAAGTGTACTTTAATTTAAAATTGACTTCAATCCATTTGGGTAAGTGGTTTTACCACAACACTCAAAATGGTATAGCCTATACATAGGCTTGACAAGAGACTAAATTGAGTGTCCCCATCAATCCATTCATCCAAATGACTTGAAATTTTGGATGAGGGTCACTCTTACCTATGCTTATAACAAATCCAAAAATTGAAATTTTAGGAAAAACTGTTCCTAAAGATTTTGAAGAAAGTTAATAAACCAAGTATGAATTATTTAAGTGGTCTAATGACAACTAAACCCACCAAAATTTTGGTGACTGTCTCTTAGTGTCATGGCATGACTATTATAAAAATCTTAGCCCAATTGTGTTTGATTTCAATAGGTTTTGGTGAGACCAATGTGTGGCCCTTTAAGTGTTAATTAGGGCATGAGTGAGCTTGGGGCATGGCGGGGCCAATTATCACCCAAAGGGGTTTGGGACTTTGGCCAGAGCCCCAAGGTTATTTAAAACACCCCCACATGGAGTTTGGGATGTGTTGGAACACCCTATTACTAATTTGGGCAAGGATAAGTATGTCCTTTAGGAAATCTGTTTTGACCTCCTTGTATAGATCTAAAGGTCAATTAGAATTGAGTCTAAGGGTTAGTATTTAGGTTTGAAAGCTGCCCTCAAGACCCTCAAGATCAATTCAGAAGACTAAGTCATTTCGTCGAGCTCAGGACGACGAATCGTCGAACTCCATTCAACGATCTCTGAGCTCACTTCGACGAATCGTCGAACTCCATTCGACGATCTCTGAGCTCAGTTCGACGAATCATCGAACTCCATTCGACGATCTCTGAGCTCAACTTTGACGAATCGTCGAACTCCATTCGACGATCTTCGAGCTCAGATCAACGTTCCTGTCTCTAGTTTGTTTCTCTATCTATGAGCTCAGTCCGACGATAGTTGAGCTCAGATCGATGATTTCTGCCCCAGTCTAAGTCCAGTCTCTGAGCTTAGTTCAACGATAGTTGAGGTCTGGTCGACGTTTTTCTGGAGAGTTCGACGTTTTTCAAGATTCAAATTTAGACAGCTATGGAATTATTCTCAGCATTTATTTCAAGGATCTTGTAGCCGTTTCAATTAATCTGGAGCAAGTTTCAAGGGAATTTTTAAAGGAATGTTTCATTGGACTTTCCTCCAGAAGACAAAATGCAGTTAAAGCAGTCATTTATGACAGGCTAACGGCTATCTTGGACAGAGAATCATTCTATTCAGATCTAAGGAATAAAAGAGAAATTATTCATTTTTTCCCTGGTGGTGAATAACAACAACATTTACAACAACAACATAAAGAGAAAGAGTTGCAAATATTCACAGTCTTAGAATTCTTACAGGAACACTCATCACTGAAGGAGATCAACACTCTGAAATTTCTAGATCCCTTTTGATTCCAGTGTTCAAAGGACATTATCATTCAAGACTCCAGACAACACACATTTTAGCTGCTACTGAAATCATCTTTTGCTGGAGATCAAATTTTCTGAAGGCCTATCAGCCTACTGCAAAGCTTCACTTCCTAAACAACTAAAGATCTCAGGTGGAGCTTTGACAACATCCACTATCTTCTCTCTGATTGTTGACAGAGAAGATCATCTCTCTCTCTCTCTCTCTCTGTTGTAAAGGGTTTATCAAACTCCCTTCAAAAGTTTGTGTTGGTTTCTGTGACCTTATCAAAACTCAGTGGTGGAAAGACACCTGATCAAAAAATCTGGTTTGGTTTTTAAGTACCTTATAAAAACTCATTGGTGCCCATGACACCTGATCAACTCATCCTGCAGTGGATTCCTACCTAGGAAGGTAGAAGAGTGGATGTACCCAGATTGGTTGGGGAACCACTATAGCTCCTTGTGTCATCTGGTTGCTTATTTTCTTTTGTTTTCTCGCTGTGGTTTGTGATTGTTCTGTGATTGCTTTTTAATTAGATAGTTGTTGTGTTTGCTGTATTTCATTTACTTCCCTATTCACTTAGGAATACAACAAGAGTTGTAAAAGGTTTTCAGCAAGAATCATACTCTATTCACCCCCTCCCCCTCTAGAGTATATCAGATCTAACCTGCACTTTCAATTGGTATCAGAGGCAGGTTGGTTAAAATACCACACCTTAGTGGTTGCATAGGCTAACACCTGAACCCAAAGATCCCTCTAGTTAGATTTGCTTGTTTTAAGTTTGTTATTATAATTATTTCTTCACAAAACATGACCCAAAATAAAGATTATGATAGCACCAGACCTCCAGTGTGCAATCTATCTAAGTTTGCACTTTGGAAGGCAAGGATTAGATTGTACATGAACTCTATTGATGAAGACATTTTCAATTCTATTTTTACAATGTGTCCAAGACCTCTAGAAAATACGAGTACAAGTGTTGTTCCACACCCTTCAGGAACAGATATAGAGATCAAGAAATGGAAAGTGGCAGATGCTAAGGCAATGAATATTTTAGCCCAGACTATGTCTGATGAAATATTACAAAAAGAAGCTCACTACAACTCAGCAAAGGACATATGGGACAAGTTATCTGAGATATTCTCAAGATCTGCTGATGAGAGAAAAGATAGAAGATCTCACCTCATAACCCAATATGATAATTTCAAGAAAGGAGAAGCTGAGTCAGTAGCAGATATGTATAATAGACTCAGTCTCATAGTCAATGAGCTGAAATCATTGGACAAAGAGATCTCATTGACTGAGCTCAATGATAAAATCCTAATGTGCTTCCCAAGCACTTGGGACTCAAGGATCTGGCCAATCAAGGCTGCTAGAAGCCTAAATGAGATCACAACTGAAGCTCTCTTGGGCAAGCTCAAGTCTTATGAGCTGCTCATCAAGAATAGAGAAGAAGAGCAGAAGGCTGCCTCACCAGCTATAAGAAAGGAAAAATCAATAGCTTTCAAAGCCATTGAAGATCAGCCTGAAGACAAGGTCGCAGGAAATGAAGAGGTTCTAAGCCTACTGGCCAAAAGGTTTTACAAAATGGCTAGAAAGGATTTCAGGAAAAGATCATACAGAGAGCATGACAAGCCAAGGTATGACAAATTAAATAACAAAGAGATTATTTGTTTTGGATGCAGGAAACCAGGCCACATTGTGCCTGACTTTCCAGAAAATAAAAACAAGGACAAAAAGGACAGGAAAGGAAGAAGAAAAGACAAGGACTTCAAGAAGAATAACAATGACAAACCCTCCTCCAGCAAGAACAAGCATACAAGGAAGGGGTTTGTTGCTGAAATTTGGAGTGAGACAGAAGAAGAATATGGAGCTTCATCCAGCTCTAGTGATGATGAAGATGATGCCGATGAAAAGAATTCTGCATGATGGCTATCAATGCCTCACAACAAAATTCTGATGCAGAAGAATCAGAGTCAGAGTCAGAATCAGAGACTCAATCTGAAGAGGAACATGTAATAAGTTCTTTTGATTTTAATTCTGAGGACTTCAAGTGTGAGTTTAAAGCACTGTGTCTAGATTTATTAAAATCTGAGAAGGAAATCATTTCTCTCAGAAATCAGCTATCTGAACACAGTACTTTAAAATCAGAAAACCTCAAACTCTTTGAGGAGATGGAATGTTGTAGGGAGCAGATAGTCTCACTGAAAAGTGAACTATCAGAGGCCAAAAAGCTTGAAGAATCCCTTAATGGGAGAAGTATCAAACTGATGGACATCACAAGCACAGTGAACTCAAGATTCAATAGTACACTGGGCTTGGGTGCTTCATCCAGCCAACCTGTAGTCTTAACAACCCCAATCAAGTTTATCTCTGATAAAGGTAAGGGAGTTGTAGAGGTAGCTAGGAAGAATTCTGACTTACCTAAGAAAACAAGAGTTCAACAGAAATCGTCGAACGGAGCTAGACGATCGTCTAATGAAGATCAACGATCTCAGGCTAAATCGTCGAACTCAGGTGGACGATCTCTGAACCCTGAACTCTGCCACAGTCGATCTTCGAACGGAGCTCGACGATCTAACCCAAGATCGTCGAACTCAGCTCAGCGATCGTCGAGCAGAGATCAGAGTTTTGAAAATTTTTCCAAAGGTAAATCAAATTTCAAACGTAGGGGTCCTTCAATCCAAAGATTTAACCCTTATACTGAATGGATAATACCTCCTAGGAGATATCATCCTGAAGGCTATAAGAGTCAACCAGAGATGTCTTTTATTTCTGAATTCAAAGGTTATCAACCTAGGCCCAAGGTAAACTGGGTCAAAAACAAGTAAATTGTTTTATGTGTAGGTGAAGACCTATCCAACATCAAACCAGCAATGGTATCTGGATAGTGGGTGCTCCAAGCACATGACAGGGAACAAGGACAATTTCACATCCTTCAAAGCCAAGCTTGGACCCAAAGTAATATTTGGTGATTCAAAATTTGGACTAACAAAAGGATATGATGCAGTCCAGTTTGGCACAATCACATTCAAGAAAGTAGCCTATGTGGAATGACTGAAGCACAACTTAATCAATATCAGTCAACTGTGTGATGAAGGCTACCAAGTGACTTTCAGCAAATCCTTATACAAGATAAAATTAGAGGACAACACAACTGTGTTGACAAGTAAAAGGAAAGGTAACATTTATCTTGTAGATTTTCTTTCAACCAAGGTAGATATTTGCTTGTTTAACTCTACTTGTAGACCTAATGAACTATATCATAAGAGATTAGGACATGTAAACCTTAGAACCATTGCTAGGATATCCAAGGACAACCTTGTTAGAGGACTACCTTCTGGCCCCTACAAGAAGGAAGGACTTTGCAGGGCTTGTCAATTAGGCAAGCAAACCAAAAATAGTTTCAAGTCACTTAATAAGAGTGATTCACCTAGGATTTTGTATCTGTTACACATGGATCTTTTTGGACCCATTAAAGTACAAATCTTAGGAGGGAAATCCTATACTTTAGTGGTTGTAGATGACTTCTCTAGATTCACATGGGTGTTTTTTCTGAGGAAGAAGTCTGATAACTTTAAATGTTTGACAGAGTTTCTCAAATGCATACAGAGTGAGTTCAATACTCACATTACCCTGATCAGAAGTGATCATGGGACAGAGTTTGATTCTCTTCTTATGCAAAAGTTCTGTTAGAGTGAAGGGATCAGGCACACTTTCTCAGCTCCTAGAACTCCTCAAATAAATGGGGTAGCTGAAAGGAAAAATAGAACTCTCATTGAATCTGCTACTACATTGTTGTCAGATGCTCACCTTCCTCTATCCTTTTGGGCAGAGGCAGTGAACACCTCCAACTATGTGTTGAATAGAAGTTTAATACATAAACGGAAGGGCAAGACTTCATATGAATTACTCAAAGGGAAGAAACCTAAAGTAGATTACTTTAAAATTTTTGGTTGTATTTGTTACATTCATAATAATGACAAGAAATACTTAGCAAAATTTCAAGCTAAAGCTGATGAAGGAGTGTTTCTGGGATACTCCATGATCAGTAAAGTTTATAGGGTATATAATAAATCTACTCTCAAAATTGAAGAATCTGTTCATATATCTTTTGATGAATCTAACCTGTCTTTCAAGGAGAAGAATACTTCTACCATAGAACCTTTGCAGGTACACTCTCTTGCTGAAGACTTGGACAGGTTACAAATTATTCAAAAAGATGAAAGCAGTGAAGATGAAGAAGTTATTCAACATCTTGAAGAGAATCTTCTTGAAGAGCCAGTTGTTGTACTACAAGAGGAAACAACAACACAGGTTGGTGAACAATCAACATCTTCTGTTGATTTAGTAACATCAAGAGGCCATCCAATCTTCCAATTGATTGGAGACATCTCAGCTGGTGTGCAAACCAGAAATTAGGTCAACCAAAACCTGATGCACACTTGCTTTCTCTCTCAAATTGAACCTCAATCCATTCAAGATGCAGAGCAAGATCCATACTGGATCATTGCAATGTAAGAGGAGTTGCATCAATTTGAAAGGAACAAAGTTTGGGAACTAGTACCAAGGCCAAAGGATCACTCCATTGTTGGAACAAAGTGGGTGTTCAGAAATAAATTGGATGATCAAGGAGTCATTATAAGGAACAAGGCAAGGCTAGTTGCTCAAGGGTACTCTCAAGAAGAAGGGATAGATTATGACCAGACCTTTGCACCAGTTGCAAGGTTAGAGGCCATAAGAATCTTATTAGCACATGCAGCACACAAAGGATTCAAAGTATACCAAATGGATGTAAAGAGTGCTTTTCTCAATGGAGATATCAAAGAAGAAGTCTATGTCAGACAACCCCCAGGTTTTATCTCTTCAACTCATCCTGATTATGTTTTCAAATTGCATAAAGCATTATATGGTCTAAAGCAAGCTCCTAGAGCATGATATGAGACCCTAGCATGCTTTCTTCTGAAAAATGAGTTTATAAGGGGTAGAGTAGACCAAACTCTTTTTATTAGAACCCATAAGTCCCATACCCTACTAGTACAAATCTATGTAGATGATATTATATTTGGTTCTACTGATTCAAATTTGTGTAGAAGGTTTTCCAACCTAATGCATTCTAAATTTGAAATGAGTAGCATGGGTGAGCTATCCTTCTTTCTAAGATTGCAAATCAAACAACATGCTGAAGGCATATTTATTTCTCAAACCAAGTATGTAAAATAATTGTTAAGAAATTTGGTATGTCTGAAGCATCATGTATGAAAACACCTATGCCTCCTAATGCTCTATTAGATGCTGACGAACATGGGAAACTTGTTGATTAGACAACATATAGAGCAATGATTGGCTCTTTATTGTACCTTACAGCTAGTAGACCTTACATATTGTTTGCTACATGTATATGTGCTAGATTCCAAGTGAGCCCTAGAGAGTCACACTTAACCTTAGTAAAAAGGATTCTTAGGTATGTAAAAATTTGTCCAAATATAGGTCTCTGGTATCCAAAAGTCTCAGCATTTAACTTAACTGAATTTTCAGATGCTGATTATGTTGGATGTAGAATAGACAGGAAAAGCACCAGTGGAACTTGTCAGTTTCTTGGTGACAGACTTGTCTCCTGGTTTTGCAAGAAACAAACATCTGTGTCAACTTCAACTGCTGAAGCTGAATATATGGCTGCAGGCAGTTGTTGTTCACAAATCTTGTGGATTCAAAACCAACTCCTATACTATGGCTACAACTTAGAAAAGTCTAAAATATTTTGTGATAATACCAGTGCTATTTCCATTGCACAAAATCTAGTCCTCCATAGTAGGACAAAACATATAGAACTTAGGCATCACTTTCTAAGGGATAATGTTGAGAAAAATAAAATTGAACTTCAATATATCCCAACTGATTTGCAAAGTGGAGATATTTTCACCAAATCATTGGATGAAAAGAAACATACATTCTTCCTTAATAAGTTAGGAATGTTAAATGGAGGAAGTTTAAAATAATATCCAAGATTTTTAAAATCTAAAAATGACCAAGACTAGGCAAATCAAAATACTTTTTCTAGTGTATGGAGTATGTTTCTGGTCTCTGAACTGCGCTCGACGATTTTCCCCAAGTTCGTCGAACGGAGATCGACGGTTTCATAAATCGACGACTAGAGTTCAGCACTTCTCAGATAGTGCTAAACTATCTTTCTTAAGGTCAGCGATTGTCCAACGGAGCTCGACGCTCTCCAATATCGTCGAACGGAGATCAACGATATTGATGACCTTTTAGTTTCCTTTAGAAGCCCAGATTGTCGAACAGAGTTCAACGATCTTTCCTTTTCTGCGTCGAACCCTAATATAAAACTCATTTTGGCCATCATTCTGCCTTTGCGCTTTCATACTCTTTGCAAAATTTCTTTTCCCTCCAAACTCTTCTACACTTGGTCTTTTGTTTGTTCATTTTTGCAGGAATCAATGGCAGTTTCAGTCGCAATCTTGGCAGCAATAAAATTTGATACAGGCTTTGATATCGACATGAATTCTTTCGATAACAGCGACCAAATCTTCAAGGACATTCTGGAACTTTTCAAGGACCGACAGTTAGTTACCATAATGAATACAAGGATCATATTGGCTGCAAATGAAATAAAGGAATGGGTGTATACTGCCCACAATCTTTATCAGAACATAGTGGTTGGAACCATCTCAGGAACTCAGGTATCTTTAACACCTGCTGTTTTGACAGAGGTTTTTCAATTGAATTCTGGAGAAGATTCTGTTGAGTTGTCTCGAGAAGAATTTTCACTTATGCTTGAGAGGATGGGACATTCAGAAGCTAACCCTAGTAAATTGCTTAAGAAGAATCTGTCAGTTGAATACAGATTTCTTGCTGATATAGTTGGGAGAGTGTTGTTGGCAAAACACTCTGCCCATGATACCATCTCTAGGTATCAGTTATGTTTGATGGGTGCCTTGGTGGACAAGAAGAAACTAAACTGGGGAGAAGTGTTCTTTGATTTAATCAAGAAGAAAATTAACAAGAACTTTGTTAATTTTGGGAGGATTTTAGGGCTGTTTCTTCATAATAGATGCCCTGCACTGCTTGTTTCTAGTGGGATGCACATCAATGCCTCCAAGAGGCTTACCTATGCCCTATTTGTGAAATGGGACAGGCAGATTGTAAAGCCCAGCAGAGCCTCTGCAATCTCTTCTTCAGGCACAAGGACTACTTCAGTCTCTTCCCCTCAGGTTTCTGCCCCTGTAGAAGATTTTCCTGCCTCATCATCTCCTCCTTATCCACCCATTGTTTCATCAACAACAATCTCATCCACCATCACAATTTCATCCCCCATTTCCATCCCATCTCCAACTTCCATCCCTTCTCCACCTCCAACATCAACTGCAGCACTTTTCCATCCACTACATCACTACCCTCACATGGATATTGACTCATCATCTCATATTCCATCATTCACTCTTCTAGATGACTCCTATATGGATGATTCTCCTTCATCCCCTCTTGAGCCACCATCTTCATCCACTTCTTATCAACAACTCCTTCAGGACATCATTGCTCAACCATCATTCACTCTATCCATTTCCATTCCCTTATCTTCCATCTCCACAATTCCTATATTTCAACCATCACTTCCACCCTCCACAGTTTCTCCAACAACATCTCCTGCTGCTCCAACTTTCATCTACCTCATCCATCCCTACCTCTACTCAAGTCCCTCTTGAGCAAGTAGATCTTCCAGCCATTGCAGACAAGCTCTATGAGCTGATAGCTCCAAGGCTATCACTACTGCTGGAGACCTCTTTGGCTCCACTTCTGCAAACTATTGAGTAGTTGTCTACCGGCTTCCTCCATTCTTCCTACTCAGGCAATCCCTTCAACTGGGTGCCTTGATCCAGTTGTCACTAAATCTAGGCAGGGGGAGATGCCTTATGAAGCTAAGAGATTGCCTGCTGCAGTAACTTCAGACCTAGCTCCAGTTGCAGTCATTACAGTGGACCTCAGGTCACTGCTGTCAGTTTTTGATTCTGTGTACTTCAGCTATCTTCCAGACCAGCATACTGAAGATCTTACTAAGGCCATTGTGCCTTTTTCTAGCTGTAACCCCAGCTTAATGACTTCTTATATAAATTCCTTCAATGCTGTTGACAGTGCTCCTTCTGTTTCTATTGCTCCTACTGCTGCTGCTCCTACTGCTGTTGTTGTTATTTCTGTTAGTTCTGATATTGCTGGTTCAGTTTTTGAGGATATGCATATGACAGAGGAAATTGTTTCTGAGCCTGCTGTTTTTAACTCTGAATCTGTTGTTCCAGTTATCTCTGAGCCTGCTGTCTCTGTTTCTGAAGTTGTTTTTCCAGTTTCATCTGTTTCTACTGCTTCTATTACTGTTGTTGTTGCTCCTGTTTCTGAAATTCCTGTTTCTGAACCTACTGTCATAGCTCCTTCTGCCAGTATTGCTTCTACTCCACTTCCTGCTGCTGTTGCTGCTCCTGTTGTTGTTTTTGCTGTTTCTTATGCTCAGTCTCAACAACAGAAAGAATATCTCAAAAGAATTGATGCATTGTATGATAATCAAAGTTCAGAAAGTGATCAGTTTAGGACTGACTCTGATGATTCCTCTGCAACAATTGCAAGAAAAAGGAAAGTAAGAAGCAAGGGCATGAAGAGAGTTCCCCTAAAAAAGGTTAAATATACAAATGATATTTCATATTATATATTGCATGATTGACCTATTACAGAACCATGGATGTAGTACTCCAGGAATCAGCTGAAAGCCATGAAGAAGAAAAGGAACTATGACAAAGGATCATCTCATTTCAATCCTCCTCCTCCTCCTCCTCCTTCACCTGATGCTGGTGTAGGTGGAAGTTCTGCCTTCCAATCTACTGCTAGAAGCCAAACTTCATATCAATCTCAAGGAAGATCTCAGTACAGAGGAAATCAGTCTAGAGGTTACCAGTCCAGAAAAGGACAGTACAGAGGCAATCAAATAGGACTTAGAGTGTATTACAGGGAACATCCTTATCAAAGGGAAGGACAAGGTCCCTCTGACACTACTTCTGGTCCCTTCCCTTATAAGCTTAAAGATCTAGTCTCTTCCAGAGCTCCTCCTGATAATTCTTCAAAAAGATATGAGCCTCCTGTTCCATTTGAAGACCCAGAAAATAATCCCACTTCATGGACTGCCAGAATGAAAGAGTTGGTTGCACTGGACAAAATCAAGAAGGCTAGAGAACAAGGAAAAGATACATCAAATATAACTACTCTATCAGATCAAAGAAAGAAGGAACTTGAGAGATACTCTTCCAGCAAATTCTTTGATTCAAAAAGTTATATGAAGCTGCACCTAGAAGTAGTAGTCCCCAAGCCAAAGCATCAAACTTCTCTAGGTGCAACTGATGACAGAAGATCCAAGAAAGAAGCTCTCAATCCTAACAGAGAAATAGTTCTCATAAAGAGCAAGGAAAAGGAATGATTCTGTAAGATGACAGTAATACCTATTTCTGACTATCTATGATTATATCTGTGTTTCTGCAATGCTTTTTCTTTGTTTTTGTTATATTTATGCATTGTATGTTTTTGTTTTTCCTATGTCTGTAAATAGTAATCCTAACCCAAATAGGGGAGATTGTTGGAACACCCTATTACTGATTTTGGCAAGGATCACTATGTCCTTTAGGAAATCTGTTTTGACCTCCTTGTATAGATCTAAAGGTCAATTAGAATTGAGTCTAAGGGTTAGTATTTAAGTTTGAAAGCTTCCCTCAAGACCCTCAAGATCAGTTCAGAAGACTAAGTCATTTCGTTGAGCTCAGGACGACGAATCGTCGAACTCCATTCGACGATCTCTGATCTCACTTCGACGAATCGTCGAACTCCATTCGACGATCTCTGAGCCCACTTCGACGAATCGTCGAACTCCATTCGACGATCTCTGAGCTCAACTTTGACGAATCGTCGAACTCCATTCGACGATCTTCGATCTCAGATCGACGCTCCTGTCTCCAGTTTGTTTCTCTATCTCTGAGCTTAGTCCGACGATAGTTGAGCTCAGATCGATGATTTTTGCCCCAGTCTAAGTCTAGTCTTTGAGCTCAGTTCAACGATAATTGAGCTCAGGTCGACGTTTTTCTGGAGAGTTCGACGTTTTTAAAGATTCAAATTCAGATAGCTATGGAATTATTCTCAGCATTTATTTCAAGGATCTTGTAGCCATTTCAATTAATCTGGAGCACGTTTCAAGGGAATTTTTAAAGGAATGTTTTATTGGACTTTCCTCCAGAAGACAAAATGCAGTTAAGAAAGTCATTTATGACAGGCTAACGGCTATCTTGGACAGAGAATCATTCTATTCAGATCTGAGGAATAAAAGAGAAATTATTCATTTTTTCCTGGTGGTGAATAACAACAACAATTACAACAACAACAGAAAGAAAAAGTGTTGCAGATATTCACACTCTTAGAATTCTTACAGGAACACTCATCACTGAAGGAGATCAACACTCTGAAATTTCTAGATCCCTTTTGATTCCAGTGTTCAAAGGCCATTATCATTCAAGACTCCAGACAACACACATTTTAGCTGCTGTTGAAATCATCTTTTGCTAGAGATCAAATTTTCTGAAGGTTTATCACCCTACTGCAAAGCTTCACTTCCTGAACAACTCAAGATCTCAGGGTGAGCTTTGACAACATCCACTATCTTCTCTCTGATTGTTGACAGAGAAGATCATCTCTCTCTCTCTACTGTAAAGGGTTTATCAAGCTCCCTTCAAAAGTTTGTGTTGGTTTCTGAGATCTTATCAAAACTCAGTGGTGGCAAGACACCTGATCAAAAAATCTAGTTTGTTTTTTAAGTACCTTATCAAAACTCATTGGTGCCCAGGACACCTGATCAACTCATCCTGTAGTGGATTCCTACCTAGGGTGGTAGAAGAGTGGATGTACCCAGATTGGTTGGTGAACCTCTATAGCTTCTTGTGTCATCTGGTTGCTTATTTTCTTTTGTTTTCTGGCTGTGGTTTGTGATTGTTCTGTGATTGCTTTTTTATTAGATAGTTGTTGTGTTTGCTGTATTTCAATTACTTCCCTGTTCACTTAGGAATACAACAAGAGTTGTAAAAAGTTTTCAGCAAGCACCATACTCTATTCACCCCCTCTAGAGTATATCAGATCTAACCTGCACTTTCAGGGTGGATTAGGGTGGATCTTCTGTAATGTCCCGAATCATACTAGGCCCCTTGTGCGTGTTTTTGAGCCAGGAGAGCTGACTTGGGATCAGGGGAGTGCTGACAACTTGGAAACATGTAACAGCTAAAAGTCTGGGATTGGCAAATTTTTGGTGACACGGCCTGGGACACGGGCGTGTCCTAGGGCATGTCCTGCTCGGTTGCATAGCGGTCGTGAGGTTGACGAAAATGGTCGGCAGAGGGAACACGCCCAGTATCACGGGTGTGTCCCATCCGACACGAGCGTGTCTGAGGGCGTGTGTTCCCTCTGGTTGATGACCATCGCTCGACGATCATCGAGTGTCAAGTATGGGGTACACGGCCTGTGACACGGGCGTGTTACAGGGCGTGTCCCGCTCATTCTCGAGTAGTTCTCATGTAGGTCGAAATGTACTCGAGTAGGTGGAAAAGTACTCGAGTGAGAGGGGGTGACACGGGCGTGTCATCCCTGTGACACGGGCGTGTCCTATCCGGGTACTCGAGTAGTTGGTTTTGAAAGTGTAGGTTAGATCTGATATACTCTAGAGGGGGGGTCAATAGAGTATATGGTGCTTGCTAAAAACTCTTTACAACAGTTGTTGTATTCCTAAGCGAACAGGGAAGCAAATGAACTACATCAACTATCTAATCAAAAGCAATCACAAACCACAGCCAGAAAACAAAAGAAAGTAAGCAACCAGAAGACACAAGGAGCTATAGTGGTTCCCCAATCAATCTGGGTACATCCATTCTTCTACCACCCTAGGTAGGAATCCACTGCAGGATGAGTTGATCAGGTGTCCTAGGCACCAATGAGCTTTTGATAAGGTACTCAAAAACCAAACCAGATTTTTTGATCAGGTGTCTTGCCACCACTGAGTTTTGACAAGGTCTTAGAAACCAGCACAAACTTTTGAAGGGAGTTTGATAAACCCTTTTACAGCAGAGAGAGAGAGAGGGATGAGATGATCTTCTCTGTCAACAATCAGACAGAAGATAGTAGATGTTGTCAAAGCTCCCCCTGAGATCTGTAGTTGTTCAGGAAGTGAAGCTTTGCAGTAGGGTGATAGGCCTTCAGAAAATTTGATCTCCAGCAAAAGATGATTTCAGCAGCAGCTGAAATGTGTGTTGTCTGGAGTCTTGATTGATGATGGCCTTTGAACACTGGAATCAAGAGGGATCTGAAAATTTCAGTATGTTAATCTCCTTTTGTGATAGTGTTCTTGTATGAATTCTAAGACTGAGAATGTCTGCAACTCTTGTTGGGTACATTGGAAAATGTGTACCAGATTTGAATAAGCCTCACCCTACTCAATGATATACATCAAGCTGTATTTGATGTGCTTTGAGTTTATATGTGCAGGTTAAGTAATTGCAGAAAAATGCAGAAAAGTTTCTAAGTCCATGTGTCCACACCTAGAGGTGAAGTGTCGACACTTATGAAGGCTTGTGTCGACACCTAGAGAAGCTGTGTCGACACTTGAAGTAATTGTGTCGACACCAGGAAAGGCAGAGTCGACACCAGAAGAAAAGTGTCGACACATACAGGCAGTGTCGACACACTGTGAAGAATTATCAACATGAGCTATGTCGACACTTAGAGGCAGTGTCGACACCCAGAGAAGCTTAGTCGACATCAAATGTGTCGACACCAAGAATCTGTGTCGACACTCAGCAAGCTTCACCAAAGTTAAAGTAAAAGAAGGCAAGTGTCGACACAAAAAAGATGTGTTGACACTCAGCAAGTTTCAACAGAAGAAGGCATGTGTCGACACAAAGGAGATGTGTCGACACTCAGCAAGTTTCAACACAAGAAGGCATGTGTCGACACAAAGGAGATGTGTCGACACACAGCAGAATTCAGCTAAGTGTTAAAGAAGAAGTACTTGTGTCGACACACTCAATCAGTGTTGACACATTCAACAGAAGGCTTGTGTCGACACACAGAATCAGTGTCGACACATTCTGAAGAAGCAGTGTCGAGAAGCTGTTATAACAACACAAGGAGTTGTGTCGACACCATTAAGGCTAGTGTCGACACTTAGTTCACTTGTGTCGACACTTGCTCTATTTGTTTCGACACATAATGACTATATGTCTCGACACTTTCAGACAGTGACAGCGATTTCAAGATGTGACTGGATGACTTGACAACTGTCATTTCTACCGATCAACTGTAACTGTTAGAGATGTCAGAAGTTCGTTAGAAACCGGATTAGTCGGTTACCTTGGAGGAAAACTATATAAAGGCCTTTCTCCTTCAACAGAAAAGTATCTATTTAATCAATCAACAGATTATTCATTGAAGATCAATAATAGATTGAAGATCTACACAGAGATCTAACAACACAACAGAAGAAGACCTTCGACAGAAGATCTAAGAAGTTGGAGAGAGAGAGCTCCTTATAAGAAGAGCAGCTGCTGAACCATGCTGCTAAGTAAGATTCAGATTGAGATCTGAATCTCAAGACAGAAGTTGATTGAATATCATCTTCACAGGAGATTCAACCCTACTGAGTTCTAATTCAAGAAGTTTTGAAGAAAGTTAAGAGAGGTTGATCTCTGCAAAGTTCTTCCAAGAACTCATCAAGAAGCCAGTCAACTCATCTGTCTCTGTCAGAGTTATGGTTATTTACTTTGTAAACTTTATTTTCTGTAGGATCCTAAGGGATCTTAGTTGTAAGCATAAATCTATAAAGGCTGAGGTAGGGCTTTGAGACTGAGTGTAGGAGAATCAAATCTCTGAGTGTAGGCCTTGTTGAAGGCTGAGGTAGGGCTGTTTAGACTGAGTGTAGGTCTTGTTGAAGACTGAGTGGTAGGGCTTTGTGCCTGAGTTGTAAGAGTGGGGACACTCTGAGTTATAGGAACCTGTTTGGGGTTCTGAGCTATAGGATCTGAGGATCTGAGGAGTAGTGGAGAAGTTAGGCCGAATCTAGTACACTACTAGATAGGCAAAGGGGGAAAGTGGATGTACCCAGACCTTGGGGAACCACTATAAAATTCTGTGTGCACTCTGTGTTTGTTTATTTCTGTGATTGTAGAGCTAGCTGTGCTGAATTGCTATAGAAAATTGCAAGTACAAGTTTAATTGTTCAGTGTTGCTGCCTTTAATTTAAAAAGATAAAGTTCACCTATTCACCCCCCCTCTAGGTGGTTAGGCACTATTTCTTTCAAGTGGTATCAGAGGGAGGTTACTCAAAAAGGGACATAACAGTCTGAGTAAGATCCTGTATGCAGATTCAGAATAATCAAGACAATGGTTTCTAGTGAGAATCACAAAGAGCTGTGGTCCATGAAATTGCCAATATGTAGAAAAGAGATATTTGGCATTTGGAAAGAGAGGGTTAGACTCTTTATGGAAGCTTCTGACCCAAGGATATATATTACAGTTAAAGAAGGGCCATATGTGCCAATGAAGATATCCATTCTGGATGCTAACCAAAGAATTCTCAAGGATTATTCAGAAATGACCAAGGATGAAATTATCTTGGCAACTATGGATAAGAGGGCTCAGAACATCATAGTGAGTGCCATTGATGATTCTACCTTTCAGAATTTAATTCATTGCAAAACCTCTAAAGAAATGTGGGACACATTAATAGTTTATATGGAGGGATCAGAAGAAGTAAGACAAGACATGAAGTCCTTGTTAAATCAAGAATATAAAAGCTTCAGACAAGGAAAGTCTGATAGCATTACAGAATGTTACAAAACGTTCTATAAGATTGTTAATGAGTTGATGTCCTATGGAAGAGAATTCAACAACTATGAGCTGAATGATAAGTTTTTAAGATCCCTGACTAAGGACTGGGACACCAAGATTTGTGTCATTAGGGAAGTGGCCAAACTAGCTGATATACCTCCTCCAACTTTGTTTGGAAAACTGTTATCTTATGAGATGCAGTTAATGACTAGAAAGGAGGAAGAGAAGACTACTAGAGTGGAGCACAAGGAAAGATCTGTGGCCTTCAAGACTGAAGCCCCTAGGAAGTATAGAAGCAAGTCTCCATCTCCACCTCAAATAGTTGCTGATACTGCTTCAGAAAATTCAGATAACCAGAATTCAGACAGCAGTGATTCAGATGAAGATTTTGCTGCCTTCACAAGGCAGTTTCAGAGATTTTTGAAGAAGAAGCAGTGAAAGTCTAAGCCTTCCACATCTAAGCCTAAGGATATTACTATCAAAAGAGGAAGTCATCCAGGAAAGACATGAGCAAGTCTAAGTCAAACAAGTCTACAACATCAAAGATTATTTGTTACTGTTGTAATAGGCCTGGACATGTAGTAGCTGAATGTCCAGATAAAAGAAAAGAGACTGCAGATAAGAAGAAGAGTCAACATCAGAGCAAGAAGGAGAAATCCTTTGTTGCAAAGAATGAGAAGACCTTGTCAGATCAGTCATCTTCAGAGTCAGAATCTGAAGCTGAGGCTTACATTGGTCTATTTGCTGCAGATGAAGAAGAAGAGTTCCTACAGGTGCTGAACTCTATATATAAACAAGAAGACAATCAGTGCAAGGGACTGATGGCTTTATCTGAAGGAGACAAGATCCAGGATCAGCCTGGACTAAGTAAGGTACAATGTCTTTCAGATTATAGTACTGAATCAGAGTCAGATACATCTGCATCAAGTGATGTGGGTGGGTCTGAATCTGAGGGAGATATTCATCAGTTAATTGATGAATATATGGTCTTGTTGCAGGCCTTGAAGAAAAGCAAAACCTTGGCCAAAACTCAGGCAAAGGAGATTGTTAGTCTTAAATTGGCTGCTGCTGATTCAGACAAGTTGTTTGATCAAAAACTGAATGAGATTGTCAGATTGAAGAACATAACTGTTATTCAAATGAGCACAATCAATTTCAAGAATGATCAAATTATAAATCTGGAGGTTAGACTTCAGAAGGAGAAAGATATTGTAGCAAGTTTTTCTAAACGTAAGTCTGTGTTACCCTTGATAGATGAGTTTGTACCTCAAAAGGGTAAGGCTGGGGCAGGATTTAAGAAAACTTCCTGGACTGCTAAGTCCAAATCTAAGGGCAAAGTCCCAGCAATAAACAAGAAGCCTACTGTAGATAAAACAGCCAGGGTTGTACCTAAACAAAGGTACAACAGGTTTGAGTGCTGGTTGATAAGTTATTTTATATAGTTATTTTAGTTTAGTTTTTTTATAAATAAATATTATAATTTATTTGTGTTTATATTAATATATATAATAATTCATTTATTTTTATATTTCAGGTCAATATGAGCTTCAAATATCATTTTCAAGTCCATGACAAAGATCTGAAAACATTTTGAGAAAATTAACATTTTTGGCCACGGATAGCTGAAATTCAAATGGCCATAACTTTCAAACCAGGAAGAGTTACGGGACGTGCAACCAGTCAACGGAAAGAGGACGACGTCCTCTACAAATCTGGAGAATTTCACAAGTACACGCCCCAAGGACACGGGCGTGACCAGGGTGTGAACACGGGCGTGACTAGTTCAAGAAAATAATTTTCTCCAGAAATCTTCCCGGGGTAATTCTAGAACATTTCCCAAGTACACGCCCCCCTGTCACGGGCATGACCTAGGGCGTGACTAACCCGAAACTGTAGAATTGATGACAGAATGCACCGTTTTCAGTCATTTGCTGACCCGGTGAGTACACGCCCTAGGTCACGGGCGTGACCTAGGGGCGTGACACTTGAGGAACTGACAGAATTTACTCCCGCCGTTTTCAGCTTCCCGCGGTTTTCCAGAAACTGAAGTGACACGCCCTAGGTCACGGGCGTGACCTAGGGGCGTGACCCGCCATTTAACAGATTTTGGCGGTTTCTCCTCCAACGTTCCCGGGCTTTCAAGATGGCGGTTCCGAGCTTGACACGCCCTAGGTCACGGGCGTGACCTAGGGCGTGACCTTCAAGAAAAATTCTATAAATTCCAGATCGAGCCAGAAGCTTTAGAGGGAGGACAAGGAGGTCAATCTAGGAGTAGTTAAGTAGCTAGTTTTCCTGTTTTATGTATTTTCTTTCCTATAATTTCAATTTCATAATTGTAGTCTTTAATTCTAGCCTTTTAATTTTTAGAATGTCTTTGCTTTTCTCTTCATGTATCTTTCTATTATGATAATGAGAATTTAATTCTATTTGCACTTGATCTTGTCAAGCTTTATAATAAATTAGTCTTCTTCTTTTTGTCAACTCTTGATTTATCGCTTCTGATTTATCTTTGATTTATTACTTCCGATTTCGATCTAAGATCCATATCCTAAATGACCGAGAGGTTGCGGATACGGGGAGATCACTCAAAGATAAAAGGAGTTGATTGCACTCCTCGAGAGAGGACGACATAACTCTTCTGGATTGGAGTGAAATCCAATAGAGGGGTTCACTTCGTAACGCAGGCTTAGGGGTTTCGACTGGCTGAGAGGTCTTAATCGATCAACCTAAGTTTAGTCGAGAGCGTATTCTCGAGAGAGGCGTTTTCGTAATTTAGGAACCTCCACGGTCGAAGTAGGTAATTTAGAAGTTTACCTTAATGATGATGTTTATTTTATTATAAAGTAAGTCTAGATCAGGTGTTTTCGTTTTATTTTATTTTCTAGTTGTAATTTTAATTCACTTCTTTTATTAATCGATAAAATAATATTAATTTGCGTGAGTAGGAGTAATCAACATGCCCCGAGTCTAATACGACATTTCTTATACTAAATTTCGGATAGGTGCACTTGCCTATTTCGAGATTATAGTTTGGATATAATTTTCAAAACTATAAAATCCTCATCAAGTTTTTGGCGCCGTTGCCGGGGACTCTTTTTGTTGATATTTAGAAAACGCAAATTTTATTACTTTTATCATTCTCTTTCTCTACCCCAATTCTTCTTTTGATTTTCTTTTCCATTCACTTCCATTAGGTAAAGGTTGTTTTGTTTTCTTTTTACATTAAAAAAAATGTTATCTCAGTTGGCCGCTAAAATTGCTAGGCTTCAAAATCAATTCGATATTTTGAAAGCCGCAAAGCAGCGCCAAAGTGTTTGTTATTATTGTGGTGGTTCTCATCAAAGTGAGTATTGTTATCTTTATAATTATAATTCACAGCTACCTTATGAAAATAAAATTGAATATAATTATGAAAATAACTATTCTCACTTTTATGATAATTCTTTTTCCAATTTTCATGAAAATAATTTTTCCAATTCCTTTACTTTCCATGAAAATAATTTTTCAAATTTAAACGAGAATACTTATTTTGATTTAAATAATTTTTCTTCTACCTCGGACGTTTGTTTTCCTTGTTCGCAAGCTCAACCAGAAAACTTTCCGAGTTATGAGAACAATTATTTAGATCCTATTTTTTGTTCTTCTTTTAGCACACCACAATCGTTTTCTTCTAATTTTGGGGACTTTACGCAATTCATTGTTGATCCTCCCCAAAATTTAGAAGAAATCATTTCTTGTTCTAATGATTTTTCACCCCCTCCAAATAGTTCACCTAGTACGGAACATGAATCTTCATGTGCCCCCTTGGTGACTTATTCGGAAGAGGAGGAAGAATTATTATATCAAGAATATTTTAAAGTTATGGGCACACCTGGTGAAATAGGAGAAAAACATGTTTCTTTTCCTATTTCTCCCGATTTTCATTCTCTTCATGAATTTTCAAACTCTACTTATGAATTTTTAGAAATTGAAATTCCTAAAACTATAGTGCCCAGTAATTTTCTTTTAGATAATAACTTTACTTTAGAAAATAAACAACATATACCTAATCATATAACTTCACAAGAACCTCCTCCTTGCGAATATTTTTCTGACGTGCTTACCTTTGATTTTTCTTTAATTAATGAATTTCATGAAAATGATGAGCCGTTGCAATCACACGTCGTCAACGATCCATTTGCCGCTCATCTACAAAAATTCACATTGCCTCAGGTATGTATAGGTGATGTGAATTTACACTTTCAAGTCAAATGTTCAAAAAAGGAGAATCAAGAAGCAAGCGGAGGAGTCATTGGGCGGGCGTCTTTGGCGTTTTCACCCAAGCATGAATTAAGGGAGTTGCTAGTGCACTTTACTTTTTATTTCCCTTTTTCGTAACTAAAACTGTCTAGCTTAAAGACGGGAAAAAGAAAAGCGCTCTTGGGAGACACCCCTTGTTTATCTTTAATAATTTTTTTTTGTTTTAAAAAAAATTTTTTCTAAAAAATTTGAAATTTTTTTCTTCTTGTTTCTCCCCTCTTACTTGACTTATAAACATTGAGGACAATGTTTATTTTTAAGTATGAGGGTGGATTTCTATTTATTGTTTTTATTTTAAAAATTTAAAAAAAAATGAAAAAAAAATATTTAAAAATTTTCAAAATATAAAATCTTAAAAAAATTACAAAATTTTGTTTTCTTTTTATTATAAAAAAACAAAAATAAGAGAAAATTCTAAGAAACCAAAAAATATAATAAACCCCTACTTAATCTTGTTGTGACTTTTCAGAAAATTTATTTTGAATTTATTTATAAGAATTTTATAATTTTTGATTTTCTAAATCTTTTATTTCATCAAAGTTAGTTAAATTTATTTTTTAGGTGATTTGATTTTAAGAAATAAATTTATGAAGTAAAATTTGATTAGAGAAATCTATTTAGACCTTATTCTCTTTTATTGTAATTAGTTTCAACTTTGTGGCATTTATATTAACAATTCTTAGATTTTAATTATCTTCACTTTATGTTTTAAGATTCTTAAGAAAACTTAAATCACTATAGTTGCTCTCTTAGTTTTTTTAATTTAATCTAAATTTTGTTAAGCCTTTCACCTTGTTTTTAATTTTCTTGTTAAATCATATGTCATGGGATAAGAGGATAAAATTCATTATCCCTTGGTACACATATACAATTTTTTATTTTTGGTTAGATCATATGTCATGGGAATTAAAAATTCCTTGGTACACATATGCAACCCCAAAAAAAAGGAGTAAGAGGATAAAATTCATTACTCCTAAACAATTTTGTTTGAAGAGAAAAAAAGAAGAAAAAAAAAACATCAAAAAAGAAAAAAAATTTTGTGCGGGGTGAGAGGATAAAATTCATCACCCCCAATCTAAGATCTCTTCAATCTTCCTTTTTTCCAAACCCAAAACCCAATATAATTGCTTAGATTTAAATTAAATTTGTAAGAGAGCATAAGTAGTAGTTTAAATTTCCCTTTAAGTTTCTTTTTAGTGAAAAAGTGTTAATAATTTTTAATCTAACTTTGTTTGCTAAATACTTAATTTTGAGTTCTAATTAATTTGTTAGAGAAAACTTTGCTAAATATTTAGCTCTTCACATTTTACTTTCATATTTTAGGACTTAAAATTTTGAATCCCTAAAATTTTATTTTTAACTTTCTTTTGATTTAATAAATTTTTAGTTCAATTAAAAAATTATATTAATTTCTTATAAATACTTCTCATAGTTTTGCTCTGGAATAGCAAAAGATTAAGTATGTGAGTATTTGATAAGTTATTTTATATAGTTATTTTAGTTTAGTTTTTTTATAAATAAATATTATAATTTATTTGTGTTTATATTAATATATATAATAATTCATTTATTTTTATATTTCAGGTCAATATGGGCTTCAAATATCATTTTCAAGTCCATGGCAAAGATCTGAAAATATTTTGAGAAAATTAACATTTTTGGCCACGGATAGCTGAAATTCAAATGGTCATAACTTTCAAACCAGGAAGAGTTACGGGACGTGCAACCAGTCAACGGAAAGAGGACGATGTCCTCTACAAATCTGGAGAATTTCACAAGTACACGCCCCAAGTACACGGGCGTGACCAGGGTGTGAACACGGGCGTGACTAGCTCAAGAAAATAATTTTCTCCAGCAATCTTCCCGGGGAAATTCTAGAACATTTCCCAAGTACACGCCCCCCTGTCACGGGCGTGACCTAGGGCGTGACTAACCCGAAACTGCCGAATTGATGACAGAATGCGCCGTTTTCAGTCGTTTGCTGACCCGGTGAGTACACGCCCTAGGTCACAGGCGTGACCTAGGGGCGTGACACTTGAGGAACTGACAGAATTTACTCCCGCCGTTTTCAGCTTCCCGCGGTTTTCCAGAAACTGAAGTGACACGCCCTAGGTCACGGGCGTGACCTAGGGGCGTGACCCGCCAGTTAACAGATTTTGGCGGTTTCTCCTCCAACGTTCCCGGGCTTTCAAGACGGCGGTTCCGAGCCTGACACGCCCTAGGTCACGGGCGTGACCTAGCGCGTGACCTTCAAGAAAAATTTCTATAAATTCCAGATCGAGCCAGAAGCTTTAGAGGGAGGACAAGGAGGTCAATCTAGGAGTAGTTAAGTAGCTAGTTTTCCTGTTTTATGTATTTTCTTTCCTATAATTTCAATTTCATAATTGTAGTCTTTAATTCTAGCCTTTTAATTTTTAGAATGTCTTTGCTTTTCTCTTCATGTATCTTTCTATTATGATAATGAGAATCTAATTCTATTTGCACTTGATCTTGTCAAGCTTTGTAATAAATTAGTCTTCTTCTTTTTGTCAACTCTTGATTTATCGCTTCTGATTTATCTTTGATTTATTACTTCCGATTTCGATCTAAAATTCATATCCTAAATGACCGAGAGGTTGCGGATACGGGGAGATCACTCAAAGATAAAAGGAGTTGATTGCACTCCTCGAGAGAGGACGACATAACTCTTCTGGATTGGAGTGAAATCCAATAGAGGGGTTCACTTCCTAAAGCAGGCTTAGGGGTTTCGACTGGCTGAGAGGTCTTAATCGATCAACCTAAGTTTAGTCGAGAGCGTATTCTCGAGAGAGGCGTTTTCGTAATTTAGGAACCTCCACGGTCGAAGTAGGTAATTTAGAAGTTTACCTTAATGATGATGTTTAATTTATTATAAAGTAAGTCTAGATCAAGTGTTTTCGTTTTAGTTTATTTTCTAGTTGTAATTTTAATTCACTTCTTTTATTAATCGATAAAATAATATTAATTTGCGTGAGTAGGAGTAATCAACAGGCCCCGAGTCTAATACGACATTTCCTATACTAAATTTCGATAGTTGCACTTGCCTATTTCGAGATTATAGTTTGGATATAATTTTCAAAACTATAAAATCCTCATCACTGGTGTTGTGGCAAGATAGACCACTTTGTCATAGATTGTTGGCACAATTCAAGTGTCAAGGAGAGTAGTAAACTGCCTGCTAGAAGAGCTACACGTAGTTTTATTAAAAGTCAGACTAACTTGCACCAAGGATTCAAGAGTTATTTGGGTTCTAAGGTTAAGTAATTTGTTTTGCAGTTGAGTCCAAGTGGTCATGCCCCTATATGGTACTTGGACAGTGGATGTTCCAGGCACATGACTGGAACTAGGGGGTTGCTGAAGGACTATACACCTATCAAGGATGGTCCTAAAGTTACCTTTGGTTGTTCAGAAAAAGGAATCATCAAAGGATTTGGTAACATTTATAGTAACCTGATTACAATTACTCAAGTGGCTTATGTGAAGGGTTTGAAACATAACCTCATTAGCATAAGTCAGTTGAGTGATTTAGGATATGACATCTCATTTGTCAAGAATGGTTGTCATATCAAAAGGTCAAGTGATCAAAAGATCATTTTGACAAGATATAGGAAGAGAAATGTCTATTGTCTAGACTTTGTGTGTGAGAACAATGTTTCTTCTATTTATCTTGTAGCTGATGAGAGAGTCTCACATTGTGTTAAATGGCACAAGAGGCTGACTCATCTTAAATATAAGACAATTGTACAACTCTTTAGCAAAGAGTTAGTGAGGAATGGTCCTCAAGTTAAGTGTATAAAGGATGAGATATGCTCAGCTTGTCAAAAAGGCAAGCAGACCAAATCCACCTTTCATAGCCTTGAGAACAAGGATTCTGTGAGGTGTCTATACCTCTTGCATATGGATCTTTTTGGTCATATGCCAGTTCACAGCTTAGGTAGGAAGGTCTACACATTTGTGGTAGTAGATGACTATTTAAGATATTCCTGGGTGTTCTTCCTAAGACAAAAATCTAAAACCCCAAGTATCTTATATAGTTTTGTTAAACAAATTCAGAATGAATTGGACAGTACAGTGGTCAAAATCAGAAGTGACCATGGCACTAAATTTCAGTCTGAAAGTATGACAAAACTGTGTGAAGAATTTGGAATGTTTCAGAAATTTTCCTCACTAAGAACACCTCAGCAAAATGGTATTGCTGAAAGGAAGAATAGAACATTGATAGAGCCTGGTAGAACCCTATTAAGTGACACTTCTCTGCCAGAATATTTCTAGGTTGAGGCAGTAAACACTGCATGTCATGTAATCAATAGGGCTACTATTACAAAAAGCCACAAGAAGACCCCCTATGAGATTGTGAAGGGCAAAAAACCAAATTTATCCTATTTCAGGATCTTTGGTTGCAAGTGCTATATACTTAACAATGGAAAGTCTTATCTAACCAAGTTTGCTGCCAAATCCCAAGAGGGGATCTTTGTTGGGTACATCAATAATAGTAAGGCTTATAGGATCTATAACTTGATTACTCAAGTTGTAGAAGAGTCTGTACATGTAGTCTTTGATGAAACAAGACTCATTAACTATGAATTGCCAAGTAGTGTTTGCAGCTCTACAGGTATATCTGAGAAGATGGACAAGCTTACCATTACAGAAGGTTCTACTGCAACTCAGCAAGTGGAAAATGGTGGCTGCTGTCCAGGGGGAGTATAAGATACTCCTGATACTGAAGAAGACCAAGAGGTGCAGCATATTGAAGAAGCTGAAGGTGTACAACCTGAAGACAGACTGCCTCCAGCAAATAGGCACCTAAAGGATCATCCAACCAATCAAATAATTAGAGATCCCAGGCAAGGAGTGCAAACAAGAAGCAGGAATTTGAGTACAATTATCTACTCCAGCTTCCCATCCCAAGTAGAACCAAAGAAGTTTGAAGAAGCAATTCTAGACTCTCATTGGATTGATGCCATGCAAGAGGAGCTGAATCAATTCAAGAGATGCAAGGTCTGGGAGCTGCTTCCTAAACCCAAGGACCACAACATTATTGGAACTAAGTGGATCTTTAGGAACAAGTTGGATGAGAATGGAATCATTATAAAGAATAAAGCTAGGGTGGTTGCAAAAGGATATGGAAGAAAGAAGGTATTGATTTTGATCAAACCTTTGCTCCAGTAGCAAGACTGGAAGCAATAAGGATGTTCCTTGCCTATGCAACATATCAAGGGTTCAAGGTATATCAAATGGATGTTAAGTCAGCTTTTCTGAATGGAAATCTGAAGGAAGAAGTCTATGTAGAGCAGCCATCAGGTTTTGTTGATTCCCTTGAACCTGATTATGTTTATAGACTTAGGAAGGCTTTGTATGGGTTAAAACAAGCCTTAAGGTCTTGGTATGAAATCTTGTCTAGTTTCCTCATTGAGAAGAAATTCTCAAGGGGGAAAATAGACAAGACTCTATTCCTTAGGGAATCTAAAGCCAAGATTATCTTAGTCCAAATATATGTAGATGACATAATATTTGGCTCTACAGAAAGTAGTCTTTGCAGAATGTTTGCAAAACTTATGCAAGGAAAATTTGAAATGAGCAGTATGGGGTAACTTAAGTTCTTCTTGGGTCTCCAAGTTAGACAGACTGAAGATGGCCTGTCCATATGCCAGTCTAAGTTCACCCTAGAGTTGATAAAGAAGTATGGTATGAAATCATCCACTACCATGAAAACTCCTATGGGGTCAAGCATATCTCTAAGCAAAGATGATGCAGGGAAACCTATAGATGAAACTTTGTATAGAGGGATAGTTGGCTCCCTACTGTATTTAACTGATAGTAGACCAGATATCATGTATGTTATATGTGTCTATGCTAGGTACCAAGCATGCCCTAAAGAATCTCATCTGACTGCAGTTAAAAGGATTTTGAGATATCTTAAGGGCACACCTTATCTAGGCCTTTGGTACCCTAGGAATGGAGATTTTGTACTGACAGGTTATTCAGATACAGATTTTGCAGGCTACAAGGAAGATAGGAAGAGTACTACAGGAACATGTCAATTTCTAGGTGGAAGGCTGGTGTCTTAGAGCAGTAAGAAGCAGACCAGTGTGGCCATCTCCATAGCTGAGTGAGAATATATTGCTGCAGGAAGTTGCTGTGCACAACTATTATGGATACAACATCAGCTAGAAGATTATGGTATTCAAGTAAGTAGAACACCTTTGTTTTGTGATTCTACAAGTGCAATTTCTATAGCTAATAATCCTATCTCATATAGTAGGACTAAACCCATAGAAATTAAATACCATTTTCTTAGAGAATATGTAGAAAAAGAAGACATTTCCCTAGAATATGTTAAAACAGATAATCAGATAGCTGATATGTTTACTAAGCCCCTAGATGAAACCAAATTCAATAATTTTAAAATTGAATTAGGTATGTTAAACTTAGAATAGTTTAAAAAATTGGCTAAGTAAAAAAGTGTCGACACACAGAGTTGTCTGTGTCGACACGTAGAAGTGGTGTCGACATTTCAGAGAAATGGAGTCGACACATCTAGACAGTCTGTGTCGACACTTCAGAGAATTAGTGTCGACACATCCAGTATATGTGTCGACACATCCAGAGTGGTGTCGACACTTAGGATTAACACAAAATTCATCGAGTAGAGTTTCGACTAATCGTCGAGCTGAGATGTATAAGTGTCGACACATATATTCTGTCGACTATATTTGTGTCGACACATAGTTGTCGAGACATTAGAAGTAAGTGTCGACACTTTTCAACAGTGTCGACACATTTCAAGTATTTTTACGCACCTTTTCACCTTCGATTTTAGAAAGGTATAAATAGGTCTTCAACATTGTTTGTCGACACGCTCTCCATAGTTTCGAGACCAAACTTATGTGTCGACATCTCTCTTCTCTAAATTCAACATTTCTTCAAACCCTAATGGCGCCCAAGCTAGAAGAGAACATCAATGAAGGTTATGAGCTCGTGCGACATACCTTTGACGACGCAGAACCAGAAATACAAGGTGTTGTAACCCTAGTTGCAGAGACTGGGTTAGAGTATCTAGCTTCAGAACTAATCAAGATTTGGAAGAAGGAGGTCCTTGAATTCTTCAGTGCAGATACACTTGATGAAACTGGACTCAAGATTAAGTCCACAGTCCATGGGGCAAAAGGGAAAGTCACCCAGAAAGGTCAAAGAAAAGTTCTACATCTCCCTAGAACTAAAGAAGAGGAAGATGTACCTGCATCAAAGAAAAGGGAGGCACTACACTGGTGTAGACTTGATTCAAGCCTGAAAATTGGATCAGTCTTTAACAGGAAAGGCATGAACATACAAGGAAAGTTTTTATCTGAAATAGTAGGCAAGGTAATTCTAAGAAAGCCAGGTGGGCATGATAGGATATCAGCTCACATGTTCAGTTTGAAGAACAGGATAATTTTCCAACTTAAAACTGATTGGTCAGCAGTAATGTTTGATAAGATAAAGGAAAGTATGAAGAATCCCAATCTGGGTAGAATTATGAGTTTATACTTAGCTGGAAGTATTCCTGAAGTCATGAACCAAGCTGCAGGTTCAAAGATAAATCACATGAGGAGAATGGATATTAGAATTATCTCAAGGTGGGATAGAGTGTTAACCAAGGAAATGCCTACTCCTGAAAAGGAAGTTTCTCATCAAAAGAAGAAGAAGAAAGCCATTGTGGCTCCTGAATCCTCAAGTAGCTCAGAAGAGCAAGTAGTTTTTAGTTCTGATGATGGAGAAGCTGGAAATGCCGGACAGTCTCCAGCAAGAAATGAAGATGCACAGAGGCAGGAGGAGCTACCATCTGCTAGCCCTAGTCACTTGGATCCACTCCAGGGGAGCCTCTACTTGTGGATGAGCCAACTCACTTAGAATGTGAAAGGGCAACCCAAATAATTCTAGAGGTAATCAATGAAGTTAATCAATCTATTTTCAATTTTGAGGATGAAGTATTGACTGAATCATTACTTGATGTTGATCAGCAAACTCAGTTACTTAATCCACTACAAGATGTTGTCATGAAGGACACATCCGTTGCTGATAATGCTCCTGAGATAACAAATTCTCCAGTCCATCCTCAACAGGAGTTTACACTAGAAGAGCTGTTCCCTGATCTATTATAGACTGATTTTGAGGGAGAGAAAACAACCTTTGATGGGAGCAGGAAGATCTTCAGGGGGAGCATATTAGGTCTCAGGAGGAGACAATAAAAAATGAAAATGAGGAGCAAAGAAATGCTGAGGAACTGCAAAAGACTGAGAAAGACTTGCATCCAAGTCCTAAGGATAGAGTAGACATTGCCAGTACTTCTGCTTCAGAAGATGAAGAGGCTGCTAGAGCCATGAAAAGAAAGCTACATGTCTTCAAGAGAAGAAGCCAGAATTACAAGAAAGCACTGCAAACAATTGCTCCACAATAGGCTCCAACTACTGATTATAGTTCTATGTTGGTGGCATTACAAATAAAACTGGATGAGCAAAGAAAGGCTATGGAAACTTATATGGATGAGCACCATAAGGAGTTACAATTTTCCTTAGCTCAAGACATAAAGTTCATAAGATTTGAAGTAAATCAACATAAAAAGGAAATGACTGACTGCTTTCATAAAGGAGGCAATGCAGTAGTATATCTAGCTACTCATCAAGAGCAGATAAAGACACAGGTTGATGACATGGCAATAAAACAAGGATATGTTCTTGAGAATCAGATTAGAATGAATGAAAATTTAACTGAATCACATAATGTGATAATAACTGAAATGAAAAATCTAGCTACTATACAGACTGCAGAGAGTACTACTGCAAAGGAAGAGTTTGACCAGCACTTACAATAGAGCCTAACTGCTGTTAAAACCGCCATTGAAGATTCTCAAAAGGCTATCACTGAAAAGCTCCAAAGGTTAAAACCTTTTTATAAAGATGGAGTTAACTATTTGAATGCTCAAATCAGATTTCAGAAGGATGATCTTAGGGATCATATAAAAAGAGAAGTCATAAAGGGGGAGAGGGTGTTAGTCAAAGCAAGCTCTGACCATGCCAAATGGATCATCTCTCTCTCTATCTCTCTCTCTCTGCTGTAAAGGGTTTATCAAACTCCCTTCAAAAGTTTGTGTTGGTTTCTTAGACCTTATCAAAACTCAGTGGTGGCAAGACACCTGATCAAAAAATCTGGTTTGGTTTTTGAGTACCTTATCAAAACTCATTGGTGACCAGGACACCTGATCAACTCATCGTGCAGTGGATTCCTACCTAGGGTGGTAGAAGAGTGGATGTACCCAGATTGGTTGGGGAACCAGTATAGCTCCTTGTGTCATCTGGTTGCTTATTTTCTTTTGTTTTTTGGCTGTGATTTGTGATTGTTCTGTGATTGTTTTTTAATTAGATAGTTGTTGTGTTTGTTGTATTTCATTTGCTTCCATGTTCACTTAGGAATACAACAAGAGTTGTAAAAAGTTTCCATCAAGCACCATACTCTATTCACCCCCCTCTAGAGTATATCAGATCTAACCTGCACTTTCAGGGTGGATTAGGGTGGATCTTCTATAACGTCCCGAATCACAATAGGCCCCTTGTGCGTGTTTTTGAGCCAGGAGAGCTGACTTGGGCTCAGGGGAGTGCTGACAACTTGGAAGCATGCAACATCCAAAAGTCTGGGATTGGAAAATTTTTGGTGACACGGCCTGGGACATGGGCGTGTCCCCGGGCATGTCCTGGTCGGTTGCGTAGCGGTCGTGAGGTTGACGAAAATGGTCGACATAGGGAACACGCCCAGTGTCACGGGCGTGTCCCATCCGACACAGGGGTGTCGGAGGGCGTGTGATCCCTCTGGTTGATGACCAGTGCTCGACGATCATCGAGTGTCAAGTATGGGGTACACGGCCTATGACACGGGCGTGTCACAGGGCGTGCCCCGCTCATTCTCGAGTAGTTCTCATATAGGTAGAAATATACTCGAGTAGGTGGAAAAGTACTCGAGTAAGAGGGGGTGACACGGGCGTGTCATCCCTATGACACGGGCGTGTCCTATCTGGGTACTCGAGTAGTTGGTTTTGAAAGTGCAGGTTAGATCTGATATACTCTAGATGGGGGGGGGTGAATAGAGTATATGGTGCTTGCTAAAAACATTTTACAACAGTTGTTGTATTCCTAAGTGAACAGGGAAGCAAATGAACTACAACAACTATCTAATCAAAAAGCAATCACAAAGCACAGCCAAAAACAAAAGAAAGTAAGCAACCAGAAGACACAAGGAGCTATAGTGGTTCCCCAATAAATTTGGGTACATCGACTCTTCTAGCACCCTAGGTAGGAATCCACTGAAGAATGAGTTGATCAGGTGTCCTGGGCACCAATGAGCTTTTGATAAGGTACTCAAAAACCAAACCAGATTTCTTGATCAGGTGTCTTGCCACCACTGAGTTTTGACAAGATCTCAGAAACTAGCACAAACTTTTGAAGGGAGTTTGATAAACCCTTTTACAGTAGAGAGAGCGAGGGGGATGAGATGATCTTCTCTGTCAACAATAAGAGAGAAGATAGTGGATGTTGTCAAAGCTCCCCCTGAGATCTGTAGTTGTTCAGGAAGTGAAGCTTTGTAGTAGGGTGATAGGCCTTCAAAAAATTTGATCTCCAGCAAAAGATGATTTCAGCAGCAGTTGAAATGTGTGTTGTCTGGAGTCTTGAATGATGATGGCCTTTGAACACTGGAATCAAGAGGGATCTTAAAATTTCAGTATGTTGATCTCCTTTTGTGATGGTGTTCTTTTATGAATTCTAAGACTGAGAATGGCTGCAACTCTTGTTGGGTACATTGAAAAATGTGTACCAGATTTGAATAAGTCTCACCCTACTCAATGATATTCATCAAGGTGTATTTGATGTGCTTTGAGTTTATATGTGTAGGTTAAGTAATTGCTGAAAAATGCAGAAAAGTTTCTAAGTCCATGTGTCGACACCTAGAGGTGAAGTGTCGACACTTATGAAGGCTTGTGTCGACACCTAGAGAAGCTGTGTCGACACTTGGAGTAATTGTGTCGACACCAGGAAAGGCAGAGTCAACACCAGAAGACTAGTGTCGACACATACAAGCAGTGTCGACATACTGTGAAGAATTATCAACATGAGCTATGTCGACACTTAGAGGCAGTGTCGACACCCAGAGAATCTTAGTCGACATCAAATGTGTCGACACCAAGAATCTGTGTCGACACTCAGCAAGCTTCACAAAAGTTAAAGTAAAAGAAGGCAAGTGTCGACACAAAGAAGATGTGTTGACACTCAGCAAGTTTCAACATAAGAACGCATGTGTCGACACAAAGGAGATGTGTCGACACTCAGCAAGTTTCAACACAAGAAGACATGTGTCAACACAAAGGAGATGTGTCGACACACAGCAGAATTCAGCTAAGTGTTAAAGAAGAAGTACTTGTCTCGACACACTTAATCAGTGTCGACACATTCAACAGAAGGCTTGTGTCGACACACAGAATCAGTGTCGACACATTCTGAAGAAGCAGTGTCGAGAAGCTGTTATAACAACACAAGGAGTTGTGTCGACACCATTAAGGCTAGTGTCGACACTTAGTTCACTTGTGTCGACACTTGGTCTATTTGTATCGACACATAATGACTATCTGTCTCGACACTTTCAGACAGTGACAGTGATTTCAAGAAGTGACTGGATGACTTGACAGCTGCAATTTCTACCGGTCAACTGTAACTGTCAGAGATGTCAGAAGTTCGTTAGAAACTGGATCAGCCGGTTATCTTGGAGGAAGACTATATAAAGGCCTTTCTCCTTCAACACAAAAGTATCTATTTAACCAATCAACAGATTATTCATTGAAGATCAATAATAGATTGAAGATCTACACAGAGATCTAACAACACAACAGAAGAAGACCTTCGACAGTAGATCTAAGAAGTTGGAGAGAGAGAGCTCCTTCTAAGAAGAGCAACTGCTGAACCAGGCTGCTAAGTAAGATTCAGATTGAGATCTGAATCTCAAGATAGAAGTTGATTGAAGATCATCTTCACAGGAGATTCAACCCTACTGAGTTCTAATTCAAGAAGCTTTGAAGAAAGCTAAGGGAGGTTGATCTCTGCAAAGTTCTTCCAAGAACTCATCAAGAAGCCAGTCAACTCATCTCTCTCTGTCAGAGTTGTGGTTATTTACTTTGTAAACTTTATTTTCTGTAGGATCCTAAGGGATCTAAGTTGTAAGCCTAAATCTATAAAGGCTGAGGTAGGGCTTTTGAGCCTGAGTGTAGGAGAATCAAATCTCTTAGTGTAGGCCTTGTTGAAGGCTAAGGTAGAGCTGTTTAGCCTGAGTGTCGGTCTTGTTGAAGACTGAGTGGTAGGGCTTTGTGCCTGAGTTGTAGGAGTGGGGACACTTTGAGTTGTAGGAACCTGTTTGGGGTTCTGAGCTGTAGGATCTGAGGATCTGAGGAGTAGTGGAGAAGTTAGGCCGAATCTAGTACACTACTAGATAGGCGAAGGGGGAAAGTGGATGTACCCAGACCTTGGGGAACCACTATAAATATCTGTGTGCACTGTGTGTTTGTTTATTTCTGTGATTGTTGATCTAGCTGTGCTGAATTGCTATAGAAAATTGCAAGTACATGTTTAATTGTTCAGTGTTGCTGCCTTTAATTTAAAAAGATAAAGTTCACCTATTCACCCCCCCTCTAGGTGGTTATTCACTATTTCTTTCAACACTTTCTCTTCTGTTGTGTAATTGTTGTTGTTGCAGAATATGTGTGTCACTGAGAAGAATGAAAAACTGATCTTTTATTCCTTATATCTGAATAGAGTATTTCTCTGCCCAAGATAGTCGTTAGCCTGTCAATAAATGACTTCCTTAACTGCATTTTGTCTTCTGGAGGAAAGTCCAATAAAACATTCCTTTGAAAATCCCTTGAAACTTGCTCTAGATTAATTGAAAACGGCTACAAGATCCTTGACATAAATGCTGAGAATAATTCCATAACTGTCTGAATTTGAATCTTGAAACGTCGATCTCTTCAGAAAAACGTCGACCTGAGCTCCACTATCGTTGAACTGAGATCAGAGAGTGGACTTAGACTGAAACAGAGATCGTCGATCTGAGCTCAAGTATCGTCAAACTAAGATCAGAGATAGAGAAGCAAACTGGAGTCAAGAACGTCGATCAGAGCCCGAAGATCGTCGAATGGAGTTCGACGACTTGTTGAAGTTGAGATCAGCGATCGTCGAATGGAGTTCGACGATTCGTCAAAGTGAGCTCAGCGATCGTCGAATGGAGTTCGAAGATTCGTCGTCCTGAGCTCGACGAAATGACTTAGTCTCCTGAACTAAAATCTCTGGTCTTGAGGGCAGCTTCCAAACCTAACTACTAACCCTTAGACTCAATTCTAATTGACCTTTAGATCTATACAAGGAGGTCAAAATAGATTTCCTAAAAGACATAGTGATCCTTGCCCAAATCAATAATAGGGTGTTCCAACAATCTCCCCCTATTTGGGTTAGGATTACTATTTACAGACATTGGAAAAATAAAAGCATATAAAGCATAAATGTAACAAACAAGACATTGCAGAAACACAGACATTATCTCAGATAGTTCAAAAAACAAAATATATTGTGATCTTACAGAATTACTCTTTTTCCTTGCTCTTTATAAGAACTATTTCTCTATTGGGATTGAGAGCTTCTTTCTTAGATCTTCTATCATCAGCTGCACCTAGAGAGGTTTGATGCTTTGGCCTGGGCACTACATCTTCTGGATGCAGCTTCATGTAGCTTTCTGAATCAAAGAATTTGCTGGATGAGTATCTTTCAAGTTCCTTCTTCCTTTGATCTGATAAAGTAGTGATACTGGATGTATCTTTTCCTTATTCTCTAGCTTTCTTGATTTGATCTAAAGCAGCCAATTCTTTCATTCTTGCTGTCCATGAGGTGGGATTATTTTTTGGATCTTCAAATGGAACAGGAGGCTCATATCTATTTGAGGAAATATCAGGACGAGCTTTGGAAGAGACTAAATCTTTGAGCTTATAAGGAAAGGGACCAGAAGTAGTGTCAGAGGGACCTTGTCCTTCCCTTTGGTAAGGATGTTGCCTGGAATACCCTTTAGAATACACTTGGAATTCTCTTTGATTTCCTCTATATTGTCCTCTTTTGGACTGGTAACCTCTAGATTGACTTCCTCTGTACTGGGATCTACCTTGAGGTTGATATGAAGTTTGGCTTCTGGCAGTAGATTGGAAAGCAGAACTTCCACCTACACCTACATCAGGTGAGGGAGGAGGAGGAGGAGGAGGATTGAAATGGGAAGATCCTTTGTCATACTTTCTTTTCTTCTTCATAGCTTTCAGTTGATTCCTGGAGTATTGCATCCAAGGTTCTGTGATAGGACAATCATGCAGTATGTAGTATGGAATGTCATTTGTATCTTTCACTTTTTCTGGAGGAACTCTCTTCATGGCTTTGCTTCTGGCTTTCCTTTTCCTTGCAATTGTAGAAGAGGAATCATCTGAGTCAGTCCTAAACTGATCACTGTCTGAGCTTGGAGGATTATCATACACTATATCAATCCTTTTGAGATAATCTTTCTGTTGTTGAGATTGAGCAGAAGAAACAGTAGAGATAGCAACAATAGCAGCAGCAACAGCAGGAAGTGGAGTAGAAGCAATAATGGTAGAAGAAATTACATCAGTAGATTCAGATACAAAACTTTCAGCAACAGGAACAACATCAGCAGTAACAGCAGGCTCAAAATCAAATGCCTCTGTCATATGCATATCCTCAGATACTAAAACAATAGTAACAGAACTAACAGAAATATCAACATTAGCAGTAGGAGCAGCAGTAGTAAGAGCAACAAAAACAGAAGGAGCAGCAGTATAGAGGGAGTTTATATAAGAGCTTATTAAGCTGGTATCACAGCTGGAAATACGCACAATGGCCTTAGAGAGATCTTCAGATTGCTGGTCTTTAGTGTGCTGGACTGGAAGGCAGTTGAAATATACAAAATCAAAAACTGATAACTGTGACCTGAGGTCCACTGTGATAACTGCAACTGGAGATGTTGAAGCTTGGACTGAAGATACAGCAGTAGGCAATCGTTCAACTTCATAAGGCATCTCCCCCTACCTAGATTCAGTGAGAACTGGATCAAGGCACCCATAAGAAGGGATTGCCTGAGTAGGAAGAAAAGAAGAAAGCCTGGCAGACAGTTCCTGAACTGTTTTTAGAAGTGGAGCCAAAGAGTTCTCCAGCAAGAGGGATAGCCTTGGAGCTATCAGCTCATAGAGCCTGTCTGCAAGAGCTGGAAGATTTACTTGCTCAAGAAGGTCTTGAGTAGAGGTAGGGATGGATGAGGTAGAAATGAAGTTTGGAGCAACAGGAGATGTTGGTGGAGAACCTGTGGATTGTGGAAATGATGGTTGAGAGATGGGAATTGTGGAAATGGAAGAGAGTGGAATGGAAATGGATGGTGTGAAGGATGGTTGAGCAATTATGTCTTGAAGGAGTTTTTTATATGAGGTGGATGAAGATGGTGGCTCAGGAGGGGATGAAGGAGAATCATCCATATAGGAATAATCTATAAGGTTGAAAGATGGAATGTGAGAGGATGAATCAATATCTAGGTGGGGGTAGTGATGTAGAGGATGGACGAGTTCTTCAGTGAGTGCTGGAGTTGGAGAAGGAATTGAAGTTGGAGATGGAGTGGAAATTGTGATGGTGGATGTGACTGTTGTAGATGGAACAAGAGGTGGAGGAGGAGGAGAAGAAGCAGGCAAGTCTTCTGCAGGGGCAGAAAGCTGAGGGAAGAGACTGAAACAGTACTTGTGCCTGAAGTAGAAATTGCAGAGGGCCTGCTGGGCTTGACAATCTGCCTGTCCCATTTTCCAAATAGGGCACAGGTGAGCCTCTTGGAGGCATTGATGTGCATCCCACTGGAAACAAGCAGTGCAGGGCATCTGTTATGAAGAAACAACCCTAAGATCCTCCCAAAATTAACAAAGTTCTTGTTAATCTTCTTCTTAATTAAATCAAAGAAAACTTCTCCCCAATTGAGTTGCTTCTTGTCCACCAGGGCACCCATCAAGCAGAGCTGATACTTGGATATGGTATCATGAGCTGAGTGTTTGGCCAACAATACTTTTCCAACAACATCAGCGAGAAATCTGTACTCAACAGACAGATTTTTCTTAAGCAATTTGCTAGGGTTTGCTTCTGAATGTCCCATCCTTTCAAGCATATTAGAAAACTCCTCTCCAAAAAGCTCAGCAGAATCTTCTCCAGATTTCAATTGAAAAACCTCTATCAAAGCAGCAGGTGTTAGAGATACCTGGGTTCCTGAGATGGTTCCAACCACTATATTCTGATCCAGGTTATGGGCAGTATACACCCATTCCTTGATCTCATCTGCAGCTAATTTGATCCTTGTAGTCATTATGGTAACTAGCTGTTGTTCTTTGAAAAGTTCCAGAATGTCCTTGAAGATTTGATCGCTGTTGTTGAAAGAATCCATGTCGATGTCAAATCCAGCATCAAATTTCATTGCAGCCAAGATGGCGACTGAAACGGCCACTGATTCCTGGAAAAATGAACAAACAAACGAACAAGTGTAGAGAAGTTTGGAGGGAAAGAGAAAATTTGCAGAGAGTATAAAAGCGCAAAGGGAGAATGATGGCCGAAAAATGAGTTTTATATTAGGGTTCGACGCAGAAAAAGAAAGATCGTTGAACTCTGTTCGACGATCTGGGCTTCTAAAGGAAATTGAAAGGTCATCAACATCATCGATCTCCGTTCGACGATATTTGAGAGCGTCGATCACCGTTCGGCGATCGCTGACCTGAAGAAAGATAGTCGAGCACTATCTGAGAAGCGCTGAACTCTGGTCGACGATTTCAGAAATCATCGATCTCCGTTCGACGATCGTGGGGAAAATCGTCGAGCGCGGTTTAGAGATCAGAAACACTCTATACACTAGAAAAAGCATTTTTATTTGCCTAGTCTTGGTCAATTTTAGAGTTTTAAAATCATGGACATTATTTTAGACTTCCTCCATCTAACATTCCTAACTGATTCAGGAAGAAAGTGTGTTTCTTTTCATCCAAGGGTTTGGTGAAAATATCTCCCCTTTGCAAATCAGTTGGGATATATTGAAGTTCAATTTTATTTTTCTCAACATTATCCCTTAGAAAGTGATGCCTAATTTCTGTATGTTTTGTCCTACTATGGAGGACTAGATTTTGTGCTATAGAAATAGCACTGGTATTATCACAAAATATTTTAGACTTCTCTAAGTTGTAGCCATAGTGTAGGAGCTGATTTTGAATCCACAAGATTTGTGAACAACAGCTGCCTGTAGCCATATATTCAGCTTCAGCAGTTGAAGTTGACACAGATGTTTGTTTCTTGCAAAACCAGGAGACAAGTCTGTCACCAAGAAACTAACAAGTTCCACTGGTGCTTTTCCTGTCTATTCTGCATCCAGCATAATCAGCATATGAGAATCCAGTTAAGTCAAATGCTGAATCTTTTGGATACCAGAGACCTAGATTTGGACAACTTTTTACATATCTAAGAATCCTTTTTACTAAGGTTATGTGTGACTCTCTAGGGCTCACTTGGAATCTAGCACATATGCATGTAGCAAACATTATGTCAGGTCTACTAGCTGTAAGGTACAATAAAGAGCCAATCATTGCTCTATATGTTGTCTGATCAACAGGTTTCCCATGTTCATCAGCATCTAATACAGCATTAGTAGGCATAGGTGTGTTCATACATGATGCTTCATACATACCAAATTTCTTAACCAATTCTTTTGCATACTTGGTTTGAGAAATAAATATGCCTTCAGCATGTTGTTTGATTTACAATCCTAGAAAGAAGGATAACTCACTCATGCTACTCATTTCAAATTTAGAATGCATTAGATTGGAGAACCTTCTGCACAAATTTGAATCAGTAGAACCAAATATAATATCATCTACATATATTTGTACTAGTAGGGTATGGGACTTATGAGTTCTAATAAAAAGAGTTTGATCTACTCTACCCCTTATAAACTCATTTTTCAGAAGAAAGCATTCTAGGGTCTCATACCATGCTCTAGGAGCTTGCTTTAGACCAAATAATGCTTTATGCAATTTGAAAACATAATCAGGATGAGTTGAAGAGATAAAACCTGGGGGTTGTCTGACATAGACTTCTTCTTTGATATCTCCATTGAGAAAAGCACTCTTTACATCCATCTGGTATACTTTGAATCCTTTGTGTGCTGCATATGCTAAGAAGATTCTTATGTCCTCTAACCTTGCAACTGGTGCAAAGGTCTGGTCATAATCTATCCCTTCTTCTTGAGAGTACCCTTGAGCAACTAGCCTTACCTTGTTCCTTACAATGACTCCTTGATCATCCAATTTGTTTCTGAACACCCACTTTGTTCCAACAATGGAGTGATCCTTGGCCTTGGTACTAGTTCCCAAATTTGTTCCTTTAAATTTGATGCAACTCTTCTTGCATTGCAATGATCCAGTGTGGATCTTGCTCTGCATCTTGAATGGATTGAGGTTCAATTTGAGAAAGGAATCAAGTGTGCATCAGGATTTGGTTGACCTGATTTCTGGTTTGCACACTAGCTGAGATGTCTCCAATCACTTGGGAGATTGGATGGTATCTTGATGTTACTAAATCAACAGGAGATGTTGATTGTTCACCAACCTGTGTTGTGGTTTCCTCTGCTGGTACAACAACTGGCTCTTCAAGAAGTTCCTCTTCAAGGTGTTGAATGTCTTCTTCATCTTCACTGCTTTTCTCTTTTTGAATAATTTGTAACCTGTCTAAGTCTTCTGCAAGAGAGTGTACCTGCAAAGGTTCTATGGTAGAAGTATTCTTCTCCATGAAAGACATGTTAGATTCATCAAAGGATATATGAACAGATTCTTCAATTTTGAGAGTTGATTTATTATATACCCTATAAGCCTTACTGATCATGGAGTATCCCAGAAATACTGTGTAACACCCCCTATCCGTCACATAGCATATAGTAGTAGGTCCGGCCGGGGCCGACGCCGAATGCCACAGACAGACCGGGTGGTTACTTATGGAAACCATCCAACCAATCCAATACGTCCTACACAGAGCATTCTAGCGGAAGCAGTTTATAAAAGTTGCAATAAAGAACCCAGCATTAGAGCCTGAATGTCCACTTGTACAGAATAGGAATGTTATACAAAATACCCAAAATAAGCCTTAAGGCCTTACAAAATATTTCACTTCCAATTACATGTTTTACAAACCACGGCACGCAGGCCGGTCACACATGAATAAAGCAGTAAACACTTCCAATTAGGCCTTCAAGGGCCGGCTTCGCATTCGGGCTTTAGCCCGCTATTGACCGCTTGGTCCAGCTGCACCTGCAAGCAACATACCACCTCACGGTGGCAAAACAAGGAAACGGTCAGCAATGCTGACCAAATTATAACGATCCCGCCCCGAACTCGGGGCGGCGATGATCCTTCCCTGCATTTCATTAGCATAAGCGAGCAATTTATATACTTAGACATGTCATCACAGACGTTGGCTTGCACGGCCACACGTCCCGTGCTCTCAGGGCACATTCTCGGTGAACCGGTCGATGTCACATCAATTAAAGCCATGGACATTCCGGACTCACCACCGCCACTTGGACGGCCAAACCTATGAGCAATTTGTCTTCCTGGCCTGGGTCACGACAATTTAAGCCATTGACCGCCGAAGACCCTAATCTATGCCAATGGTAAGTGCCACGTGCCGTTAGGTCTCTTTAACCGAACGACATAGAACGGGTACGGTTCCATCTAACCCGTGCTCACATCGCAACGACAATTTAAGCCATTTACGTGGGTCAAACTTCCGCCGAGTCCCATATCCATCACAAATCACATAACTCGGTTATGTTCAAGTTGGCGCTCAGGCCACCAAGTTGGCAAGATCTCGTATCCGCCCAGTTTTCCGGGTGCACCTTTGGGTTAGTCCCCAAGGCTCCCTGCTGCAATCTACCGCGTAGAAAACCCGAAAAACAACCAATAGCACGGAGTCTTCTCCGGCTTTATGCAATGCAACGTCACCGATCCAGACCAACATGTCCGGGTAGGCTTCACACATCATGCCTATGTCCGTTCTCGCTTACGGACTATAAACAATGGAGACTTCACATATCTACCGAAGGAACGCCTCCAACTCTCCGCAAACTCACGAGAGCGGGCTTCCTATGCTAAGAAAGAGAGCTACTCATGCTCAAGATGAGGATCATTACCCTAGCGTTCCTCTTTGGCGCCATAGAAAAGTAATCGGATGAAAAGCACCACACTAGCTTTGCCTCCGTGGATCCGGAGTTGGCTTGCGATTCGGAGCTTCGAAGCTCCTCCAATGGCAGGATCTAGCTCCTTCTTCCTCCCTTTGCTCTCCTCTCTCTCTAAGGTTTTAGAAAGACAACACTTAAGAAAAAGTGAGGGTTTCTAAGTCCAATCCCGGGTATATCCTTTCAGGAACAACCCTCAGCCGTTGGATCTCAAAATAAGGAAACGAACGGCTTTGATTCGGGACTGAAATGCCCAATCTGGACCGAACACGGCCTGGCACACTCCCGTGTCCAGGGCCGTGTGCCTCATTCGCCGTCAAAATCGGCTTAGCTTTTTCAATCGTCGCACCCGCGAGACACCCTTGAACGGCTTGATCTTCAAGTATACATAATCGCCCACAGCGAACTCCACGTTCCTGTGCTTGGCATTATAGTACTTTGCTTGCCGGTCCTGAGCGATAAGCAACCTCTCCCGAATGGTTCTCACCAAAGAAGTAGCATCATCCACTTCCGATCGCTTATACAACTTCGACTCGCCCGTTTCTAACCAAGACAACGGCGTGCGACATCTTCTACCATATAGGGCCTCGAAAGGCGCCATCTGAATACTTGCTTGGTAGCTGTTGTTGTATGCGAACTCCACCAAATAAAGGTGGTCTTCCCATTGCTTTCCAAAATCCAAGACACACATGCGAAGCATGTCTTCCATGGTTCTATTGACCCTCTCGGTATGCCCATCCGTTTGCGGATGGAAGGCTGTGCTGAATTTCAGCTTTGTTCCTAACATTTGCTGCACAAGCCTCCAATCATTGGACGTGAACCGCCCATCTCGGTCACTCACGATGATGCGTGGCACACCATGAAGCCGTACTATGTTATCCACATAAAGCTTTGCCAATTTCTCCACCGGATCATCCTTCCTATGCGAATAAAATGCGACACCTTCGTTAATCGATCAATGACCACCCAAATAGCGTGTTCCCTTTGCTACCTTGGCAAACCGTGCACAAAGTCCATAGAGATGTCGTCGAATTTCCACTCAGGAATAGACAAGGACTTAAGAAATCCTCCCGGCTTTTAGCACTCCGCCTTCACCAAGGCGCAAGTTTGTCACTTTGCTACGTAGAGCGCCACATCCTTTTTCAAACCCGGCCACCAAATAGTTTCTTCACATCACGGTAAATCTTCGTGCTCCCCGGGTGAATCGAGTACTTGGTATGGTGTGCCTCGTACAACAACTCCACTCGTAAATTGCCCACACTTGGGATGCACAAACGACCGTCTTTCTAAAGCAATCGTCCTCCACGACGAATTGGGAATTTGACCCATCCAGAGCCTCTACCATGAACTGCTTCATATGAGCATCCATATCCAAGCCTGCCGAATACGATCAGCCAAGTCATATTGGACTTCAGTCCAATTCAGAACTGCTTCAGCACTTGATTGTCTATCAACACAAACAATCTCCAACGCCTCCAACTCTCGCACCAACCGCTCATCATGCACCGATAACCAATTGGCATGAGCTGGGGCTCGGCGACTCAGCGCATCCGCAACCGCATTCCCTTTGCCAGGCACGTAGTGGATCTTGAATGTATAGTCCCCCAGGAACTCCATCCATCTACGCTGCCGCATATTCAGATCTTTCTGATCAATAAGGTACTTCAGGCTCTTGTGATCGGTGTAGATATCAATCTTCACACCGTACAAGTAGTGTCTCCATAGCTTCAAGGCAAAAATCACGGCCGCTAACTCCAAGTCATGGACCGGATAGTTCCTCTCGTGCACTTTTAGCTGTCTCGAGCCATAAGCTATTACACTTCCGTGTTGCAGTAGCACGCAACCCAAACCACTGCTCGAAGCATCGCTATAAATCTCATAGCCTTCGGTCCCACATGGCGAACTCAGTACAGGCACCGTGGTCAACCGACACTTCAACTCCTCAAAAGCTCGTGCGCACTCCGGCGTCCAAACGAACTTATGCTCCTTCCTCGTCATTGTAGTGAGAGGTAACGCTATCCGCGAGAAGTTCTCTACGAAGCGCCTATAATAGCCGGCAAGCCCAGAAAGCTCCGGACTTCCGCTACCGTAATAAGCTCAGGCCACTCCCGTATCGCAACAATATTCGCCGATCCACAGCAATACCCTCTCCACTTATTATATGCCCGAGGAACGCCACAAAGGATAGCCAAAACTCGCACTTCGAGAACTTGGCATACAACTGATTTCTCCTTAGCGTCTTCAACACCAAATGATGATGCTTGAAGTGATCTTCCTCACTTTGCGAGTGCACCAAAATATCGTCGATGAAGACTATCACGAAATGGTCCAAGTACTCCCTGAAAGTCTTGTTCATCAAATCCATGAACACTGACGGTGCATTAGTCAGCCCAAACGGCATGACCGTAAACTCATAATGCCCGTATCTCGTACTAAACCTTGAGATCTAACTTCGAGTACACCGTCGACCCGACTAACTGATCAAAAAGATCATCAATCCGGGGGATCGAGTACTTGTTCTTCTCAGTCAGCTTGTTGAGCTCCCGATAATCAATACATAGCCTCAAGCTTCCGTCCTTCTTCTTAACAAAGAGGACCGATGCGCTCCAAGGCGAAGAACTCGGGCGCACATACCCTTGCTCCAACAACTCTTGCAGTTGAACTTTCAGCTCCGCCATTTCCTTAGGCGCTAGCCGATAAGGAGATCGTGACACAAGATTTGCACCTGGCACTAGCTCGATTGTAAAATCTATCTCCCGCTGAGGCGGGGCTCCAGGAAGATCTGCGGGGAACACATCAGGGTATTCCGATACCACTGAAATACAATCCAACGCGGGCTTCGGCTTTGCAACCTCCACTATTGTGAAGAACAGTTCTGCTCCGGCACGAACCGCCTTCACCACCTGAAGAGCAGACATCAACGTCTTGCTCGACCCCTTTAAGCCCGTAAAAGTCATCTCACGACTTGCTCCCAGCTTGACTTCCTTGCTACCGCAATCTATATGGGCCTGCTGCTCCGAGAGCCAGTCCATGCCAAATATGACGTCAAACTCCACCAACGGAAGTAAAGACGCCCGCAGGTCGAACTCCTGCTCAATAATACGAATCTTAACATCGCAGAACCTATCCGCTCGCATCGAACACCCATTGGGCAACAACACATCCAACTTATCCTTCGCCATCGAAGAAGGGACTCCGATGCGTGATATAAATCCTTCGGACAAGAAGGAGTGTGAAGCTCCCGTATCAAGGAGTGCTCATGCCAGATTTTCACAAACCAATACAAATCCTAAACAAGTAGTGATAAGGTAACATGTGCATAACAAGTATTGAAAGAAATCGACTTGCTATAAATTAAACCGTACTTGTCACCACATCAGCTTGTTTGACGGCCTCCTGTTGGCCAAGATTATAGACCCTTGGTTGGGCCGGAGCATAATGGGATGCGGTCGACTCCACCGCCTTTCCCTTCTCTTCATAAGTAGCTCCCGGCTTTCTCTCGGACTTAGGATGTCCGCTCCAACAGTCACGGGCAAAGTGTCCCGTCTTTCCACATGTAAAACACGCGCCCGGGGTCTGACTCGTAGTCGCCCCAGAAGCACCAGAAGGAGCTGGACTCGAAGTCCTATGCTTCTTGAAAGACCTCTGATAGCCGGCCTTTGAAGTAGTCGGCACTTTAAATTCAGATTTCTTCTCACCCAAGCTTTTCTTTGCTTGTACATTCTTCATGTCCTTTTCCAAGGACCGGGCAGTATTGACCAAGGTTAAGAAACCCTGCGTCATCGGCCCCGAAAGTAGTAGTCTCAACTCATCCCACAAGCCTTCATAGAAGCGATTAGTCTTGCGCTCCTCATCCACGATGGTGGAGCTAGCATAACGACTCAGACGAGTAAACTCATGGAGATATTCATCCACGCTCCTCTCACCATGTACCAACTTCAGGAACTTATTCTCCAACGCTATCTTCTGCGTCGAAGGGAGGTATCTAGCCCAAAATAATCTCGAGAACTCCTCCATCGAGACATCACCAAGTTGCCTACCTCTCAGTAAGTGCAGCTCCACTCCTTCCCACCACATCCTCGCTTCACCGTCCAAAAGGAACGTAGTGATGGTGGTCATTTGCCACTCCTCCGTCTCCGTCGCTGTCATGACTCTCTTCACCCTGGAGAGCCAGTCTTCAGCCTGAGATGGGGTTCCCAACCCCGAGAATACCGGAGGGTTAAAGCTCATTACATGCTTAAGCTGCCTCTCAGTTGCCCTCCTCGGCACCACCGGTTCCACAACCACTTGCTCCACTCTCCTCGGCTCAGCCTCTTGCAGAGGTTCTTGCTCCATAACAGGAGCGGGCTGCTGCACTTGCCTTGCAGGCTGCGCATTTATCACGGCCAACACCGCTTCAGCCACCAATCGAATATTCTCAGCCGACAGAGGTGTTGCAGGAGCAACATCCGGTGCACTACTAGCCTTAGAAACTCGGCGTTCTGACGGCCCAACACCACTTCTGGTCACCTATAGTGGTACAAAACACCATTAAGCGACCACATAAATTGCAAACAGCAATTATAAGAACACGCAGGTTCCTCAAACACGAGTATTTTCATTCCTAAGTGGACATTCATGGGTTCTTTTACTGTTATTACGATGACGCACACAATGTGCTCACCACCCCATAAAGAGAATTCGCCCACGAATTCACTTTAAGCCCGACCAAAACCAGTAGTCTGATACTAACTTGTAACACCCCTATCCGTCATATAGCATATAGCATTAGGTCCGGCCGGGGCCCGACGCCGTATGCCACAGACAGACCTGGTGGTTACTTATGGAAACCATCCAACCAATCGAATATGTCCTACACAGAGCATTCTAGCGGAAGCAGTTTATAAAAGTTGCAATAAAGAACCCAGCATTAGAGCCTGAATGTCCACTTTTACAGAATAGGAATGTTATACAAAATACCCAAAATAAGCCTTAAGGCCTTACAAAATGTTTCACTTCCAATTACATGTTTTACAACCACGGCATGCAGGCCGGTCACACATGAATAAAGCAGTAAACACTTCCAATTAGGCCTTCAAGGCCGGCTTCGCATTCGGGCTTTAGCCCGCTATTGACCGCTTGGTCCAGCTGCACCTGCAAGCAACATACCACCGCACGGTGGCAAAATAAGACAACGGTCAGCAATGCTGACCAAATTATAACGATCCCCCCCAACTCGGGGCGGCGATGCTCCTTCCCTGCATTTCATTAGCATAAGCGAGCAATTTATATACTTAGACATTTCATCACAGACGTTGGCTTGCACGGCCACACGTCCCGTGCTCTCATGGCACATTCTCGGTGAACCGGTCGATGTCACGTCAATTAAAGCCATAGACATTCCGGACTCACCACCGCCACTTGGACGCCAAACCTATGAGCAATTTGTCTTCCTGGCCTGGGTCACGACAATTTAAGCCATTGACCGCCGAAGACCCTAATCTATGCCAACGGTAAGTGCCACGTGTCTTTAGGTCTCTTTAACCGAACGACATAGAACGGGTACAGTTCCATCTAACCCGTGCTCACATCGCAACGACAATTTAAGCCATTTGCGCGGGTCAAACTTCCGCCGAGTCCCATATCCATCACAAATCACATAACCCGGTTATGTTCAAGTTGGCGCTCAGGCCACCAAGTTGGCAAGATCTCGTATCCGCCCAGTTTTCCGGGTGCACCTTTGGGTTAGTCCCCAAGGCTCCCTGCTGCAATCTACCGCGTAGAAAACCCGAAAAACAACCAATAGCACGGAGTCTTCTCCGGCTTTATGCAATGCAACATCACCGATCCAGACCAACATATCCGGGTAGGCTTCACACATCATGCCTATGTCCGTTCTCGCTTACGGACTCTAAACAACGGGACTTCACATATCTACCCGAAGGAACGCCTCCAACTCTCCGCAAACTCGCGAGAGCAGGCTTCCTATGCTAAGAAAGAGAGCTACTCATGCGCAAGATGAGGATCGTTACCCTAGCGTTCCTCTTTGGCGTCATAGAAAAGTAATCGGATGAAAAGCACCGCACTAGCTTTGCCTCCGTGGATCCGGAGTTGGCTTGCGATTCGGAGCTTCGAAGCTCCTCCAATGGCGGAATCTAGCTCCTTCTTCCTCTCCTTGGCTCTCCTCTCTCTCTAAGGTTTTAGAAAGATAACACTTAAGAAAAAGTGAGGGTTTCTAAGTCCAATCCCGGGTATATCCTTCAGGAACAACCCCCGGCCGTTGGATCTCAAATAAGGAAACGAACGGCTTTGATTCGGGACTGAATTGCCCAATCTGGACCGAACACGTCCTGGCACACGCCCATGTCCAGGGCCGTGTGCCTCATTCATCGTCAAAATCGGCTCGCCTGGAACCTCACACGGGTATCGAACACGCCCGTGTTCGAGCTGACACGCCCGTGTTCCATGTGATACGGCCGTGTGGCCGGCCGTGTACCCCATCATTTTTCCCCAAAATCAACCCGAGCACTGCATGGGTTCTAGGACACGCCCGTGTCCTTACCCGTGTCACCTCAACACGCCTGGACCCCAGGCCGTGTACACGGTCTCGACACTCGACACTTCGTCGAGCGAAGATCGTCGACCTGATGACACGGCCTTTGACACGCCCGTGTCCTAGGCCGTGTGCCTTGTCTCGACACATTGTCGACACCAAAGTGTCGACTTCCGGGACGAGTGTCGACATGGGTCGACACGCCCTGCGACATGCCCATGTCGCAGGCCGTGTGCCATGTCTCGACATTTCATCGAATGCAGAGTGTCGACTTCGCGGCTAAGTGTCGACATGGGTCGACACGCCCTGCGACACGCCCGTGTCGCAGGCCGTGTGCCCAGTCTCGACACAATGTTGAGACCAAAGTGTCGACTTCCCGTCTCAGTGTCGACACAGGCTTGACACGCCCTGGGACACGCCCGTGTCCCAGGCCGTGTACCTGCTGCTAGAACCCAAACTGGCCCAAAACATCCCACTTTGCTCCTCTGAGTTTCGGGGCGTTACACACTGCTTCATCAACTTTAGCTTGAAATTTTGCTAAGTATTTCTTGTCATTATTATGAATGTAACAAATACAACCAAAAATTTTGAAGTAATCTACTTTAGGTTTCTTCCCTTTGAGTAATTCATAGGGAGTCTTGCCTTCAGTTTATGCATTAAACTTCTATTCAGCACATAGTTGGAGGTGTTCACTGCCTCTACCGAAAAAGATAGAGGAAGGTGAGCATCTGATAACAATGTAGTGACAGATTCAATAAGGGTTCTATTTTTCCTTTCAGCTACCCCATTTTGTTGAGGAGTTCTAGGAGCTGAGAAAGTGTGCCTGATCCCTTCACTCTGACAGAACTCTTGCATAAGAAGAGAATCAAACTCTGTCCCATGATCACTTCTGATCAGGGCAATGTGTGTATTGAACTCACTGTGTATGCATTTGGGAAACTCTGTCAAACACTTAAAGTTATCAGACTTCTTCCTCAGAAAGAACACCCATGTGAATCTAGAGAAGTCATCTACAACCACTAAAGTATAAGATTTCCTTCTAAGCTTTGTACTGTAATGAGTCCAAAAAGATAGATGTGTAACAGATACAAAATCCTAGGTGAATCACTCTTATTAAGTGACTTGAAACTCGTTTTGGTTTGCTTGCCTAATTGACAAGCCCTACAAAGTCTTTCCTTCTTGTAGGGGCCAGAAGGTAGTCCTCTAATAAGGTTGTCCTTGGATAGCCTAGCAATGGTTCTAAGGTTTATATGCCCCAGTCTCTTATGCCATACCTCATTAGGTCTACAAATAGAATTAAACAAGCAAATATCTACCTTATTTGAAAGAAAGTCTACTAAATAGATGTTACCTTTCCTTTTACCTGTCAACACGGTTGTGTTGTCCTCTGATTTGATCTTGCATAAGGATTTGCTGAAAGTTACCTGGTAGCCTTCATCACATAGTTGACTGATACTGATCAAGTTGTGCTTCAGTCTTCCACATAGGCTACTTTCTTGAATGTGACTGTGTCAATCTGGACTGCATCATATCCTTTTGTTAGTACAAAGTTTGAATCACCAAATATTACTTTGGTCCAAGCTTGGCTTTGAAGGATGTGAAATTGTCCTTGTTTCCTGTCATGTGCTTTGAGCACCCACTATCCAGATACTATTGCTGGTTGATGTTGGATAGGTCTTCACCTGCACATAAAGCAATTTACTTGTTTTTGACCCATTTTACCTTGGGCCTAGGTTGATAACCTTTGAACTCAGAAATAAAAGACATTCCTGGTTGACTCTTATAGCCTTCAGGATGATATCTCTTTGGAGGTATTATCCATTCAGTATAAGTGTTAAATCTTTGGGATGAAGGACCCCTAGGTTTGGAATTTGATATACCTTTGAAAAAGTTTTCAAAACTCTAATCTCTGCTCGACGATCGCTGAGCTGAGTACGACGATCTTGGGTCAGATCGTCGAACTCCGTTCGAAGATCGACAGTGGCAGAGTTTAGGTTTAGAGATCGTCGACCTGAGTTCGATGATTTATCCTGAGATCGTTGATCTGCATTCGACGATCGTCTAGCTCTGTTCGACAATTTCTGTTGAACTCTTGTTTTCTTGGGTAAGTCAGAATTCTTCCTAGCTACTATACAACTCCCTTACCTTTATCAGAGATAAATTAATTGGGTTGTTAGTACTATAGGTTGGCTGGATGAAGCACCCAAGCCCAGTGTACTATTGAATCTTGAGTTCACGGTGCTTGTGATGTCCATTAGCTTGATACTTCTCCCATTAAGGGATTCTTCAAGCTTTTTGGCCTCTGATAGCTCACATTTCAGTGAAGCTATCTGCTCCCTACAGTATTCCAACTCCTCAGAGAGTTTGAGGTTATCTGATTTTAAGGTACTATGTTCAGATAATTGATTTCTGAGATAAAATGATTTCCTTCTCAGATTTTAATAAGTCTAAACATAGTGCTTTAAACTCATACTTGAAGTCCTCAAAATTAAAATCAAAAGAACTTATTACCTGGTCCTCTTCAAATGAGTCTCTGATTCTGACTCTGACTCTTCTGCATCAGAACTTTGTTGTGAGGCATTGATAGCCATCATGCAAAATTCCTTTTCATCAGCATCATCTTCATCATCACTTGAGCTGGATGAAGCTTCTGATTCTTCTTCTGTCTTACTCCAAGTTTCAGCAACAAATCCCTTCCTTGTGTGTTGTTCTTACTGGAGGAGGGTTTGTCATTGCTATTCTTCTGAAGTCCTTATCTTTTCTTCTTTCTTTCCGCTCTTCTTGTCCTTATTTTTATTTTCTGGACAGTCAGGCACAATGTTGTCTGGTTTCCTGCAACAAAACAGATAATCTCTTTGTTATTTGATTATCATACCTTGGCTTGTCATGCTCTCTGTATGATCTTTTCCTAAAGTCCTTTCTGGCCATGTTGTAAAATCTTTTGGCAGTAGGCTTCGCAACTCTTCATTGCATGTGATTGTCTTCAGGCTAACTTCAATGCCTTTGAAAGCTATTGATTTCCCTTTCTTATAGCTGGTGAGGCAGTCTTCTGCTTCTTCTTCTCTATTCTTGATGAGCAGCTCAAAACTTGACTTGCCAAGAGAGATGC